>CM067171.1:75727900-75732900 GCA_034093135.1 Erigeron breviscapus | reverse complement strand
AATTGAAAAGACCAATGAGATGTTTCGAGCAAATGCATTGGCTGAGGACATTGAGTCTTTAAATGTGAAATTGAAAGAATCTATCCCTGATTTGACGAAATTTGAAAACAAAATTTCTGACCTAAAATATGAGTGTTGTATAAAAGATTCTCTTAAACAAAAACTTGATAAAGAAAATGATGAGCTTAAAGCTGAAATCAAATCTTATCAAGACAAGCTGTATAAGATTAATCGATCATATCAACAAATATTTTTGAATAGGCCAAGAAATTCGAAAACTTTATTCAATTCAGGGATAGGTTATGTCAATCCAAATCATTTGCTCGAAGCACAAGAAGAAGTCCCATCATTATACAACGAATCTTATTTGAGATGTGGGATGACAGACCAATTTGTGAGACCGACTGATAGTGATTATGAGGCTGGATGATTTTCTAGAAAAGGGTGCAAAAGTCTATTTTAACTATGCGTTAATGGATGAGTCATATGACTTCTTCGCTAACTCTACACATAAAACAATCAATGACAATCATGAGGCTGTCATACCCGAAATTCTTGAGTGTTTTACTGAAAAACCTTTGGAAAATCCTATTCCTATTCCAAAACCTGAAAATTTGAGACCTTATGTACCACAAAAAGTTTTGGAAAAGGTAATTGAAAATCTGCAAAAGTCTCTTGAGGAAAAGCAATCTTTGATAGAAAATTTGAAGGCTCAAAATCATTATGTCATTGACCAACCCAAGATAGACTCCAAAGTTTGTGATCCATCTGGATGTTCTGTGAGTTCTATGTGTGAAAGTGTAAATGCTTCTGTGCAAACTGAAAAAGAATCACAGATCTTTGATAAATGCAAACTTGATTTTGACCGAAAGTTTTCTGAATCATTTGAAAAAATCAATGAGAAGATTTTATCCATGAAAAAGAAAACAAATGTATTTGAAGAGAATCATCCAATTCATGTTCAAAATGTGAATGTAGACATAAAGAAAGTTATTCATGTGTCTGTTCAAACTGATGGTGATTTAGATGATGTTCATGATATTGATGATTATTTCTTCCCGATTGCTTCTGAAACTCAGTCATATACCAAGTTTTCTGAGGGAACTCAATCATACTTGAATGAAATTGATGCTTTCAAACAAAAGTTTGAAAAAGAAAGAGAACAGAGATTAAATGTGCTAAAGGAACTTAATGATTTAAAAGTTGAATTCCAATTTCATAAAATAGCACTTCAATTTCAAAAAGAAAAAGAAAAAGCATCAATTCCACTCAAGCGAAGTCCATGTCCGATAAAGAAAAGTGAAGTAAGTGTGAAGTTGGAAACTGATGAAATGTCAACATTTTTGGAAGAAAATCATGATTTTGAACCTGAATTTGAAAAACTTTTTGTTCAAAAGGAGGAAAAACTTGATTTTAATCTAAAGAAGATTCCAAAGTCACACTCTTCACAACCTTCCTCATCCGATAAGTTCCAAAGACAAAAGACCACCCAACAATCAAAGACCAACCCATCACCCAAGACTGATTCAAAACCAAAGACCAAACCATTACCAAAGAATGTTTCAAAACCAAAGTTCAATCAATCATCAAAGAAGGATTCAAGTCATAAATCAAAGAAAAGTCCCACAGTCCAAAAGACTTCTAGGCAACCAAAGATGTACAAGGTCAAATCTGAATCTCAGTCACAAAAAGAAGTCAAAACAAGCAGTGGTCCGAAGATTGTTAAGATTGAAACTTTCTCATTAGGTAACAAACAACCTCAGCAGGTTAGGTATTCTAGTTTCCCTAGGTATTCTCAGAAGAATCCTAAGTGCACTTTACAGAGGGTTAGAGATACTTTTACAGGCATGACTAAATACAAAGACCAGTATGGTTGGCTGTCACCTAATAACATAAAGAAAGTGAATAGGATCACTGAAACCATCAAGAAGAAACCTGTTCAGAACATAAATGCTAAATTAGTTTCTAACTCTAAGAATGTTCGTGTTTCAGGTGACTTGTGCATGAAAAGTAGCAGTAAATGGATTCCAAAAGATAGATTCTTGCATGCTACTAGAAAAGTTAAACTTGATGGAAACACTACCCATGTCAAACAAGTGTGGATAGTCCGTAGATCAAATACATTAGATGATGCTACTACATCTAGGACTAGTCCTGCTTGTATCAAAACTTGTGTATAAACCATTACATTTCTTTGTCTGTAATTCGTATTTGTGTTTTGAACAATTATGTGTGTTTGTTTATTGTTTGAATAAAAAGTTTGCTTGTGTGTCATTTTGCTTGATGATTATATTAATGTGTACTTGCATGTTATCCCTCTAACCTGCAAGGACCCAATTTACATGGGTACCTAAAAGATATTTCTTGTCCTTGCAGGAATACCTCATTTGTGTTTGGTATGTTGACTCGGGATGTTCTCGTCATATGACTGGAAACAAGTCCATCCTTTCGAACTTTGTTGAAAAGTTTATGGGAACCGTCAGATTCGGAAATGATCATATTGCTCCTATTCTCGGTTATGGAGACATTGTTAAAAATGGTGTCACTATCAAGAGAGTTTCCTATGTTGAAGGCCTAGGACACAATCTTTTTAGTGTTGGACAATTTTGTGACAATGATCTTCAAGTATTATTCAGGAGATATGAATGCAAAGTGCAGACTGAAGATGGTGTGGATATTCTTACTGGAACAAGAGACAATAATTTGTTCACTATTGATCTCAACATCATTCCATCTAATTCTTCAGAGATTTGTCTACTTTCAAAAGCAACTGCACAAAACTCTTGGTTATGGCATCGCCGTCTTTCTCATCTGAATTTTCAAACAATTAATGCTCTAGTGGATAAACAACTTGTTGAAGGACTTCCTGATTACAAGTATGAAAGTGAACATGTTTGTCCAGCTTGTGCAATTGGTAAGATGAAGAAAGCTTCACACAAACCAAAGAAGCATCTGAGTACTGAAGGTTCTTTGCACCTTCTACATATGGATTTGTGTGGCCCAATGAAAGTTCAAAGTATCCATGGCAAGCGATACATTCTTGTGATTGTCGATGATTATTCTCGTTACACTTGGGTATTCTTTCTTCATGCAAAGAGTGACACTCCGACTGCAATAATTGATTTCATAAAGAAGACCCAAGTAAATCTTAAATCGTCAGTTAGAATTGTTCGCTCAGACAATGGAACTGAATTCAAGAATTCAACGATTGATTCTTTCTTCAAGTCCATGGGTATAACTCATCAATTTTCCGCTGCCAGGACACCTCAACAGAATGGAGTGGTTGAACGTCGAAATCGAACTCTTGTTGAAGCAGCTAGAACAATGCTTGCTTATTCAAAGTTGCCTCCGAATCTATGGGCAGAAGCTGTTGCTACTGCCTGCTTCACTCAAAATAGATCAATCATCAACAAGAGGTTTGATAAAACTCCGTATGAGGTGATCAACAAAAGAAAGCCCAATGTGAACTTCTTGCACATTTTTGGATGTGTGTGTTATGTTCTCAATGATCGAGACAATCTGGGCAAATTTGAACCAAAAGGCGATGAGGCATATTTCATCGGTTATTCAAGAGAATCCATTGCATATCGTGTATATAACCGAAGAACAAGAGAATCGAAGAGAGTATGAATGTCAAATTTGATGAACTCTCAGGGATGGTTCTTGAACAACACAGTTCAAGACCCGAACTTCAATGTCCACAAGCTTCCGCAACAAAGACTGCTTCAAATGTCAAATCATCATTCTCTACTCCAACAACACAAGATTTGGATATCTTGTTCGAAGAATTTTTCCAAGTTTCGAAGAAAGTTCCTGAATCTGATGGAAATGCCAATGAACCATCCAGTTCAAATTCAGAAGAGTTGAATCCCAATGAGTCTTCACCATCACAATCAACAGATGTTAATTCATCATCTGATTCTTCTCCACCTACTGATATGTCAGAGTTGCATACTCAACCTAATAATATCTCACAAGTAATAAATCCTACAACCAATCCTGAGGATTATGATCACGACGACTTTGTTGAACCTATTGCAACCTCGTTTGAACAATTAACAGAACAACATTCTCCTGATTTTGTTGATTCTGAAGAATCTGGTGATCCAATTGATCCAATTCCTCACACAACCAAATGGACAAGAGCCCATCCGATTTCTCAAGTCATTGGTAATCCAACAACTGGAGTTCAGACAAGATCCGCTTCTGCGAATGAATGTCTGTTTGTGAATTTTCTGAGCATTGTTGAACCAAAGACAGTGAATGAAGCTCTAAGTTGTCCAGATTGGGTGAAAGCTATGCAGGAGGAATTGAATCAATTTGAACGTCTTGAGGTGTGGAAATTGGTTCCCAATCCTTACAAGAACAAGGAGCCAATTAAGACCAAATGGATCTTCAAGAACAAAAAGGATGAAACTGGAGTTGTTGTACGTAACAAAGCACGATTGGTTGCAAAGGGATACTGCCAACAAGATGGAATTGACTACGATGAGACATTCGCACCAGTTGCACGAATTGAGGCTATTCGGATGTTTCTTGCCTATGCTGCCTACAAGAACTTCACAGTCTACCAAATGGATGTCAAAACTGCCTTCTTGAATGGAATTCTCAAAGAAGAAGTGTATGTTGAACAACCAGAAGGTTTTGTGAATTCCAAACATCCGGACTATGTTTACAGGTTAGATAAGGCTTTATATGGTCTGAAACAAGCGCCTCGTGCATGGTATGATGCTCTATCCTCTTATCTTGTGAAATCTGGTTTTAGCAAAGGTTCGATTGACACTACCTTGTTTATCAAACGACAAGGGAGTGACATCATTCTAATCCAGATTTATGTTGACGACATAATTTTCGGGTCAACTAATCCTAAATACTGCAAGAATTTCTCTGCTTTAATGATCAAGAAATTTGAAATGAGCATGATGGGTGAATTAAACTTTTTCCTTGGTCTTCAAGTAAAACAGTTGTCAAATGGTACTTTTATCTGTCAATCTAAGTAC
>CM067171.1:75662900-75722900 GCA_034093135.1 Erigeron breviscapus | reverse complement strand
CAGGACAGTGATTTATCACAGTCTAGGACACAACCCGATTCTGGTTGCAAAGCCACTGAATCTGAAACTGCTGGTGATGGTATAACCCGAGGATCCGCAGGAAATCCTGAATCAGCATCGCTGAATTTAGGTCACACCACAAGTGTGCCAACAACCTCCGGGTTGGTTCCTCCACATCAAACACCAACACAAAGAACACCAACACCAAATCAAATTCCATCAACATCAACAAATCTACCAACCAAAGATTCTGCATGTGAAGTTTTGTTAAATATCTTATAATCGGAGGGTGATTTGTTGACTGTTACTGAAAGAGGAGTGTTGAATGCCTTGGAAGTTAGAGAAAGGGAACTTGCAACTGAAAGAAGAGTCAAAGCTTTACAAGAACAAGTTCAAAGACAAAAGGCTGAGTATGATGCTAAACTAGCTGAATTTGAATTAAGATTGTTGGCATTAGAATCTTGCCGACCGGCCTCGGTTACTTCTCGACGGGATGATCCTGATTCTGATGATCACCCCGAGGGGGAGAACCAAGGAGAAGGTCAAACGAATATTGATAATACTTCGGCAAGAGTTGAAGGAATTGTTGAAGATGTGGTGATGGAAGAAAGAGCTGAAGGTGGTAACCAAGATGAAAATGAAGAAATTCAAAGAAGACTTAAGGAAGTTTTTGGAACTAGTTCTGATGATGATGATGATGATGATGAAGATAATGATGATGATGATGATGATGATGATGATGATGATGATGATGATGATGATGATGATGATGATGATGATGATGATGATGATGATGATGATGATGATGATGATGATGATGATGATGATGATGATGATGATGATGATGATGATGATGATGATGATGATGATGATGATGATGATGATGATGATGATGATGATGATGATGATGATGATGATGATGATGATGATGATGATGATGATGATGATGATGATGATGATGATGATGATGATGATGATGATGATGATGATGATGATGATGATGATGATGATGATGATGATGATGATGATGATGATGATGATGATGATGATGATGATGATGATGATGATGATGATGATGATGATGATGATGATGATGATGATGATGATGATGATGATGATGATGATGATGATGATGATGATGATGATGATGATGATGATGATGATGATGATGATGATGATGATGATGATGATGATGATGATGATGATGATGATGATGATGATGATGATGATGATGATGATGATGATGATGATGATGATGATGATGATGATGATGATGATGATGATGATGATGATGATGATGATGATGATGATGATGATGATGATGATGATGATGATGATGATGATGATGATGATGATGATGATGATGATGATGATGATGATGATGATGATGATGATGATGATGATGATGATGATGATGATGATGATGATGATGATGATGATGATGATGATGATGATGATGATGATGATGATGATGATGATGATGATGATGATGATGATGATGATGATGATGATGATGATGATGATGATGATGATGATGATGATGATGATGATGATGATGATGATGATGATGATGATGATGATGATGATGATGATGATGATGATGATGATGATGATGATGATGATGATGATGATGATGATGATGATGATGATGATGATGATGATGATGATGATGATGATGATGATGATGATGATGATGATGATGATGATGATGATGATGATGATGATGATGATGATGATGATGATGATGATGATGATGATGATGATGATGATGATGATGATGATGATGATGATGATGATGATGATGATGATGATGATGATGATGATGATGATGATGATGATGATGATGATGATGATGATGATGATGATGATGATGATGATGATGATGATGATGATGATGATGATGATGATGATGATGATGATGATGATGATGATGATGATGATGATGATGATGATGATGATGATGATGATGATGATGATGATGATGATGATGATGATGATGATGATGATGATGATGATGATGATGATGATGATGATGATGATGATGATGATGATGATGATGATGATGATGATGATGATGATGATGATGATGATGATGATGATGATGATGATGATGATGATGATGATGATGATGATGATGATGATGATGATGATGATGATGATGATGATGATGATGATGATGATGATGATGATGATGATGATGATGATGATGATGATGATGATGATGATGATGATGATGATGATGATGATGATGATGATGATGATGATGATGATGATGATGATGATGATGATGATGATGATGATGATGATGATGATGATGATGATGATGATGATGATGATGATGATGATGATGATGATGATGATGATGATGATGATGATGATGATGATGATGATGATGATGATGATGATGATGATGATGATGATGATGATGATGATGATGATGATGATGATGATGATGATGATGATGATGATGATGATGATGATGATGATGATGATGATGATGATGATGATGATGATGATGATGATGATGATGATGATGATGATGATGATGATGATGATGATGATGATGATGATGATGATGATGATGATGATGATGATGATGATGATGATGATGATGATGATGATGATGATGATGATGATGATGATGATGATGATGATGATGATGATGATGATGATGATGATGATGATGATGATGATGATGATGATGATGACGATGATGATGATGATGATGATGATGATGATGAGCTTCTTAAACTTACCAAGCAATATAATCCCAAGCTCCTTGAAGAACAAAGAAATCACAAGATCTTGGTGCTGATCAGAGTTATTTTGGTTAAAAGGAATACTATCTCAATCCCAAGTTTCCATGTCAAAAGAGATAATGGCAAGAGCTACAGATTTACTGAAACACAATTCAAGCTGCTGCCAGTTGATGACATTATCTTTCTCTACAATCATTTCGTGAATGCTATGCAGAGATATCGTGAAGATGTTATTGCCTTTGAAGCTGTTAAACGATATATGTCAAGCTGCATTCAATATGCTTCATTGGAAGATTTTCAGATAGGATTTGAAGTTGTGAAGAGAAAGATTAATGTGCCGTATCCAGATCAAAGTCTATACACTGCAAATATTGAACAGCTAAGTATTGGTCATATCATAGAAGAACCATCCTTCGGTGTTGTATTTTTGAATAGCAGAAAGAAGAAGATTTTCATTCGTATGGATGAACTTGCTTCTTATTCTGATGGAACTTTGGAGTTTTGTAAGAATGTGTTGTTGTGCCTGCAAGAAGACGAGCAAGATGAAAAGAAAAAGGAAGTGTTTGATAAAGCAATCTCCAAGATTAATCAAAGACTCGAGTACAGAGACAGCATTAGAATGATGAGAGAAGCAAAGAATGTTCAGAAGTCTAAGTACGTCGTACGTCGAAGAGGAGGTTGTTGGATCAAGTACGAGCCCGGTCATCGTCCAGGTCCACAGAACATTCCTCCAAGAAACTTTGCAGACAACATGGTTGTTCCTGATGATAGACCCGAAGGAGAAAATTGGTTCTGGCATCCAAACAAAGATAGACCGAATACAAGAGCTTAAAGACAGACAAAGACTGGATATTTTTCACAAATCACTACTAAGGGGGAGATTGTTAGAAATATAAATGTAGTAGTTGATTTGTGTACCTTATGTTAATTTGTACTTATATTGTAAACTTGTTACAATGGAAGGGGGCATAGTGTAAATAGCTCATATGTATATAAACCCCCTCCATTATGTTAATTGTAACCTTTGAACCCATAATACAATCCAATCTTTCCCTGACATCTCTCTACTCTCTCTCTACTTTCTCTCTCTAGAAACCACCATTAACACACACACTTACACACACAAAAGCTCGAATTCTATTCTTAACACTTTCTCTTGGGACTATGCTTTTGAAACATTGAAGAACGACCAGTCTTAACCGTTCCTGTGAAACGATCATAAAAACATGTATCGTCATCACCAACACGATTAAAGACTTCTCGTTTTGGAGTGAGATTCCTCTTTGGAGTCTTGTTGCGAACTTGGCCACTATTTGAAGGCTTCTTTGGAGATGCACTTCTTGACTTTCCATGCTCCTTAGCAACATAACTCGAGGGATTTCTAGAAGCATAATCTTCATAGTATTTCTTCTTATAATCCCTCATAAATGTTGGATTTGAAGTACTAATCTGATTATTTCTAGGTGAACCACTCCGTGTGGGTGAGTTCCTTTGAGAAATCTTTTTAGGTGAAACACTCGTTGACTTTTCTTCAACGTGTTTACCTTTGTTCTGTCTCAACTGAACATCCATATCTTCAATAAATCTGTCACTTGAATCATAAGACTGCTTGGATTTGCTTGAGTTACCCTTATGTGGACACATACTTGCCACATGTCCCTTTTCTCTGCAAATGAAGCAAGAGATCTTATCAATATTTTCATTCTCTGCCTTTTACCCTTAGCATGGTAAGATGAATGTATATCTTGTTCATCCAAGGTGTGAGAACTTTGATCTTTAGATGTCATCTCTTGTAACTTCAATTTTGCAAATTGTTCGGGAGCAACTTCTGATTGGGCAGTTGGATCGGTTCCTGATTTAACAAAATGAGGACTTCTAATGGTCTTCTTAGATGCCCATCTCCTAGGACTCAGTTTTCTGAATTGTCTGTTTTGTTGCTCAAAATCAGCTATATCAACTTCCCAAACTTTATCAATTAGATCTGGTTCAATACTTTCCAAGGAATATTCCTTTTCAGTGAACACTTTTCTACTACCTTTAAGAGTGTAGTGAGTGATTGAACCCTTTTCATAAATGTATTTGGTTTGATTAGAAGATTTTGGCTTCTCCTGTTGTTCTTTGAGACCGTCAGAGGAGACCTTTTTGTCATCATCACTCACTTTAACGATAGGATCATAGATATGATTGATAGGAGGGGGGATCTCAACATTGTGATTCTTTTTATTTGAGAGTTCTTCAATATTGTGACAATTTCCATTTTTAATGCTTTCATAGACATGACTTGTCATAATTCGAATATCTCTCATTTTGTCAATTCGGGACTGTAAGTCAGTAATTTCAGATTGAGCAGAGAGTAGTTCCTTTTGTAAAGAAGCGTACTCATTACTCAATTTCTCATGATTCTCTTGTCCCAATTGTTTTCTAAGAGTGATTTCCCTCAGCCCATTTCTTATACAATCATTCTCTCTTTCATTAAGTCTAATCTTGTCCGAGAGATCCTTTTCTCTTCTAGTCAAGATGTTCACCTGCTGTCTTAAGAGAGATTTTTCTTCTTGATCCTCATCCATCCTCTTTTGTAAATCATCAACCCTTAGATATAACTCACATGCAGTTTGAGACATTGTGCAATTATCCTTACAAACATCAATTAATGAATGCAAAGAGAAATCTATTCGCTGCTCTGGAGCATGTAAATCTATCATAAAGGTAACCAGATCCTTTACTCCCAAGTTTTCTGGAATCTTTACATTTTCAACCTTAGAAGTTTCTCCCTTTGAACAATTATCACCATCTTTTAAGCTTGACACTTCAACATTTGAAGGTGAACTTTCAAGTGAGGTGAAAGGAACATTTTCGTTTTGAGGGTTTGTTGATTCATGAGAGGATGTCTCATCTGAAGGAACATTACTACTCTCTAAATCAACCTCAGCGATGTATGCATTATCTTCTTCATTGACTTTAGAACTCCAGTCATATGATCCGTCTTGTTGTTGGACCACCAAAGCTCTTAAGTTACTCTGATCAACTGAGCCTTGATTTCCATTAGACCGATCACTATATGACCTTTGTCTAGAGGTGTTTGAAGATGAAGGTGTTGTTCCACCTTGATTGAAGTTCTGACGAGTCACAATAGACCTGTCATCCTTCTTAGGTCTCTGGCATTCCCTAGCAAAGTGTCAAAAGCCGTCACAATTGTAACACTTTACCTTTGACTTATCAAATCCAAGCTTGGAACCCACAACCTTTCGCCCTATTCTTGCCAAGAACCGTTTAGCTCGAAGAGTCAACATGGCCATTTGCCATTGCAAGTCAATCTCTTCTAAGTCGATAGGATCAATTTGTTTGTAGTCTTCATCTATAAGACTAGGATCCTAAACCTTTCCTTGGATAAACTGTTCATAAGATGTCACGAATGACGCAAGAACGGATAAGTGACTTTCCGCACATTTGACACTTATAGGCATGGTGGAACTAGCACTAGAGGTAGGATACTGACGGTTGCCTTGATTGTCACTCTGACTTGAAACAAGACATATGTTCCCCTCAGAGTCAAACGAGATTTTCTGTAAGTCAACATCTTCACTCAGGAAGGCACTTGTGCTTCCACTAGAAGAACCTTGACCCACATTGATCGTAGGCCTACCGTAATAAAGCTTGGGAATCTGAGCATTATTATATCCTGCTTCCCTCCTCTTTAGTTTCATTTCTTGTCCCCGAAACTTAGCAACTATCTGAGTCAAGGACATGTCTGAGAAATCTGCTTTCTCCTGCAAAGTGGTAATATAATTACTCCACTTTTCCGGCAAGGAGCTCAAAAATTTCTTGACTTTTTCCTTCTCAGAGTAGGTAACCTCAAATGCTTGCAACTCTGCTAACAAGTGATAATACCTAGTAATTAGTTGATCTAAGTTTTCACTTCTTAACCCGTTGAATACATTATACTGATGCTTTAAAAGGTCTCTACGATTCTTTTTAAGTGTTTCATCCCCTTCACAATGATTCTTTAATGCTAACCAAAGTTCTTTAGATGTATTGAATCCATTAAATAAATGTAATATTTCTTGTGGCAATGACATTTTTAAACATGATAGTGCCTTTTTCTCTGCCTCATACATTTTTTTATTAGATTGAGTCATGTCTTGATAAGCATATATTTTGTTAACACCACTATCGTCATATGTTGGGGCACTATATCCTTCTTTCATACAAGTCCACATTCTAATATCCGTGAATTGCATAAAGGATTCGAATCGGCCTTTCCAAGAAAAGTATTGGTCTATGATCATCAGTTTTGATGGTGAATTACCCTTACCGGTCTCATGGTCCATTAGTATCAATTGGTTAAGATAATTTGCTGCCATTGTATATGTGGTTCAACTTATAAACACACAAATCCACAAGAACACGCAAAAAAGAGTGATAACCAAACCGAAATCAATCTCGAACCAAGGTATTGAAACCTTTGGCTCTGATACCAGTTGTAAGTTCAGGTCGCCCTCGTTTGTTGGACCGTCGAAACGAGATTGACTAAGGATATGTCGAGGTGCGGAATCCCTCGAGATAACCCACGGTTTCTATATCATCTTTTGTAAGATATATATATATCACTATATATATATATATCTATAACATAAACATCGTATTTGGTTAATATATGATATATAATATATATATATATATAATATATATATATAATATATATATATATATAATATATATATATATTATATATATATATTATATATATATATATATAATATATATATATAATATATATATATAATATATATATATATTATATATATATATTATATATATATATTATATATATATATAATATATATATATAATATATATATATAATATATATATATATAATATATATATATAATATATATATATAATATATATATATAATATATATATATATTATATATATATATAATATATATATATATTATATATATATATTATATATATATATAATATATATATATATATAATATATATATATATATATATAATATATATATATATAATATATATATATATATATTATATATATATAAGATATATCCACGGTTTCTATATACCTATATATATATATATATATATATATATATATATATATGCGTGAACATAAACACTCGTATTTGGTTAATATAGTGAGGCGGCTTTCCGAACAAACAATACCCACTTGGTAACTTAAGTCCTAAACCAACCAACACGAGTGTGTGTTTTGCGGTTCGTGCGTGAGACGAGTGACACCACAAGATCTACTTAGATTTGTGTGTTCTTAGCTCTAGAGGTTTCACTCTCAAGATTTTGCTCGTTTCTCTCTCAAGATTTTGCTCGTTTCTCTCTCTACCATCTTTTTGTTTTCACGCAAACACACACACTCTATTTATAGGCAAGGGCCTGGAACACGCAAACCCACTTGGTTTTGCGTGTTTTTATGTCAGGCCCATTAAGCCTATTAGGGTTTGGCCATATGCGTGTTTCCTAGAACACACATATAGGTTTGAGTGTTCTTATGAACAAGCAGACTTTTGCTTATTTCTCAAGAACTTTGAGGGTTCTTCTGAACAAGCAAAAGTCTGCTTGTTCATAAGAACACTCAAACCTATATGCGTGTTCTGGGAAACACGCATATGGCCAAACCCTAATAGGCTTAATGGGCCTGACATAAAAACACGCAAAACCAAGTGGGTTTGCGTGTTCCAGGCCCTTGCCTATAAATAGAGTGTGTGTGTTTGTGTGTTCTCTACCCTCTTTTTATTTTCACGCAAACACACACACTCTATTTATAGGCAAGGGCCTAGGAACACGCAAACCCACTTGGTTTTGCGTGTTTTTATGTCAGGCCCATTAAGCCTATTAGGGTTTGGCCATATGCGTGTTTCCTAGAACATACATATAGGTTTGAGTGTTCTTATGAACAAGCAGACTTTTGCTTATTTCTCAAGAACTCTCAAACCATATGTGTGAAACCGAGCTCGTAAATGTAATGCAGGGAAAGTGTTAAGCTTAACCCGTACTGGTCTAGCTATTGGCTTTAATGACGTGAGTGTGTAGTTGTCTAATGATCGTTTACTAATTATAGGTAGACGAGCATAGTTACTTTACACAGTGACTAGTTGTTGATTGTTGTGGACTACGCCGAGGTAAGATACACTACTTTGACACGCTGGGGGATTCAACGAAAAGCTGGTTTCAAATCATAAATACTTCCATTTGGTATCTTTATATTGCATGTGGGCATATGGGGTTACACAGGAGGTATTATGGGTTATGTAGTTGACCATGAGACCTGAAATGCAGTCCCTAATGTAGTGAAATGAAGTATTGCTTAATGTAGTGTATTGTTATGCAGTTTATGTAGTATTACGAAGTATCGCATTATGCATGAAATGTAGAAATAAAGTTGATGTGTGATATATGCATGCTTACATGGCTTGTACACCTTGCTCACTAGACTTATTAGGTTGCCATCTCACTTGCACGTCTAAGGATCCAAACGTAATGAAGATAAAGTGTGTAAATGTCTAGGAATGTGTGTTACCTAGACTATATGTGTGTGACGGTTTAGGAATGTGTGTTACCTAAACCATATGTGTGAAACCGAGCTCGTAAATGTAATGCAGGGAAAGTGTTAAGCTTAACCCGTACTGGTCTTAGCCGGACGAGTGCGTTAACGTAGTTGTTGCTTGGGTGGCTCCTTGCAACATGGTCATTATAATGCAGGGCGAGTAATACGAGGGGTTTGACCAACCTCCACATACGGATTACTCTTGGATTGGCTTGCCATTCCTTAACGATGTAGTATGACTCGCCTTTTGGTGAAGCATCTAGTCGGGTGTGACTTATGCTACACTTATATGCAGTTAACGAAGATACGTGTGATAATGTGTGAATAAAATGAAGGATAGGCACATTTAGGGGGATTCACCCTAATTAATATGAAGTTGATATGCAGTTATATGTGAACGTGTGATGTGTGTTGTGCCTAAATAAACTTGTCTGATGATGAAGATTGTTTTAATTGGACAAATGTTTTAATAACATAATGTTATCTTACTTAGCTAATTCGTTAGCTAACACTTGTTTCTTAAATGTGGTTGTTCCCTCAGGTTTAGTTTGAAGAACTAGTTGATGCAGGAAGAGTGAGAGTTGGGTAGATGCATGCAGGAGAACTTAGCTACCCATAGATGATTATCTCTTTAGACATTTATTTACATTTCGTACTTGATGTCGAATTTATGTAGTATTGTTGAACGGTTGTTTTGTGTTGGGCAACCGTTGGGTTTTCATTTTAAACTATTTGATGGTATTGCATGTAACACCAACTAAACATAGAAACCGAACAGTTTTTATCGGTTTTGACTTTTAAAGTTTGTTCTTCCGCAATTTGACACCGTTAGGTGAAAGTTTTTGAAAACCCATATTTTTAAATGACCGGTGTTACAAGTTGGTATCAGAGAATAGGTTTAAGTGAACCAAAATTCGACCTATGCCGTAGGATTTTGGACTTAAATCGATGAGAAGTAGGATAGGCTTAAGTAGGATGCCTAGCCAATGAAGTGAAATGTTTTAAGACGGGTTGGGGAGTGAGCGAGAGTGTGATTTAAGGCTTGTTTATTGTGTGTGATAATGTAGCTATATGTAGCATGGCCTTAACATATGTAGTTTCATTTTAACTCTTGCTAACCGTCGTCATTGCCTTGTAGAGATAATGGCAAACACTAGAGCTAGTAGTCAGAGTGGAGGAGGAAATGGTGGTGGTGTTCCTCCTAATGGAAACGGGGCTGGAAATGAAGTCGAGCAAAGGCCACCCCGTGGGTTTAATCGAGGAATTCGTATTGGTGATCCACCAACCGCCTCTGAAGTAGATAGGGCAAACCCGGTGATTGAGCAGGTTCCCAATCAAGCAGAATTACATGAAGAGTTGAGAGCTATCCGAGCTCTTTTGATGAGAAATGAAGAAGAGTTAGCACAGTTTAGGGCAGAAAGAGGTGCTGAAAGGAATGGGAGTCAGCAAAGGGGTGAGCGTTCGGAAGGGAATTACTCTAACCCCTCCCAAAGTGGTGAACCATCCATGGCAGCCGTGGGTGTTAATGGAGTTAATGGTGGAGGTCTTGGAGTTGTTAATGCACCTCGTGTTAACAACTTTAAATATGAGAGCTTTCAGAAATGTGGTGCCAAGGAGTTTGATGGTACCCAAAATGCAGTGGGTGCTATGGAGTGGATTGAAGATATTGAGGTAGTGTTTGCATCTTGTTACTGTCCTGATGATATGAAGGTTTTGTGTGCTAGTAGGATGTTGAAGAAGAATGCCCGTAACTGGTGGAGGGCTACTACAGTTTCCATGGCCCCTGAGGTACTTGCTGTGATGCCTTGGGGTACATTTAAGGAGAAGTTTTTAGAGGAGTATGTGGGAACTCGTGAGTTAAGACTGATTGAAAAGGAGTTTAGATCGTTGGTTGCGAAACCTGGTGCAATTTCTGAATATGCACATTCATTTATGGAGAAGTTGAAGTTTGTTGGACACTTGGTTCGAAGGCAGAAGGACCAAATTGAGGCTTATTGTGATGGTCTTCCCGCTAGTTATCGTGGATTATGTAGACAGCATGTGACCTTATCGGCGGCTATTAAGGAGTCAAATAGGTTGGATGATGACTTTAAAAGCGAGAAAGTTGATGACAAGAAAGCAGGGTTCAAAAGAAGGTCAAATTGGTCATCTAACAACAACAATAATAATAAGAAGTTCCGTGGGAATTCTAGCTCAAGTGGTGACAAAGATAAAAAGAAGAATGGTTCTTGGTGTGCTTTTTGCAAGACTGTTCATGAAGGTCAATGTTCTGACAAGACAAGAAGGTGTCATAAGTGTGGGAAGTCGGGACATCTTGCAACAGAATGTAGGGACAAGACTCGTTGCTACAAGTGTCAAGAAATGGGTCATCTCATTGCCGATTGTCCACAAATGAAGAACGACGGAAAGAGGACAACCACGACAGCAACAAAAGTGAGAGCCTTGCAGATGACTGTTGATGATGCTAAGAACAACGACGAGGTGGTAAGTGGTACTTTCTTTGTTAATTCAAAACTTGCCTCTGTTTTATTCGATTCGGGTGCAAATAGGTCGTTTGTGTCCACATTATTTGCTCCTAAGCTAGAAAGAGTCACTACTCCCTTACATTACTCAATAGAGGTAGAGATTGCTAATGGTACGGTTAGTGATATACGTATGGGATATGATGATTGTGACATTGAGATTGAAGGACGTTTGTTTCCGGTCCAATTATTGCCTACTACCTTAGCCGGTTTCGTTGTAATGATTGGTATGGATTGGTTGTCTAGAAATGAAGCTAATATTTTGTGTTCCCAAAAGATTATTCAGATTCCTATACCCGATGGTAAAGTGGTAACGGTTTATGGAGATAAGAAGAGAGGGGGGATAAAGATCATTAGTATGATGAAGGCTATTAAATGTATAAGGAAGAATAAGAGTCATTTCTTTGCCTATGTTATTGATGCAAGAAAGGAGAAGCCTTTTATTGCTAGTGTTGATGTAGTATCTGATTTCCCGATGTGTTTCCCGATGATCTTCCCGGTATTCCTCCCGATCGTGAAGTCACTTTTCAGATTGATCTTATACCCGGTGCTACACCCGTTGCAAAAGCACCATACCGATTAGCTCCTACAGAAATGAAAGAGTTAATGTCCCTACTTCAGGAGTTACTTGACAAAGGTTTCATTCAACCTAGTTCCTCGCCTTGGGGAGCTTCGGTTCTTTTTGTTAAGAAGAAGGATGGATCTATGCGCATGTGCATAGACTACCGTGAGCTGAATAAGCGAACGGTTAAGAATAAATATCCTCTCCCACGAATTGATGATCTCTTTGATCAACTACATGGTGCTTCATATTTTTCAAAGATAGATTTGCGGTCCGGTTATCATCAATTAAAGGTTAAGAAGGAGGATGTAGCAAAGACAGCTTTCCGGACTAGATATGGGCATTATGAGTTCTTGGTCATGCCATTTGGGTTGACTAATGCTCCAGCCGTGTTTATGGACTTAATGAATCGGGTATGCCGTCCCTTTCTAGATCATTTTGTTATTGTGTTTATTGACGATATTTTGATCTATTCTAAGTCAGAAGATGAGCACCGTGAGCACTTGAAAGCAGTTTTGGAGGTGTTGAGGGAGAAGAAGTTGTATGCCAAGTTTTCTAAATGCGAGTTTTGGCTTCGAGAAGTGCAGTTTCTTGGTCATGTCATTTCATCAGAAGGTATTAAAGTAGATCCTTCAAAGATTGAAGCTGTTTCAAAGTGGGAGCAGCCAAAGACTCCTACCGAGATTAAAAGTTTTCTTGGTTTGGCTGGATATTATAGAAGATTCATTCAGGATTTCTCCCGAATAGCCAAGCCTATGACTGAACTAACGAAGAAAGGAGTAAAGTTTGAATGGACCGATAAGCAGGAGAATGCATTTCAAACATTGAAAAAGAAGTTGTGTGAAGCTCCTATACTTGCCTTGCCTGAAGGTACCGATGATTTGGTGGTGTATAGTGATGCATCTATTACGGGTTTGGGTTGTGTCCTGATGCAGAGGGACAAGGTGATCGCCTATGCTTCACGCCACTTGAAGCCACATGAGAAGAATTACCCTACCCATGATCTTGAGTTGGCAGCAGTTGTATTTGCATTGAAATTGTGGAGACATTACCTTTATGGTACAAAATGCACTTTGTTTACCGATCATAAAAGTTTGCAGTATGTCTTTAATCAAAAGGAGATGAATGTGAGACAAAGGAGGTGGATGGAATTACTTAAGGATTATGATTGTGAAATCAAATACCATCCGGGTAAAGCCAATGTAGTGGCGGATGCACTAGGTAGGAAGGTGCAAAGTTCTTCTTGTAAGTTGATGAGCATGCAAGTTCAAGCCAAGTCGGGGCTACTTGATCAAATTAAAGAAGCACAAGCGAGGGAATTAATGAAGGATAACATTGACAAAGAAAGCATTGGAAAGAAGAAACGTCTTGTGATGGAGACTAATAGCCGTGGGTTCATAACATACAAGGGTCGAATTTGGGTGCCATTGCTTGGTGGTAACCGAGAATTGATTCTTGAGGAAGCCCATAGAAGTAGATATTCGGTTCATCCCGGTGTCACCAAATGTATGCAGATTTGAAGCCGATTTATTGGTGGCCGGATATTAAAGGAGAAGTAGCTCATTTTGTAGCAAAGTGTTTGACGTGTGCACGTGTGAAAACGGACCATCAAAAGCCGTATGGTTTGTTGCACCAATTAGACATTCCCGAGTGGAAATGGGATCATATTACCATGGACTTTGTAACGAAGCTACCTAAAACTCCGAAAGGGAATGATATGATATGGGTGATTGTAGATAGATTGACGAAGAGTGCTCATTTTCTAGCTACCCGACAAGATGTGCCTCTAACGAAGATGGCAAAGATATACATTGATGAAGTAGTCTCAAAACATGGAGTTCCTTTATCTATTGTTTCAGACCGAGACTCGAGATTTATGTCAAACTTTTGGAAGGCTCTTCAATGGGAGTTGGGTAGTAGAATAAATTTGAGTACCGCCTATCATCCTCAAACCGATGGGCAAAGTGAGAGAACTATTCAAACATTGGAGGATATGTTGAGGACGTGTGTACTAGAGTATGGTGGAGCATGGGATGATCATTTGAGGTTGATTGAGTTTGCTTACGACAATAGTCACCATGCAAGTATTGGAATGCCACCATTCGAGATGCTTTATGGAAGAAGATGTAGGACTCCAAGTTGTTGGATGGAGCCCGGTGAGAAGCAATTAACCGGTCCCGAAATCATTGAAATCACCTCTGAAAAAGTTAATGTGGCTAAAGAAGCTTTACGTGTGGCTAGAGAAAGACAGAAAACATATGCCGATAAGAAAAGGAAACCGATTGAATTCAATGTTGGGGATTTAGTGATGATGAAAGTCTCACCATGGAAAGGAGTCATTCGATTTGGAAAGAAGGGAAAGTTGAGTCCACGTTTCATTGGACCTTTTAAAGTTCTGAAGCGCATTAAAGATGTGGCGTATCAGTTGGAATTACCTCCAGAATTGGATGGAATTCACAACACCTTTCATGTATCCTACTTGAGAAAATGCTTAGCTGAGGAGTCAAGTGTGATTCCTATTGAAGATGTGAGTATTGACCCAATGAAGAGAATAGTAGATGAACCGGTGGCGATACTTGGAAGGAAGCAAAAGAAGTTACGCCAAAAAGTGATTGACCTTGTGTTGATAAAGTGGAAGCATAACCATGGAGAAAGTTTAACGTGGGAAACTCAAGCAGTAATGAAGGAGAAGTATCCGGAGTTATTCCTTTCTGATGAGATTCCGGGGAGGTAATTGTAACATCCCAAAATTTTTATTTAACAGTTGACTAATGCCGTTAAGTCAACATTACGTGTGTCGTTAAGTCTATTGCAGATTTAATACTTATACGTAGTTATTGTGTGTTATGTGTGAGGCTTGAAAGCCTAAATGTTTAAA
The DNA here is from genome assembly GCA_034093135.1 of Erigeron breviscapus. NCBI lineage: Eukaryota > Viridiplantae > Streptophyta > Magnoliopsida > Asterales > Asteraceae > Erigeron > Erigeron breviscapus. The sequence continues at coordinate 75,707,590 of CM067171.1, read as the reverse complement.
GTAGTATAAATGTGTGTAAAATGTAGATAAATGCCTATGTAGTGGTGTTTAATGAAGTAATTATGTTGTATATGGTCCATAGAGTAGTTTGTGACTAATAATGAAGGATTAGGAAGCTTAGGGACTAGTTTTGACATAGAGGCAAAGTCAAAAACGGGTTAAGGAGTTTAGGGAGTGTCATTAGGTCTATTGCAGATTTAATACTTATACGTAGTTATTGTGTGTTATGTGTGAGGCTTGAAAGCCTAAATGTTTAAAGTAGTATAAATGTGTGTAAAATGTAGATAAATGCCTATGTAGTGGTGTTTAATGAAGTAATTATGTTGTATATGGTCCATAGAGTAGTTTGTGACTAATAATGAAGGATTAGGAAGCTTAGGGACTAGTTTTGACATAGAGGCAAAGTCAAAAACGGGTTAAGGAGTTTAGGGAGTGTCATTAGGTCATTAGTTGCAGATTTCCTTCCTCCTAAACAAGCCCTAACCGCCCCACATAGTTCCTCCATCAAATTTCAAGCCGAAAAGCTTCCTTACGTGTGATTCAAGTGTGTATTGTCAAGAGTTTTGCATCCTATTTGATATCTACAGGTAGAGCAGGTATAATTTCATTGTTTTCAGGTCCTTTTGATATTATGAGTCATTAGGATTAATTATTGGATTATGGGGGAATCGTTTAACGAAGATTAATGGTAGTTTTGATGGATTAAAGTCATATACGGTGTAATTAATGGTTGAAATGCTTTGTAATGGTTTGAAAATGAAGGATTTGGATGTATGAAAGTCATGTATTTGATTTAGAATTGTTTGGACCTGGTTTGGGGTGTAATCGATCAAACTAGTGCAGAATCTGGGCAAGTTGCGGCGCAACAGGTTTCCAGAAGGATAAGTTGCGGCGCAATGGGAAGCATTGCGGCGCAACGATAGGCGTGAGTTGCGGCGCAACTCAACTGTTTGCAGAAAATGTTATACTTTGAACCGTAAATTAGACCTGAAACTAAAGTGAGTCATTAATGTGTGTGGGTCTAGCTATTGGCTTTAATGACGTGAGTGTGTAGTTGTCTAATGATCGTTTACTAATTATAGGTAGACGAGCATAGTTACTTTACACAGTGACTAGTTGTTGATTGTTGTGGACTACGCCGAGGATACACTACTTTGACACGCTGGGGGATTCAACGAAAAGCTGGTTTCAAATCATAAATACTTCCATTTGGTATCTTTATATTGCATGTGGGCATATGGGGTTACACGGGAGGTATTATGGGTTATGTAGTTGACCATGAGACCTGAAATGCAGTCCCTAATGTAGTGAAATGAAGTATTGCTTAATGTAGTGTATTGTTATGCAGTTTATGTAGTATTACGAAGTATCGCATTATGCATGAAATGTAGAAATGAAGTTGATGTGTGATATATGCATGTTTACATGGCTTGTACACCTAGCTCACTAGACTTATTAGGTTGCCATGTCACTTGCACGTCTAAGGATCCAAACGTAATGAAGATAAAGTGTGTAAATGTTTAGGAATGTGTGTTACCTAGACTATATGTGTGTGACGGTTTAGGAATGTGTGTTACCTAAACCATATGTGTGAAACCGAGCTCGTAAATGTAATGCAGGGAAAGTGTTAAGCTTAACCCGTACTGGTCTTAGCCGGACGAGTGCGTTAACGTAGTTGTTGCTTGGGTGGCTCCTTGCAACATGGTCATTATAATGCAGGCGAGTAATACGAGGGGTTTGACCAACCTCCACATACGGATTACTCTTGGATTGGCTTGCCATTCCTTAACGACGTAGTATGACTCGCCTTTTGGTGAAGCATCTAGTCGGGTGTGACTTATGTTACACTTATATGCAGTTAACGAAGATACGTGTGATAATGTGTGAATAAAATGAAGGATAGGCACATTTAGGGGGATTCACCCTAATTAATATGAAGTTGATATGCAGTTAAATGTGAACGTGTGATGTGTGTTGTGCCTAAATAAACTTGTCTGATGATGAAGATTGTTTTAATTGGACAAATGTTTTAATAACATAGTGTTATCTTACTTAGCTAATTCGTTAGCTAACACTTGTTTCTTAAATGTGGTTGTTCCCTCAGGTTTAGCTTGAAGAACTAGTTGATGCAGGAAGAGTGAGAGTTGGGTAGATGCATGCAGGAGAACTTAGCTACCCATAGATGATTATCTCTTTAGACATTTATTTACATTTCGTACTTGATGTCGAATTTATGTAGTATTGTTGAACGGTTGTTTTGTGTTGGGCAACCGTTGGGTTTTCATTTTAAACTATTTGATGGTATTGCATGTAACACCAACTAAACATAGAAACCGAACAGTTTTTATCGGTTTTGACTTTTAAAGTTGTTCTTCCGCAATTTGACACCGTTAGGTGAAAGTTTTTGAAAACCCATATTTTTAAATGACGGGTGTTACATAAACACAGAACCAACATTAACTTAATTACCCTTTACATGTATTGTTTACATTCATGTCAAGTACCTGCAAAACACAAATAATAAACCGACATATAAACATATATATAATATAGACCCCAATATGATCTCAATATATGCCAAGGTAATTTAATTGACAAACGGTAATTTACGAGATAAATTACAAGACTTGAATATAAAATACATAACACATCTAGAATGCTTTTGTCACCGAGAAACATGCACCAACAGTCTCTCCCTTGACACTAGCATCTAAATGTGGCCTTCAACTCTTCGTTTGCTTTTCAGCTTTCCTTTTTGTTAGCATTATTTGATAGTATTACTAGTTTCTATATATGTAAACTACTTCTATACGGATTTCAATTTTACTTTACTTTTTACCCAAATAAATACATCTCATGTTAGGATCAATTAATATATCCATCCGTTTAAACCTACCGCCAACGCTTCAAAAACCCATTTGATCACTTCTTCATTCTATCAAAACAAAGCTAATTCGGAAATGAACCGATCTTACTTTATATATATATTTTTTAAATTAACCATGATTTTTTTTTCTTAACACAAATTTATCACTCTCACAATCTCATTACACCCTTCAACTCCTTTTTTTTGCTTTTCAGCTTTCCTTTTTGGTAGCATTAATTGATAGTATTACTAGTTTCTATATATGTAAACTACTTCTATTTGGATTTCAATTTTACTTAAATTTTTATCCAAATAAAGAACTCTTTTTATAGGATTAATTAATATATCCATCCATTTACACCTACCGCAAACGCTTCAAAAACCCATTTGATCACTTCTTCATTCTATCAAAACACCATCTTGAGATATATGCTTTGGACAACGCTAATTCGGTTTTCAAAGTTCAACATAATTTTTGTGGATATTGTGTCATATATCGTAATGAAAATTATATATTGGTTGAATTTGAATATAACTTTATGCTTGTTTCTTGAATCATTATGTTTCAATTGTTAACATAGCTGATTAATCCAATATAAGGTGTAGTTTGACTTTGTAGGTCAAGCTGGCCGAGTTTATATAAATGTAATGGTGGGACAAAATGTGATCTTATTTTTTTTAAAGAAAAATCTTTATTTATATGTATATGTTTATATCGTTGATGTAATGTATTGTGGTTATTTGTTTTTTTTTTTTTGGTATGATGATGAAAATGGTTTGTGTGCACATTAAGTGACAAAAAGTATATATAAATATATGTATATATAACTTTTCTTTAGAAAACAATTTGCAATGTGTATGCCATTTTGATTCTTTTGAGGAGTTTGTCATACTGTAGTTTTTGTGATTTTGTGGGTTGGTGGATTTTTAGTGGCAAAGTTTGTTACTAAGGGTGGAGGGAGTCGACCGCGAGCTCGGTGGCGAGATGGAGAGGGCTGCAGCGAGTTGGGGGAGCTTCGGGTGCCACGATCGCGAGCTCCATGCGAGCTGGGGTGAGCGAGCTTCAAGCTCGCAGGGAGATGGGTGATAGGTGAAGAGGCAGGGACTAAAAGTGACAGGTTTGGAAACTGAGATGTAACCGTTACAGGGACTATAAGTGCAAGATAACAGGCGCCAGGGACCAAATGTGTAAAGGTGTTGAAACCTTTTTTTTTTATTTTCTTATATATATATAAATTTAAATTATAACTAAAAACACAACTAAAACAACATATATATATATATATATATATATATTTATTTATAAATATATATATATATATATATATATATATATATATATATATATATATATATATATATATATATATATATATATATATATATATATATATATATATATATATATATATATATATATATATATATATATATATATATATATATATATATATATATATATATATATATATATATATATATATATATATATATATATATATATATATATATATATATATATATATATATATATATATATATATATATATATATATATATATATATATATATATATATATATATATATATATATATATATATATATATATATATATATATATATATATATATATATATATATATATATATATATATATATATATATATATATATATATATATATATATATATATATATATATATATATATATATATATATATATATATATATATATATATATATATATATATATATATATATATATATATATATATATATATATATATATATATATATATATATATATATATATATATATATATATATATATATATATATATATATATATATATATATATATATATATATATATATATATATATATATATATATATATATATATATATATATATATATATATATATATATATATATATATATATATATATATATATATATATATATATATATATATATATATGAGAACATTTCCAGTTTCCGATGAATGTACTCCAGTGACTTATAGTGGAGATATATATACCATCTTTTAGACTAATTCCCACCACACATCTCATTATCCTTTTCATATATCTCCACTCCCCCATATTTTTTTCTCCTCCTTAGATCTATGTTTTCTCCTTCATCATTAACGCTTCTCATAGGTATATATTGGCATGACCTTTCTGAAAACCACCACCACCGAATGCTTATGTAATGCTTCTTCGTGAAAGTTACACCTCCGGAAACTACCATCACCACCGTACGTTACATCGCCGGGGACTACCACCGCCATCATCACCGTCCGATAACCATCATCTATAGATCTAGCAAGCCAAACCAAGCATATAAATGAGGAAGATATGGGGTCTTCTTTTGGCTTCTCGTCACCATCCGGTAACCATCATCTACAGATCTAGCAAGCCAAATCAAGCATATAAATGAGGAAGATATGGGGTCTTCTTTTGGCCTCTCGTCACCATTCGATAACCATCATCTATAGATCTAGCAAGCCAAACCAAGCATATAAATGAGGAAGATATGGGGTCTTCTTTTGGCTTCTCGTCACCATCCGGTAACCATCATCTACAGATCTAGCAAGCCAAATCAAGCATATAAATGAGGAAGATATGGGGTCTTCTTTTGGCCTCTCGTCACCATTCGATAACCATCATCTATAGATCTAGCAAGCCAAACCAAGCATATAAATGAGGAAGATATGGGGTCTTCTTTTGGCTTCTCGTCACCATCCGGTAACCATCATCTATAGATCTAGCAAGCCAAACCAAGCATATAAATGAGGAAGATATGGGGTCTTCTTTTGGCTTCTCGTCACCATCCGGTAACCATCATCTATAGATCTAGCAAGCCAAACCAAGCATATAAATGAGGAAGATATGGGGTCTTCTTTTGGCTTCTCGTCACCATCCGGTAACCATCATCTACAGATCTAGCAAGCCAAATCAAGATTTAGATGAAGAAGATATGGGGTCTTCTTTTGGCTTATCATCACCGTCCGATAACCATCATCTATAGATCTAGCAAGCCAAACCAAGCATATAAATGAGGAAGATATGGGGTCTTCTTTTGGCTTCTCGTCACCATCCGGTAACCATCATCTATAGATCTAGCAAGCCAAACCAAGCATATAAATGAGGAAGATATGGGGTCTTCTTTTGGCTTCTCGTCACCATCCGGTAACCATCATCTATAGATCTAGCAAGCCAAACCAAGCATATAAATGAGGAAGATATGGGGTCTTCTTTTGGCTTCTCGTCACCATCCGGTAACCATCATCTATAGATCTAGCAAGCCAAACCAAGCATATAAATGAGGAAGATATGGGGTCTTCTTTTGGCTTCTCGTCACCATCCGGTAACCATCATCTATAGATCTAGCAAGCCAAACCAAGCATATAAATGAGGAAGATATGGGGTCTTCTTTTGGCTTCTCGTCACCATCCGGTAACCATCATCTACAGATCTAGCAAGCCAAACCAAGCATATAAATGAGGAAGATATGGGGTCTTCTTTTGGCTTCTCGTCACCATCCGGTAACCATCATCTACAGATCTAGCAAGCCAAATAAGCATATAAATGAGGAAGATATGGGGTCTTCTTTTGGCTTATCATCACCTTCCGATAACCATCATCTATAGATCTAGCAAGCCAAACCAAGCATATAAATGAGGAAGATATGGGGTCTTCTTTTGGCTTCTCGTCACCATCCGGTAACCATCATCTATAGATCTAGCAAGCCAAACCAAGCATATAAATGAGGAAGATATGGGGTCTTCTTTTGGCTTCTCGTCACCATCCGGTAACCATCATCTATAGATCTAGCAAGCCAAACCAAGCATATAAATGAGGAAGATATGGGGTCTTCTTTTGGCTTCTCGTCACCATCCGGTAACCATCATCTACAGATCTAGCAAGCCAAATCAAGATTTAGATGAAGAAGATATGGGGTCTTCTTTTGGCTTCTCATCACCGTCCGATAACCATCATCTATAGATCTAGCAAGCCAAACCAAGCATATAAATGAGGAAGATATGGGGTCTTCTTTTGGCTTCTCGTCACCATCCGGTAACCATCATCTATAGATCTAGCAAGCCAAACCAAGCATATAAATGAGGAAGATATGGGGTCTTCTTTTGGCTTCTCGTCACCATCCGGTAACCATCATCTACAGATCTAGCAAGCCAAACCAAGCATATAAATGAGGAAGATATGGGGTCTTCTTTTGGCTTCTCGTCACCATCCGGTAACCATCATCTACAGATCTAGCAAGCCAAATCAAGATTTAGATGAAGAAGATATGGGGTCTTCTTTTGGCTTCTCATCACCGTCCGATAACCATCATCTATAGATCTAGCAAGCCAAACCAAGCATATAAATGAGGAAGATATGGGGTCTTCTTTTGGCTTCTCGTCACCATCCGGTAACCATCATCTATAGATCTAGCAAGCCAAACCAAGCATATAAATGAGGAAGATATGGGGTCTTCTTTTGGCTTCTCGTCACCATCCGGTAACCATCATCTATAGATCTAGCAAGCCAAACCAAGCATATAAATGAGGAAGATATGGGGTCTTCTTTTGGCTTCTCGTCACCATCCGGTAACCATCATCTACAGATCTAGCAAGCCAAATCAAGCATATAAATGAGGAAGATATGGGGTCTTCTTTTGGCCTCTCGTCACCATTCGGTAACCATCATCTACATCTAGCAAGCCAAATCAAGATTATAATATTCATCGGAAACTGGAAATGTTCTCATGAAATTTTATTGAATCAGTGAGCATTAACCACGTAAGCAAAGTTAGATGAGTCAACATGCCACATAAGCATAACTAGATGAGTCAGCAACCACATCTAGCACCATTACATTTTTTGGACAGATTTTGTTGTTAACTACATTACATAAACGTTTTTGAAAATCGTTACATAAAATAGACATTTGGTCATAGTTAGCTACACTCACATGTCATTATCCCTTTTTATTATGTACGGTGAAGTTTAACTATGTATTGTTTTTTACTTTTAATATGTAATGTGTTTTAAGTATTATGTAATGTGTTTTGTTATTAATAAAACATATAAATTAAAAAAGGGTTAGTTATGTAAAGTTTATAAAACAAGGATGAATTATTAAAATGTGAAGAAAAGGTTGGGAATAAGGTTTGATAAGTCACATCAACGACTTATATACCTAAACCTTAAAAGTACACATGTAAGGAATTAGCTTTAATTCTTTAAATACTCCCAACCATATTTGTACGATCTGGTCCACGTCATCATGGACTTGGTCTATAAATATAAGTCTTCTCACAATTTGCAAATGGCTTGAAACCTTTGCATTGCAACTTGTGAGATATACTCTAAGTAATCCTTACGAGTATTTCCAAGTTATTAGATCACTTGTATTTCTAGGTTGTTTAGATATTTACACTTGGGTGTTTATCTTTGTTCCGCAACAACCTTTGTATTTGTTTATATATCAATAAATCAAATACCTTGAAAAATACATCGTGTCTCAATGCTACATACTTGATCTATACATATTATTTATATAGTTTCAGCCCTTATTGTTTCTTGCATTTACTTTCAGTACCTTTATCGTATTGTTCATCCATATCTGGATCGTATTCTGAACTGGTCATCTTCCAGTTAGAATTACTTGCCAGTCGGGTATTAAGCCATCTATATTTGGGACTCACAATTGGTATCAGAGCAGCAAGGTTGAATTATATTAATTCATTAACCTTTGATCTGCAAAGATGGCTGACTAAATGTTCAATACAGGCCCTGACCCCAATGCAAATGCTAACACTACTCCACCCCCTATCATCAACAACAATATACCATCGCATAATGTGCATGTACACTTTCCAAATAAAAATTCAATCTTCTCCTTCCATATAGTGAGGCCAAAGATAAAACCACTATGTCTTCTACTTCCAACCCATTCATTCAAATACTCCCCACCGCCCCCAATCCAATCACTTGAATTCCTATATCCAAATAAAAATTCAATCTTCTCCTTCCATATAGTGAGGCCAAAGATAAAACCACTATGTCTTCTACTTCCAACCCATTCATTCAAATACTCCCCACCGCCCCCAATCCAATCACTTGAATTCCTATATCCAAATAAAAATTCAATCTTCTCCTTCCATATAGTGAGGCCAAAGATAAAACCACTATGTCTTCTACTTCCAACCCATTCATTCAAATACTCCCCACCGCCCCCAATCCAATCACAAAAAACAGTAGTTGGACTTGAAGTATATACATATATATAAACACTATTTATATATCATATATATATATATATATATATATATATATATATATATTATATATATATATATATATATATATATATATATATATATATATATATATATATATATATATATATATATATATATATATATATATATATATATATATATATATATATATATATATATATATATATATATATATATATAATCTTATGTGTTTGTTTGGTTGAAATTTCCAAAATTCCTAATGTTACCATATAAAAACAGGGGAACAATGTAATAGCACTTCAAACCTGGGTGCCCATGTATATTAAATGATCATGTTTCCATTTTAGAGTGAGGTCTTTACAACACAACACACTGATAAGTATGGTTTTTTTGAATTTGTTCTTCCTTTGTTTAGAACTAGTTGGTTTCCCCGCGCGTTGCTGCGGGAAAAACTGTTAGGTCAAAAATCGACCAAGTATAATTTGTTCAGAAATAGCTGAAGCTCAGTGAAGAATACTTGTATAGAATTCTGAGGTCGCTCAGAATTAGTTCACTGAAGCTTCACTTCAGTTCAGATCAATGTATCAGAATACCGTTCAGAATGAAGTCAAAGACTGAAGTCTGAAGAATGAGAATCAGTTCAGATGTGGAGCTCAGAAACTGATTCTACCTGATCGAAGACTGAAGCATCTCAGTATAAAAGTACTTACACACTTTTACACTGATTACGAGGAAGACTTTTTACTTTACATATCTTTACCCGGTTAATAGATTTAACTATTAATTAAAGTACAAGGTAAGTAAAGGTTGGGAATAAGGTTTGATAAGTCACATCAACGACTTATATACCTAAACCTTAAAAGTACACATGTAAGGAATTAGCTTTAATTCTTTAAATACTCCCAACCATATTTGTACGATCTGGTCCACGTCATCATGGACTTGGTCTATAAATATAAGTCTTCTCACAATTTGCAAATGGCTTGAAACCTTTGCATTGCAACTTGTGAGATATACTCTAAGTAATCCTTACGAGTATTTCCAAGTTATTAGATCACTTGTATTTCTAGGTTGTTTAGATATTTACACTTGGGTGTTTATCTTTGTTCCGCAACAACCTTTGTATTTGTTTATATATCAATAAATCAAATACCTTGAAAAATACATCGTGTCTCAATGCTACATACTTGATCTATACATATTATTTATATAGTTTCAGCCCTTATTGTTTCTTGCATTTACTTTCAGTACCTTTATCGTATTGTTCATCCATATCTGGATCGTATTCTGAACTGGTCATCTTCCAGTTAGAATTACTTGCCAGTCGGGTATTAAGCCATCTATATTTGGGACTCACAATTGGTATCAGAGCAGCAAGGTTGAATTATATTAATTCATTAACCTTTGATCTGCAAAGATGGCTGACTAAATGTTCAATACAGGCCCTGACCCCAATGCAAATGCTAACACTACTCCACCCCCTATCATCAACAACAATATACCATCGCATAATGTGCACGTACACTTTCCAAATAATCATGTTCCCAAGTTTGATGGGAAGAGTGAAACTTTCAAACATGGAAAGCATGCATGCTAAAATATATTGCTGGTGTTGAAAGACATTTGACCGATATTCTCAAAGAAGGACCCTTTGTCCCATTTTAATGCCTCCACTGTTGTCAGAAATGCCGATGGGACTCCTAGGGTTTCACCCAAGGAGAAGGATCATTGGTCTGAAGAAGATCATAGGCTGGTAGACCTTGATACCAAGCTGCAAAATATGATCTTGTATGCTATTCCTGAAACTCTTATGCCCACCCTTGTTTTACTTGAAAATTCAAAATTAATGTGGGAGGAACTCATGACACAATTTGAAGGCACAAATGAGACAATTGTCACAAGAAAAGTTGCTTTGAATAAAAGATATGAGTCTTTTTTTGCTATCCCTGGTGAAACTTTAACATAAACATACATCAGATTCACTAATCTGGTAAATTAATTGAAAGCCCTGGGTGTAACTAAAGATAAAGAAATTTTGTTGGAAAAGTTTTGTGACATCTTACCTTCTAAATGGGAAAACTTGATCTTGGTTTTGAGACAAGGAAAAACCTTGCACAGTCACACTCTAGCCTCCCTGTATGGAGCCTTCAGGTACACTGAAGAGAACAAGGCTGAGAGAGTTGTGGCTGAGCAAGATGCCAAAAATCATGCTTCTACCAGTTCAGTCATGGTTCATAATTCTGAACCATATGGGACTGCTCTACTATCTTCTGAGAGTGATCATTCTGACTCGATGAAGAAGATGGTCTCTGAAATGTTAAAAACTGGTATTTCTAGTAATGTAACTCATAGTTGTGATGAGGATGACAATGATGATCTGGTTGCCATGCTGGCTAAAACGTTCAATCGTTTTAAGGCCAAATCTAATCGATCTGGCAAACCATTTGCTTCCAGCGCCTCTATTGATAAGTCTAATCTTGAATGCTTTAAGTGTGGCAAGAAAGGACATTTCATGAAGGAATGCAGATCTAGTCAGCCTTCATCATCACAATCTGCCCCTAATCATTCTATTTTTCAGAAACCTAATGACAACTATAAGGCTAAGTACAAGAAGCTGAAAGCTCAAATAGCTCTCATGGCTCAAAGCAACTCAAGCAATAATAGTTGTATGATTGCCAAGACTGGAAAATGGGAGGAATCTGATGAATCATCTGATGATGAAGAAGAAGTAAGGGATATGTGTTTCATGGCACGTGAAGATCAAGGTCATCTGGTAAAATCAGATGTTGAATCTGGTCGTTGGGTGGATATTGTCATGAAAAAGGTTAGTGACTTTGGTTTTGAAAGTAATGAGGAACAAAAACTGGACCTTTTGGTTCTTTTAGAGGCTGACATTTCTTTTGTTGAAACTGTGCGTTCAGAAAGCCTAAAAATGTTTGAAAATAATACTTCTGAGCTGAACGCCAGTCAGGCCAGACTAAAAGAGCTGAAAGATGTCCATCTGGCTTTAAAAAGTTATCAGTCTATGGTTGCCACTTTAGAATTGGAAAAAGAAGAATTAAAAACCATCCTTGAAAAACAACAAGCAATAATTAAATCTTGGATGAAAGCACCAAGGCCAGATGCTGCAATTAAAAATACTTTTGCAACTCAAAGAACAGCATATAAATCTGGTGATCTTCATTTGGCATCTATAATCACTGATTTAGATGCACTTCCAAAGGAAATAAAACCTGAAATCATTTTTCCTAAAGTTGGCAAGCAGAAAATTGTAACTGATAAGGCCCAGGAACAATCTGAGAGTAATCATTCTGACTCGATGAAGAAGATGGTCTCTGAAATGTTAAAAACTGGTATTTCTAGTAATGTAACTCATAGTTGTGATGAGGATGACAAAAAAAAAAAAAAAAAAAAAAAAAAAAAAAAAAAAAAAAAAAAAAAAAAAAAAAAAAAAAAAAAAAAAAAAAAAAAAAAAAAAAAAAAAAAAAAAAAAAAAAAAAAAAAAAAAAAAAAAAAAAAAAAAAAAAAAAAAAAAAAAAAAAAAAAAAAAAAAAAAAAAAAAAAAAAAAAAAAAAAAAAAAAAAAAAAAAAAAAAAAAAAAAAAAAAAAAAAAAAAAAAAAAAAAAAAAAAAAAAAAAAAAAAAAAAAAAAAAAAAAAAAAAAAAAAAAAAAAAAAAAAAAAAAAAAAAAAAAAAAAAAAAAAAAAAAAAAAAAAAAAAAAAAAAAAAAAAAAAAAAAAAAAAAAAAAAAAAAAAAAAAAAAAAAAAAAAAAAAAAAAAAAAAAAAAAAAAAAAAAAAAAAAAAAAAAAAAAAAAAAAAAAAAAAAAAAAAAAAAAAAAAAAAAAAAAAAAAAAAAAAAAAAAAAAAAAAAAAAAAAAAAAAAAAAAAAAAAAAAAAAAAAAAAAAAAAAAAAAAAAAAAAAAAAAAAAAAAAAAAAAAAAAAAAAAAAAAAAAAAAAAAAAAAAAAAAAAAAAAAAAAAAAAAAAAAAAAAAAAAAAAAAAAAAAAAAAAAAAAAAAAAAAAAAAAAAAAAAAAAAAAAAAAAAAAAAAAAAAAAAAAAAAAAAAAAAAAAAAAAAAAAAAAAAAAAAAAAAAAAAAAAAAAAAAAAAAAAAAAAAAAAAAAAAAAAAAAAAAAAAAAAAAAAAAAAAAAAAAAAAAAAAAAAAAAAAAAAAAAAAAAAAAAAAAAAAAAAAAAAAAAAAAAAAAAAAAAAAAAAAAAAAAAAAAAAAAAAAAAAAAAAAAAAAAAAAAAAAAAAAAAAAAAAAAAAAAAAAAAAAAAAAAAAAAAAAAAAAAAAAAAAAAAAAAAAAAAAAAAAAAAAAAAAAAAAAAAAAAAAAAAAAAAAAAAAAAAAAAAAAAAAAAAAAAAAAAAAAAAAAAAAAAAAAAAAAAAAAAAAAAAAAAAAAAAAAAAAAAAAAAAAAAAAAAAAAAAAAAAAAAAAAAAAAAAAAAAAAAAAAAAAAAAAAAAAAAAAAAAAAAAAAAAAAAAAAAAAAAAAAAAAAAAAAAAAAAAAAAAAAAAAAAAAAAAAAAAAAAAAAAAAAAAAAAAAAAAAAAAAAAAAAAAAAAAAAAAAAAAAAAAAAAAAAAAAAAAAAAAAAAAAAAAAAAAAAAAAAAAAAAAAAAAAAAAAAAAAAAAAAAAAAAAAAAAAAAAAAAAAAAAAAAAAAAAAAAAAAAAAAAAAAAAAAAAAAAAAAAAAAAAAAAAAAAAAAAAAAAAAAAAAAAAAAAAAAAAAAAAAAAAAAAAAAAAAAAAAAAAAAAAAAAAAAAAAAAAAAAAAAAAAAAAAAAAAAAAAAAAAAAAAAAAAAAAAAAAAAAAAAAAAAAAAAAAAAAAAAAAAAAAAAAAAAAAAAAAAAAAAAAAAAAAAAAAAAAAAAAAAAAAAAAAAAAAAAAAAAAAAAAAAAAAAAAAAAAAAAAAAAAAAAAAAAAAAAAAAAAAAAAAAAAAAAAAAAAAAAAAAAAAAAAAAAAAAAAAAAAAAAAAAAAAAAAAAAAAAAAAAAAAAAAAAAAAAAAAAAAAAAAAAAAAAAAAAAAAAAAAAAAAAAAAAAAAAAAAAAAAAAAAAAAAAAAAAAAAAAAAAAAAAAAAAAAAAAAAAAAAAAAAAAAAAAAAAAAAAAAAAAAAAAAAAAAAAAAAAAAAAAAAAAAAAAAAAAAAAAAAAAAAAAAAAAAAAAAAAAAAAAAAAAAAAAAAAAAAAAAAAAAAAAAAAAAAAAAAAAAAAAAAAAAAAAAAAAAAAAATTTAGATGCACTTCCAAAGGAAATAAAACCTGAAATCATTTTTCCTAAAGTTGGCAAGCAGAAAATTGTAACTGATAAGGCCCAGGAACAATCTGAGAGTAAATCTGAAACAGCTCAGACAACTGTTTCAGAAAGGAAGGCTAAAACCAAAAAGCCATTCCCTCAGACTTCATCTAAGGTTCCAAAAGGCCCAAAGAAGAAGAAAAATATCTCCCCCACTGAGCCCTCTACCTCAGATTCAGGTAAGGCTCAGGTGTCTAATGAAGATCTATTTTGCTTAGGTTAGAGAGTCAATTTCAATTATTGGCTAGACAAGTGCAGAGCTATAATGCACGTTTAAAAAATGTTGAAACCACTCCTCTTCAACCTAAACAAAATGCAAAACCTTTTTCAAAACAAATCAAGCAAAAATCTGAAAAGAAGAAGGTTGAGCCCCCCATCAAACCAACTGTTTTTGTGTCATCTGAGATTATGACTGAGATCCCCTTCGATCCTTCAGTTCCTTATGAACCAAAGAAATCTGAGACTGTTAAGGGAGAGTCTAGCGAACCCATCACCAGATGGGTTCCCAAAAAGAACTAATCTTTGTGTTTGTGCAGGGAGACCGAAAGAAGAATATATGGTATCTTGACAACGCTGCTGGCAGAACCATGACTGGTTATCAGACCCTGCTGGAGGAATACAGGGTGCAAGAGGGGCCCTCAATAACATTTGGAAATGATGAAAATGGAAAAACTGAGGGATATGGTGTTGTGAATAATGGACAAGTCAAATTCACACGTGTTGCATATGTAAACGGTTTGAAATATAACCTGATCAGTGTCAGTCAACTATGTGATGATGGCTTCAAGGTATTATTTGATATTTCACAAGGCACCATATTCAACAGGGATGGAAAGGTAGTTTTGATTGCACCAAGAAAAGGAAACATTTATATCATTGATCTAAATAGTTCACCCACTGAACAATGTTTCTACACAAAGGCAGATGAAGACACAAACTGGTTGTGGCACAAGAGATTATCCCATCTGAACTTCAAGAATATTAATAAGTTGTCAAGAAAACAACTTGTTGATGGGATACCCTCAATGTCTTTCAATAAAGACAAGCCATATCCAGGTTGTGAAATGGGTAAGCAGAAAAGAGCTTCATTCAAGACAAAACAAATTTTTAGTATAACTGAACCTCTTCACATGCTTCACATGGACCTCTTTGGACCAGTGAATGTTCAGACAAGAGCAGGAAAGAAGTATACCCTTATTGTTGTTGATGAATATTCAAGATATTGCTGGGTAATTTTTCTCAGATCTAAGAGTGAAGCTGCTGCTGAAATCATTGCTCTCATCAAACAAATTGAACTCAAGCATAAGCGAAAAGTTTGTCAGCTCAGAAGTGACAATGGCACTGAATTCAGAAATGCCACTCTGGAGTCCTTCTGCACTGAAATTGGCATATCTCAGAACTTCTCCTCAGCCCACACACCAGAGCAGAATGGTGTTGTAGAAAGAAAGAATCGTACGCTGATTGAAGCTGCTAGAAGTATGCTAAATGAATCTGGTCTTCCCAAGAATTTCTGGGCTGAAGCTGTTGCAACTGCCTGCTACACTCAGAACAGATCTTTCTATGTCAAAAGACACAAGAAGACAGCCTATGAAGTACTCAGAAATAGAAAGCCTAATATTGGATATTTCCATGTATTTGGATGTCCAGTATACATTCTGAATGATTCCAGTCAGCTTGGAAAATTTGATGCAAAAGCTGATGAAGGGTACTTCCTAGGATATTCATTTTTAATTTTTTTTTTTTTTTTTTTTTTTTTTTTTTTTTTTTTTTTTTTTTTTTTTTTTTTTTTTTTTTTTTTTTTTTTTTTTTTTTTTTTTTTTTTTTTTTTTTTTTTTTTTTTTTTTTTTTTTTTTTTTTTTTTTTTTTTTTTTTTTTTTTTTTTTTTTTTTTTTTTTTTTTTTTTTTTTTTTTTTTTTTTTTTTTTTTTTTTTTTTTTTTTTTTTTTTTTTTTTTTTTTTTTTTTTTTTTTTTTTTTTTTTTTTTTTTTTTTTTTTTTTTTTTTTTTTTTTTTTTTTTTTTTTTTTTTTTTTTTTTTTTTTTTTTTTTTTTTTTTTTTTTTTTTTTTTTTTTTTTTTTTTTTTTTTTTTTTTTTTTTTTTTTTTTTTTTTTTTTTTTTTTTTTTTTTTTTTTTTTTTTTTTTTTTTTTTTTTTTTTTTTTTTTTTTTTTTTTTTTTTTTTTTTTTTTTTTTTTTTTTTTTTTTTTTTTTTTTTTTTTTTTTTTTTTTTTTTTTTTTTTTTTTTTTTTTTTTTTTTTTTTTTTTTTTTTTTTTTTTTTTTTTTTTTTTTTTTTTTTTTTTTTTTTTTTTTTTTTTTTTTTTTTTTTTTTTTTTTTTTTTTTTTTTTTTTTTTTTTTTTTTTTTTTTTTTTTTTTTTTTTTTTTTTTTTTTTTTTTTTTTTTTTTTTTTTTTTTTTTTTTTTTTTTTTTTTTTTTTTTTTTTTTTTTTTTTTTTTTTTTTTTTTTTTTTTTTTTTTTTTTTTTTTTTTTTTTTTTTTTTTTTTTTTTTTTTTTTTTTTTTTTTTTTTTTTTTTTTTTTTTTTTTTTTTTTTTTTTTTTTTTTTTTTTTTTTTTTTTTTTTTTTTTTTTTTTTTTTTTTTTTTTTTTTTTTTTTTTTTTTTTTTTTTTTTTTTTTTTTTTTTTTTTTTTTTTTTTTTTTTTTTTTTTTTTTTTTTTTTTTTTTTTTTTTTTTTTTTTTTTTTTTTTTTTTTTTTTTTTTTTTTTTTTTTTTTTTTTTTTTTTTTTTTTTTTTTTTTTTTTTTTTTTTTTTTTTTTTTTTTTTTTTTTTTTTTTTTTTTTTTTTTTTTTTTTTTTTTTGTTTGATTTTGGTTTTTGATTTGTGTTTGTGTTTTTGTTTTTTTTTGTTTTTTGTTTTTTGTTTTTTTTTTTTTTTTTTTTTTTTTTTAAGTTTCGGTGATTCTGATCCTATTGCTGAATATGATCAGTCACCTAAACCTGCTTCTGAACATTTTAGTTCAGAACCAAGAATAATCAAGTCTAGCAACATTCCATTTTATCCTCCAGTCAGTTTTAAACTACCTTCTGAACTGACTATTGGATCAGATGTACATGCTGTTTCACCTCAGATATCAGGCTCAACTGAAGTACCCCAATCTGAACAGTTTCATGATGCAAATCATGATCTGCAGGAGGAAGATGATGAGACTGAGGTAGTCTTTTCTGAAGCACTCCTGAAGTATCTCAGAGGAGTTCTTGCACTGATATCATAGTTCATCCTGGTCAATACACTAAGTGGACTAAAGCACATCTTATCGAGCAAATCATTGGGGATTCCACTAGTGGGGTTCAGACCAGAAGAGCCACAAGCGATCAATGCTTAAATGTCAACTTCTTATCTCTAATAGAACCAAAGAAGATTAACGAGGCTATGAACGACCCTAGCTGGATTGAAGCCATGCAAGATGAGCTCAATCAGTTTAAGAGGAACGATGTTTGGGAACTTGTTCCTTGTCCCAGCAATCTAAAGAAAGAACCAATTGGGACAAGATGGGTCTTCAGAAACAAGATGGACAAAGATGGTCACGTGATTCGAAACAAGGCAAGACTTGTTGCAAAGGGTTACTCACAAGAAGAAGGAGTAGACTTTGATGAAACTTTTGCACCAGTTGCTAGACTAGAAGCTATCAGAATTTTCTTATCTTTTGCAGCTCATCATGAGTTCAAAGTCTATCAGATGGATGTTAAAAGTGCATTCTTGAATGGTGAATTGGAAGAAGTTGTGTATGTACATCAACCACCAGGGTTCATAAATGAAGAAAGACCTCATTGGGTGTACAGACTGAATAAAGCTTTATATGGTCTGAGACAAGCACCTAGAGCCTGGTATGATACTCTTACTAAACATCTTCTGAAAAATGGTTTTAAAAGGGGTGCAATAGATAACACTTTATTCATATTGCATGATAAAAATGATATCTTACTTGTACAAGTTTATGTTGATGATATGTGTTTGGGTCTACAAATAACAAAATGTGTGAACAGTTTTCTAAAATAATGTCATCTGAGTATGAAATGAGTATGATGGGCGAACTGACATATTTTCTAGGTTTTCAAGTGAAACAAACCAGTGATGGTATTTTTATAAATCAAGAAAAATATGTCAGAGACTTGTTAAAGAAATATCAATTTGATTCAGTCTCATCAAAAGATACTCCTATTTCTGCACCATTAACTTTGGACTCAGATCCTAAGTGAAAACCGGTGGATCCCACAAAATATCGTGGTATGGTGGGATCCCTCATGTACTTAACTGCTAGTAGACCTGACATAATGTTTGCAACATGCCTTTGTGCAAGATTTTAGTCTGATCCCAGAGATGCACACGCAAATGCTATGAAAAGGATTTTCAGATACCTTAAAGGTGTCCCCAGACTTGGTCTTTGGTATCCCAAAGGCTCAAGTCTAGATCTAATGGGTTATTCAGATTCTGATCATGCAGGTTGTAAGATAGATAGGAAAAGTACCACAGGTGGTTGTCATTTCCTAGGTGGCAAATTGGTTAGTTGGACAAGCAAGAAACAGACTGCAGTATCACTCTCCACAGCTGAAGCTGAATACATTTCTGCAGCCAGTTGCTGCGCTCAGATTTTGTGGATGAAGAACCAACTAACTGATTATGGTGTTAAGTATACAAAGACACCAATATTTTGTGATAACACCAGTGCCATTGCCATCTCTCACAATCCTGTCATGCACTCCAAAACCAAGCATATCGACCTCAGGTATCATTTTATTAGAGATTACATTATTAAAGGTGACATAGAGCTTCATTTCATTCCCACTGATAAACAACTCGCTGATGTTTTTACAAAACCCTTGGATGTCAAAACGTTTAAACATCTCATCAATGAGTTGGGTATGCTAAATCCTGTATAGCATCACCTCAGGGGGAAGTGTCAAATATTTTTATGTTAAAAAGAATTTTTCTCTAAGGGGGAACTTTGCTTTCAGAAAAATATTTTGACTGAAATGCTTCAGAATTTCTGAAATGATTTCAGAATAATTGTGTAAACTAAGATGGCTCAGATCTCTTGATTCTGATCATGCTCAGATTTTGTATACCATTTCTGAAATGAGTCTGTCCTTTATAATGTATTTTGATACTTGGTCGTTGTGTGAACACGTGAAGGTTACAGTTTAACGTTTGAATAATGATGTTTTTGGCTGACGTGGCACACAAGTTGCGCCGTAAAAGGAAAGTAATGATCACTTTTCTTGAAAGTGTTGAAAAGTTTTGAGAAAATGTGGGGTCATAGCCGTCGTTGCATTAAATGCGGACGTGTACCCAAAAATTATTTTCGGACTTCAAACCCGATCAAAACTGATTTCATTTTAATAATATTTCATTTTTGGGTTTGAATTTCAAAATCATTTTATTTTATTTATTTTGGAAAAACCCTTTGTATTCCATCATAAATATAAATACCCTTCCCAAAACAATTCCTTCATTTACTTCTCCTTACATTTACTCCCAATCATCATTCTCTCTCCTTTTCTCATTCCTTCATAACTTCAAAACCCTAAATTCATCTATTCACTTTCAGTTTTCCCTTGTAGATATAATGGCAAAAGTAGTCAAATCCTTAATAGCCTTCGAATATAAACCATCTAAGGTAGTCAAGGCCAGTGCTCAATGGCCAAAAGGGTTCGATGCGTCGACCCTCAGATTCAATATGAATAACTTCATGGCCGCACTAAATGCCAAAGGCAAAACTCTAATGGGGAGGATAAACAAATTTCTTGAACAATCCCCTCTCCATTACGCCTTGACTGCTGATCCTCAGGTAATGTATCATCGATACTTACTTGAATTCTGGTATACTGCTACTCTTAGCAAGGATGAAAAATCCATTGCTTTTTCTTTAAAAGAAGGCACAAAGCCGATCCGATTTTATCTGAAAATTTAGTTATCCAAAAGCTCGAATATTCAAACCTCGAATATTCGGCTTTGGATTCAAATATTTGGATATTGTAAAAATTTGACTTTATTGATTTTAAGTTTTAGATATCCAATTTTATTTTTCGGTGACGAATTATTTACTCATGTTGTGTCGGTGCTTAAAAAAAGTGGTAGTTACTGAGGATTTTTAAAGTCAAATGTCTAAAATTTCAGATTATGGATTTCAAAATCCGAATTTAAATCCAAAAGGTCGGATATCTTAAGTTTGGATATCTAAGACTTCGATTCACGTTTTCAGATAAAATCGGATCGGATTACAGGTTCGGATAGAGATAGTTTTGAACATCCTAGTGGTTCCTCTGTGTATAAAAACTTAACAGAACTGCGGTTAGAAAATGTCAAAAAAAAAAGTTTTTTTTTATGTTTTGAAAAGTTGAATACCTTTTATTGATCAAAAAAAAGTTGAATACCTTAAATTTAGAAATCAACAAAATTGGATACTTTTTTGTGCAATTTACCCATTATTTAAAGGTACCGTTAGAATATATATGTACTTTTATTTTATAATTATAGTCAGTTTAGGATGTTTTAGTCTTAGATTTTGAAAACTCCTGTCACATTGGACCTCATCAGCCCATTTGACCCGCTATTTATAGCTAAGCTTTTGAATATGTATCTTTTCAGCCCATTAGAGAATAAAACCAACCCAAATCAACCCATTTTTGGACAAATGAGTCAAAATTGACAGTATATATTTAGTCAACACGATTAAAACAGTCGACTAAAGTTGTCTTGTTGTCTTGCAGTGGAAAATTTCTGAAAGAGCTGCAAATGCCAATGAGCGTTGTCACTGATCAAATGATATTGAAGCACATAAAGCCACTGCCAAATCTTACAATGTTGGATGTCAGCCATTGCTTCAAGATCACAGCCAAATGCCTTGCAGCGTTTGGTAACCAATGCAAGTCTTTGGTTCACCTGAAACGAAGCATGCCTCCACTTGATGCTTGCTCGTCTGTTAATGATTCTGAAGCCAAAGCCATAGCCGACACCATGCCATGTCTAGAGAAAATTGAACTTTGTTTTGGCCGATTTGGTGACTCTGGTCTGTCTGAAATCCTCACAAAATGCAAGTCACTTGCTAAACTTGACATTATAGGGAGTTGGAATGTGGAGTTTTGTGACACTGATGGCAGTGATATTGATATGTCAGGGTTCGAGTCAGAATCAGGATCAGAATTATATTGATTGCTTAGTTACATCTTCTTTTGAACTTTTGGTTATATATGAAGGAAATGACTTAACATATAGGATTCGGGGGTACACTATCTTGAGGTGTTTGCTTTTCACAACACTCTGATTTTTCACGTGCTAAAAAGTATATATTTTTGAGGATATTGGGTCATATAATGGAATGGAACTTATGTTTTTTGTTGAATTGGGATGTAGTTGTGTGCTTGTTACTTAAATCATCATGATGCAATTGTTAATATACATGACTGTTCCAAAATAAGGGCAGTTTGACTTTGCAAGTCAGGCTGACATTGTTTAAATTGGTATGGATTATGTTTATTGCTTGGAAATACATGATAATAATTTGAGAGCTTTGACATCTATATGCATTTACAATACTCGAAAGTCGAAACTGGTATACGTGAGATCCAATTTCAACTCAGGAGGGCCCAAGTGTAATAGGTGCTGTGCCGGTGCATATTCTGAACTTTTTTACAGCCTTCTTGTCAAAAAATTGTAGTAGCAATGTTATCGAGGAGGATTTCTTCGATCAGGTTACCTGGGATTAGCGAGCCATTTTTGACTCCAGATGTAGTGGCCTAAATAGGTTTTGGCCGCCTGGCCGGTTCCAACCATTTCCCCCGCAATCCCTAACATATATACCGAGTACTGTGTATCAAAATTTCTATCGGATGATACCGTATTCCCTGTTTGCAATTAGATCCTGTTTTTAAAGTACGATAGCAAGTCTTTGGGAGTAATAACAGCCTTTAGCTACACCGTGCAATGTGAACTTCAAATCAAGATCCATATCCTATAACTATGGACCTCACTATAGCATTTGCTAAATCTGTTTCACAACACTACAACCGCGAATCAAATGAGTTATTATTTGCTAAACGAAAAAGATGATAATAATATATAAAGTCTTAAATAGAGTGCATAGTAAGTACTTGTAGCATGTAAGCACACAAACATATATGCCCAGGTTTTACAAAACACGATATAATCTCGCATGCCACTTTACCAATTCTTATATAGTGTATCTATCTATATCTATATATGTTTGTATACATTATTTCCTGTAAGAGTAAAAGTCATTCACATACGTTATTTAGTACTCCATATTTCTAATCCAATAGTCAATGATAACATCTTTAGCCACACCAAGTTATTTTGTAAAGGTGAGTTGATCGTTTATATTATACTACTGATCAAAAGGTAACTAAAAACGTCAACTTTTCATTAAATCAATTGTTGTTCGATATGACAGTTAACTACCATATGACTCTATGATGAGCATTATTTCACATAATTAATTAACATATTTTAACTTTTGTAACCTATGACATCCTCATTATCATCTATACACATACGCCACATTAACGACTCAATCATATTAAAACACGTGAAACATAAGGGCAGCTAACGTTAATTAACGACAAGGTCAACCGTCAGTAATAAAAAATATATGATGTTACATTATATCTTTAATTTTTCAATAAAAAGTAAAAGAAAGACCCACATGTCATTTTGTTAGTGAACATAACTTTCTGATTAAATAAGAAATGTATTGTTAAGAAGAACCTTAAGAAATGTACTTTTAAGAAAATAAGAAATGTATTTTTAAGAAGAACCTTAAGAAATGTACTTTTAAGAAAATAAGAAATGTATTTTTAAGAAGAACCTTAAGAAATGTACTTTTAAGAAAATAAGCATATACTGTATTGTTAATTTCTATTTTTTGTTAAGATTTTTCTAAAAAAAAAATAAGAGATGTAGAACCTTTATATACATATTTTTTATGAAAAAATTATTTATAATATTTTCATTTTTCATATATGTTTTTATGTCTTAAAAAAATGTCTTAAATAAGTAAAATATCTACAAGCTATCAATATGTATAGGGAAAAGTAAATATAAGGTTGTCCGGCATCTAAGCTTAGGTGTGGAACCCCTTACATACCAATTTTTTAATATTTGTTGAATTTTAATTAAAACACATGGCCCCCCTGATTTTTATGGATTAAAAAAACAATATGTGAGTGTTCCACACCTAAGCTTAGCTACCTAACAGCCTTATATTCTCATCCCCATATGGATATTAATGAAACACTTTATAGATACAACATGTAAGTCACAGGCGGCTGCTGCAGCAGCCATTAACATTCTTCTTGTATCATTAAAAACTTTACTTTACTTATATCTCAATGGACCCTACTTTATCTTGGTAAATAACATTTTGTTTGTTTTTTCTTTTTATAAATAATATATAGGGATAACTTGGATGATGTTAACATCATCTTGGTTAGATGATGTTGCTCTCACAAACCATAAAATTCATGGGGGCTTTTTGACATGTGTAGAAAATGATGTTAGTGGGTTTGTGAGAGCAACATCATATATGATAGATGATGTTATGTTAACATCATATTAGATTTTCCCATAATATATATTCTCAATTTACTTATATCTCTATTTTTTCAATCAATGGTAAAAGAAATCCACATGTCATTTTGATAGTGAACATAGACTTTTTTTAAGAAAATAAGAAATGTATTTTTAAGAAGAACCTTAAGAAATGTACTTTTAAGAAAATAAGAAATGTATTTTTAAGAAGAACCTTAAGAAATGTACTTTTAAGAAAATAAGAAATGTATTTTTAAGAAGAACCTTAAGAAATGTACTTTTAAGAAAATAAGCATATACTGTAATTCACTATTTACTTATATTTCTAATTTTTCAATCAATGGTAAAAAGAAAAAAGAAACAAGATGACGGGAGAACAATATCAACGATTCATATAAAACATCAACCGGTTGCGACGCCAATTTATGACCCGGATGTACTACCGGAGTTACTTGACGAAAATATTAATCACCGACTACAATACGATCTTACGAAACACGTATCCGCTCAAGACTTGCCACACCTCGATAGTAGTGACTTTTTTTAAGTATTATGTAAATTTTTTTAAGTTTTATGTAATCTTCTTTGATAAGTTGTTTAATATAATTATGAATCTATAAACATATAAAGTTGATGGCCTAAAGGTTTTTTGGCACATCATTCATGAAGAAATTTATTGATAAATTTATGATTCAATATGATTATTAATCTTATTTTTATCATCCTTTCTCCATTTTTTGGTATATTATTGATTATTGATGCTCATCTGTGTCTTTGACTAACTTCGTTATTAACCTTCATCGCCAAAACAGCCACATAACCTTATATGCGTAGCCGTGCACCGCACGGGCAACTTGATCGACTCACAAATTAAGCATCACAAAAACTTTAGATCCTCAACTTTATACGGGATCAAACAAATAAACTTACCCAAACGAACATTCGAAGTCTACTATACCTAGCCGTGCAACGCACGGGCATGCACTCTAGTATAAATATAAAAAATAAAGATATATCAAACATGAAATCATGATTGCCATTGATTAAGCATGGTGAAACATGAGAAAGACATGAAATGATGTGGCATGATATTAATGGTTGGTAGTAAGGCATGGGAGAGACATCGGATCATGACTTCTATCATCCTTAAGAAAATGTTAATTAGACTATACGGAGTGGGGCGATTTCCCCCTCCATTTCGCTCCCTCTCGCCTGCTACACCATCCCGTTCCGCCGATTAAGCCCCAAAAACAAAAGGAGCGGAATTTTCCTATCGCCCAAAGGATTGCTTGTTCCAAGGCATATAGCCGTTGGCAACGGCTCATTATTTAAAAAAAAAAAAATTTACCTTTTAATTTAAATTTTACCATCTCTATATAAACCTTCTACCTTTTACACACTTCATCTAAACTCTTTCTTTCTTTTCTTCTTCTCTTTTTTTTACACTTTTTTACAATGTTTCCTAATAATAATAATAATAATAATAATAATAACTTTAACCCTTTTAATAATAATAATAATCGTTTTATCCGTCCTAACAATCAAAATCAACAAGACGTCAACGATCCTAATATGCTACCAAACGCGGCGTTGTTCCAATTGATCCAACAAATGGGTGCTACGCCACCACAAATGCCGGGTTTTATACCATTTTATGCGCCACAACAAGATGGTTTTTACGGTTATATGTAGTTTATTTGTGTGTTGGACTTTATTATGTTTAATTTGGTTTGTTTAAGTTGTTTAAGTGTAGTTTAAGTTGTTTAAGTATTGTTCCTAAATTATGTATTATGGACTTTATTTATAAATTATGTGGGATGTTTTAATTATGGATGTGTTTTATGTATATATATATATATATTAGTTTTGGAGTAAAAAAGGTAAAAAAAAGAAGTAAAAAGTTAAAAAAAAAAAATGGTGGGAGAAACATGGATGTCACATGTCCAAAGTCCCCCACCCACATGAGTAGCCCCACTCCCCCATTTTCCTAACAAAACCTTGTTGCTTACGTGGCGCCACATGGCGGAAGTCCCCCACCCTCAAGAGTTGCCCCACTCCTTTTAGCCTTATAGCTTTAGAGGATGTTATATACGTGGATAGAAAAAATATAACTTTCCTATTAAAAATCATTTTTTAAATTTTATGATAAAAATGAAGTTATTTCATGCAAATTAATGACTATGATTAGTAAAAGTGTAAAACCATTGGGTTACAGCCCAATGACCACCTGTCCCCCTAAAAAGTGGTTTTGTGCTGAAATAGGCGGGGGTTCGAATCTTTGTTCCCCGACCAAGGTTTCTGTGGTCTCACCGTTAGTCAGCATTGCAGAGTCGCTAGACTGGAAGGAAAATTTTTTCACGGGATTAAAGGTTCCTTGGTATTTACCTTTTTTTTTTTCTTGACTATGATTAGTAAAACCCTTATTCTTAGCGGAGATGTTGTGTATCGGGCTTCGGTGTCATTTAATTGTATACGGCGGACAAGCGTATGTTTCTTCCATTTTGGTATCATTTACTCACTTTTTTTTCTTTGATGTATTTCTTTTATTTCTATAATATAATTAAAAGGGTAATTTTTTTTTTGTAAAGTTAGTTTCGATTCAGACGTGTTGGAGACAATTTTAACCAGTGATTTGCTGGACCTCCAACTTCCTCATGGAAAATACCTTGAGATGAGAAACTCAAGACTCGAACCCGAGACCTTGGGAAAAACTCACCTCCGGGGCCCACATAGTGGATTTAGAAGATACCCCTGGCCAACCCACCTAAGTGGAGTTGGTTAATTAAAAGGGTACTACTCCATTTTGGTTTCAAATTTTGACTAAGAAGAAAAAATGACATGGTTATATTAAAAGGGTATTTATTTTTTAAATGAACCATGAACTTTTTTTTTCTTGACACAAATTTATCACTCTCACAATCTTACAACACCCTTCAACCTGCTTTTTTTTTTGCTTTTTTGATAGCATTAATTGATAGCATTACTAGATTTCTATTTATGTAAAATACTTCTATTTGGATTTCAATTTTTACTTAAAACTTTTACCCAAACAAATAACTCTCTTGTTAGGATCAATGAATATTTCCATCCATTTACACCTACCGTAAAGGTTTTAAAAACCCATTTAATCACTCCCTTCATTCTATCAAAACAAAGTGACCAAATGTTTAAAAAGAAAAACAAAGTAACCAACCCAACCCAACCTAACAAAAAAAAGAAGTTGGTTTGTTGCAGAATGAGCAACAAGAAGGTAGTATTCACAGACGAACACGAGGTTGCCCAGTTGCGAGATTGGGCAGGGTTGAACCCGGAGATACTTGCATTGATATTTGTAAGGATCGACCCGGTTGATGAAATGGTTAAGAGTGTGGCATGCAGTGGCGGAGACAAGGGGGGGCTAGGGGGTGCCAAGCCTCCCCCAACAACCGGAAATGTGACGGAATTTCTAATAGTCTAGCCAAAGATTTCCAATGTTTGTATAATATAGCTCCCTCTAATGAGTAAAAAAGAAGATGGAAATCGCAGATGTTAAAAGAAAATGGTGGAAGTCAAAATTTGTGTCGGTCGGAATTTAAAAGAAAATGGTGGTTATCGCAGAGATGTTGAAGACGAAGACAAAGTATAGTGTATTTTAGATGTGGGTCCAATTCATATAACTTTTATTTAGATTTCTTTTTTACATCATTCTAATTCTTTAATGTTGTAATTTAACCCTTTGGTTTTGAGCTTTTATATATTGAATATAAATTCCAG
This sequence comes from Erigeron breviscapus, assembly GCA_034093135.1. Taxonomy (NCBI): domain Eukaryota; kingdom Viridiplantae; phylum Streptophyta; class Magnoliopsida; order Asterales; family Asteraceae; genus Erigeron; species Erigeron breviscapus. Next base: position 75,679,843 of record CM067171.1, on the reverse strand, counting down.
TTTTGATATATAGTTAAAATTGTATAATAAGTTGTAGTTATAAATTTTTTTACTTGTTACAACAACATCTCAACTAATATCTTTTGTTACTCGGCCCCCGTCAATACGAGATCCTGGCTCCGCCCCTGGTGGCATGTGTATGTAAAAGTTGGAAGGAAGTTGTGGATGGGCCTTATTGCTGGTCGAAAGTGGATGTTCAAGAGTGGCATGACCGACGTTATTACTATGCAATAAGGAAAGTCAACTTCGTGGTGAAGAAGCTGGTGCGACGTAGCAAGTGGTCAGTTCAACTTTTGTCTACTTACGGCCTAGGTGATTCGGCTTTTCCCCAGAGACGGAGCCAGAAAATTCACTGTGAGGGGGCAAATTAAAAGTCGTATGTCATACTTAAAACCGGTCTTGAGATTTTTAATGCCTAGGGCAAGCCACTCGCAAATGCCTCTACTAAAATTTGTAAAAGTAGAACCTCATATCAACTTTATTTTTTTGAAAGACAATTTATATTTAAAAAATGAAGCTAGTAAATATAGATATTTTAGAAGTCAGATTCTATTGAAACAATTGATCACAAATTTTCTCATTGACCAGTCTAAAGGCTTGAAAAAAATTACCATGATTATTATCTAAAATAAAAACTTATAATTTTCTAAAATTTATAAAATGATTTGTTCGTAAGTATTAATAACAAGTATCAATTCACTTTGATTGTTAACTTATTTTGAAAACCAAAACAATTATGCTCAAAATGTTACTCGGAATATTTAATAAGATATCTTTTAAAAAAAACATTTAGTTTCAATTAACCATATTAAAATTATGTTTATTCCAAAAAAAGGGTAAAATTTAAAATATTGCTTTTAGTATTTTTCTCTAAATCATAAAACTCTATATATAAAGTTTAAAGGTTAAAAAATTTTCTATAAAGTAAAAGGGTGAATGTAATTACTCCAATAAAGTTTGAAGACTTAAAAAAAAAACTAAAAAGTAAGGTATATTTTGAAAATAAGTCTTCTTCTTCTTTTGTCCCTGCAGCAAGTAGTCAGCAACCACTCACCACCATTAAAACACAAACTAGTTTTTCTCTTGATCCATCCATTGATACTTCATTTTAAGTATATAAAACATGGTTTCATTATCAACTATTTAGTTTTTTCACTCTTTTTTAAAGATAAATTCTAAATATACTTTAAAATTAGAAAAAAAAATACATATAATATCAAAATTGAAATGGGGGCAGTTTCCCCACTACCCCCATGCTAAATCCATCCCTGCTTTTCCCTATGTTGCTCGTTGGTACGTTTTTATTCTATATATCTACATGGATTATGTATAAGTATACTAATAATATATTATGTATTGTAGCTATATATGTAAGTGATAAAATGGAGCAAATATGTGGGGGTGTTTGTTTCAGCTTTTTTGATGGCTTATACGAGTAGTTTTTAGCTTATTTTATTTTAGAGAAAATGTCAGAAATGGTCCCTGTGGTTGTCGGTATTCACATTTTGCCCACTGTGCTTTTTTTTCATTGCAAACAGTCCCTTGATTTTTCATTCTTTGCCACAAGTCCCTGACACTAACTTCTGTTAGTTTTACTGTTAAACCCCTCACGTGCATCCCACGTGAGGGCATTTTGGTCCACACACCCAAATTCAAAATACATACACTTCATTTCACTCTTGGAACTCACACACACTCTTACACTCTTTACACTCTTCACTTACACTCTCTTATTCTCTCAAGAAAAACTTTCTCCTCCCCCTTTTCTCTTCCATTTTCGGCCAACATCAACAACAAAGAAAACACCATCAAAAATCAAGTTAACACTTACTAATAATAAGGGTTTTAAGTTAGATTAATAAAGGGTTAATCCAAGCAAGGTTCAAGGGTTGTTTTAGGCTTAGATTAAGGGTTGTTTGAGGGTTTGAAGGCCACGAAAATTCTGCATCTTTTTCATCTTCAAAACCAAGTTCAAGAGGGTATAATCTTCATCCTTTTTACTAGATCTAATCTTGTTTTTGTTTATATTCAAAGGTTTTATCAAAAACTCATACTTTCTTCTTGTTTTCTTTGTAATATACACTTAATGAGGGCAAAGTTGATAGGATCTTTCTTTCCATGCTCATGCATGTCGAATCTAATAAGAAAGATCCAAGGATTCAACAAGTTTAAGACCCAAAAGTGTTGTTATAGATTAGTAGCTTTTAAAGTGACTTACTTGTTGATAGATCTATAAGTTTTTGTATATTTTTGAAGAGTATATTCTGAGATTTTTCATATAAAAGAAGTTTTTATATTGTTGAATGTTAGATCTATAAAAGTTGATAGTAAAAAATGTTGATTTGAATGCATATATGCTAGATTTAAGAAAGTTGGATCTTTTGTTGGATTATGAGATGGATATGGACTTGTTATAAGTGAAAAATATGTTAATGTTAATGTTAATGTTAATATTCTGGAAAAATTGATAAAATATCAAGGATATAAAGCTTGAATCAAAACATGTTAAAATAAGTTAGAAATCACAAACCGAAAACACGCAAAAATGCATTTTGAGCACACACATGCACCATAACCTTATGACCAAGAAAATATGATAAATCTACTGGAAATAAGTGGAAATAAAAGTATAAAACTCAGATCTATTGGTTCATGACAACAATAAGCTCAAAAATCACCTTTTCGGGTCAAATAATCACTAACCGAAAGCACCAAATTGCACATATCACACCACCACCACTATCACAATTTTGGACACCAAAATATGATGAACTTTCTGGAAATAATGAAACAAGAATGAAAATCCATTTTGAAGCACTTAAATTGCTTAAGAAATGAGGCTAAAATCACTATTTCGGTAAACGATTTTTAATCATAAAACCCTCAAAATGAGCAAGACACAAGAGAGGTTGAATTGATATGATTTTGTATTGATAAAAGTTGCCTAAAAGGCCTGAGATTTTTGACCAAAATGTTTAGTGATGATTCCTAAGAATTTCCATGAATTATTGAATTTAAATGGTAATTAAAAGGCATAAAAATCAATAAATAAATTATGTAAATCAAGAATGAAGTTAAATAATCTTAACCATGGATAAAAATAACTAAAACCTACTGGAGAAAAATAGTTAAAAGGCAAGAGACATGTGTTACATAATTTAAAGATAAATAATTAAGTAAAAATAATTAATTAAAAATTATCATTAAAATAAATGGAAAATACATAAATAAAAGTATAAATCATGAAATTATAAATTAAGAAGCTTATATATCAGAAGATAATTCAAATGAAATTATTCATAATTTATAAAGACAATTATGACACTTAAAAGTATTTTTAAGGATTTATTTAGCAAATAAATCAATAAAGTGAATAAATAAATAATTAAATATTATTAAATTAAATATATAATTACAAATCAGAAAATATACATAAAATATTTATATTATAAGACCACTAATGTCAAATATTATTACTAAGCCAAGTGTACAATGGAAACCATATAAATCAAAGCCAAACTACCGAAAATCCAATAAACGTACAAAAACGTATAATGAGAAAACGACTCTTACCACCAAATCTCTTATAACCAAATAATGAGAGCATCATAATGTACTTAAACTCCATAATCTAATAACAACCAAAGATGGGCAAGTCTACTAGTATACATCTCATGATCTAGCTCACTAGTTCATGTCACGCGAACTTACGTCGTGAATATATACATTATGGTTTAGGCTTGCTTGAGGCGCAACAAATCTAAGCGAAGGAATCACGTTTGATCAGCCCCTTTTCACTCTCTAATCAAGTGAGTCATAGCCCCCTTTCAAACTCTTTTATATGTTTTACTTGCGGGGTGAAAAGCATGATTAATTAAAATGACTTTCTCTTATGAAATGATTCTTTGAAATAATGATAATGATATGGGAATTATATTGTATGTTCAACGTGTTATATGTTATATGATGAGTTTGAGTACTGTCAAACGGTGGTCCCCTGTACACTACTATTAACTCATTTGAGGCCTGTAGTTAGAGGGTTGCGCAACTAGGACTTGTCCCCTCATCCACTATTATAGGTAACGGTGGGATGTTTGGTTTGCCTTTGTGGCCACCTTCATCGCCAGTCTGGCCTCGCGGTGCTCTAACTACTATATATTTATGGGCATCTCCATGGCACGACCCTTGGTTATCTTTATGCACGTGATTGACAGCATGTGCTTATCATTATCTTATCATTTGGGACATTATATCTGATTATTGGGACATAACCGGTCTTAGTAGTGGCTCAAGAACAATCTCATCAAGTTATGTCATGGTAGTCTTACCATTGACCCAGAGGTATTGATATTATATTGTGGATGGCAATTATTGATTGAACATACGGTTTGGGTATGGACAGTATGATGGAATTCTTGGAAAATTTTATGATATAATCTTTCTTGAATTGGACTAAATATATGTGTGTTGTTAGCATAATCCTATGAACTCACTCAACTCTCGTAGTTGACACTTTTTCTTCATGCTTTTCAGGTCTAGGGCAGTAAGTTAGCATTTTGGACCGCCTCACGGATGATGTGTTTATTTGTTGCATGATGGACTAGTAACGCAAACATTTGATCCTTTGATTATGAATTTGGTTATGTAATGTTTATTAAACGTCAACTTGAACTTGTAACCTTTTGAGTTTGAATGGCATTGAACTTTATGTTGATGTTTTATACTTAAATCTTTTGTACCATGTCGTTCTGTGGCACCTCGTGTTTCCGCTATAGTCGGGGTGTTACACACCTAACATCATAATAAGAAGAAAAAAAGAAAAAGACGACGATGATGATTAAAGCCATAACTAGTAGTTGGTGAAAAATAAGCAATACAAACATCATAAAGGAAGAAAATGGTCCTCCCAAGGTAAGCGATTTGACTTGCTTATAGTGAACCCTTCTTGATTTATTTGTTTCATCCTACTCGATTTCATTAAATCGATATTTAATTATAGCGATTGTGGTGGATCTGGCCGGCCAGTGGTGGCGGCGGCTTTGAGAGAGAGGGGGGCTTAATGTATTGTAGGTTTATAGCCCGAAAAAATCTTCCTTTGGCGATGGTGGCGTGAAAAAGGGGGTTTCAGTTGGGTGTGGATATAGGGTGGAGGGTAAACGGCGCTGAGAAAGATATATATACATTAGTTAAATGCTTTGGATGGATTGAATTTTTTGTATATATTTGGGAATGTTTACAAATTTGTACGAGTATTATATTTTAGTGAACAAGACCACCATTATGGTCCTCCTTTTGATTTTCGATTATGATTTGTATGATTTTCCAAATTTGGGTTTTGATGTATATTGATTTTTTTTTATTATGGGAATTTTACAAATTTGTACGAGTATTATATTTTAGTGAACAAGACCACCATTATGGTCCTCCTTTTGATTTTCGATTATGATTTGTATGATTTTCCAAATTTGGGTTTTGATGTATATTGATTTTTTTTTTATGAATTATTAAAAAGGTTGAATTGAGTTATTAAAAATTAAAATTTTGGGTTAAGTGATATGGGTTCTTGATGATGATCTGGGTTTTTGATGATGACTAAATGACTATGAAGATGATGATGGTCGAAGATGTTATGTTTTATCACAAATAGTCCATGTGATTATGAAATGGACCAAAATGCCCTCACGTGGGATGCACGTGAGGGGTTTAACAGTTAAAACTAACGGAAGTTAGTGTCAGGGACTACTGGCAATGAGAATAAAAAGTTAAGGGACCGTTTGCAACGGAAAAAAAACACAGGGGGCAAAATGCGAATATTGACAACCACAGGGACCATTTGTGACATTTTCTCTTTATTTTAAATAAGCTAGTTTAAGTATTTGGATTGGCATATAAGCTTATGTTTGTAAGCTTTATATAAGTTTTTTTTTTTGAGAAGCCAACTTTATAAAGCTTTTTTAGCTTCTATTTCAATAATGAAGAGATTTCCTCAAAAGCTCCATAAACAAGATAAGTCAATCTAAACACACAAAAACAATCTATAAGCTTATGTAACATAAGAAATAAGTTATATTTATTTTGCAAGCATAAGCCTTGAACTAAAATTAAAAAGCTAGACCAAACACGCTTACTGAAAAGGAAAATGATTAATCATCCTAACTAAATAGCCTAAAACTCTTGCTAACCATGAGATGATGACAAGTTTTAAAATCAAAGGGATAAGATTAGAAAAGTGAATTAATAGAATCCACATGCCTCCATCTTATAATTTTAAGAACATATATATTTATGCTAATTTTTTGGAGTACATATTATTTCCCAACTCAAAATTACCACAACGTATGTACCCGGCCCATTAATTAAAGTTTTCTTGTACATGTTTTTAATTGGCAGTGGAAAATTCCTAAGAGAACTTAAGATCCCAAGAAGTATAATTACTGACGAAATGGTATCAAAGCATATAAAGCCTTTGCCAAATCTTACACTCTTGGACATCAGCGATTGCCAAATGATTACAAGCAAAGGCATTGCAGCATTTGGTAACCAATGCCCCTCTTTGGTTCACCTAAAGAGAAACAGGCCTATGTTCACTGGTAATTTGCCTACCGATGATTCTGAAGCCATAGCGATTGCTAACACCATGCCACATCTTCAGCATATCGAACTTCGTTATGGTCGTTTTGGTAATTCGGGCCTTTTTGAAATCTTTCACAAATGTAAGTCACTTTCTCATCTCTACATTCAAAGGTGTTGGCATGTACGGGAGTTGGATGGTGATTTTGTTCAGATTTATCAAAGGCTGCAACATTTTCGAGGCCCATGGTACTATGATCTATCTAATGGAAATAGGGAAGAGACGTGAAGAAGTTGATAATATTGATGAATCATATCAGAATGTAGTCGATCTCTTGGACATATATATAGTTGATATATGCAAAGAGGATCGAATATATCTCTTGACATTTGGTAAGTTTGATCTTCGTTTATTAAATCGTGTATCGGAATGGAACTAATTTCTGTTTTTAGTTATATTAATTTCAAATCGTGTTTTTTTTTAATTGAAAGGTGATGTTTGTGCAATTAAAAAAATGACGTTGCAATAAACCATATAGGCTAGAGCAGGTATACATTGATCAGAAATATGACGTTCTTCAAACGTCTTTCGGTTCACTCTATCAAACTTTAAATATAGTTTTATATTAATTTTTGCTACTTTTTTTCTTACTATAACTTATTATTCTATATGGAAAATGATTAATCAACCTAACTCATATGCCTAAAGACCTAAAACCTTAAGAATCTGACATGTGGATTCCACTAATTCTCTTTCCTAATCTTGTCCCCTGATTTTTCCACATGTCATTATCTTACTATTAGGCATATCTTTAAGCACACCAATTAGGTTGATTTATCATTATCCATTCTACATTTCTACCAACAAATATTGCCTCCACTTTGATCAAATGTACAAATTTATAATCTTTTTATTAGCCACCATTTCGTTTTGTAGTAACGTATGTGGAGATATATGTTGGTCGGACCAAACCACTATAGTGATGGTTCGTGTTCTTTTATATATATCTAGAAACTTAGTAACCTCCTTATTTATCGCTCCAAACTTGGAATACAATCGATCTGGGGTTCAGTAGTTTTTTTTTTTCATTATTGATAACTCGTCAGCTAGATGAGTTGTTGTCTTTAACATTTACCAGAATACGATATCCAAATATATCAATTGGTCCATGGATTCCACTCGTATGACTTCGTTGTTTTGCCTCTATATGTTGCCACTTTTGTTTGCTTTTATTTTTATTTATTTTTTTTCCTGCTTTTGGTAACTAGAACTTCCGTATATTCTTCCTCTTTTCATGGTTATCATGGTTTGTTAAACAAGATATTTCTTTAACACCATGGACGATGTATACGAAATAAGTTAATTTGGTTAAACATATGGTGTATATATATATTTTGTTCGTTGGATCTGTTTTGTACTTGTTAGTTTCTTACTAGCATTTTTTAATAAATTTTCTAATGTTGTTCTAAAAAAAAGTAACTAAAGATAGTTCACCAAAATGAATATTTTACATGTAAACCATCTACCGAGCGGGTAGATTTTTAATTGTATATATTGTCCAACCTTTTAATATCATATTCAACTCACTCATTTATTTTTTTAATACTTAGTTTTAAGGTATTTTGGTTTTTATCAACATATAAATAACCTTTTGGATAATCATTTTCTATTAATGTTTTATGTGTATTTGAACATTATAAATTAACAAGAACATTTTGAAATCAAATTATTAAACCGTACATCGCACAAACGCTAATCTAGTTGACTATACATAATTAGTTTTCTGCAATAAAACATAAGATTATGTTTATGAGAACATAGGATTAAAAAGAAGATGATAATCCTCACACTTTAATCATCCATGCTAATTAAAGCTTTGTAGTCCTCCCAAAAGAAAATATATAATTATTTCAAAATAACGAATTGTGGCATGTTATTAGTTTATGCAAACGAATGATTTATAATTTTATATGATGTAAAATGGTTTGTATATATACGAGTTGTCCGAACACGAGATTTGTGGAGTGAGTTGTGCGAGCTTCGAGGCTACTTTTGACCGTTGGGAACTGCTCTTTGATGCTTTTTTATTATTTTTTGTTTTTTTCAAATTTATATATATATTATGTAGTGAGTGATGGGTGAGTGGTGGCAATGCCATCAAAAATTGAATGAGTGGTGAGTGAGTGGTGGATTTGAGGTGGCACAACGTGATTGGTTAGTGAGTGAGTGATGAGTGAACCGGTTGCCAACACCCTAACATCATGAACTTTAAATATCTTTTTACATAGCAAAATTAAACATAACTATAACTATACACAATATGTCTATAAATATATACGACATGTTTTGGAAAAACTAAATTTCGGTACTACTAATCGGTTTTCCCGTACCGAACCGGTACCGAAACCGATTTCACCAAATCTCTAAAACCGATACCGATACCGAATCTCTATCGGTACCGATTTTCGGTACGGTACCGGTTCGGTCTCGGTATTTCGGTAATCTTGCTCATCCCTACTGGAAACGATTATGTTTTGTTATTGATGATGTGTCGTTATATATGTTTGTTAAAATTTTTGACATATGAAATAGATATTTATTCAAAGGCAATACCACAAAAAAATAGTTTTGATATACTATTTGAAAACCCAAAAGAAAAAAAAATATGTAAGAAACCAAAAAATAACCCGTAATTTTAAACCTGAAAGGGATCCAATCTGGTAAAATCTGAATATTGTTACAAAAAAAGAATAAACGTTTTCAATATAATTCTTTGAAAACCCAAAAGAAAAAAAAATATGTAAGAAACCAAAAATTAACCCGTAATTTTAAACCTGAAAGGGATCCAATCTGGTAAAATCTGAATATTGTTACAAAAAAAGAATAAACGTTTTCAATATAATTCTTTGAAAACCCAAAAGAAAAAAAAATATGTAAGAAACCAAAAATTAACCCGTAATTTTAAACCTGAAAGGGATCCAATCTGGTAAAATCTGAATATTGTTACAAAAAAAGAATAAACGTTTTCAATATAATTCTTTGAAAACCCAAAAGAAAAAAAAATATGTAAGAAACCAAAAATTAACCCGTAATTTTAAACCTGAAAGGGATCCAATCTGGTAAAATCTGAATATTGTTACAAAAAAAGAATAAACGTTTTCAATATAATTCTTTGAAAACCCAAAAGAAAAAAAAATATGTAAGAAACCAAAAATTAACCCGTAATTTTAAACCTGAAAGGGATCCAATCTGGTAAAATCTGAATATTGTTACAAAAAAAGAATAAACGTTTTCAATATAATTCTTTGAAAACCCAAAAGAAAAAAAAATATGTAAGAAACCAAAAATTAACCCGTAATTTTAAACCTGAAAGGGATCCAATCTGGTAAAATCTGAATATTGTTACAAAAAAAGAATAAACGTTTTCAATATAATTCTTTGAAAACCCAAAAGAAAAAAAAATATGTAAGAAACCAAAAATTAACCCGTAATTTTAAACCTGAAAGGGATCCAATCTGGTAAAATCTGAATATTGTTACAAAAAAAGAATAAACGTTTTCAATATAATTCTTTGAAAACCCAAAAGAAAAAAAAATATGTAAGAAACCAAAAATTAACCCGTAATTTTATACCTGAAAGGGATCCAATCTGGTAAAATCTGAATATTGTTACAAAAAAAATAAAATAGCGTTTTCACAATCAATTAACAATATCATACGATAGATAACGCAAATCTAAAAATACCACACACATCTTTGACGGTTTGCAAAGGTACAATGAATTTTCCACCACCCATAGTAACTGCCTTTGTTCAAATTTCCTCTTGAAAAAGTACAACAGTTTTAAACAAAGTTCAGAAAACTTGGAAATGAAAAAAAAAAGAGTGGCATGCGTAATGAAGAATAACTTGCCACCTGAAAGAAGTCCATGCAAACCAAGAGCACTGAAATCCTTTGGTGAAACATTGACAGCAAGAGCGGCATTAGCCCACTTGAATGCTCTCTGAGAAAGTGACATGCAATTTATACAAAGTTCTAAAGAATCTACGCTCGTTACCATTTGTTAGAATCAAATGAATGGATCGAGGTTAAACAATTTGTTTGCTAAACACTTTTTGACCAAAATTTCTAAATCTCTACCAACAGCTTCCAAGTCAGCTATGGCTACAAAATGACATTTTTATGAAGTGACAAAACCTGAGTTTGAACAATCCTCACACTCAGCCAGATATATCCGAGTAATCTATTCAACAAAAATAAAACAGTCATTTAGAACTGCAAGCTGCCGAGTGTAGTAATTAAAATCCCAATGCTTTTCAAGTTCATGTTGAAGTTTACCTCAACTCTGTCACCGGGTTTGCCAGCATCAACCGCTTTGTCATGCATCAGCAAGCTAACCGTACGAGGTGTACCTCCTTCGGGCAGATAGACCATTAGGGCAGCACCATCTAAGACTTCAAGATTCAGCATACAAAAAATGACAAACTATTCAACGCACGAATAAGTTTCTGAATACCTTGAATCATTAATATTGCTTTTTTTTTGGTGTGAATCTCCTTTCTGAATAACTCCTCAACTCCCCCTCAACTTATCCAATGTAAGCCGCACATATGAAAGATTCCCAATAATGTCCTGGCAATCGTAATCAAACTTTGCATTATCAGAAACACCATCAACTAAATTGTAGAAGGAACCCATTTATCTGCAAAAACAGAATCACGTCAGGCGTCCATATTTCACAATAAGCTGAGTGGAAAATAAGATACTGAATTAGGGATAACTCGACAAATTTATGGAGGTTCAACAATGATTCCCACAAATAGAAAAACAGCAACAACTGAAACGAGGCTAGTACGTCTTTGCAAAGAGAACAAATAAGACCTTTTACCAGTCCACTTTTCCTAAGAACAAATAAGACCTGTTACCTCACGTAAGAATTATCTCGAGTAAATATTTAAATTCCCCTCTTATCTGGATGCAGCTTCAAGCATTGAAGGCAATGCTTGGAGTTATCCAATATTATATTCCCACATGTTTACAAAGCTATCACAATTCACAACCATCTATTGCAAATGTCAAAAACCTCAATAATCCACACACAAAAAACGGTATGAGAACTCCAAAATAACCATTTACATGAACTACATCGTTTAATAGCACCAATTAAATATAAAGAGCATAGACTTACCCTTTACATGTCTGATTATCACTCCTCATGGTATCATCAACCCCTCTAGTTTGCAGATTAGCTTCAGCTCCAACTCCAGTTCTAGTTCCACCTCCACCTACAATTATATATAAAAAAGGTCTGGTCAGTTGCCCTTTTTGATGCAAAAGTCATAGTTTTCAATGGAAAACGATGACAGTAACATTACCTGGAGAGCCATTAATCGTTCCATTAGCACATTCTCCTTGGTTTCATTTAGCATTGGTTCTCCTTTGGCCAACTCCTAGAAAAAAGTTATATAAAATGAGGGCGCTAGTAACAAGGGTTAGAGTTGCTTGAAACAATGGGTATCTGATATTATGACCAATAACATATGAACTCAAGATTGGAAGCTAAACATAAAATACAAAATACCACCAATTTAAGTATCCAAGCAAATGGTGGATCAGTCAATAATAACAATAATACCAAAAACTACCAATTTAATGAGTAAAGTCTCAATTGTGGCAGGAAATAAGACTCAAGACAGCCAAATCACAGCTAAACTGATACAATAATACCAAAAACTACTAATGTAAAATAAGCAACACGCAGATCATAATTTTTGAGTCTTCGAAAATTTCAGATCCTACAAATAAGGATGTGATTTTCTGCAGTAAAGGTGTACAAGGATTGTTGCTGATATGTTTGATAGTGGTTATTGAGTAAGTATGTTTTTACCTCTAAAATTTGCAAATATATACATTCTTGTAGACTTTTCAATTTTTCCTCATTCAAAAACCACTTCATTCAAGAACCCTTCAAAGCAAAATCAACAGGATAAAAGAAAAGTTGTTGATGTGATATTGGAAGGTTTAAAGAATAGAGAGAGAAGAAGGCTTTTGAGGGAAGCCATCCATACTCAAATTTGAAAGAACCGTTGTTTTACGCGTATTTATTAAAGCCTGCAAAAAGGACCGTATCTATATCTATATATCTATATACCCTATAATATCTCCCATAATATACTTACATATCTCATCTCTATATACAGATTACCTTTATACACTTTTACATAGTACAAACACCTTAAAAACACATTAAATTCATCATATGCTTACCTCAAATAGAAATTATAGAAATTACTTGAATTTAAATGTGTAACAAATAAACTAAAAATAATAGTTAAAAACTAAAATTAAAAGTTTAACAAATAAACATGAAATAATAGTTAGAAATTTAGAAAATCACTACCAAAAATTTGGGATGTTTATGGCTAATTTTGTGTTGCACACCGTGATACCAATCAGGAGATGAAACATTCCATGTTCATAAATATAAGAAATTATATGGCGTTAATAATAATATAGCAATATTAAAAATGGATTATAACAATTGTTGTTGGGTATTGATATAGTGGTGAAAAAAAATGAATGACGAAAAAAGAGGGCAGTGACAGAAGCATTACACTTGAGGACGAATAATATATACTATATGTATAAAACAGAAACAACAGCCACTTTATGCAACTGCTTTTTGATACCCCTAATTCCAGATTCCACCATAATATGGTCTAGCATTCCTACAAAAATAAATTCAAAAATAATGACCGGAAACAAACAAAAAAAAATCTGAAACCAACTAAAGGATTAATATTATATGTATATATGTAAACTTACCGAAGTTGTTGGATTTTGAGGACAGATATGATAAGGCCGGCGGTGATGAGGTTGGTGGCGATGAGGCCGGATCTGAAACCTAGTAAAAAGAAATAAAACTTTCAGCAAACCAATCTGGCGATGATGATGCCGACGATGGTGATTTGGCCGTCAATGAGGAGACCAGCGATGGTGAGTGCAGGTGGAGGTGATGGATGTTGATAGGCCGGCGATGTTGATGCCGGCGATGGTGTGTGTGTTTCTGGCAGAGAAAAACCTAGTTTGTGGGGTTGTGTGTGTTTTAGGGTAGAGAGAGAGATATGAATGCCATGACCCGTTACCCCTTAATTGTCAGTTTTTAATGAAGGGTATTATAGTCTTTTCGCATCTTTTCTTTTCAACACATACCTGTTTTCTTTATAAAGTTATAGATAGATATAATTCATATTTCTATACTACTCTATAAAGCAAACTACCCCCGCCCTTTAAGTAATTAAGATTTTGAAATGATCATATTACCCTCTTTTTTATTCACTAATTTAAACATCTTCACCTATTTACCTATAATACCCTTAATGAAATAAATTACAACATAAATCCTCCAACCCTTAAAGAACCATATTAACCCCTCTTACATCAATTAATTTACATTCACCACCACGCCACCACCACCGTCACCGCCGCACATCGCCGTCACCACTGCCGTTGTCACCACACCTTCGTTGCTACCACTATCACCGTCGCATCGTGCGGGTACCCGTCTAGGATTTTTAGATTCAGCTAAAGACATCTTCAATGATGTTGACTTATTTTGGATAAGAAAAAGTCGTTGTATAGAATTGATAGCATTAGGTAAGAAGACTGTTTTTCCAAATCTAGTCTTATAGAAAGCTTTATAATAAGCTTTTCCATTGGTGTAACAACGGTTTAATAGCTTTAAGTTAATGAATTAATTAGATGTTAAAACAAAAAGCTTTCAAAAAGTTTTTTCCATTGTTGATATTTTAAAGTTATGGATTACAATGATTTGTTTTACGAATAACTTTATCTCCGCAACCAGAACCAAGATTTGAAATTTAAAGTTCAAAATAATAACTATTTAATATAGTTTTTTTTAACAACTAGCTTTTAAAAACGAAAAAACAACCAAGATTTGAAATTTAAAGTTCAAAATAATAACTATTTAATATAGTTTTTTTTAACAACTAGCTTTTAAAAACAAAAACACAATTTTCGACAAGATACTGAATAATCACAACATAAAACTTATACAATCAAAGACAAGTAGTTCATGAGAAAGTAAATAGATTACAACGTTTTAATAACCAAACACATACATTTAGTTTTTGCTATTTACTTTAGCTTTACAATATTACAAATAATTAATGGAAAATGATAAATCCTCTTAAATAATCCTCCTAAAAATCCTCTTAATTATGTTATCATGACACTTGGTAGAATCAAAGGATTAGATTTGGAGAGAAAATGAGTGAATTACACTTGTCATGTTTTAAGATTTTTAGGAAGATTATTAGGCTATTTATTAGGAAGATATATCATTTCTGATAATTAATTAACATCTAAACCAAGTGTAGAGATCCGTACACCACCTAGTTTGAGCCGCATACCACCAAACATGTTTAACAATATTGTACAATAGAATATTCTAAAATACTGATGATTGATAAATATATAAACTTTTCACTCATCATATTTGATCATTTTAGATATAAATTGTCGCCGTTTGATAGACTTTCGTACTTAATATGTGATTTAATTTATTATAGGTCTACAACATGAAATGTGGTGAGATTACACAAAAATGCTACATGTTGGACTCAGCTAGATGGAGCATCGTACTACAAGGTTTACAAGAATTATAAACACTAATATTATTAGTTGATAATAAAATAATAATTAGAGTGGTGGTGCACGTGGCTTATGGCCAAGCAAGTCAAAGAACAAAAGTGCAATGTTGAAATATAAAAGTTGAGGTGTTGTGCTCGTGTGGGCTTATGACCGAGAAAGACAAGAAGGAGCCCAAGATATATTATGGTTGATTGGTGTATCTAGCCCAAAAGAAAGAAAGCCAAAAAGGCCGAAGCCCTTTGGCTGTGTAAAGGTGGCGAGCAGGAGTCCAACTTGGGCAACAAGTTGATATAACCTACAACACAAATATTTATATATATACTCCGAATAAACGTGAGAAAAGCACCATATATATTATCTATCATTATTCGAAGGAGGTCGGCTGGAGTTGGGGGGCGTGAGGTAGCAGCAGCCGCAAGAGTATTACCCCACTTTTGAGGTGTTCGACTTCGACAGCAGTAGCCGCAAGCCACCATCTTTGTTCGATTTCTTTTTTCTTTATTAGTATTCCATACTTTTATTATTATTATTGTTATTGCTATTAGTACAAGATTATTCAACAATTGTTTGCATATTAAATTCTTCTATTGGTAATATGATGGATTCTTTTATGTTAATTATTGTTTTTATTTATTTTGATATGAGTAGCTAGATAATTAATCATCTACTAAGATGATGTGACATGATTATGTGATGGTTGCATGCTAGATACAATTAACGTTTTGTCGTGATCTTAATATATTTAATCCTTGTTATTTATTGTTGAGTTGTTGGTTATGTATGCATGCTTGTAATGGTATTATTTGTATGTCTACATGATTTTAATTGTCTAAGGTTTAGATAATTGGCTTTATGTCATGGACGGGTAAAGAATAATTCAATAGTAATAGGATTAAGTGTGTTAACGGATTGGTAATTCGGTAGACAAGATTGTTATTTAATAGTTAAATAAACTAATTGGTTAGGGAATTATAGGTGGACAGGGTGGTACTCACACTTGTAGCTAATCGGTTAGGGGATTTGAGTAGGAGACACGGATTTGTTAGCGGATAGGGTGGTACCCACGTGACCGAGTCTAGGTGACTTATTTAGATCCCTATTGTATTGACTAGCGCAACCTGAAACATGTTATGGATCTGATTCGAGGTAGATGACTTTTAATCTTTCTGTTTAAAACAACTCTCTTTCGATTAATTCCTCGGAATTACTAACAAGATCTTTTTACTAACTGATTTTAAAAGCAACGTGACAACTCGGTCACAAAACCCCCAACCAATCTTAGTATTACTTGATCTCACTCAGTTCTTAAACATAGTCCCTACCAACGAATCTGGTCTTACCGCTAGCTATACTACAAACGAACGAATCCACTGTCCGTGAGTGTGTGTTTAGTTTGGTATTTCCTTGATTATACACAAACGACACATCAAATACATATAGTAATCTACGGCTAAAAATAGATGGTGCATGAGTTATCACCCAATATATGTGAATGCCTATATGGAATGTTAGATGTCACATACCACATAATTTATCCGAACTAAGTAGATACTAGCATGATGTGGTGGTGATGGTGGTAGTGGTGACCGGTAGTGTGGTGGCGACTAGTGGTGGTGCTGGCGGATACGACGAGTAGTATAAATTATTGATGTAAAATGAGTAGTATAATTATTTTACGAGTTGAAGGATAAATGTTCTAA
>CM067171.1:75610400-75655400 GCA_034093135.1 Erigeron breviscapus | reverse complement strand
TTAGGGATAAGATATTTCGTGGAAGATATGTCTTAAATGCAGGTTCTTAAGAGATGCGAGGATTAAATGCCTCAATTGATTAAAGATCAAATGTTATTCTCAAGAAGGAATAAAACAAAGTTTCTAGGATAAGAAATAGACTTGTCAAGATATTAGAAACAAGAAGATCAGAAAAAGCAAAGGAGATGAATATTCAGACAAGAAAGATCCAGAATGATCTTCTTGAAAACATCAAAGAGGTACGCAAATTCATAGAATTAAAACATTTATTTTTGAAATGGAAAGTACGGAACAACTAAAAGACTAATCCGCTAACTAGAACTAGGATGACTAATTTCCATTAGCCTCGTTAATCTCTGGATGTAATCTTTTAAACTTAGAAACCACTGCTTGTAGAACCAACACATTCCCTTTGGCCTTTCGGAGTTCTTCTTGAACGTCGTCTAGATTTCCATAGGCCTCGATTAGTTCTTCTCTGAGGGTTAACTTGTCTTTTCCCCATCTGCCGATAGCCTCTAGGGTTAGTCCTTGGTGATCATTGCAGATCTGTTCTGAAAGTGACAAACACTCCCCTAGATCCCTGAAAAGTTTGTCATGTTTCTTGGCTAGTTCTTCAGATAACTGCTTAAATCTTTCAGAAGCCTATATAAAAAGAAGAAAATACATAACTAAAATAAGAAATATATATGTATAATATATACACGAATAAAATCAGTAAATAATCACCTGGGTTGAGACGTTTGTGATTTTTTCAAAATAGGGGAATGATCTAAAAAGAGGGATCGGTAGAGAATAAATAGGGGGATAAGAGAGAATTTATTGCTGGGTAGTTAAAAGTCTAATCCGAAAAGTCATAACTCTTCACATCAAGTCGAAAAGATGCTTTTCGAAGAAATAAAGTATTTAATGGAACACGAAATAAAACCTTAAGATTAACTTTAGTACACATAATATGTTATATGAAATAGTCTCCTGACATTTCAAAAACAAAATAACATGACATAATTAAAGCATTGTCCATTGGGGGCATAAATATTAAACAGGGTCAACAAAGTTCATAAAAGATACACAACCAAATAAACATTAAGGATCATTAAAAAGTAGTGCCCTCACTACTATTCAACTAGGATCATGCCCTCATCATCCTTTGGAGATCCATTTCCTCCTACAGTCTTCCTCTTGCGCCTTTTGCTCACAGACTTCTCAGCTTGGGTAGATAAAATATCATCAGTAACCTCTTTAATGACCAGCCCAGCCAAAGTTTTTTCCCATGCCTTAATGTTCCAACCTGCCGGTTCACAACCCATGTCCTTAGCAATTTTTGCCATTTCAATTCTGTTTTTGAGAATTGTAATAGATGCACTTGAAATAGACTCTTCTTTCTGAGTTTTGAGTTTCTTCTCCTCCTCCTTTTTGAATTCCCTAAGCTCATAATTCAACTTAGCAATTTTTGTGTTCAAGCCCTCAACTTCTGCCAATAAGTCATCATTCTTTGCTTTCTCAACATTAACCATTTCCTTCTAGACTTCAACATCCAACTCCCACTCATTCAATGACCTTCCAAAACTTAAAATCAAAATATTAGACTAAAAAATGCTAAACAAAACTCCATTACAAAACTTAATTATTAAGCAATAATTGGTACCGTAGAAATATCCTTGACTGAACTCCCAAATGTAACATTTTTCGGTAATCGAGAAACTAATTCAGTAAATGGAGCTTTGGCCGGAATTTCCAACAACTTAATAAGTTTCCTAACATTCACTGAACGCTTCTTTCTCTTTCCGTTAACCTTCTTAGTTTCCTTATCCATGTCTAGGGAAATATTGAAAGTAAACTTAATAAATTTGAGTAAAAAGCCAACAAATAAAAAATTAAGCTAATTAAGGTTTTGAGAAACAACAATCAAGCAATTCTAACAAAACAAATTCCTACATCAAAAACTAACGCTATACGAATAATTAAAAAAGAAAAGAAAATTAATCCTAGATCTAATACAGTGGACTTTTCGATTGAAGGTATACGGATAGAAAACTAACCTCTTGTTCTCTGAGATAAGTCTGGACTGCAAAAGTAAATAAAAGGGAGCATAAGAATGAAAACCTAAAAATCGATAGCAGCTTCTGTTTATAAGATTTTAGTGGCCGACAATGACTTGGAAAACTTATCTTTATTTGCAATGAAATATAAGTTTTGGGACAATTGTTTGGGGTAGAATTTTCGCTACTAGGATCCTGAATAGAATTTACACTTTAGTCCTTCAGTAATAAACACTTAATAATGTGTAGTCTTAAAGGATCCTTGATCCGGTTAGTTTATTAGTTCAGACTATGTTATGTTATTATCCTAATATAACAGGATCTTGATATCTCCAGGATCTATGATTTTACTAACGAATATATGTCTAGTATAGTAGATATTATATGCAGGATCGAAGTAAAAGCGTGTTACATAAAGAAAACGTGTTTCAACGGATAGTTTACCACTTCAACCACAAGAATCGGGATTGATAACAGATTTACCATGTGAAGAATAACACTCAACGGTCATCTATGCCACTTCTTCAGCGTAAAGAGCAAGTCTAGGAACATCAAAAATTGGTAAGTGAACTTTTCTAGCAAATATTCAAGGATTCATCATCATCATCTTCATCTTATTCATTTTCTTTCAAGAACATCAAAATTGGTAAGTGAACTTTTCTCAAACTTTTGATTTGATTTAAATTCAATCTTATGATTTAGTTCCATTTAATTTGATTGAATTAGTAGGCTTAGAAGATGAAATGAGTTTTGATATTAGTTGTTAAATGAAATTTTATTAGAATTAGGTCTTTGAAAGCAAAAGAGTTGAAATGGTAAATGGTTAGCAAAAATGGATTGTTTTCAGTTCCTTGAACATGTTTCTAGTTGTTGTAATGAAAGGATTTGAATTGGAAACGATTTGGTTTACGGAAAATGGTTGAAAAATGAGTTTTTGCTCGTTTAGGTCACGTATCGCGCCGCGAGCCCTCCAGATCGCGCCGCGATGTATGTAATTCGTCACAAAATCTGCTTTTTGAACTGAAACTCGCGCTGCGAGGGGCCCAGGTCGCGCCGCGAGGTGCTGTACAGTTTGACATTTTCGGATTTTGACAACTTGAACACTTGAACTTCGTTTATATGGATTAGTACTTTAGACTACCTTATAATGAGAATGTCAATGACATTAGAAACTAAAGTCAAATAAAATGAACATTTAAATCACATTCATGGTCGTGGCATTCTAGGGTTGATAGCTAAGTAGTTGTACGTAGGATACTTGACATCGTGAGATTTTATCCTCACCATTGGTACTCATATCCTAGGTTTTGGATAGACGTGGAGACTAGACTGCTCATATTCTCAAGTTACTTCGCCCTTTTAGCTCGTTGATCGCTAAGGTGAGTTTATGGCGCCCTTTTCCTTTTACTTTGGGCCTGAAAAGCATGTACTACTGTATACACGACTACTTTATAAATGATGTCTTTGTCTATGCCATGAGATTTGGCTACTTAAATCATTTGTCTTATGTCTTGCCATGTTGACGGCTGTCTGAAAATGTGTATACATGTCTTATGAAATTTTGATCTATATGTCTTGAGTTGCCATGTTGTCGGCTGATTAAATTGTTTCTTTGTACTTGACAAACTAAAATGTTGCCCCTGTGTAGTTATCACTATTTTGGAACCCTAGTGGTTGTATAGTCAGGCCTAGTTCTTGACTGTCTTGGTTATGGTTCGCACCCACTCGTAGACGGAAATCCTGTGCGAGGTGTAACACCCTTCATTTAAAAATACGGGTTTCCAAAAATTTTCGCCTAACGGCGTTATAACAAAGCGGAAGTAAACTTTGAAAGTCCAAACCAATTAAAATCTGTTTGGTTTCTTTAATCATTGGTGTTACTCGGTCATATCATCAAAACAAGTTTAAATAGAAACCCGTCGGCTGCCCAACACAAAACAACCGACTACATAACATGCAAACTACATAAATGCCAAAACATAAGCAAGAGTCTAAAAATGTGCAACAACTATGGGTAGCTAAGGTCATCAGCAAGCTATCTACCCATTCCTCGCTCTTCTTCATCAACTACCTCAGCTACGCTAAACCTGAGGGAGAAACACATTTCAAAAGACAAGTGTTAGCTAACGAATTAGCTAAGTAAGATAACACTCAAGTTATAAACATTTATCCATTTCAAACATTGTGGATTTAATCAACGTCATTAAGGCACAACACACATCAAGCATATCACATCATCAAAACTACATAATAGGATGAAACACCCTAAATGTGCCTATCCTTCATTCTGCATTACACACATATAACCACATAACTGCATTACTACTTTTAACTGCGTAACTACATTTTAACTGCATTACTACGTTTTAACTACTTTACTACATTTTAACTGCGTCAATGTGTAACATAAGTTACACCCGACTAGATGACAACCATTCAGTTGAACATCAAACGTCGTTAAGGAATGGCAAGCCAATCCCCGAGTAATCCGTATGCACAAGACAAATGAGGGCGGGTCAGACCCCTCGTATTACTCAACTGCATCTCAATGACCATGTTGCAAGGAGCCACCCAAGCAACCTACGTTAACGCACTTAGCCGGGCTAGGGCAAGTACGGGTTAAGCTTAACACTTTCCTGCATCAAAGTTTAACGAGCTCGATCCTGCATTATTTAGTTTAGGTGACTACATTACCTAAACATTTACTACGTTTACTGCTTTTACGTTTTGGGCCCTTAAACGTGCACGTGTCATGGCAACTTAACAAGTCTAGTGAACTAGATGAGCAAGCCATACAATCATGCACATATCAACAATCAACAACATATACTACATCTCAAAGCATCACAAGCTACTGCATATCACTTCATAACATAACACTACATTATACTTCATTTGGGACTGCATTTCAGGTCTCAATGGTCAACTACATAACCCATATCACCTCCCGTGTAACCCCGAATACCTACAAGCAATTCAAGATATAAGTTGGGAAGTTATTATTTGAAACCATCTTTTCGTTGAACCCTCAGCGTGTCAAAGTAGTGTATCTTACCTCGTGACGATCAATAAGCAACGTTAATGTATCTTGTTTGTGATCCCGACAACCTATCTCGAGTTCATAGTCATTAAACCTATATAAACCCAACCTAATAAGGTTATAAGACCATACATTAACTTAGGTACACTTATAGGACCCTTAAACGCTTGTTTCGGACCTCAAACGGGCTCACAGACCCTTTATGTGGCGCATGCTTTGAATATGCGTCGCATATTTGCTTCAAAAATCACCCAGAAACCTCCCAGGCCCCGATATGCGCCGTACATAGGTTATATGCGCCGCATATGGAGTGCTGGTCTAAAGACTGACTCGCGCCCTTCACTTGCAGGCGACTTTTCGACCTCAAGACGACCAAATGAGTCAAACTTAGTTCTTAATAAATGTAGGGAATTCAAAGACCTTTCCAAAAATATAAAGTTTGACTCTTGAAGATCTCTAATGAATTAGTTATGGCGTCTGCAAAATAGACCTACAGAATTCGTCTTAAATCCGACCACTTCTGAAAATTGACATTTTTCACCCATATCTGGGCAAAATCAAAAGAAACATTGTTCATATCGAATCAAGAGGACACATAGAAATTTTCAAAAATATAAGATTCATCTTATAACTCTTCTAATTGAAAGAGATATGATTTTTGCAATATTACTAATTTTTCAGATCTAGTAAACCCTTAGTTTTGCAAGCAATTTTCGACCATCAGATGACCATAGAAACCACCACGACCTATGAACCTCATATGCACCCAAAATATGACTCATATAATGATTTCACATGATCACTTGTTCCAGAAACAAGAGGATACAATTACAATACATTAAATTACCCGAAAACCCCAATAATCGACAATGAAACATAATCAAATCAATCTCAACCCTAGAGACCAGAAGTAAGATCCATTTGATCGACTCTTATGATCACAAATCAAAGGGAAATCGTCTATATTACCTGTAGATGAAAGCAAGGATGAGAGATCTTGATCAAACTTCACTTGAATCACACGTTTTGAAGGATTTTCGGCTTAGGAATTTGATAGGGGATCAAAGGGGTGGCTAGGGCTTGGGAGAAAAGTTATTAGATATGATTTGATAAACTAATGACTCCCCCATTGACCCTAATCCCATTTTTGACTTTCACACCATGTCAAAACTGGTCCCTAAACTTTGTAAAGTCATATTATTAGCCCAAAACACCTCTATGGACTATATACAACTTGATTAACACTTTGAACACCTCTAAAAGGCACATAACTTCTTCTTTAAACATATTTCTACATCAATTAATAAGACATTCAAGTCTCACACATAAAACACTTTAACTACATATAAGCGTTACTCCACCCTAAACTTAACGAACACTTTACGTTGACTTAATGACTCAAGTCAACCGTTAATTAAAAAGTTTGGGATGTTACAATTACCTCCCCCTTAAGAGGATTCCGTCCTCGGAATCATTTCATCATCAAATAGGTGAGGATAACTTTCGAATCAACTTTCACCGTAAATATGATTCCATCCCACTAGCACAAGCTCAATTAACTTCCTATGAAGCTTCTTTTACTTTTGGCCAAGGTTCTCAACCAGGCCAACTACAAACACTCCTTAACATCAATACTTATATCTCTCCACGGGTTCACATTGGTTTCATATCAACATATACATCATATCATCGTATACTCACATCTTAATCCATGTCTTATACCACATCAACATAGACTTACCACTTAAACGTAACTTCATAACATATCTTGCTTAAATCTCACGTCACATTGTAATCCCACATCTTACATCTTTAATCAACTTACATATTACGCACTAGCTTTACACTAGCACGATTTCCCACGTCTTACGCACTAGCATTACATCTAGCACGATTTCCCACGTCTTACGCACTAGCATTACATCTAGCACGATTTCCCTTCAATAACTTGTCGTATCATGAAATGACATCCAACACCTATGGCATAATCATTGTTGCCTATGAACACAACAATAAATCTCGTGGCACCATCACGCCATCATATGGTTTTACCAAGTTTCTAACTCATTCATTCTCTTTCCCATCAATCTAAGAGTGACAGGCATCACTTGAGTTCACCATTTTCCTCATACTTTGTCAAACATCTTTAAAAATTTTCATATAATGGCCGTCTCGATTCAAAACATTCCACCATTTACTTTCACACTTTAAGAGCACTTCTTGATCACACATCTTTTCTTTCATGTCCAAGGAAACGGCGTAATTGCTCACAAAACAAAATAAGCATTCTTGGACAACTTTCCTACTAACTGCTCATGTCTTATCATTACCTTTCGCTTCCCACGCAACTTTGTCTCTTAGTCCACGGTGACATGACTCCTCACTTTCGTTAAAGGATCGTTAAACTCTTTGTATTGCTACCAAACTTTCGGTGTCTAGTCTTGGCTTTTAACCCAATCGCACGTCAACATATAAAATTTACTACACCTCGTATCATAATAGGTCGTATCACACTTCAGGCAGCATCCAAATGAGCATGTCAGCACGGTTCATAAACTTCCTCAAGTACAACTTTTAGTCATTTCGTTCTCGGATACCGAAATCTTACTTTTAGACTTATAGTTTCACGCTGGTTATTTATGAATTTTCAGAATCCACCCACATAATACCAACATCTTCGTCTCTAGAAACATCACCTTGGACTGGCTCATTGTAGACAATTGCTTACCCTAACCTTATAGTCATGTAATTAAACATTAAATGGAACCTTGTTCCTTTCAATTCTACGCGTCAGCTTCTACTTTAACTTTTACTCACTTTGGGCGAATTTAAAATTAGGCCTCTACTTATAGAAAATCATAGTAACGTTCCTTACACAACATGATGTTCTTCGTCATACTTAGAATAGATAATAATGTCATCACCGAATGTAATGACTGAACGGTCTAGAGAAACTTTAAACTTTATCCCTTAAGTTCACGACATGGTAAGGACCATTCGTTAACATGCAGGACTTCAAGAAACTCAATAGAGTCATAATGAGCGTATAATTAACTTAAACAGGACTTTCATCATCAACTTCATCATATGGTAGTACCAATCGTAAACCCATCTTATAGAAAGAAATACATCCCACAATCGAAAACATTAACTTCTTCCTATAAGTGAGAACAAAACGAAAGGTGTCTTTGAATAAAAGTAGCACTCGTCACACATCAACAGAAGGTTTGACCTCACGATCGCAATGAAACCGAGAACATTAATAGAACATCTCAAAACTACGAGTGACCTCGACTTTAGAAATACACAACCTTTGCCTTACATGAGTAAATCACATAGGCGAGAAACATGATCAATTCGGAACCGAATGCTCCTGAAAACTTCTACTTCTTGTGATTTAAGGATCCATAGTTAACTCCGTCATCCAACCTCTTAACTTTTCATAAGGGAAAAAAAATCATTATCTTTGAGAAGCGGCCAAACATAAAATCTTGTACAAATATAGGATATCAACAACACCTTCACGTCATACCGGCGAAGGCAGTAAGCGATAGAACTGCTAAAAAGGTTCACGTGTTAGTTCACCACACATTCATGCAATATAAGGAAGAATCTCCAGCTGTGAATACTCGTTCCAATCGTCATATATCATCCCGTAACGAAATCTAAACTGAGTGAGTCGTAAATCCAAAACAGACCAAAATATGCACCACATGAATGGTGCATGCGCCTCATAACTCGAGCATTTCTGAATAGTAACTTTCATGCATTTGCACATGCCCCGTATAAACTTAAAAACTCAGAATATGCGCCGCATACCATCTATGACCAGGAAAGATAATTTCAAACAAAATCTAAGCGTCTTCCTTACACCCAAGCACAACTTTAAGACTTCGCAGCTCGAAGGTAACCTCACATCATAACATGGTGTTCATCGAATGGAGAGCTTCATGGTTAAAAGGTTCAATCATCCATAGCGTTATCTTCTTTACTTGCTTTAGCTTCATCATTCTTTAATCCATAGATACATGTCTACTCTTCACATGGTTAATTATGCCACCAACCAGTGATTCCATCTTTCCCATCTTCTCTTCAGTCAGATCAACACAGACACAGTCTCACAAACACACACATGTCGTGATACATTTACAATTACATTCGCGACCGGAATTGTAACTGTATCCTTCCATACGTGTACCCGGTAACCCTTCTGTGCATCACCTGCTTATCACCCTTCAAATATCCAACATTAACTCTAATTGTCAACTTCAAGTCCATGTCCTTTGAACTAGTAGACTCAACAACATTGTCTACCAACCACTTCATTCCTCACGTACCTTTAGACTTCATTTAACTCCATGTACTTCATAATTATCATAAACATTTAACCGACTATAACTTTTCACCGATCTTCACACATTTCCACACACACGAGGCATCAACGTCATTAAAGTTGTTACACGATGTTTACTCTCGACACATAAAGATTCACTACATAGAAATCTCTCCAGCTTCATTACTTTGTACATCGGTCAACACAAGCATGGCCATACAAACACACTCGCGTCGTGATACACTTGTAATTATGTTCCGGACCATAATTGTAATTGTATCCTTTCACATGCATGTTCGTTACCACATTGTGTATCGCCTCTTTTCCCATCAATTCCAATTCACATGATTTTCAGCACACATACAACATCTCATATCCTTTGCGGTCCTTGTCACTAACCCCATGGGCTAGGCAACATTGATGGAACACCATCTCACCTAATCCTCAACCTTTGTCCATCTCAACAACTTCTCACATAATATAAAGCACAAGTTTATCAAATTCAGTTAGAGGAATAGAAGATCACCTCGAGGACCGTCTATCGTAGCAATAACACAACTTAGCGACGGAGAAGCGAGAAATGGAAGAATAAAGGCTAAAACACATATTCACATATCAATAAACAATCATCATATAGCCTTATTCCTACACTCTCACTCATCACAAACCCGTCCTAAGGCATTTCATCTCAAAGCTAAGCATACCTACTTAAGCCTAACTTGTCGTCTATCGGTTTAAGTCCAATTCCTATGGCACACTTATAGTCATTGGTTCACTTAAACCATTTCTCTGATACCAACTTGTAACACCCTTCATTTAAAAATACGGGTTTCCAAAAATTTTCGCCTAACGGCGTTATAACAAAGCGGAAGTAAACTTTGAAAGTCCAAACCAATTAAAATTTGTTTGGTTTCTTTAATCATTGGTGTTACACGGTCATATCGTCAAAACAAGTTTAAATAGAAACCCGTCGGCCGCCCAACACAAAACAACCGACTACATAACATGCAAACTACATAAATGCCAAAACATAAGCAAGAGTCTAAAAATGTGCAACAACTATGGGTAGCTAAGGTCATCAGCAAGCTATCTACCCATTCCTCGCTCTTCTTCATCAACTACCTCAGCTACGCTAAACCTGAGGGAGCAACACATTTCAAAAGACAAGTGTTAGCTAACGAACTAGCTAAGTAAGATAACACTCAAGTTATAAAACATTTATCCATTTCAAACATTGTGGATTTAATCAACGTCATTAAGGCACAACACACATCAAGCATATCACATCATCAAAACTACATAATAGGATGAAACACCCTAAATGTGCCTATCCTTTATTCTGCATTACACACATATAACCACATAACTGCATTACTACTTTTAACTGCGTAACTACATTTTAACTGCGTCAATGTGTAACATAAGTTACACCCGACTAGATGACAACCATTCAGTTGAACATCAAACGTCGTTAAGGAATGGCAAGCCAATCCCCGAGTAATCCGTATGCACAAGACAAATGAGGGCGGGTCAGACCCCTCGTATTACTCAACTGCATCTCAATAACCATGTTGCAAGGAGCCACCCAAGCAACCTACGTCAACGCACTTAGCCGGGCTAGGGCAAGTACGGGTTAAGCTTAACACTTTCCTGCATCAAAGTTTAACGAGCTCGATCCTGCATTATTTAGTTTAGGTGACTGCATTACCTAAACATTTACTACGTTTACTGCTTTTACGTTTTGGGCCCTTAAACGTGCACGTGTCATGGCAACTTAACAAGTCTAGTGAACTAGATGAGCAAGCCATACAATCATGCACATATCAACAATCAACAACATATACTACATCTCAAAGCATCACAAGCTACTGCATATCACTTCATAACATAACACTACATTATACTTCATATCATAACATACACTACATTATACTTCATATCATAACATACACTACATTATACTTCATTTGGGACTGCATTTCAGGTCTCAATGGTCAACTACATAACCCATATCACCTCCCGTGTAACCCCGAATACCCACAAGCAATTCAAGATATAAGTTGGGAAGTTATTATTTGAAACCATCTTTTCGTTGAACCCTCAGCGTGTCAAAGTAGTGTATCTTACCTCGTGACGATCAATAAGCAACGTTAATGTATCTTGTTTGTGATCCCGACAACCTATCTCGAGTTCATAGTCATTAAACCTGTATAAACCCAACCTAATAAGGTTATAAGACCATACATTAACTTAGGTACACTTATAGGACCCTTAAACGCTTGTTTCGGACCTCAAACGGGCTCACAGACCCTTTATGTGGCGCATGCTTTGAATATGCGTCGCATATTTGCTTCAAAAATCACCCAGAAACCTCCCAGGCCCCGATATGTGCCGCACATAGGTTATATGCGCCGCATATGGAGTGCTGGTCTAAAGACTGACTCGCGCCCTTCACTTGCAGGCGACTTTTCGACCTCAAGACGACCAAATGAGTCAATACTTAGTTCTTAAGTAAATGTAGGGAATTCAAAGACCTTTCCAAAAATATAAAGTTTGACTCTTGAAGATCTCTAATGAATTAGTTATGGCGTCTGCAAAACAGACCTACAGAATTCGTCTTAAATCCGACCACTTCTGAAAATTGACATTTTTCACCCATATCTGGGCAAAATCAAAAGAAACATTGTTCATATCGAATCAAGAGGACACATAGACCTTTTAAAAAATATAAGATTCATCTTATAACTCTTCTAATTGAAAGAGATATGATTTTTGCAATATTACTAATTTTTCAGATCTAGTAAACCCTTAGTTTTGCAAACAATTTTCGACCATCAGATGACCATAGCAACCACCACGACCTATGAACCTCATATGCACCCAAAATATGACTCATATAATGATTTCACATGATCACTTGTTCCAGGAACAAGAGGATACAATTACAATACATTAAATTACCCGAAAACCCCAATAATCGACAATGAAACATAATCAAATCAATCTCAACCCTAGAGACCAGAAGTAAGATCCATATGATCGACTCTTATGATCACAAATCAAAGGGAAATCGTCTATATTACCTGTAGATGAAAGCAAGGATGAGAGATCTTGATCAAACTTCACTTGAATCACACGTTTTGAAGGATTTTCGGCTTAGGAATTTGATAGGGGATCAAAGGGGTGGCTAGGGCTTGGGAGAAAAGTTATTAGATCTGATTTGATAAACTAATGTGTAACACCCCAATTATTTAAAGGTAAAAGAAAATTAACCCTTATTATAGTTTTAACATTTATTTAATTTCCTATTATTTTGTTTTGAGATAAGGGGTTAATTTAGTTGGAACTTTAGTGGCTAGCGGGTATAATACCCTTTTCTATTTTGAGGAAAAACGTGGCTGCCTCTCATGAAGCCAGCCATCTCCATACTTGTGACTCATACTTCCATTTCCTTATATTCCATCCATTCTTCAATTCCAATCAAAAGTTCCAATCTCTTATAGTAAATTATATGTGATTTATTCTTCTTAAATCCACCCATCTATTTCAATTAGCAAGAAATAAATTAAGGGTTTTGGTTTTTGGCTTGGGGTGGATCGAAATTCATCAAGAAGGAGGAAGGAGAAAATCTGGAAAATTTAATTGTGTAGTTCTTTGAGGTAAGAATTTCTTTGACCCTTTTTATTACGAGATTTAGGGTTCCTGATTTTGGAATTAGGGTTCTTAGTTGAAATTGGGAATTTTGGTATTTTGGGAATTTGGAATGAAGAACTCTAATGAAATTATGAGGAGAAACATTGGGTCAATGCATTTGAGTTTTTATAATAAACTCCATTGTGATAAATCTTATGAATTGGGTGTTTGGCTAAATTTGTGTTATGAAGTTGATTATGGAAATTTGCTAAAATGATTTGTGAAGCCAAACACCATAATATAGAATGCATGTTTAATTCTAGTTGATGATTATGAAATAGTTGAGTTTATAGAACTCATAGAGATATGTATTGTATTATGTATAGGTGGTGAAGATCATCTAGTTGAGCCTATAGCCATAGAATCAAATAGCCAAGATTAAGGTGAGTGTATATGCATATAATCATGTTCTTGTTATTTGGGGTCATAGGTGGGTAAATTCCTATGATCCATTTGATTGTTGAGCTAGTAGGTGGGTAAATTCCTACTAGCCAAATTGTGATTTAGGGTTAGTAGGTGGGTAAATTCCTACTAATCCATTTGTGATTATTGCTAGTAGGTGGGTAAATTCCTACTAGCATATTTGTTATTAGGGTTAGTAGGTGGGTAAATTCCTACTAATCCATTTGTGATTAGTGCTAGTAGGTGGGTAAATTCCTACTAGCATGTTTCCATGGCCATGTGAAAATGATTGAGTGAGCTAGTAGGTGGGTAAATTCCTACTAGCCAAGTTGTTTGAAAGAGCTAGTAGGTGGGTAAATTCCTACTAGCCAAATTGTTGATTAAAACTAGTAGGTGGGTAAACTCCTACTAGCATTATGATTGTTATGATTGGAATGGCTATCATTGATAGGCTATATGTGGTGCTTGATGCACATTGCTATGGTAACTTGATTATGATTATATGTATATGCATTCACTAAGCGTTGCTTATGTTTTAGTTGTTTAACTCTTTTATAGGAGTTGGTAGTAGCAAGGGTAAATATTTGAGCAAGCGAAGTTGGATTGAAGCTTTGGATAATCTAGATGGTTGACATCTTGGGTAATTTTGGTAGTTCATCCCTTATGACCAATTTGGCTCTGGGTACAAGTTTGTTTTGGTTGAACAAGTCTCTTTTGATTGTAAAATCTGCAGGAAAGCAAAGTTCTTGGTCATTTGGAGTGTCTATGGTCATAACTTGGAAAATTAGGTCATTTTTAGGTCAAATGACCCGTTTGTTGGTATTTATCGTTTTTGGTACAAAACTATGGTGTAAGTATTACATTTTATGTCCATTACTATTTTGAAGCTTGAAATGTGCTGATTTGAAAGTTGGTTTTGAATTGGAATGTTATAAGTTAATCTAAGTGTCAAACGAAGTTTTGGTTTGCTGATCTGGGTGCCACTGCGGCGCAGTGAGGTCTCAGACCTCTCACTGCGGCGCAGTGGAGATCTTCTGGTCCGGGGAGCATTTGCTCCCACTGCGGCGCAGTGGGGGAATGTACCCTCCCACTGCGGCGCAGTGGGATATCACTGTAAAAAAAAAAAAAATTATTAAAACTTTTGTATTCTTTTATTAAATGAAGTTTGGTTGTTACATTTTTGGTATCAAAGCCATGGTTCAAGGGATTTAGGTATTCGATCTTTGCGAGTAGGGTGCCTAGACTTGAACCATAGGATTGACTTTGACCTTAGGATTTGGGTTGTTCGTGTTTGAAAGTGGAAATGGTTAGTAAGAGTGATTTAAAATGAAATAGTTTATGAGCTTAATAGAGCCGGCCTATTACTGGTCATAAGCTATTACATTCTAAATCAAACTTACTAAATATGGAAATGATCAAATGTGAGCATTTGGGGTATTAGAGACTAAGTTGTGAATTGAATTATGATATTGATGGCTTGAATAAATTCTCTCGATATGAGTCCAACGTTTGTTGAAATTGACTTAGAGTCGTAGTGCACGATTGATGTGATGTGAATTATTAAATGATGGTAAGAATGTGATTATCTCTGTATAATCGTAATTGTTTGAATAATATGATATCGTGATAGTAGAGACTGGAATGGAAGGTAAGAAAGGAAAAGACAGAATGAAAGTGAAGCCGAATCAATCTTAGAAATAATGCCTAATGTTGAGTTTATGAATGACTAGAATAATATGAAGGTGAAAGGTATTGTCTAACTGTAGCTTATATCGTTAGTTCAATAATAATAATTAATTTAGCAATCGAGTAATAGAATATAAATGGTTTGACTGAATTGAATGGAGTTATATTATGATGTGCTTTAGGGTATTGCTTATGGAAGGGGTATTCTCATGATGGTGGTCTAGAAATGCATGATAAATATTGTCATCTGTATGCGTGGTGTGTATTGTGGTTATTTGGGCTAGAGTGAGTTGTATCAAATGATTGATTGCCAAAGGGAAAATTTCTAATGTAACAAGTAATTGGCTGAACTTGTTTTCCAACCTCCTTGATCAAAGGCTATATACAAATTGGTGAGTTCATAAATTGGTTTGTTTTAATGATAAGGATGATAGACAGACGGTATTGAACAAGATTTACATTTTAAATGTGGAGTAAGCCTCATTAGAGAGGTGCTTTAGCCTGAAGAAGTACATGGTTAAGGTTAAGAGAAGTTGCAGGTATGTATTACTTGTTGATTATACGTTTACTTGTAGACAGGAAGTGGATCCAGTATGTCTTTATGTTTTCCTTGAGTTAAATTTCACGTTGGAGTCATAGTGCATTTAGTCTGCTTAGATATATTCCCGAAGCCAATATTGTCACTAGTTTGATTTTATGAGATATAAATTTACCGTGGAGTTGATGATGTTAGCAAATTGTTGGAACTTAGGAGATAAATTAAAATTTTGATGTTGATGGTTTATGGGTAAATGATAGTAGAACTTAAGTCAGTTGATGATGGTAGGTTAAACGGTTCCATTTATTAAACGGTAATGAAGAGTGGTGTGAAATTTTTTAGAATGTATTACTGTAAGATAATTAAGGGTGTAGAGTTTTTACAGGGTGAAGTTGAATTTTTAAAGAAATGTAGCCATGAAACAAATTGGTTGAACTGACTTTTGCGAAGTTAAATGATGTAAAAATTTAAATAAGGAAGTAAGTTATATCAGAGATATCGAATTAAGTGATCATGAAGATCATGAGGAATTAAGAATATTATTAACTAGTTATTGGTAAATTGGCAAAAATGATATGGAAAGAGAATGTAATAGATTTAGGATTGAAAGAACCTTAACTATTAAATTAAGGAGATAGTTATTATAAATATTATGTACCCTTATTGTTAAGAAGCATAAAATGTGAAATTACAAAATCCTATTGCAGTTATAACGTGACTATCGAATTGAATTAAGTCAAAAGGTATAAAGAATGTCTTGGTGAAGAAATTACAATAGAAAAATGGAAAGTAAGTAAAGGTGAGATGGTTAGAGGAAAATACTTGTAAGATGAGGTAGCAGTAACAAGTATGTAAATAATGATAATAATGTTTATGGATAATGTTATGACTTGAAGTGATAGTCGGGTTGTTTATAAACAAGTATGTAAATAATGATGATAATGTTTATGGATAATGTTATGACTTGAAGTGATAGTCGGGTTGTTTATAAACAAGTATGTAGATAATGATGATAATGCTTATGGAGTAGGTTATGACGTTAAGTGATAGTTGGATTATTCGGTGTGGTGAACGAATTTACTAAAGTATTTTCTGATGTGGTGTCGGGTCTTTTCTCGATAGACGGATGAAAACTTAAAATAAATCTCACTGAGGGTGTTACACCCATGGCAAAAGCCCTATAGTGTATTGTTCACAATTAAGATACCAGAATTGATGGACTAATTTCAGGAACTTCTGGATAAGGACTTTATTTGTCCAAGTAGTTTCCCTTGGGATGCTTCCGCTTTAGTTGTTAAAAAGAATGATGAAAATATTTAAGTGTATATCGTTTGTTATTACCATAATCAAAGATGTTTATTGAGATGAAGTGAAACTCTCAAGTCGTTGAGATGAGTACAACGAGATCTATTATGTGGAAATAGCATGGAACTTGCCGAATGTGAGTCGTTTTATTTAATTGTAGTAGCATTATGATCATGTCATAGTGGGGACTATTGTAATATTTGATAAAAGTTTTTTTTTTTTTTAGAACTGCAGAATATTATAAATAGAAGCCATCTAGCAAAGTACTAGATGACAAGAAGAGTTACAAATACAAATTCAATATCTAGGAGTTATACATGAAAAACAACCAAACCTAGACGTCGAGACATGAACTGCAAACACCAGAAGCCAAGCCACCACAAGTAGCCCACTATAAAGTGAGAAGGGGGTTTTTAAACCACTCGTCCCGCGAAACATGTAACTTCTTAGATCTGCTAGTAGCCCACAAATACGATTGGGATACAATGGAGTCGAATAAGAAATCCGAACGATTTTGTCCCGATGAAAACACTTGCTCATTTCGATGCTTCCAAATAACCCATACCATACAGAAAATGACAGCCTCAATACAATTCTTCTTAGAAATTTTAATAGGCATGTTGTCCAGTAGCAAAAAGGCATCTTCCAAATTAGTGGCGTGCAACAACGTAGGAATATCAAGCCATGTTGCAATTAACCTCCACAATTTATTAGCAATCTTACACATCAAGAAAAGATGATTTGTAGTTTCCAGGTCAGTCGAACATAAAGGGCACAGTATAGATGGAATGTCAATACCTTTATTAGAGAGATTGCAGCGCGTTGGAATACGGTCAATTAACGTTCTCCAAGCAAGAATGTTAACCTTTTGATAAAAGTTTTAGTTGATGAATGGATACTGATCCTCGAGTGAATCTTGAGGACTTATAAAGTTTAAACAGCTAGTTGGTAACAACTGAGTTCTTAGCGATTTTGTGATGACGGTAGATGTGTAAAAAGAGAATGTGAATGAGTCTGAAATTGAGTGGTATACATTGATGCAACGATTATTGGATTGATGACGATCATTTGATAAAGATGTTATAATATGATAGTGCGAGATATATACAATTGCATGATTGAAGTTGGTAAGGTAGCAAAACATGTGGCATTACAAAAACTGGTGTAAGACCATAGGGTAGAGAAACCCGTAGCATCACTATTGTGGGTGTAAGACCATAGGGTAGAGAAACTCGTGGCATCATTATTGTGGGTGTAGGACCATTGGGTAGTGAAACCCATGGCATCATTATTGTCGTTGTAAGACCACTGGGTATTGAGACTTATGGCATTATGATTGTTGGTTTAAGACCACTGGGTATTGAGGCCGTGGCATTTAATTGTTAGTATTGAGAAATTTTTGAGAAAGTTTTAACTATTGCCAAATTCATTAAAGACCATTGAGTTATGGTTAAAGTTGTTGTTATATGACAAGATGAGTTAGACATGGATCAGCGGTGTGACTAACTCCGCACAAGAGGCTAGGATAGTTGATTAATATAATAGCATGAAGATGTTGGTTTTGTTTTTTTTAGATTGTTTATGTGATTGTCGTGCTATACATCTAATGAACCGAGTATGTTGATCGGTATTGGATGATTTTGATTACTGTTGTAGTGGAAATGTTTTAATTTGTGCAAGGGTTTTTAGAAGGGATATTTTTAATTAACCCGTGAGTTTTAGGAGATAATAAGGAATTATCTCAAGGGTTGAATATATTTAGTAAATCCCTTAAGTGTGGGGATAAGAAAGGAAGAACTAGGAATAAATACGGGATTAGTTTTGAGATGATTAGTGAAAATCTCTACGAATGTATGAGATTCAAAAGCCCTTGTCATTAAGGATTCATGAATCTTCAAATCATTAAACGGAAGGGTTTTAAGAGCCCCGAAACAAAAAGAATAGTGATCAGGTTGAATGGAATGACAAGGATAAATGATAAATTTTTGATGTTGTCGTAATAAGTGATAATGAAATATCTATACAGAAAATTTAGTGGTGGCTGGACTATATACCGAATTGAGAAGTTGAGTTAAAGTAAGAAAGTAACAAAAAGTTGAAATACTTGGAGTTTTGGGATTGTGGATTATAGTAGGGATCACGAGGACGTGATCCGAAATGAGTTGGGGAGATTTGTAACACCCCAATTATTTAAAGGTAAAAGAAAATTAACCCTTATTATAGTTTTAACATTTATTTAATTTCCTATTATTTTGTTTTGAGATAAGGGGTTAATTTAGTTGGAACTTTAGTGGCTAGCGGGTATAATACCCTTTTCTATTTTGAGGAAAAACGTGGCTGCCTCTCATGAAGCCAGCCATCTCCATACTTGTGACTCATACTTCCATTTCCTTATATTCCATCCATTCTTCAATTCCAATCAAAAGTTCCAATCTCTTATAGTAAATTATATGTGATTTATTCTTCTTAAATCCACCCATCTATTTCAATTAGCAAGAAATAAATTAAGGGTTTTGGTTTTTGGCTTGGGGTGGATCGAAATTCATCAAGAAGGAGGAAGGAGAAAATCTGGAAAATTTAATTGTGTAGTTCTTTGAGGTAAGAATTTCTTTGACCCTTTTTATTACGAGATTTAGGGTTCCTGATTTTGGAATTAGGGTTCTTAGTTGAAATTGGGAATTTTGGTATTTTGGGAATTTGGAATGAAGAACTCTAATGAAATTATGAGGAGAAACATTGGGTCAATGCATTTGAGTTTTTATAATAAACTCCATTGTGATAAATCTTATGAATTGGGTGTTTGGCTAAATTTGTGTTATGAAGTTGATTATGGAAATTTGCTAAAATGATTTGTGAAGCCAAACACCATAATATAGAATGCATGTTTAATTCTAGTTGATGATTATGAAATAGTTGAGTTTATAGAACTCATAGAGATATGTATTGTATTATGTATAGGTGGTGAAGATCATCTAGTTGAGCCTATAGCCATAGAATCAAATAGCCAAGATTAAGGTGAGTGTATATGCATATAATCATGTTCTTGTTATTTGGGGTCATAGGTGGGTAAATTCCTATGATCCATTTGATTGTTGAGCTAGTAGGTGGGTAAATTCCTACTAGCCAAATTGTGATTTAGGGTTAGTAGGTGGGTAAATTCCTACTAATCCATTTGTGATTATTGCTAGTAGGTGGGTAAATTCCTACTAGCATATTTGTTATTAGGGTTAGTAGGTGGGTAAATTCCTACTAATCCATTTGTGATTAGTGCTAGTAGGTGGGTAAATTCCTACTAGCATGTTTCCATGGCCATGTGAAAATGATTGAGTGAGCTAGTAGGTGGGTAAATTCCTACTAGCCAAGTTGTTTGAAAGAGCTAGTAGGTGGGTAAATTCCTACTAGCCAAGTTGTTTGAAAGAGCTAGTAGGTGGGTAAATTCCTACTAGCCAAATTGTTGATTAAAACTAGTAGGTGGGTAAACTCCTACTAGCATTATGATTGTTATGATTGGAATGGCTATCATTGATAGGCTATATGTGGTGCTTGATGCACATTGCTATGGTAACTTGATTATGATTATATGTATATGCATTCACTAAGCGTTGCTTATGTTTTAGTTGTTTAACTCTTTTATAGGAGTTGGTAGTAGCAAGGGTAAATATTTGAGCAAGCGAAGTTGGATTGAAGCTTTGGATAATCTAGATGGTTGACATCTTGGGTAATTTTGGTAGTTCATCCCTTATGACCAATTTGGCTCTGGGTACAAGTTTGTTTTGGTTGAACAAGTCTCTTTTGATTGTAAAATCTGCAGGAAAGCAAAGTTCTTGGTCATTTGGAGTGTCTATGGTCATAACTTGGAAAATTAGGTCATTTTTAGGTCAAATGACCCGTTTGTTGGTACTTATCGTTTTTGGTACAAAACTATGGTGTAAGTATTACATTTTATGTCCATTACTATTTTGAAGCTTGAAATGTGCTGATTTGAAAGTTGGTTTTGAATTGGAATGTTATAAGTTAATCTAAGTGTCAAACGAAGTTTTGGTTTGCTGATCTGGGTGCCACTGCGGCGCAGTGAGGTCTCAGACCTCTCACTGCGGCGCAGTGGAGATCTTCTGGTCCGGGGAGCATTTGCTCCCACTGCGGCGCAGTGGGGGAATGTACCCTCCCACTGCGGCGCAGTGGGATATCACTGTAAAAAAAAAAAAAAAAAAAAATTATTAAAACTTTTGTATTCTTTTATTAAATGAAGTTTGGTTGTTACTAATGACTCCCCCATTGACCCTAATCCCGTTTTTGACTTTCACACCATGTCAAAACTGGTCCCTAAACTTCGTAAAGTCATATTATTAGCCCAAAACACCTCTATGGACTATATACAACTTGATTAACACTTTGAACACCTCTAAAAGACACATAACTTCTTCTTTAAACATATTTCTACATCAATTAATAAGACATTCAAGTCTCACACATAAAACACTTTAACTACATATAAGCGTTACTTCACCCTAAACTTAACGAACACTTTACGTTGACTTAACGACTCAAGTCAACCGTTAATTAAAAAGTTTGGGATATTACACGAGGCATATTGGCTGATACTGTCGGACTTGGCTCCCGGCTGTCATATGCTTTAGTCGGACTTAGACCCCGGCTGACTTGTTATAAAATATTATCAGGTTTTGATCCTGATTGTCTTGTTGAAAATAACTACACGTCATTGTGTTCTCTCAATGACGAATAAACTTTGGTCAAACATACTGTAAACTCACCAACTATTTCGATAGTTGATCCTCTCAAATTTCATGCTTTTCAGGAAACCAACAGTAAGTATTGGAAGCGTATATGACATTTTAGAGCCATCTTTTGAACTTTGGACGTACAATTAGCGTCAGACATCTGAGGACTATCATATTATTAGTTCTAATTGTACTAGACTATCCAAATGTTATTATTGTATTTAGTGGACCCATTTCCAATTGAGGATAATTTGTATCCGTGTATTGGGGTCCACATCTGAACGATTATACTTGTAATCAACTTGTATTTGGATTAATGGATGTAATCTCTATTTACCTTCTGATTAGTACGCAATTATTTGTTAACCTTGTATTTCCGCTACAACGGGGTGTGACATATATATATATACACACATATATGATATATAACTCAAATATATATATATATATATATATATATATGTATATATATATATATATATTATTGTGTTGCATTATTAAAAATATATATATATATATATATATATATATATATATATATATATATATATATATATATATATATATATATATATATATATATATATATATATATATATATATATATATATATATATATATATATATATATATATATATATATATATATATATATATATATATATATATATATATATATATATATATATATATATATATATATATATATATATATATATATATATATATATATATATATATATATATATATATATATATATATATATATATATATATATATATATATATATATATATATATATATATATATATATATATATATATATATATATATATATATATATATATATATATATATATATATATATATATATATATATATATATATATATATATATATATATATATATATATATATATATATATATATATATATATATATATATATATATATATATATATATATATATATATATATATATATATATATATATATATATATATATATATATATATATATATATATATATATATATATATATATATATATATATATATATATATATATATATATATATATATATATATATATATATATATATATATATATATATATATATATATATATATATATATATATATATATATATATATATATATATATATATATATATATATATATATATATATATATATATATATATATATATATATATATATATATATATATATATATATATATATATATATATATATATATATATATATATATATATATATATATATATATATATATATATATATATATATATATATATATATATATATATATATATATATATATATATATATATATATATATATATATATATATATATATATATATATATATATATATATATATATATATATATATATATATATATATATATATATATATATATATATATATATATATATATATATATATATATATATATATATATATATATATATATATATATATATATATATATATATATATATATATATATATATATATATATATATATATATATATATATATATATATATATATATATATATATATATATATATATATATATATATATATATATATATATATATATATATATATATATATATATATATATATATATATATATATATATATATATATATATATATATATATATATATATATATATATATATATATATATATATATATATATATATATATATATATATATATATATATATATATATATATATATATATATATATATATATATATATATATATATATATATATATATATATATATATATATATATATATATATATATATATATATATATATATATATATATATATATATATATATATATATATATATATATATATATATATATATATATATATATATATATATATCTTATAAAGTTTACATTTTTTGTTGGTATATTTCCCCTTTCAGTGTTTTGTAGTTTAATGTTCAAGAGTACACTGATTTCAGATTTTTGATGCAGCCTCCTAATATGGTTTTCAGATATCAGTCTTGATGACCTGAAAAATACAAACATTTTATAGTTTGAAATTATCTTAATACAATGCCTCCACGACCAGCTACCATATCCAATAACTTCAACTTCATTAATGGCCACCGGAAACCTACACAGAACCGGCCCACTGTTCGTGGTGGTCTATTTTCCAATCGACAAACCCACAATCCTAATAAAAATCACCACCAGCCCACCACCAATTTCGATCTCCAAAAATGGAGCCCAGAAGAACACGTCACCGTCACACCATCACGACCCTCCCCATCCCAACATTTTTTCTCCGTTGCTCAAACACTCTCTCCAATCGCCCGTTACATTGTTGATTCCTTTCGAAAACACAAACACTGGGGCCCAGAAGTGGTGGCAGATCTCAACAAACTCCGCCGTGTCACCCCAAAGCTCGTTGCGGAAGTACTTAAAGTTCAGTCAGATCCGGTTATGTCCTCAAAGTTCTTTCATTGGGCTGGTAAGCAGAAAGGGTATAAGCATGATTTTGCTAGTTATAATGCCTTTACATATTGCTTAAATAGAAACAATCAGTTTCGGGCAGCTGATCAGGTGCCCGAAATGATGAACATGCAGGGCAAACCACCAACCGAGAAGCAATTTGAAATCTTGATCAGGATGCATTCTGATTCCAATAGGGGTCTTAGGGTTTATTATGTGTATGAGAAAATGAAGAAATATGGGGTGAAGCCTCGAGTTTTTTTGTACAATAGGATCATGGATTCTCTTGTGAAAACGGGTCACTTGGATTTATCACTGTCTGTTTATAACGATTTTAAAAATGATAAATTAGCAGAAGAGGGTGTCACTTTTATGATTCTGATTAAAGGACTATGTAAGGCGGGCCGGGTTGAAGAGGCCCTCCAGCTTCTAAACAAAATGAGGAAGTTGTGTAAACCAGATGTGTTTGCATATACAGCAATGATTAGAATTTTGGTTTCGGAAGGAAATTTAGATGGTTGTTTGAGGGTATGGGAAGAAATGGCAAGAGATAAAGTCCAGCCTGATGTTATGGCTTACACAACTTTGATCATGGGATTGTGCAAAGGGAATCGGGTTGATAAAGGTCACGAGTTCTTTAAAGATATGAAAGAGAAACGGTATTTGATAGATAGGGTCATATATGCATCTTTGATTGAGGGATTTGTGAATGATGGGAAAGTTGGAGTTGCGTGTGATTTACTGAAAGATTTAATAAACTCAGGTTACAGAGCAGATTTAGTGATATATAATCATCTTATAAAAGGATTATGCCACATGAAACATGTTAGTAAGGCATATAAACTATTCCTGGTTTCAGTTGAAGAAGATCTCAAACCGGACTTTGAAACTGTCAGTCCAATGTTGGGTTGTTATAAGGATCTGAGAAAATTTGAGGACTTCTGTAAATTGCTTTCTCAGATGGAGAGTTTGGGGTACAGTTTACCTGACAATCTTGCGAAATTTTTCTCCCTAATTGTAGAAGAGAAAGATAAGATGTTATTGGCTTTAGAAGTGTTTGATTACTTGAAACCAAAAGGTTATTCCAGTGTTAAAATATATAATATTCTTATTCGGGCACTTTATGATACCAAAGAGGTGAAAAAGGCATTAACCCTTTTCCAAGAGTTGAAGGATTTGAAGATGGAACCTGACTTATATACATATAGTAATGCAATTCTGTGCTATACTGAAGTTGGAGATATTCATGAGGCGTGTTCATGCTACAATAAAGTAAAAGAGATGTCTTTTATTCCATCTGTTGATGCCTATTTGTCTTTGGTTAGAGGGCTATGTAAAATTGGAGAAATCGATTCAGCTTTCATGCTTGTTCGTGAATGTTTAGGTAATGTAACAAGTGGGCCCAGGGAGTTCAAGTATTTCTTACGAATTGTTCATATGTGTAGATCTAATGATTCGAACAAGGTAATGGATGTTATCAGTGAGATGGTGGAAGATGGTTGTCAGCCTGATCATGTTATACTCTCTGCTGTCATTTC
Organism: Erigeron breviscapus; assembly: GCA_034093135.1. NCBI lineage: Eukaryota > Viridiplantae > Streptophyta > Magnoliopsida > Asterales > Asteraceae > Erigeron > Erigeron breviscapus. Next base: position 75,629,575 of record CM067171.1, on the reverse strand, counting down.
TGGGATGTGTCAATATGGAACCATTGAGGAGGCCCGGAAAGCCTTTTCAAGTATGAGAGAGTGCAAAATGCTTACTGAATCGGATCTTGTTGTTTATGATGACTTGTTAATTGACCACATGAAGAAAAAGACAGCCGACTTGGTTTTATCTGGGTTGAAGTTTTTCGGCCTTGAGTCAAAGTTGAAAGCAAAGGGCTCAATTTTTTTGCCAAGTTAACAACATGGAATCAGGTATCAAAACTAATATATTATGTTTACTTTAGGATGATCTTATTGAACTAGTCTCTGCTTCATTTTAGTATGCATTTTGCAAGACCACTTTTAGGAGATAATGCACTTTATATTTGGTTATTTGGCTATAGACAATCGTCAACTACTATTGTATGGGCTTATTATGGCGAGATAGTTCAACTTATTAACAGGTCTGACGTCAGATCAGCATATGATTTGGCCTAAATATATTAAGGGCATACTTCCTATCACATGAAGAAAAAGACAGCCGACTTGGTTTTATCTGGGTTGAAGTTTTTCGGCCTTGAGTCAAAGTTGAAAGCAAAGGGCTCAATTTTTTTGCCAAGTTAACAACATGGAATCAGGTATCAAAACTAATATATTATGTTTACTTTAGGATGATCTTATTGAACTAGTCTCTGCTTCATTTTAGTATGCATTTTGCAAGACCACTTTTAGGAGATAATGCACTTTATATTTGGTTATTTGGCTATAGACAATCGTCAACTACTATTGTATGGGCTTATTATGGCGAGATAGTTCAACTTATTAACAGGTCTGACGTCAGATCAGCATATGATTTGGCCTAAATATATTAAGGGCATACTTCCTATCACATGAGAAGAGCCTAGAGATGGAAAGATGGGTGGGTTGGGTAATGATAACTGTCTCCGGTTGAAGCAAGCCAAAATTAGTATGTGTTGAAATGACCCGTGTTTGGTTGACCGGCAAACATTTGTCCATTTTCTAAATATTTATAAATAGTTGTTGTGCTCATTATTAGTAGAAAAAGTCTTATTACAATAATAATCTAAATCTTTGATGTAAATTTAGGTGGTAGCATGCAATTAAAAGTATACTTTGGGTAACTTTCAATCTGTTTGAATCGTTCAATCCAATGATGAGTTCCCTTTTTTGTTTAATTTATTGATTTGACTTCTGAGATAAAATACAACCTAAATCAATTCATTTATAGTGAATGGGTTGCCATTGTGGCCCTTAGAAGATGCCTGGAAACTCTACCTATCTGGATAAGTGAGAAGTTTTTCAGTCTTTTTAAGTTGCAAGGTTTTAGAGCTAATATTCTCTTAATTATCCATTTGAAGTAGTAATTTCATCCTCTTAGAACACTAGGATAACTAGCTTACCATGTTTTCATCTTAAAAGGTTCAACTATTGAATTGAAGTTCCTAACATCTTGAATTCTCTAGAGCAAAAGGTTACATGAATTTAGATGGTTTGAATATTTTATTGAATTGATATATGCAGCTCATTAAAAGTCACCAAGAAAGTTTATAAAACCTACAGTCGCTATATAGAATCCTTAACCAGAGCACCACAGGCACGAATATTATAATGGACAAGTTCAAAAGTACTTTTAAAGATGGACTCACGTTTAGCTAGAAGTAAGAAGATTGGATATGATTCCCATCTTGGTACTTGACATTAAGTTATTGATAATAATGGTATTATGACGAGTGTGAAGAGCAAGGAACATAAGTTGATGAAACTGGAGGCTAAATTGATTTATTTCGTGCGTGTGTGTGAATTGGTAGACATGTTGAAAAACTTTGTATCACATCCTTGTAAGTGTTGACTCTTTACCAAGTAAGCATAGTGTTCGGAAAACTAGCAGAAATACCAAATGAGCATAGTCATTGGAACTAGCAAAGACACTATTGAAAAAATAAATAAATCACATAATTAAGCCATATTTAATCAGCTTTTCTTGATTTCTAAATGGTTGATAACATTTCGGAATCTCCAAGAGTAACCATATTAATGGATCACTGAAATTAGTCACTTAGGATAGTAAACAGAAGTAAGATGATCAACGTCGTAATTTGCATAGTTTTGTGGTACCTTAATTAATGCTGTTTTTAAATAGAAGCAACCAATATTACGCCCATTTAGGTATCCACCTATTATGTGGTTAGGCAACTAAATATTAAAAGGTCACACCTAACTGTAGCTCATTCATGTTTAGAAGAAATTTTAAGAATCAAATATCATGGTCCATGGATATCCGTTATGTTGGGATCGATCACAACAACGCAATCAAGACACCAATAAAGAATAATAAAGTAAACAGAAAAAGCAAATACAAGAAAAACAACTACTTAATTCGGCTCTCTGAGCCAATCAGATTACATAAATGGACGCTCCTCTCACTACTCTTGAATATCATCACAACTCACTCTCAACGGAATAGATACAAACTAGTGTAGCATGTCAGTTACACTACTTGTACTACACATTATTATTGTTGTTGAAATATATTCATCGGGGCAACCCTTTACCCAAATAAAAAAGACGACATAGATACAATAATGATGGCACCCTCGTCATTCTTGTATCTGTGAAGACACACATATGGAGGGAGACTCACAAAATGACTCTCATTAATCTTCTACTTTTCTCTCAACCTCTTCACTATAATTCTTAGTATATAACTTCTTTCTATAGGATCACAAACTGGAACTTTTTCATCAAGTTAACCTTCTCACCAACTTAACTTGCCCTCCAAGTTTCCTTGATACTCTGGAAACATACCAAATTACTTGCAACTATTTTAGAAAATATGAATCAAATAGCATCATTGCACACATTATTTTGTGGTATTCATGTAGCTTCTATTTGGAATTTTGGATATTGACTGTAAATTCTTTCACTTTTCAGATGGATTGATGGTGTCCCAAAATGAAACTTCAGCAGCATGATTTTGTGAAGAAGTATTTCAGAATCTGCATTATGTCGGTCAGTTCAGCGAATATATTGGTCACAGTAACAGGCAGTTGTGGAATGCCCATTGATTGTGTGAAGGAAGAAATTCAAGGTAAGTTGTTCTGTTATATCTAAATATATTATTCTATACATTGTTTAATTTAGCGCTGGTTAGTTCATTCAGTGTTCCTATATGTGAACATCTCATAACCACACTTTATGTTTCTGTCTTTGAATATGTAACAGGGCCATCCTTACTCCCTAGACATTTCGGCTTTGCAAGTTTTTATATAGCAAGTCCTTGTAGTCCATCTATCTACTAGCCATACAAAGTCTAGTAAAAGGGCGGTCAAACTTGCTAGCATTTGGCAGAGTAAGTGCACAGTATCTATATCTTGGACCGGAGAAAGCCCTCCTTTTTTCTTTTAATTGAAAATTGAGTAACCGGCAGTCCGGCATGACAGACAATATAGGATTGACAATAAACCAAACAATCATATTCGTGATCTCTTAATTTTGGGTACATTTGAAAACACAGGTACATACTTGTATACTCATAGAAAAAGAGTAGAAGTATGCAAGATCTCTTCCATACATATAGATTCTTTTTGCGGCCTTTCTTTACTAGCTTACATTTCCTCTAAAGGCAAGGAGAGTAGTTTCCCTGCAATAGACGTGTCAAAACAGCATGTTATTCCTTGCAAATGTTCGATTGTATTATAGGTTATTTTCTCTTATTTTAGTTTTGTAACCATCATGTACAACTCAAACCACATAGAAGTTTTCATTTCTTTTTAAAATAAAGATCGAAGTCGGTGTCCCACTTTATTGTGTAAAATGATAAAAAAATATGTGTTTGGATTGATAAATTTGAAGAACTAAACCTGTCGACACGATCTTAAACAGCTATGTGCTTTCAAAAGTTCAATCTTTGTTTGGTTGGAACTTTGGTTCTTTTTAAACTTGTGACGACAGCATTTTAGGTGTTCATTTACAATGAACTAAGCTATGTAGCAATCAAGTTGTTGAAATACATGATATAGTTAAATTCTGGCTTAAAGATTTTGGATTATAGGTAGAATTTTTTTTTCCCCCTAAAAAATGAACTAAGCTATGTAGCAATCAAGTTGTTGAGATACATGATATAGTTAAATTCTGGCTTAAAGATTTTGGATTACGAGGGATAGTGCCAGCGCATTGCGGCGGTAAAAATTTATAACGCACGATATGTCGTGACGATGACAATTTACAAAATGGTATTTATTTTCCGTTAGTTAGAAATCTTGATTATGTATAGGTGGTTCTAATTAAAAACACAATAGATTGTACATCTACTTATAAAATTTAAATTTGTTACTAATAAAATAGAATGCTACTTTTTATATATATACATATATATTAAAAAAATAATATTCTCTACTTCTTCTCAACTTTCCTCTTTCTCCCTTAACGACCACCGCCGGTGACCTCCCCTCCCTCTTCTCTTTCTCCTCTACTTTTCCCTCCTCCCACAACCACCGCCGGCCGCTGCTCTTTCTCTCTCTTCTCAGATCTGTCCATCGCAACTCTAACTCCTCTGCCGGCCACCTGTTCTTCATCATCACCGTCGTTGACCGTTGGTTGCAGACGTTTTTCACTTTTCCGGCGAGTTTTTCGAATTTTTCGGCGAACCTTGAATCGGTTTTATTTTGGCAAGGGTTTGTGCGGATTTTGTTCCTGAGCATTTTGGTGACAATTTCGAGTTCCAATTCGAAGAAACGGAGGAGAAATCGTAGATCTAAGTTTCCCGGCGACATTTCGAATTTTCCGGCGAACCTTGAATCGGTTTTATTTTGGAAAGGGTTTTTGCGGATTTTGTTCTTGAGCATTTTGGTGAAAATTTCGAGTTCCAATTAAAAGAAACGGAGGAGCAATCGTAGATCTAAGTTTTCCGGCGAGATTCTTGAACTTTCAGGCGGCGGTGGTGGTGATGTAATGGTGGCGGCGGCGGTGACGGGTGGTGGTAGTGAGCGGCGGTAGCGGCAGTGTTGGCGGTGGTTGGAGGTGGCGGTGGTTGGTGGTGACCGTAGGTGGTGGTGATTGGAGTAAACGGGTAATTATCTATAAAAAGGAGGGGCATTTTAGGTACTTCAATTCATCTTTTCTTAAAAAAAAGGGCTTCCTGCTTTATAAGGTATTATAGATTATAGATTATAGATAGGTAGAATATTAGCTCATGGTAAAGTTGCTGGTTGCCTGGTTGGAAAAGTTCACACTAAAAAATCTTTAAGCCAGAATTTAACTATACTTAACTATCCATTCCACTTTCATTTTCATGGTTCACTTACAGAATCGTATGATGACATACATGGGATTAATAAGTAAACGTGAACTGATATCAATAAATAAGTTTTTGTTAGTTTAGTGGAGAAAGGGAAAAAATTCACTAAAAAGAATTCCATTTCTATAAAGAACAATTCAACATTACATATGTGCATTTACGGAAGATGGTGCAATTCTTGCGGATGATTTAAAAAGGAAAACTTATGAAGATAAAACATTAATAACAGAAAGAAAATAAATGCTATAAAAAACTTTAATAAGCTAGGACAATGAGATAACACAATATATGTAACTTAATATTACTGTTTTTTAGGTAAAACACAAGAATCAAAATAAAAAAGAAAAAAAAAATATGGATTCTAGTTCATATTCTTGTAATATGTGACAAGACAAAGACAACTGATCATCTATATGTCTTTGATCTTACCTCCACAATAACAGGAAAACTGAAGTTTCCCAAGCAAACGTAAATAAATAACATATTATACATTTGTAGGTCTCATGAGTCATGAAACAAAAAAAAAGTCTTTAACAAATAACAAGTGTCTTCTTGCCTTATATATCACAAACTTTGCCTTTTGAAATGCACCAATTGCTTTTATAAATACTAGAGTTAATTGCAGGATTCGTCCCTGTGGTTTACCCATTTTCGTGGTTTACATCCCTGTTAAGTTTTTTTAAACAAATCCGTCCAAACTTGTCACATTCTTTGCAAGTTACGTCCCTGTGGCTAATGGCGTTATTATTTGGCCGTTAAGTCGACGCACGTGAGCTGCACGTGAGGGCAGTTTTGTAATCTGCCACCCACAAACAGCTTTGTAATTGCATGATTCGTCCCTGTGGTTTGTCCATTTTAGTGGTTTACATCCCTACTCAAGAATTTTCGTGGAATAGATCCAAAGTATGCAAATTTGTTGCATGTTCCATCCCTGTGGTTGATGTCGTCAATTTTTTTCCGTTAAATGGGATCACGTGCCATAATAAGTTTGATGGGTTTTTCGAAAATTTGCAAACCGTCATTGATTTTTTGACGGTGGAATTAAACAACGTTTGGGGTATACAGCTAAGCAAACTTGTTGATCGGTTGGTTAAAAATGCAAAATCCGCCATTGATGAGCTTCCCCATTGGAACCAACCACCACCAAGCTCTCACCATTACCACCACCACAAACCAAGCTGTTCTGAAACCCAATCGCGGACCGCCACTGATTGGTGTGTCTCTATTACCCGAACAACTACTTTGAATGTTGTTTATATATATATACTTATGGGATTCTACGAATTTACATATACATATATATATATGTTATTATTTATATAGATCTACGAATTTACTACATATACATATTAACATATATACCAAGTATATATGTACTTATGGGATTCTGGGCCTCCTGGCTTTATATGTGGATGTGTATTAATATGCAGTTTCTTTTTGTTCGAGCCTTAACAACCTAAATATCACAAGAATTAATTTCAAAAATAATTGGATGAGAAGGAAATTGAATAAAGGGGAATTTGATGATCTGTGAAAGATAGGTGAAATTAACAAGGAAAGAAAAACTGAATTGATTTTGGTGGAGTCGTAAGAAGTAAGAAAGAGAAAAAGGATAGGTGTAGGATTGAGAAGAATGTATGAAAATACCTTCAAATGTGTGGCACGTGATCCCATTTAACGGAAAAAAATTGACGACATCAACCACAGGGATGGAACATGCAACAAATTTGCGTACTTTGGATCTATTCCACGAAAATTCATGAGTAGGGATGTAAACCACTAAAATGGACAAACCACAGGGACGAATCGTGCAATTACAAAGCTGTTTGTGGGTGGCAGATTACAAAACTGCCCTCACGTGCAGCTCACGTGCGTCGACTTAACGGCCAAATAATAACGCCATTAGCCACAGGGACGTAACTTGCAAAGAATGTGACAAGTTTGGACGGATTTGTTTAAAAAAACTTAACAGGGATGTAAACCATAAAAATGGGTAAACCACAGGGACGAATCCTGCAATTAACTCTAAATACTAATTAGCATCCTATCCTCCATGAAACACTTGTATCTTGTGCCAAATTAAAAATGAAAGAAATGACAATTATGAAGAAAATAGGCATAGGTGCATACCTTATACTAGTTCTCTTGCTTGAATATTCTATAGAAATCAATGCCCAAATGGCCAAATCTGCAAGCCAAGTGGTGGCATAAGAGGAATAAAACCTCCTCCCGGAAAATGCAACGCACAAGACTACTCAGAATGTTGCGTCAAAGGGATGTTTTACACCACCTACATACAGTGGCGGATCTTGAAAGTATTAATGGTGGGGGTTAGAATTTTTTTTTCTTTTGTCATCGTTATATTCCGGGTATTATATTATGGTCATGCAATACACTAAATCGGGTCGGGTCAAACAAAAATAACACTAATAATCTAAGTTTTCTATTCAAATTACCAATACATAGTTTCTAACCAATAAAAAACTACAAAGACTTATGAAAATACCAAGAGAAAAGGCGTGGATTGTGGGAGAAAGACCTTGTAACGTATATTGTGGAGTCGTGGGCTAAAACATAAAATTATGAATGGACTAAGTGAATTGTGAGTTATAAAAACTAAAAAGGTAAATTTTATTTTTTGCTGGAGCCTAAAACTCAAAAAAGGGAGGAAGACCTTGTTACATGGATTGTGAATTGTGGGTTAAAACATAGAATTATGAATGAACTAAGTGAATTGTGAGTTATAAAAACTAAAAAGTTAAATTTTATTGGACTATTAAATTTAGGAAAATGATTGATATGCCTAAATAATATGCCTAAAGATGTGCCTAAAAATCTAAAGTTGACATGTGGCATGATTAAAGGTATAGATTAAGAAAGAGAATGATGTTATACATGTGTCATTTATTGAATGTTTTAGGCATGTTTTTATGCTTATATTTAGGCATATATATCATTACCCTTAAATTTATTAAACATATCAAAAGTTTTTGAAAAAATAATCCCTGGGGGCCGACTTAATAGATATAAATTTTTTAGGACGAAATACGGATATATTAGTACTTACTACGCGAAAAAACGGCGGTGGCCCGGGCCCCCACGGGTCCCCAAAGAGAACCGCCCCTGCCTACATATGCTCCCCTCGTATTTCAACCCAAACAAAGGCGACTCTAACACTCAATAGCTTTCAAAAAGGAGGGGATGGAGGTGGCCCATCCGAGTGCGACAACCAATACCACTATGACAACACATCGGTGGTCGCACTATCCACGGGATGGTACAAGGGAGGAGACAGGTGTCACAAATTCATTACGATCAACGGTAATGGACGTAGTGTAAAAGCTATGGTTGTAGATGAGTGTGATTCTACAATGGGTTGTGATGATGATCATGACTATCAACCCCCATGTCGTAATAACATTGTTGATGCCTCTAAAGCTGTCTGGAAAGCTTTGGGGGTGTCACAAGACAATTGGGGAGATTTAAACATCACTTGGTCGGATGCATAACTGTCTAATATAAACCTTGCAAGTTGCAACTCCTGCAAGAATGTCTCTTTGAGTTGTTCTAATAACTCATAAATTGTAAGATCGACCTATATATGGATGTTAATTATTAGATGAATAAAAATTATAATGTTATGCATTTTCACCTTGAATGTAAAAATAACTAGTCATTTCATTATACTCCGATCCATTCTAAGTACTGCTCATTTTCCCGTTGGCCACTTTGAACCAAGCATATCCTTAATCTTTAAGCGCAACTTTCACGCATTTTCCAAGCATTCCGATTATGCTTATTTTCCCCGTTTATCTTTGTGATGGATCATGTCTAGTATGTTTAAAGATAGTCACTTGTATATATATGGTAGTCTACTAACCAAGTCAATATATGTTTTAGACACTAGAAATGGTGCCAAAAGGCCCAGTATAATGTTATATATGCTAGTTATGAATTGTACCTGTAATCATTTTTAGCTGTTGTGTTGAAGTCAAAAAGCTTGATGGTTATAAATGTTAAGTATCATAGTTTGATTTGTCATGTCTTTTTCTTTCAACTTTGACCGTAAATATCTTGGTTTGTATTATATAGTAGTCGGCAAAAATTATATCAATGAAAAATACATTTAAAACTCAATCAATTCATTTATTATATATCAAGTGGTACACAACAACAAAAATCAAACTAGGACACTTAATATGGGACGGAGGGAGTAATATATGGTTATAGGAAGTCAATAGATGTTTCTTCTCCTTTCCATTTTGTATTACAGTATTATTTTTTATATCTACTCGGTTCGTGTACAAAAGGCATACCCGCAAGTCGAGGTTGGCCGGAAAGATATACCAGTTGGCTAAGAATTAAGAAATATACCCATTAGGAGACAACCCTATGGTCGCCATGATGTATACAAATTTTATATGCCTTTTGAAAATATTATTTGACCACAACGTTAACTTTCTGTACAAAAAGAAAACATCAAATGATCTCATGATACTATAATCATGTTAGGTTAGCAGTCATTAGAGACAAAAACATATGTGAACCTCATAAATCAATCACTAGTATTTCAAATATTTGACTAACCATATATTATGATTACAGATTTGGTCAACTTTCAAACCAAGGCCTAGTATAAATTATAATCATCTCCATCTTATTTTCTATATCAAACATTCAGATCTTGTGTAAAGTTAAGGGAAAAAGAGAGAACTACAATTATGAGGAACTTCAACGTTTGTTCGTACATTTTTATACTGCTCGTGATTATGGTTTCAAGTTCGCAGCAAATTGATGCTCAAACTTGCAAGCCAAGTGGTAGAATTAGAGGAAGAAAATCACATTCTGCACAATGCAATATAGAGAACGATGTGTGTTGCATCGAAGGAAGGTTTTACACCACCTACACATGTTCACCTCCCGTGTCAAGCAAAACAAAGGCTACCCTCACACTTAACAGTTTTGAAAAGGGAGGTGATGACAGTGGCCCATCAAAGTGTGACAACCAGTATCACTCTGACGAGACTCCGGTTGTGGCACTATCGACTGGATGGTACAAGGGAGGGGACAGGTGTCACAATTTTATCACAATCAATGGTAATGGAAAAAGTGTAAAAGCCATGGTTGTAGATGAGTGCGACTCTACGATGGGTTGTGATGATGATCATGACTATCAGCCCCCGTGCCCAAATAATATTGTTGATGCATCTCAAGCTGTTTGGAAAGCCTTGAATGTATCCCTAGCGAATTGGGGAGACTTAGATATCACTTGGTCAGATGCATAACCTTACCATATGCCATCTAATTATACAAACTGCCAACTTATACGTGAATGTACCGGATATGTACCTATGTGAATGTATATATATGTATTTCTGTGTGTTAATCTGTATAATTGTCAAGTATAAAAAGGGTTTAAACTATTAAAGAACCATATTCCACATTTCATATTAACTATCACTTTCCTGTTGTAGAGTACAGAAACTGCTATCTTATATATAACTTATGATTATGAATACATCTACTCTGTATATCTATATGCATTGATATATGTCTTAGTATTCATCAGGAACCTCTGGATCTAAAATGTGTTGTTGAGGAACCATTTTCAACATTTTATTTTAACAGGAAGTCTGTGTTAGCGTATTTAAAAGCCAATGGACCTATTAAGGGGTGTTTGGTATTGCGACTACAAAACAAATTTTGCGTTTTTAAAATAGATTATGCGTTTTCAAAACTCCGTTTTGAAAAGGCGCATGTACATGCTTCTTCAACACTGCGTTTTCATAGAAAATACACTTTTTCATACAAACATTTTTTTAGATTATTTGCGTTGTACAAACGTAATAATCAGATAATCACTTCAAAACGTAATCCCAAAGACCCTCTAAAATGTGAAAAAGCCGATAGGCTAACTTTAAAAAGCTTACGAGTTTATCAACGTATAGTTGCTGTTTATTCTTAATCCGGTAGATTAAGTTGATAAACTCAAATAGCTAGCCCATAAGCTATTACTACAGGGTAAGCAAAACACCACCCAAGTATGAATAACCTTGAAGGACTTGTAACATTATATGAATAACATCTTACTGTTGTATGTAATATCTTAGAAGGAATGCGTGCTAAATTTTTTTGGGGAGGAGATGCTGAGGAGTCCAAGATGCATTGGGTTAAATGGGACTCGGTTCTTGCTAGCAAAGAGAAGGGTGGCCTGGGTTTTGGGAGCATTAAAGCATTCAACTCGGCTCTTATTTATAAATGGAAATGGAGATTTCTAAATTGCCCACATGCACTTTGGGTGAAAGTTCTTACAAACTTATATCCAAAATCATCTGATATATGCAAGTCTGGAATGGATGTCACGAGTCGAGTTACAGGTACGTGGCATTCGATATTGAAACTTGTTCATGAGTTACATATCGCAGGTACAATTCCAGTCACTACAATAAAAAGAAAAATTGGCAATGGCAAAGACGTGTTGTTTTGGCATGATATATGGTTGAATGACTCCCCCCTTGCGTCTCAATATCCGCGACTCTATGCTTTAGAGACACATCAGCAAGTTAAAGTTGGTGATCGATGGAATGGGCTAAATACTCAATGGAGTTGGCGTCGAAACATTAGAAGTGGTGCTGAAGAAGCGCAGCTGTCCCAACTTGATGAAAACATTAAGCATGTGACTATAACAACCGCTTCGGATCAATGGAGATGGTATCTTGAGGGCATGTCTGATTTCGATGTAAAAGGGTTGCGGTCTCACATTGATAATATATCGTTACCTTCACACCATCTAGCCACTCGATGGAATAAAGTTGTCCCAAGGAAAGTTAATATCCATGTGTGGAGATTGCTTAAGGATCGTATTCCTACACGATTCAATCTTTGGTTTAGGGGAGTTTCTCATAATTCGTTGATTTGTCCAAGCTGTGGGAATGGCATCGAAACTACCTTTCATGTCTTGTCGGATTGTTACATTGCTAAACAGGTTTGGAAATCCATTTGTAAGTGGCTGGAAATGGACCTCCCCACCCACCTTGAACCTGTCGACCTCCTCATATATGTGGATAACATGACCAGAAAAAAGGTGATTAAGGACATGGTGTTGACTATCATTTTTACAAGTTGGTGGGAGCTATGGAAGTTTCGGAATGACGTTATTTTCAACCCTTCTAAGAAAAGAGATAACGTGCTGGTTGACTCCATTATTAACTTGTCTTATCTTTGGTTCCGAAATAGACGAGCGAAGATCATCATTGGTTGGGATGAGTGGCTTAAAAACCCGGCGCTAGTGTTATAGTGTTACTTGGTTTGTTGCTTTGAGTTGTTTTGCTTGTAATTGATCTCGTGTTTCCCTAGAAGCTTAAGTTTTGGAACGAGTCTAGATGTATTTTTGTATATTCTAGTTTGTATCTTTGTATCTTGGCCACTAGTACCTTGCTAGTTGGTCTTGTTTTTTAATATTAATTCCGCCGTTCGAAAAAAAAAAAATATTAATAAAACACTATGCATACAGTTACCAGCTACAAGGATAACAAGATGGGTCGAGTTGTCAAATTAACCAAGTAAAATTACATACTTTAGTCCTATTAGTTATCCAATTGAAAGACAGTCAAAAAGACGATCTGAGTATGTACTTGGTTGAGACAGCATCGACGCAAATCTAGTTGCGGTTTATCTGTATGATCCATTGCCTGGTTTGAATGACCCCATCAAAGTGGCCGACTTTTTATGACTAAGATCTGTTGATTCTACCAAGAGAATAGTCGCACCACTCACGTCTACAAAACACAACATTTGACATGGCTAATTCTCCTCTATTGTTGCAACAGCCAGACAGTTGCACTTCCTTCGATTGGAATAATAGAGCAGATGGTTTTAGAAGTAACACGATGCTTGAATAAGTACGTGATCCAATGTTTCCAACCCATTATCAGATAAGAGAGACGGTGTTTTAAAGCGCTTAACTTTATACAGAAACAGATAAATACGGTGTAGAAAAGTCATCACATTATTAATCTTGCTTTCGGGACAACATTGTTATCTTGTGAAAAGCAAAATGATGGATTCCTCCTGGTTGCATTTCCATTTCCACTTCAACAAGAGGTTAAAACCTAAAGTCCCAAACATGCAATGCAAGTGGTTAAATCATGAAAAGAAAACCCCCTGCTGGCACACACCACCTACAAATGTTAGTCCCACGTCTTAAGTAGGACATAGGAAACTCTGACATAGAACATTTTTCAAAAGGGAGGTGATAGGGGCGGCCTTTCAAAGTGCAATGGCACATAATACTCCAATGACAGGCAAGCATCAAAGGTAATGGACGAAGTGTAATGGTAATGACCCAGTTTGACTCGACTGTGGGATGCGATGAACATGGATATAAACCCTGGTGCAATGACAACATTGTTGATGCTTCTAAAGCATGAATCAGGTGGATCAAAAGACAACTAGGAAGATTTTGATATCACTTATTCAGATGTATAACCATCTATGTATGTATAATGTTAGCATATATAAACACATTTCAAGTGTGCCTATAACTATATAAGCAAATATCTATCTATATGTATCTTACCTACATAAAATCAGTTCTACATAAATTATCTTTTCTGGAGGGTACGTGCAGCTTATAGGTGTTAAGAAAAGCAAATCTTGTTTAGATATAAAATCAATAACAATGAGAGAATGAGTGTTTAACAGAACAGTATCTGCAAGGTTCAATCATTCAGTGATGTTAGCAAAGAGACACAAAACTGATATTCAGGAAAGCAGACCATTACTTGATCCAGGGCAAACGGTCACTGGGTCGACAATGGTATACTAGTTATTAACATATGATGTCATAAAAATACTATTTAATATAAAACCATAACAATATAGTAACAAAATGGTACTCCCAACAAACTTTGAAATGAAACATGATGTTACTGATAGAAAATAACAACGAAGTCATTTGTAAGGAAATGAGTCAGAACATTTCTAACGTTATGCAAAACAAACTTATTAAGATTATATGAGTAGAATACTTGATAATTGATTATTGGTAACAGAAGAAGGAAATAAACTAGAGGGGATCCATATAAGCAAAACGAGTTAACAGAATGTCAGTATCGACAAAAACAAAAGAAATTATGAAAAAAATCCAACGTAATATACTAAAAAACCTTAAAGTGGTAGATGAAATGGTTGATGAATTACTACATCTAAGCATCAAGCAGTCCAAACAGCTTGTCATGGTCTTTTGTCTAGAGATTGGATTTCGGGAAAGAACGGCTCATTTCCTTTAGTGAGTGCTGGCCTAACCAGTTTAGCCTCTAATTTACACTTTTCCTTTAGTGACTCTAAAAAGTACAGCATCAACATTAATCACTTCGGCCAGAGTCTCTAAAGGTCTAGTTGCAAAATGATTGCTTTATGAAAGTAAGTAGACTTAAGGGAAACTTTAAATATTAATTGAAGATGAGCTTTGCAATGACCTAACATATAAATAGGCATTTCAATAACCAAGCTCGCGATTCCTACACCTACAGTGAGAGCAGTCAAGAAAGTTAACTGGAAACTACCAGATATGGGGTGCGCCATCTTCCCATTTAAACTTGATAACAATTACTGTGAAAAATGGTGTTCTTGAGATATCTTATAAGCCAGAGTTTGCAGTATTGCCTATATGTGGCTGATCTAAGTCTAGAAATAACAACGAAATTGAAGCATTGAGCAACACATAAAAAGATATACCGATTACTGAGTACAATATTCCATTTGTTAACAAGTGCATTATTAAGTCAGTCGCCTATAGAAGTCTTTGCTTACGCTATTAGTACAAGCAAACAGAATAATAGAAAAAAGAACAAAGAAGAGCTGAAGAGCTGAAGAGCTTCTACATTAGATTTTTAAAAGATTTCAACAAGTTATTTTCACAAAACTATACATATAATCTGACTTGTATTATAAAATTATGTTTGAATAGAGCATTATATTATATGAAAGTAATAAAGATTAATTACGTGAAATACAATTCAAATTTGGTTAAACCACCAAAAGCCTTTTTCCTCGCTAATACATTTATGAAATGGACTACCTTCCCGAAACCTCAACTTCACGTTTTGGCCTGTTGCGAGTCCGTGCTCGAGGAGGTTCTTCGTCTTCGGTTGGAACCACGACATCTAGGTCTTCATCCTCTGCTTCTAATATTGATTGATTAACTTCCATCTGTTGCGATTTACAAGAAAAACCAAGACAAAAAATCAAATTCAAAACTTTATCAAAGCAACTACTAGTTTCACTTGACAGCGGAAGGCATCGTAAAATTCTTATAATAAAAAAAAATTAAATAATCTTTTTGGTAACCATTGTGTCTTCTAAGTTCCAACCTTTGGCTAAGTAACCTACAAGGGCTGAGACAACCAACAAACATATAACCGGCCACATAAGGATCACCAATGTAATTTCTCTATTGTGCACTAGCCAAATGTTTGAACCCCGGACCGCCAATATTCACCTCAATGTTGTCAGATGTAGGCTAATTAACGACAGAATAATGTATTATCTACGGACATAGAGGGATTATGTTATCGAACCAGAGCTACAAATAATGTTTATAACCAACCATATGTTTGTAAGCACACCTGAATTATCCATTTTATAAAAAAGCGGCTTATTTTAAAAGCTAGTAGTACTTGTTATTATAGGTATTTAAGATCCTTAGTGTGTTCTATCACTTATTTTCGGTTTAAATTTTACTCGGCATCACAATTATCTTTGTCAACTATGTAAATTTCTTTTCTTTTGTACGGCATATGTTAGTTGTTAACGGTTAGTAAATATTATGCCCGGATTTGAAATAGGGACCTCTAGATAATCACGTACACACCTCCCTTTTGAACCACTAGAACTAGACCAAGAGCTCATTGGCTCCAACTATGCAATTTTATTGTACAAACATTCAGTATTCACCTTTTTCTATCCTATCTTATGCTAAATTGAGACAAGCCTTAAAACAAATAATAATAATAAAAAAAAGAAGATAAATAAAAGAGGGATTGAAAATACCTCCTGATAGAAATCTCTGTCAAGTTTATCAGAAATCTGGATAGAAGTGAAAATAGTAACCGCAAGTAATGAAAGTGGAAAGAGGAAAGCAAAGAGATAAGTAGTGGCTCCTGGCGCTCCGCCACGTGTCACTACTAATGACCCTCTCTTGTATCTCCTCATCAAACTAACACCACTCAATTGTTGAAGCTGCTGCTGCTGATGATGAGTTGGTAGTGATGATGGAGATTGAATATGGCGGGTAAAGGAAGTTCCGGGAGTTACGCCGAAACTTGTCATCCTGCCACTACTGTTTGTTATCTAAAAAAACCGACCCAATCAATGGCTGTAATTTGGATGCTATACTTTATCCATCGACTATTTCGGGATTTTTATAAGAACCCCGAGTTGTACCATATATATGCCCCTTATTCCATACTACCATACAAAACAAAAATATGCAAAATGGTTTTACTTAGTCATATAATTTATTCTTTAACTTTTGAAATACATACATTACTCTTATATATTAATTACTTAGGATTTTTCTAACTTGTGCCCTAAGGGCACACATAAGGGTGTCTCGGGAATTGAAAAAGGTAAGAATATTCTTCTCGGGAATTGAAAAAGGTAATAATATTCTTCTCGGGATTTGAAAAATGCATTTTTCAAGAAGAATATTCTTACCTTTTTCAATTCCCGAGACACCCTTATGTGTGCCCTTAGGGCACAAGTTAGAAAAACCCAATTATTTATATTACTTATCATGGTCACTGCCACCGCCAGCCCTCACCATCACTACACAACCGGCACATGACGCGAATATTCTTTTAATACACTAAACAAATAATATAAAAAGGAAATGCTCACTAAAATTTTTGAAGTAACCTAAAATTTAAGAAAAATAATATAAGTAATGTAAAATAATATTGGCGTGTGACGTCAATAATAACAACAACAATAATAATAATTGTATTACATTATTACAATTAAAATAAGCTCATTATGTTGGGTTACAAATTGAAAAGTTCAATTGGATAAAACTTCGGATGAAACCCTAAAATGTCTATTAGTAAAAGATAAAGTTGTGTTTTGGATAACTTCAAACATTCAGGAAAAATAATATATCCCAATGACAACGGGACGAGTATTGTCGGGGATCTTGATCTCCATCCCCATCCCCGGTTTTCACTCTTAATCCTCATCCCCGTCGGGGATATAAATTACATCCCATACCCGTCCCCATCGGGTATCGGGGATCCCCGTCGGGTATCGGGTATACCTTTTTTGAGTAAACATAAATTTATTGTAGCATAAAATAAGTAGTAGAACATGTAGTTCGACCTTTTATATTATATAAAAATATCTATGTTAACTAAATGATACATAAAATATACGAGTAATACATAAAAAGTATTAAATAAAAAACTCTAAACATAAAATAATTCTAACATATAGAAAAAACTTAAAGTAATTCTAATAAATATATATAGTAATTTCGGGTTCGGGTATGAGGATCGGGGATTTACGGTTTCCCCCGTCCCCATCCCATCCCCGGTCATCATCCCGGTCAATTCGGGGATTCCCGGTCAAATCGGGTTCGGGTATCGGATTCCCCATCGGGTACGGGTATTTTTGCCATCCCTATACATGGATTAGGCGAGTCAAGTTAAAGATTTTTAAAGGAATTTTGCAAAAAAAAAAAAAAATTGTTTCTAAATATATATAACTAAAAACCATATAAATAAAAATTTTAAAAATATATATAAAAAACAAACTGAAAAATTTATATATAAAGAATGTAAATTAACTCAAAGTAAAAGAATGTAATTTTGAAAATTAAAAAGCATATATTTTATTTCATCATTTTAAATTTTCTTTTTAGACGATATTTGTT
This sequence comes from Erigeron breviscapus, assembly GCA_034093135.1. Classification (NCBI taxonomy): domain Eukaryota; kingdom Viridiplantae; phylum Streptophyta; class Magnoliopsida; order Asterales; family Asteraceae; genus Erigeron; species Erigeron breviscapus. The sequence goes on along the minus strand of CM067171.1, from coordinate 75,611,372 downwards.
TCGGTATTATCTGATCTCCTATATTTGTTGCATAACATTAATTTGAGACTTTTTTTCTATTTAAATCAAGAGTTATATGTAAAGGATGTAAGTTAAATAAAGTAAGAGATGTAATTCTGAAAAGTTAAAATTATCTATCTTATTTTATCTTTATTAATACCTTTTTAATAGCAATACCTATTGTAGTGTTTTCTCATATGTCATCATTGTTATATATCACACAACTTGAAATGTTTTTTTCTAATGGAAATCAAGATATTGCAAAGTATAATTGTCAGTGCGTGAAAATTGGATGTTTTAGCTAATCTTAAAAAGCAAAGGTTTTAATTGATTGGTAAGTATCTAGAACACAATCATTTTTTTAATATATATAAAAATAAAGATTTTATTAAAAAGAAATAAGTTAACAATAATATAAGTATTTAGAACACAATCATTTTTTTAATACATATAAAGATAAAGATTTTATTAAAAAGAAATAAGTTAACAATAATATATCGAAACTTTTTATTTAACTAAATATGGTGAAAATGTTATTTTTTTCCCACAATACTAGAAACTGTACTTATATATATTTAAATTAAAAATTAAATTAAAAATAAAAAGAAAAAGAAGATCCGGAGATATATATAGACCAGGAAACTAATAACACTAACTTATCCCCAATTTTCAAAACCCAACTTGGCAACGAAACCATGAATTATATGGGGGTGAAAATTCCCTTAATTTCTATCCAAGGGCCAAAATTACCTTAGTCATGTTAAGGGTAACTTGAAAAAATCTCCTAGCATTATATGGACACAATAATCTTCTTTGTATCTATTACCGAAATAAACCTACTTTTTTAATTGATGACATCTCATTTAGTTAACCCATCAAATTTTTATTTAATTGTTATTTAGTCCTTTAAATATGTTTATAGGTCAATACAATTTTCTTAACACTGTTTTACTTATTGACAATATTCAAGTT
>CM067171.1:75544920-75609400 GCA_034093135.1 Erigeron breviscapus | reverse complement strand
AGTGATTCCAAAAGATGAGCATCACTAATATCAAGCAGTTTGATCTGTGCAAGATGTGCTCTGGCTTCAACTTGGTTGGCTTGTTTCATTTTCTTTCTTTCTTTTATTTGATTACCAAGTCTAGCCAGTTGTTTGCTTACACTTTCAGAAACTGGAGGAAGTACATCAGCATTGCCAGTTTCTAACATTGGTACATCAATGGCCGGCTGGGCAGATACATCAGATGCCAAACCTTTTCCTTTATCCACAACATTCCCCCTAACACTTATATCACCAGTTTCACCAGTTCTTTGCTCACCAGCTTCAGTACTGGCAGCTACAACCATTTCCCTACCAGATTGATTTCCAGATGGAGTGCTTTCAGTTGCAATTGGTGCAAGAACTGCACTTCTTTCCCCCTTGGCAGCATCTAGACCTGCCCTAATCACTTCCCATTCAGAATGGTGAGCTGGCAACCGGTCAAGAGGCTGCCATGATTGCATGTTCTTGCATTCTTTGAAGATTGTGCACATCATCCTGAAAGATCTCCAAAGGTGGTTGGTTTCTTTAGACTGGGTCAGAACATTAGCTGCAACTTGTTCCTGACCAGTTTTCAATTCATTTAAAATCTTGGAATCTTCATCCAAACCAGAAACTACCTTATCCTTGACTTCTTCATCCTTCTTCTTCAAACTTTCTACTTCAGTTGTCAGTTTATCCAAAGATTGAGCATGAAGTGAAACCTGGGTGTTCAAGTTATCAATGCTGCCCCTCAACTGGTTGATCTCATTTGTGAGTGGGGCCAGATCAACCTGAGGAGTGGCCAGCTTGGTGATCTCAGACATCACCTTTTCAATCAATTGTGCTTCTCTTGCACCCAGCGTATCATCTATCTTCTGACCAACTGAAGTCATTAACTGCTCTCCAAGTTCAGTCACATTCAACCCAGGTTTGTCAACCAATTCCTTTACCTCTTTTTCAATCTCCCTTAAATCCACTTCTGATGTTCTAACAGTGTTGCCCAGCAAGTTGGAAATTGAGGTTGTGACCTTGGACTGAGTGAGGTCAAAGGCTTCTTTTAAAGTACCTGCCAGATTGTTGCAGCCAGTGACCAACTCATTCAGCTTCTTCAACACCAAGTCTTCATTAGATGAAAACTTGTTAATCTCCAGATCAACCACTTTAATATTGGTCAAGTGATCCTTGTGGTATCTGGAGAAGACTTGGTGTTTTTGTCAAGTGTCTTTTGAATCTCCTCCACCCTGGTGAGAAGGTTTTGGAGATCGGCTTGTACAGAGACAACTTGACTGTCCAGTGACGGAGGAGAAGGTGTCACTGGACCAGCAGCAGTTTCTACTGGAGCAACTGGAGGAGGCAAACTTAGAGAAGTCTCCCCAGTTGTCAGTCCAGCAGTTGAAGAAATAGTAGGAGTGGTGGTAGAAGAAAGGACTGGAATTTCAATGTGTTGTTCATGCTGAGAATGCTCAGGTGTGAACAACGGCGGCGGTGGGGGTGGCATTTCTCGAAGGAGTGAGAATTGCCCAGATGGTGAAGTGCCATACGTCTGTTTCCAGACATATAGTTATAAGTTGGGAATGGAATATCTGTAGGCTCATTTTGTTGGGATGGTGAAAGTGAAATTGATGCATCTGGAAGCGAGACTGGAGATGAAGGGTTTTGATCTTGTACAGCAGAATCAAAAATCTCCAAGTCTGAAGCAGTACCTTCAGAATTCGAAGACTCTATAAGGATTTCCTCGTCATTAACATTCATGTCCAGATCCATGAATGTAACTGAGGGCTGACCAGAAGGGTCAGTCTCCAGATGACCTTCCCCAGTTTCCTGGTTGGGTGCATCTGTTGGAGGATCAGATACCGAGGTATCTTCACCAGGGATAGATGTTATTGGAGTTGCCTCAGTTATGGTTGCTCTATCCTCAACCATAACATTAGACGAACTGGAGGTCCCTCATTATTTTGAGGCCCGCCCAGTTGTCTTTCTGACTCACCTAGAATTGGTGCATCAGTTTTGGCAAATGCCAGCTGCATTCGATCTGGAATCTCGACCTCTCCAGCTTCAGATACTAGAGAGTCTAAATTCCTCAACAAATCTGGCACAGTGTAAGGTGAATCTGTGCTTAAGTATGCTTCACTGCCCAGAATTTGTAGAAAGCAAAGAGAGAGAAACCTTGAAAAGGGGATACAAACTCCCCTGGTGCCCTTCAGTTTTTGTACTAGGCTTCTAAACAGGATATCAGCAAAGTCTACTCTCAATCCATTCCACAAGCAGTATGCCATCTCTGCTTGTGCGGAGTTAATCTGGTCAAGACCACCAGAACTCCCACCCATACTCTCCACCAGGTGGATGAAAAATACCTCCATGAAGGTGTAAGACCCTTCATGGTCATCGCACCTTTCGTCTTCAAAACCCCTTTCTCCAAGCACTCCTTATGTCCCATTTCAAGGAGGACTTGGCGAAAATTAACGTTTGGGGGTAAGACAACTGGAGATTCACCCTCTCTCCAGTAGTTGAGGTGTAAGGCATCCTCAACACATCAGCGGACAAGGTACACTGGATTGTTCCACCTTTTAATGTAAAAGTGATGGAAGAAAAATCGGAAGAAAGAGTGGCAGTGTACCAAAACTCACACAAGTAGTCGTGAAACATCTTGCGTGGGTTTAGAGAGAATGAGGGTCCTATTGGAGAATCCTTCAAAATTTTTTGAATTCTTCCAATAAGGGTATTGGACCCTTGAGATCCTTGTAAACTCGCCATCGGATTATTTGGATTGAGTTTGATGAGCGAAGTGTTACTAGGAGCACCAGATGCCGGTTTGACATCTGGTGAAGGAGCATATGGAACAGTTAAGAGATTTACATCTCTTGAACGAGATGATTTAGGAGCCATTTGAAAATGAAATTGAAATTTAGGAATTAGGGTTCTTGATTTATGAAGCAGAGAGAGAAATGAAGCAATTTTTAGATGATTGGGAAGTAAATGAAAGAATGTGAAGGAAAGTAAATGTGTTCGGAGTAAATAAGGGTATTTATAAGGAATTCAAGATTCCAATGTAATACCAAAAATTATATTTTATTAACAAAATCAATTTTGTAGATATTTTTACAAAATAAGTTTGAATTTTGAAATAAAAACATAATTAATTGTGTCAGCATTAAATGCTACGACGGCTTATCTTAACCACGCGCCCACTAACATTAATTTTCCCAATACAAACAGTATTCATTTACCAAAATGACTTTAAACACGTCAGATGACGATACCAAGTGGTTTAAAACACCCGAGTACCATCACGTGTCACAAATATTGACCAAGTATTTCTAACGTTATAAAAAATAAGACAAGACTGAATCTGGTCACTGGAGGATTAGTCCAGTGCCAGTTTCCAACTGGAGAGTTCTCCAGTTGCCATTTTCAAACAAAAACGAATTTTAGTCAGAAAATTATTTTTGAGTCTTTCCCCTAAAATGATGATCCAGAAATCAATTAGTGCCAGAATAGTATCACAAAGGCGTTCGATAGCCTGGCGAGCAAAGATTATCTGGACCTCCTCAACTGGAGAACTTCATCAGTGTCACTGACGCGTTCAATAACAAAGAAATCTCCAGTTTTAAGGATTTAACATTCCCTGTTCGCTGATGAGATGTTTAAAGGTTTTCTCATCAAGAGGTTTTGTAAAAACATCAGCGAGCTGTTTGTCAGTGGGGATGAAATGAATTTCAATGTCTCCTTTCATAACATGATCACGAATAAAATGATACCTGATGTCAATATGCTTTGTCTTGGAGTGCATCACTGGGTTGTGAGATATAGCAATTGCACTGGTTTTGTCACAAAAGATTGGGGTCCTTGTATACTTTTGACCATAATCTAGTAACTGGTTCTTGATCCAGAGAATCTGGGCACAACAACTGGCCGTAGAAATGTACTCTGCCTCAGCAGTGGACATAGAGACTGATGTCTGCTTCTTGCTGGTCTAACTTACCAGTTTTCCTCCAAGGAAATGACAACCACCAGTTGTTGATTTTCTATCCATCTTACAACCTGCATGATCTGAATCTGAATAACCCATTAGATCTAATCCTGAGCCTTTGGGGTACCAAAGACCAAGATTAGGACACCCTTTCAGGTATCTAAAGATACGCTTAACAGCGTGCAAGTGTGATTCTTTAGGGTTAGCCTGAAACCTGGCACATAGACATGTTGCAAACATTATATCTGGTCGACTGGCAGTTAAATACATCAATGAACCAACCATACCACGATAGTCAGTTATGTTCACTGGTTTGCCAGTTGGGTCAGAGTCCAAATTTAATGGTGCTGCAATAGGTGTGTTTTTCGATGGAATTGAATCATATTTGTATTTTCTTAACAAATCTCTGACATATTTTCCTTGGTTTATGAAAATTCCATTTTCAGTTTGCTTAATCTGAAGACCTAAGAAAAATGTTAATTCTCCATTAAACTCATCTCATACTCAGATGACATGATTTTAGAAAACTTTTTACACATTGCATCATCAGTTGAACGAAATATAATGTCATCAACATAAATTTGTACCAATAAGATATTACCTCTTTCTTTCAAGATAAATAAGGTATTATCTATTGCACCTCTTTGAAAGCCATTTTTAAGAAGATGTTTAGTTAAAGTATCATACCGGCTCTTGGGGCTTGTCTTAGACCATACAAAGCTTTGTTCAGTCTATATACCCAGTGAGGATGCTTCTCGTTGATGAAGCCTGGAGTCTGCTTAACATAAACTTCTTCTTCCAATGTTCCATTTAGGAACGCACTTTTGACATCCATCTGGAAGACCTTGAACTGCAGATGGGCTGCATAAGCCAAAAATATTCTGATGGCTTCAAGTCTTGCAACTGGAGCAAAAGTTTCATCAAAGTCAATGCCTTCTGCTTGACAATAACCCTGGGCAACTAATCTGGCCTTGTTTCTTACAACATGGCCATCTTCATCCATCTTGTTTCGGTAGACCCATCTTGTACCAATGGGTTCTTTCTTTAACCCTGGTGGACAAGGAACAAGCTCCCAAACATTGTTCCTTTCAAACTGGACGAGCTCTTATTGCATAGCTTCCACCCAGCTTGGGTCTGCCATAGCCTCGTCAATCTTCTTCGGTTCAATTAGAGATAAGAAGGTGACGTTTAAGCATTGCTCACTGGTGGCTCTTCTAGTCTGAACCCCACTACTTGGATCTCCCATAATCTGTTCAATTGGATGTGCTCGAGTCCATCTAGTGTATTGACTAGGCTGGTGTAACACAATATCAGTGCAAGTCACCTGGCGATCTTCTTCAGTTTGCAGCAGCTTCTGGAGGAGGATCTGTCCAAACTACTTCTACGTCCTCATCAGAGTCAATGAGGTCACAATTTGCATCATGAAATTCTTCATTAAGAAGGCATTTCTTAAAGAACTGGAGAAGTTGGAGTTTGAACTGGTGCTGATATTGGAGTGGCACGTACATCAGATCCAATCACTAATTCTTGTGGTAAGTTGAAATTGATGGAGGGATAGAATGATGTGTCACTGGTGCTGTTCTTCTTCTTAACTGGTTCCAATTTGTTGTAACTAGAAACATCTTTTGGTGAAACAACTGACTGATGAACTTGGTCAGTTTCGCCAAAATTTATTGGAATGACTGGAGAAATATCAAGGCTTGGTCTTTTGTTGATTGCTTCAGTTGATTCATCGAATGTGACATGAATTATCTCATGAACCTTTTGGAGTCTATAATTATAAACTCTAAAGGCCTTTCAAATATCTGAATAACCTAAAAATACCCCTTCATCAGCTTTTGCATCAAACTTTCCAAGCTGATTGGAATCGTTTAAAATATAAACTGGACAACCAAATACATGAAAGTATCCAATATTTGGTTTACGATTCCTGAGTACTTCACAGGCAGTCTTCTTATGTCTCTTGATGTAGACTGACCGGTTTTGGGTGTGACAAGCAGTTGCAACTGCTTCAGCCCAAAAACTGGTGGGAAGACCTGATTCAGATAACATACTTCTGGCTGCTTCTATCAGTGTGCGATTCTTTCTTTCCACAACTCCATTCTGCTCTGGAGAGTGTGCCGATGAGAAGTTTTGAGAGATGCCAGTGTCATTGCAAAATGTTTCAATTACCTTATTTTGAAATTCAGTACCATTATCACTTCGCAACTGACAAACTTTTCAAGTATACTTGAGTTCAATTCTTTTGATGAGAGAGATGATCTCAATAGGTGCATCACTTTTGGATCTGAGGAATACTACCCAACAGTATCTGGTGAATTCATCAACCACAACTAGAGTGTACTTCTTTCCAGCTCTAGTTTGAACATTCACTGGACCAAAGAGATCCATATGTAGCATGTGAAGAGGTTCAGTGATGCTAAAGTTTTGCCTAGTTTTGAAACTGGCCCTTTTCTGCTTGCCCATCTCACACCCTGGACATGGCTTTTCTTTATTAAAAGAAATCTGTGGTATCCCATCAACCAGTTGTTTGCGAGACAATTTGTTAATATTTTTGAAATTAAGATGGGATAATCTTTTATGCCACAGCCAGTTGGTGTCCTCATCAGCTTTGGTATAGAAGCACTGCTCTTTTGGAGCTGGTTCCATATCCATGATGTACACATTACCTTTTCTTGGTGCAACCATCACCACTTTCCAATCCTTGTTAAATATGGTGCCTTGAGCAATATCGAACAAAACTCTGAAGCCATCATCACAAAGTTGGCTGACACTGATCAGGTTGTATTTCAAACCATTCACAAATGCAACTCTTTTGAATTCGACTTGTCCATTATTGAGCACACCATATCCTTCAGTCTTTCCACTTTGATCATTACCAAACGTCACTGTTGGTCCATCTTGGACAGTGAACTCTTCAAGCAGGGGCTTACATCCGGTCATAGTCCGGCCAGCAGCGCTGTCCAGATACCAGATATTCTTCTTTCGATTGCCCTGCACACCCACAAAAATCATCAGTTATTTTTGTGAACCCATCTTTTCTTGATGGGTTCACTGGACTTCTCTACAGAAGTCACAGTTGATTATTGTGGAGGTAAACTGAAGACTACATCTGGATCTTTTTCACCAGATCCAGGTGCAGGAGTAAAAACGATTGGTATTTGATACCTGCTCCCCTTATTTTTACCAGAAATAGTTCCAGATGGAACATTCTTTTGTTTAGGTTTTGAAAGGGGGGGTTTAATATTTTGTTTAAAAACTGGAGGTGATGAACCTCCTTCCAGATTTTTAATCCGGACAGTACAACTCTGAACCTGTCGAGACAAAAGTTGGAGTTGACTTTCCAGTTTAAACAAAATATTGTTTTCATCAGGCAGCTGAACCTTGGACCTTGGTTCAGCTGGAGTTTTAGTCTTTTGGGTCTTGGGCACCTTAGACTTTTGAGGTAAAGGCTTGTTACCAGTGGCCTTTTTAACTGGAGCACTAGCCTGTTTGGCTCCAGGTTTAACCTCAATGGGGGTGGTCTCAATGTGTTCAGTTTTAACAGCTTCAGGTTGATCATAAGAAGTTTCAACCCTGAGAGCTGGAGGCAATGCATGAAGATCTGGTATGAGAGCTGCCATCTCCAGATCTCCAGATTTCCATGCATTCTTCTGGGCATCAATAGTTCTAGAAAATGCATCAAAGTTCTTTCCAGATGCTTTTACCCATGACTTGATAATCTTTTGTTCTTTTTCAAGATCAGAAAATAATTTTTGATTATCAAGTTCCAAAGCCTCAATTTTTAAAACTGACTCCTTGAGAGCCAACTGGACACTTTGTAAATCATTCAGTTGTGGTTTAACATTGTTTAGTTCAATTAAGATAGTGTCAAGATATCTTTCACTATCTGCTCTAACAGTTTCCACAAAAGCCAAATCACCACTTAATGATTCAGCAAGGTCCAGTTTCAGTTCAGGGTCAACTTGGTTGTCATAATCACATACCTTCTTCAAAATGATGTCCACCCATCTTCCAGTGATGACATCTTCTTTTGCCACATGCTGCTGTTGATCTTCCAAGGCCATGAAACACATGTCCCTTTCCTCTTCTTCATCAGCTGATGAGTCATCAGAGTACTCCCATTTTCCCTCAGTTTGTGCCATTAAGCACTGATCCTTTTCTTTTTCCATGGACAGGAGGGCAATCTGGGCCTTAAGCTTTTTATATTTAGCTTTGCAGCTATCATCAGGCCGATTGAAATTTGGGACAGAGGGACCAGTTTTGTTGTTCATCTGACTAGATCTGCATTCCTTCATAAAATGACCTTTCTTACCGCATTTATAGCAGGTAAGATTGGTTTTATCCAGAGAGATGGAGCTGGAAGCATTGTTTGGGCCATTAAATCTTTTAGATTTATGCTTAAACCTGTTAAAGGTTTTAGCAATCATAGCTACCAGATCATCATCGTCAGTTTCATCACAACCATCACTGATTTCAGTGGTCAGACCAGAGTTCAAGAAATTGTTTAACATCTCCTTCATTGAGTGTGCCTGGACACTCTCTGCAGACATTAAGGCAGCACAAGGTCGCTCAGGTACACTAGCAACCTTGGAACTCTGGCATGGTTCATGGCATCCTGCTCAGCCACCAGTCTTGCAGCATTATTATCTTCAGTGAATCTGAAGGCTCCATAGAGCGATGCAAGAGTATGGCTGTGCAAGGTTTTACCTTGTCTTAAGACAAGAACCATGTTTTCCCATTTGGAAGGAAGAATATCACAAAACTTCTCAAGAATAATATCCTTATCCTTCTCTACACCCAAGCCTCTCAGCTGATTAATGAGGCTAGAAAATCTGGTGTATGTACCAGTTAGACTTTCATTGGGTAGAGCAAAGAAGGATTCATACTTCTTGTTCAAGGCAACTTTCCTGGTGACAATAGTGTCATCACCTCCTTCAAACTGAATAACTAATTCATCCCACATTGACTTGGCACTGGGGAACAACACAAGTGTTGGAATTAGATCTTCAGGGACAGCTCCAAGGATCATGTTCTTGAGTCTGGTGTCCAGATCTACAAGTCTACGATCCTCATTAGACCAATGGTCTTCGAGCTTTTCTCTTGAACCTCTTCTTCTAGTTGGATCTAGAAGAGGACTTACCCCAAGAGACATGGGTATATATGGTCCATCCTTAAGGATTTTCAACATATACCTCTCTATCCCACCAAAATGCAAAAGCATTCTGGCCTTCCATGTACCAAAGGTCTCACTGTTTCCATCAAATTTTGGAACAGAAGTGTTAGAATAATGTACATGGACGTGGTTTGGGGCAGTAGGAGGAGGAGGGTTAGTATTAACATTTTGAAAAGGTGATGTATTAGTATTCAAAGGGTTTTCACCTTGACCAGAACCATCTCCACCTTCAGTAGTGTTCATCTAAGCAGATCTAGGCAAGTTTATTAGCCTTCTGCTCTGATACCACTTGTAAGTCCCAACTCAATAGATGGTACTACCTGAAGACACATCTATGTCGATGGTGGAGTTACTTTGCAATATAATCACTGAACTGGAGACGACCAGTTACAGGAGTATATACCAAGTTCTAGATAGATTACTTATTTAAGTGACAATAAGTAAAGAACAATGCAATGATACAAAATACTTGTAAAGTAAATTGGTGAGACAATATGTAATTTTCAAGTGTAATTTATTTATTAACTTTAAATAAATTACAAGGTTGTTGCGGAACCAAGATAATACAAAGTATGTAAATATCCTAACAACCTATGAACTACAATTGATCTACACTTGGAATTTCTCTAAAAAATCGAAACACTTAAAGTTGTGAAATGTTCCTTTTTGTGATTGAGAGAATATTGCACAAGTTCACCAAGAATATTGCAGGTATGCAAAGTGTGAATTCTTTCGAAGTGTGTTCGAAGAAGTAATATTCTTGGTGTGCAATGACTTGTATTTATAGGCAAAGTTAACATTGGGATGTTAACTTTGGCCGTACAAATATGGTTGAGAGCATTTAAGGAATAACATTTAATTCCTTAAAATGCTGTGTAAAGTTGCAGAATAAAGCAACTTTATTCAACTAGCTTTATGTACCTTTTTGTACTTAAATAATAAGATAAATCTTATTATCCGGGTAAAAGCACATAAAGCATAAAAGTCAATTCCTCGTAATCAGTGTAAAGCTTTGTAAGAGCTTTCCACTGACGATCTCCAGTTTGTAACTGACTAGAATGTCAACTGGGCTTCGCTGCCATTGTCATTCTCTATCTTCCACTTGTTGTCTTCGACTTCAACTGGAAGGATTCTTCAACTGGTCAGTTCTCAACTGGAGGAAGTCTTCAGTTGCGTTAACTGTACGATGCAACTGGACTTCAATATATTTCTGGACAAATCTTCTGGGTCTCCAGTTTCACTGGGTCTCCAGGTGCAACTGGAGACTGGCCAGTTTCAGCGAAACTGGTCCTAACATTTGAAGTGGGATCACCAATAATCTGATCAATTGGATGACTTCTTGTCCACTTTGTAGCATGAACTGGAATATTCTGTACTTCTTGATCAACTCTCTCTTCAGTGGATTGAGAATCAGCTTGAGATACAGACTCAGCTTGATCACTATTGAGATCTTGAACAACTGAGTTGGCTAAGCTGATAGGATTATCAACTTGAGCTTGCTCACAGATGGGTAAAATAGTTTCACTTGTCTTTTGAGGTTGAGTAGAAACATGAGGCTGATTCAGCTCTTCATCAAGATCTTGAAAAATAGGAATCTCCCCCTCAACAGGTGCATCATATTCTTCAATAATAGGATCAGTAGGAGGATTACAGTCAGGAACAACAAGCTCTTCAAAGTCAAAATCACCATCTTCTTGAGCTGAGCTGACTGAGTTTGATTCATCTATTTTCACATGAACTGTGTCTTCAATCACTCTTGTTCTTTTGTTGTACACTCTGTAGGCTTTCATGAGTGTAGAATAACCAAGAAAAATTCCTTCATCAGCTTTGGCATCAAATTTTCCAAGATGGTCTCTTTGATTCAGAATGAAGCAAGGACTTCCAAACATTCTTAAGAACCATACTCTTCTGCCCTTCAAAACTTCATATGCTGTCTTCTGATGCCTTTTAACAATCAATGATCTGTTCTGGGTGAAACAAGCTGTGTGAATTGCTTCAGCCCAGAAATGAACCTTCACACCATTTTGAGCTACCATGGATCTTGTAGCTTCAATCAGGGTTCTGTTTCTTCTTTCAGCAACTCCATTTTGTTGTGGAGTTCTTGCAGCTGAATAACATTGAGAGATGCCTTTACTAATGCAAAAAGAGTGCAGAGTTTGATTTCTGAACTCAGTCCCATTGTCACTTCTAAGTTGTCTAACTGGCTTCTTGTAAAGGATTTCAGCATTCTTGATGAAATTAATGATTACTTCAGCAGCTTCACTTTTGGCTTTTAGAAAGAAGACCCATGTAAACCTTGAATACTCATCTACAATAACCAGTGAGTACCTTTTCCCATTTAAGGAAGGTGTACTAACTAGACCAAACAGATCCATATGCAGCAAATCTAAACAGGATTCAATAGTTGAACATGTTCTAGATTTGAAAGAAGCTTTGTGTTGCTTTCCTTTTTCACAAGCACTGCACAATTTGTCTTTCTCATATTTGATAGCAGGAAGATCAGAGACTAACTCATTTTTGCTTAATTTATTAATATCTTTGAAATTCATATGAGATAGTCTTTTGTGCCATAGCCAATTCAACTCATCTTGAGTTTTAGACAAGAAACATACTTCTTTCAACACTGTAGGCTTGCTCATATGAAAAGTGTAAAGAGATTCATCTCTTTTGGCAATCAGAACAACATTTCCTTCCAAATCACAAACAATCCCTCTATCAGCTCGAAATCTCACTTCATACCCAGCATCACACAGTTGGCTAACACTAATCAAATTGTGTTTCAGACCACTGACATAAGAGACTCTTCTGAATGTGAGAGGACCATTTGTAAGAGAACCATATCCTTCTGTAGTTCCTTGAGAATCATCACCAAAAGTGACATTAGGACCAAGTCTGTTCCTAAAGTCACATAGTATGGACTTATATCCGGTCATATGCTTGGAACATCCACTGTCCAAGTACCAGATAAATGCATTGTGAATGCCCTGCAATCATGAAAAGAGTTAGTTCTTTTTGGGAACCCATCCAAGGATGGGTTCACTTGAGCTGACTGAAGTGCCAGACTCAGTTTGGGGAGAAGAAGAAGAACTCTTGTCATTTGATTTCACTTTCCATTGTTGTTTAGATTTTTCTTTAAAATTGTTTTCAACAACTTTGGACTCAGACTGTCTTAAATATCCTTTACTAATTCCAGCTTTCTTTGACTCAGCTCTGAGTTTCTTTTGATCAACTTTTGAAAGATTGTTTAAAAAAGAAACTTCTTTGAAATTTCACTCAGCCTAGACTTAATCAGCTTAGAGATAAGTTGATCTGAGTCTGAACTGGGTGTTTTGGATTTAATCTTGGAGCTGACTGGATCAGACTGACTCTTCTTACTTAATTTATTCTTTTTACTTTTCTGACTCTTTTGATTAGTCAACTTAGAAGAGTTTTCCTGGGTCTTAGGTTCACTACTAGATTCAGATGGGGAGTCAGTTAGCTTGGAGGATTCCAGGCTGACTTCAGACTTAACAGGGGTAGACTCAACATTAAACATAGGTTCTAAATTTCCACCATAAATAAAACCTAAACCAGGATTTTCAGACTGTCTTTTAAGAACCCTTTTTGTGTAAATAACTGTAGGAGGTATAGGCTGATAACAAGGCTCCATTGCACATACTTCACTTATGGAAATAGCTTTGTCATAGTCACCATGAAATATGGCCTGAATTTGTTGAGGTACTTGCTCATTAACACACTTGGCAGCTCTTTTAGAACCAGTACACCAGGACTCAGTTATGTGCTTGATTTTCAAATACCTGTTATCAGCTTCCTTAGCTTCTTGTAAAAGAGAAATATTTACTCTTTTTAAAGCTTTGATTTCTGACTGAAGTTTTTCAATAGACTGAGTTTGTACTGAAATTTCATTTCTCAAACACAGAATTTCTATTTTATGTTGTTTATTAAAATGTCTTTGTAAAAGAACCTCATCACCAAGTTTGTTCAATTTAGCAAGTTTTTCTTCATTAGTAAGAGAAAGAAAAGGAGATACCTCTTGAACAGTGGATGCAAAGTGAGCTGACTGGGTAAGCTGATCACTTTCTTCTCCCAGCTTGGTCATGCCATCAAGAAGCTTTTCAGTAGCATCTTTGGCCATCAGGCACATCTCCTTGATTTCTTGACACTTAGCTGATTGCTCTTTGGCCATGAAACATTGAGCATCTTCATAGGTCTCATCATCAGATGAAGTTGCACTCTCAGCCCAGTCTTTTGCAACAAGACTCTTCTCACTCAGCTTGGCAACTTGTGCTTTAGTTTCTTATATTTCAGCTTGAGTTTAGAGTACTTTTCATCCTTTCCACTGTTTTTAGGTTGAGAATTATCAGCTTGTTGAGTGGGTTTAGTTTTACAATCATTAGCCATATGACCAGTTTTACCACATTTATAACAAGTGATTTTTGATATATCCAAAGGCTTTTTGGGTTTGTCACTTCTAGAAATTCCTTTTCCTTTTCCTTTAAATTTTGAAAAGTTCCTTCTTTTCAATCTCTCAACCAACATGGCAACCTCATTAGCTAAACTCTCAGTTTCATCACTTGAATAATATTCAGTCTCAGATTCACAAGGTTTATCAGTTTCAATAACATCACTCACAAACTGACTTGGAACAGGCTCATCACAAAGTGGGCTGATATGTCGTATTTTATACCCATTTCCCATATGGGATTTAGAGGTTTTTTAATGGTTTATGAGTCGTTTTAGTATACATTTGGTGCGTTTATGGTATTTGTTAGTGTTTCAGGGATATTAACAGGTACTTGAGCATAATTCTGGAGAAAACGACATTTTAAAGTGAAATGAGTGCTTACGGAAGGTCTATAATAAATCATGAATAATATGGGTTGAAAAACATTCATTTGGAGAAAGCTTACAAGAAGTATATGTTGTCAAGAAATTGTTTATCACTCAAGTTTGCACTTCACCTAGCAAGTCAGACGAATACAAAGCTCAAATGGATGTCAATATACTGTTTTCGCAATTTGATGGTGTGCTGGGCAAATGACAAGAAATAAAGAACCAAGCACCTCAATCTCATTGTACTACTCGTATTTAGTTGGAGTAGGCTGGAGTACATATTTGGTGAGCATTAGTGCAATGGACATTAAGATGCAAAAGATGGGTTTTCGTGTGGGCTTATGGCCGAAGAAAAGAAGATAATTGGCAGCCCACTAGCTTAATGATGTGCAAAATCGAGTTTTAAATTTATAAACAAGAAATACCGATTTTACTACCTAATGCACACTCTCGGGCAGTGGACCCGTTCGTGTATAGTATAGATAAATGGTAAGTCAGGATCGATCACAGGGACTAAGTAAGCAATTCTTCAAATAAAGTAATTCAAGTAGAAATGGGGGGTTTTGTGACCGAATTGTCACTTTGCTCAACTTAAAGTAAAAGAAGAATAATTAAATCCGGTATTACCGGGGCAGGGATCGTCCTCAAACGATAGAAAAAGGATTTTATGACAATAATAATTAAAAGGCATCCATCTTGATTTCGCTCGACAACATGTTAAGATTGCACATAAGTGAAGTTCAAATCCAAATTAAGTTGATTAAATAACCGAGACTCAAACCAAGCACCAACCCCGTACCCGTTAAGTTAATGACATAATTTGACTCTCTTGTTTAAACCAGTTTAATTACAAAGACCGGTACCCCAAGACATCTTTTATAACTTCCCTAATCAAACAATTATTTTGGTTATTGAAATAACAATTATACCTATCGATTGTACCCAACCGTTAACACATTTCCCCCTATTATCATTGAATGATTATCTACCGTACCCGTTATAGATCCAATTATTTGTACCCAAATAATCAAAACGACATATACGCAATCAATAATTACCATTAAAGTCGCACATATATCACCAATCAATCCAAGATAAATTAAAAGAGAGAAATACGCTAAGATCTCGGTATAACGTTAAATGAAATCAACATTGAATTATTAAAATTGTGCAATCCTTACATATTGTCTCACTCTATCAAGATGGATGATAAAGTGATTAGCCACTCATATTAAATATGAAAGAACAAATCAAAATAGAAGAATTCATCGTTACCGAATACAAAGAATTGAAAGCTAATAACGAAATTGATCCAATCGTGCTTGAATTCCTTAAAGATGATTCAAAATATGAAAATATCTGGAAAAGAGTCTTCAAAATCGGCTGAAAAAACAGAAGAAGGGTTTTGGGATGATTAAGCATGCTATTTATACTTCCCTAAAATCTGTCCAGAATCGGCACCTATTGCGGCGCAACTAGGGTAGTTGCGGCGCAATAGGCCTTTGACCGCGTTGACCGTTGACTTCCATTGACTCGTGGCTGGCTTAAACTTGAAGGCATTGCGGCGCAACTTAACTTTCTGGAAATCCATTGCGACGCAATTCTCCTGGTTGCGGCGCAATCAGGTTTGACTCGAACTTTGACTTTGAACTTGGCCTGGATCAGACTTGAACGCGTTGCGGCGCAACTTAACTCTCTGGAATTCTGTTGCGGCGCAACTTACTCTCTGGAATTCTGTTGCGGCGCAATGGCTTGTTTTGCAGCTTTGACTTTTGTTGACCAGCTGCTATCTTCATCCAAACGCTCCGGAAATCATCCGTTAGCACTTATTTCACCTCAAGAATGTCGTTTTCTCCAGAAATACGCTTAAGTACCTGTTATTTCCCTGAAACACTAACAAATACCATAAACGCATCAAATGTATACTAAAACGACTCATAAACCATGCTAAATCAACTAAATACATTGTGGGAAATGGGTATAAAATACGACACATCAAATCCCCCCACACTTAAGCTTTGCTTGTCCTCAAGCAATTCCAAACTTCAAAACTCAATTTACCTTGGTACATACGGGAATAACATTACAGTAATCAAAAAGAAGCTAAACCATCATTGAAAATGAATCGAGATGGTTAGGCAGTTTTAATCTTAAATGAAAACTGGAATGTTTGAAAATACTTGACTGATACACAAGCGTCAATAACACGACTAAGCACAAAATAATCGAATCAGTGATATCTCGTCTATCCTACTCCAACTAACTTACTTTTGGGGTTGAATATTTGAATAATCACTTGACTGATACACAAGCGTCAATAACACGACTAAGCACAAAATAATCGAATCAGTGATATCTCGTCTATCCTACTCCAACTAACTTACTTTTGGGGTTGAATATTTGAATAATCACTCAATGCCTAGTCGTGATGCATACTCTTTTACCATAGGCTTGTACTAGGTTCGTTCCTTCACCATCATGATGTAAGCACCACAACGTTAATCAGAAGAGGTCTTTAATGTTTTAATGAACTATGAGGCTAAACAAGGTATTTAAAAGGGTATGGAAATTTGGGATAACAAAGGGTGTTAAAAAGAAATAACACAACATTTAACAAAGTTAGTCTAATCCATTAAATCCCATGTCATTAGTTGCCAACGGTCCAAAACCCGAGAAGCTGTCCAGACAATACCCCCAATAGACGATTTGATAGAAACGGAAATGAGCTTAATTGATGCTTTAATGGAGATTTTAGGTTAGTGTGTGAAAAGTGTGTTTGTGTGTGAAAGGGAGGTTGAAGATGATTGGGAGGAGAGAGAAAGTAATTAAGTGTGTTAACTATGTGTTATTCATTCAAGGGGTTAATTACAAATGACTTAGGAAGGAGTATTTATACTCTAATCACAATTATAACTAATACTCCTTCCACTATTGAATATTTACAATTTAACACCATATTTATATTTCTAACAATCTCCCCCTTGGTGTTGAATTGTAAATGTTGCATCGTCTTCGGTCTTTAAATAAACATGATGAGCCCATTTGTTGAAAATCTTCAATGTTGATTGGACTTTGAAGCTTTCTCATTGTCTTCAACGTCTTGTATCAACCTTGACTTTGAATCTTTCAATCTTTGAATTCTTGAAGCTTGACTTTGAATTCTTTGAATTCTTTTGGCTTTGCGGAAGCTTGGTTTTGACTTTGAATTCTTTGAATTCTTTGAATGCGGAAGCTTGATTTAATTCTTTGAATTCTTTTGGCTTTGCGGAAGCTTGGTTTTGACTTTGAATTCTTTGAATTCTTTGTATGCGGAAGCTTGATTTAACTTTGAATTCTTTTGGCTTTGCGGAAGCTTGGTTTTGACTTTGAATTCTTTGAATTCTTTGAATTCTTTTGGCTTTGCGGAAGCTTGGTTTTGACTTTGAATTCTTTTGGCTTTGCGGAAGCTTGGTTTTGACTTTGAATCTTCTCAACAAACAAATATATTTGACGATGACTTATTAAATCTTGATCTTCTCTTGCAACTTTGAATACTTTGGAAGCATCGTTAAAATCTTTATAGCTTTTGAGCTTTCACAACTTGAACTTTTGAATGTTGATTTCAACTTGATGTTGCTTGGAGAAGTAACTTGAATTTTGAGTAGCATACGGAAGCTTGGTTTTGACTTTGAATTCTTTGAATTCTTTTGGATGCGGAAGCTTGATTTAACTCTGAATTCTTTTGGCTTTGCGGAAGCTTGGTTTTGACTTTGAAATCTCTTGGCTTTGCGGAAGCTTGGTTTTGACTTTGAAATCTCTTGGCATTTCGGAAGCTTGGTTTTGGAATGCGAAATTTGATTTTGTCTTTAAAACTTCAAATCTTGGTCTAACTTGTCTCTGAATCAATAAACATCTTGGAGCACTTGATCCTTTGACCAATTAACACTTGCTCCCCCTCAATCAAACAACTATCTCGGAGCAAATTATTCAATAACAAATCTTTAATCTCTTGCTCCCCCTCGAACAAACAATCATTTAGGAGCATATTTAACGACTCATGAGTTTACTCTTGCTCCCCCTCAAATTAACAATCTCTTCAAACTATGAATCTTCTCAAGACATTAAACAAACTTAGCTATCACAAGTATCAACAAACGAACAATCTCCATTCAATCTCAAACTCTTCTAATCATCAAACAATGGTCATTTTTCCAACAAATCTTTCCGTTTATTGACCATGTACTTTTCAAAGCTAAAATCATCTTGAATATTCTCGATGTCGAATCAATCTAAGAACTTTCAACTTATCACGATAATTATTCACTCTCTTCACCTAAACTAACGATCCTTTGAACATCCAAACACAACAATCATCCTCGAACAAATTCTACCAATCAAATTCTACCTAAAACCTTGAATTCTATCTATCAATCATTTAATCATTTCTCCCCCTTATGATGAATATGTGAAACGTGTTTATCATATAATAATGATTGATAGCATAAACGGTAGATGACAACAAACAAAAAGAAAGCAAATTAACCCAACCCAATTCCCAATTCCCAATGAACCTATTGGTGAACTAGAATGTGAGGTTGCGTTGTTGGAAAAAGATTTTAATATGGTGTTTGTGTTCTTTGTGTTTGTGTGAAGAGAAATGAAATCCGGATAAAAATGATCCGTTTACACAACCAAAAATCAAAAGGATTAATGGTGTGGCCTAAAAATACGATTACTATTTTTAGGACTTCCCATTATCATCGAGAAATGAAATGAAATCCGGATAAAAATGATCCGTTAACACAACCAAAAATCAAAAGGATTAATGGTGTGGCCTAAAAATACGATTACTATTTTTAGGACTTCCCATTATCATCGAGAAATGCACAAAGCTTATCTCTAAATGGTTCGGTCTATGGCTTTTCAACCGATAGATTGCTTTAAAGAATGTAATTCATGGTCAGTGTCACAAAAGCGTTCGATAACCATGTCTTACTATCCTCAAAGACTTTTGGGTAAATAAATCCGAGGTCACATAGACTTCTCGTTAACTCAACAAATTCATAAAATGAAATTGTGAGACCTACGTTCAACGTTGGAAATGATGTTAGCATTGGTAGGATTTCCATTCGATCATCGTGGAATATCAATAATATGATATCACTACGAATGTTCCGGCAATATCACAAAGATATGCGATGTCACAAAGACATATAAAGACTCATTGTGTCCTAGTCAAATGAAAGATATTTCAAGTACGCTCCAGACTCGATAAGTGATCAAATGAAGTCGGGGACCGGAGCAGAGTGTCTCCCTTTTTCAATATCAACGTCTTCCAAATGAAGAGTCGATAGAAATGTGAAAATCTCCGTGAGAATAAAACAAGCATTTGTTAAGAAATACTTGAGTGGTTAGGTAAAGATGTGCATTGCTTCACTAGGTCCATGAAGTCTTCTTCAATATCGAGAAATCAACAAATGAAATCCGATAGGAACGTGTTGACCCGGCTTTTTGAGAATTTTGGGGAGGGCTTTCATTTCTTTTAGCCCTTTCTCACATCATTTCACCGTAACCTCTCACTTTTCGACTACTCCCTCATGTCCTATTTGCACAAACATCATCACCACGCTCATAAACCCTCACAATCTAGAAAAGAGAATTGAACTCCGGGGTTAGATCTCATCGGCGATGACAAGATCATGGAGTTTTTATGAGTGGCCTAAACTCTCATGTGCAAATCTAACACCGAACTTCTTTGAATATGATCGAAAATGGTTTTAAAATCTTCCAAAGTGTTTTAAGATGGAAAATGAGTTTAAACACTTGGAAGTTTTGGTTTTATAAACAAACTCCCCCTAAATATATGCATGATATAAACAAAGTTTTTGCATATAAAGGGTGAGTAAAAAGTTTGAAAGTTGCTCACAAACATTAAAAATGAGACTACAAAGGCAGTACACAAAGGCGTTCGATGCCTTGCATCTCATCCTAATACATTGTGAGAAACTCAAAGACAATGTAAATAAAACAAATGATGAGAAGAGAAAATCTTTTTGGATTTTTAAAATAAGAAAATGAAAATCTTTTTGGATTTTTCTAAAAATGAAGAAATTACGAAAACGGTTTTAGAACGGGTTATACACTGAAGTGTGCATAAGCCACTTATTCATCAAATCATTTGGAAATCACTTTTGGAACCCATTTGAGATTGGGTCCAATGGTTTTTGAATTCTTGAAAGTCCAAATGTAAGTCTCATCGATTTGATGAATAGAAGTTGCATTCCACGGAGAACTAAAACCCGGTGTTTTAGTGGAAAAGATTTTTCGTGGAAGCAATGGTGAAAAATCATTTGAATTCTTTGAAAAACTTCCAATCTTGGGAGATGGATTTGGAAAATGATTTTTCGAAACAAAATCATTCACTTTTTGCACGACTGCTTTCACAGGTTTTGGTGCAAGATCAAAAAGTTCCGAAAAGAATATTTGAATGATTTTGACTCAATTGACTTATCTTTTGAAATCGGTTTCCATTTAGATTTAGTCAACTGAGATTTTGCTTGAGAAATATGTCCAGATTTATCCTCAAATGATAGAAAAGAGACAAAAGTAGTTGTTCCATCAAATTTGGTTTCTTAGTGTACTTCTTACCCTTTTGTAAGGAGTAATTAGTAAACTGAGAGACCTTTCTTTCAAAAGGTTTTGAAGATTTACCCGTGTAAACCTTCTTTGGAACATCAGGATCAGTCTGAATAGAAGTTTCAACAGTCCCAACCTTATCACAATCAGTCTGCACAGAAGAATTCACAAACATAGGACAATTAGTTTGAGTACAAACATCAATCATGACTTTGGGAAGGTCAGAATTCACAGAATTGGTTTGTGTTTGCAATTCAATCTCAAGGTCGGAGATTCTTTTCGTCAAAAATGTTTCGTTTGACTGAAGTTGCAAACACTTGTCTTCAAGACACTTGATTTGAGCACAAAATTTTGTTCTTTCTTCTTCAACTTTGCTCTAAAAAATGGTGGACTTATTTTGCAACTCATGGTTAAGCTTAGAAATCTGTTGTTGCAAAACAAGTTCTTTTGACTGATTGGATGAGTATGCATCAGTAAATTGTGTGTAAGCTTTTCTCAATTGAGCACACAACTTACTAATCTTTGACTTTAAAAGATCATTTTCTTGTTGAAGACTTTCCACGTTGGACAAAATGAGATCATTAGCAGATTTGAGCTCTTTATTTTCGGACATGAGTTGGTCAATTTCAAGTTGAAAACTTTTGTTTTGTTCCATGAGTTTTTGACTCGTCTTATACATGAATCGTTTTTCTTGAAAACGAATGACAGCACTTGGAACATGTGGTTTATTGACATTCCTAGGATCAAAATTACATGTACAACGAACATCGTTATGATCACGTATTTCATCCCATGTGGGTTCTTGAATGAACATGGTCGTCAACTTATCTGGCACATTGAACTTTATTGACTCAAAATTTTCTGAAGTCTGATACGAAGAAATAATCGATTTCAAGTCTTTAATGTCAGACACAAAACACACACGTTCCTCACAAAGAGCTTTGAATCTCTTGGACACATCCTCAAACTCTTGATACACTCGAACAACACAAGCATGATTATTTCCTTGAAAACATGAACACTTTTGACTATTATGAAAACCATATGAACCCATGTTTGGTTCAAATTTGATCGTTTTGGTTGACATTTTGACTAAAAAAAACTTGATGACAATTTAATAAAAGAAACAACCCAAGACAAGAACCTACTAATTAATCACAAAGATCAGCCCAATTATAAAAAAAATAAAAAATAAACACAAAATATCACTCAAAAAAAATTCCAACGGATGGTAATGTTCTGTGGGTCCCATCTACTCAATTTTATCAACAACAAAGCACATAAATTGTTTTAATCAAAATTTATAGAAAAAACTTACTTTGAAAAAGGGCTAATTACTTGGAAAGTCATCCAACTTGTCACAAATACCTTTTCCGGGGTCCCAACAAAAAAAAGTTTTAATGTGGGGTAAAAACCCGGCTAAAAAACGTATTAAGGGGTTTTTTGTAAGTTGCAGGTAACAATTTAATTTTCAAATACCCCACATTAAAACTTTTTTTTGTTGGGACCCCGGAAAAGGTATTACTTTTTTTTGTTGGGACCCCGGAAAAGGTATTTGTGACAAGTTGGATGACTTTCCAAGTAATTAGCCCTTATAGGGCACGTGAATTTATGAGGACGTGGCAGGTGATTTGGCAGATAACCGGGTAAAAAGCAATGTTATCCGGTAAAACCCCTTAATACGTTTTTAGCCGGGTTTTTACCCCACATTAAAACTTTTTTTTGTTGGGACCCCGGAAAAGGTATTTGTGACAAGTTGGATGACTTTCCAAGTAATTAGCCCTTTGAAAAATGCTGTCTCGTGACTTTGTAACATAAGAACCAAAATTGAATTAAAATAATCTTGACTTTGTAAATGCAAGTATACCACGTAAGATGACACAAAATACTGACTGACACATGTTTTTACAGCTCAATCACGCGTATAACACGCCTTTTGAAAAACACTTTGAATTAAAAGACACGGTTTCTTGTTGAAAATCGTAAAAGCAGCTCACATGTGATTCTTGAATACTACAACACGTTATCTCTGATGTTTACAGCTCACAACTTTTCACGCGTGTACTTTCTCTTACCCGTTCCTCACACACTCAAAAGACCTTTTATTTTAAAACAATCAAAGCCTCTCAAACAAACAACATTATGTTACTCTCTCTCTCGAACATATCGTTTCAAACAAAAAAATTGAACACAAAAATTTCTGATTTATTTCTCTCTTTCTCACAAATTTCTCAAATACTTTCTTTCAAATCACCCCTTCAAAATGAAGACAAACAATCAAAACACGATTTCCAACCACACACACACGAGGCTAGCTTGCTTTAACAAGAACTCAAACGATCAAAATGGTAACCTAGCTCAACAACACTTTACGGTTCAAGACTTGTATCACAAAAATGCTATTTGCCGATCTCGGCAAATGGGGGTTTCAAAACAGGTTTTTCACAAATTTCACACCAACAAAGGTAAGTGACAAAAATTGATTTGTAAAAAAAAAAAAAAAAAAAAAAAAAAAAAAAAAAAATAAAAAAAGACTTAAAAAAAATTTCTTGAATTTTTTTTTTCTATTTGTACTGTTTGCCGAGCTTATTGCTCTGCAAACAGTTGAAATGAGAAAAATTGGCTAATTGTACTATTTGCCGAGCTCAAAGCTCTGCAAATAGTTGAAATAAGAAAATTGGCCGAAAAATTTCTAAGTCTTGTTGAATGTTATGCCGAGCAATAAGCTCTGCAATAGGAAGAAGTAAGAAATTTGCAGTTTGTAAGGTTTGCCGAGCAATGAGCTCGGCGGATAGTTGAAATTGGAAATGATGGTCGAAAAAATTTCTAAGAGTTGTAAGTTGTATTGGATGCCGAACAGTGAGCTCGGCGGCTAGTTGAAATGAGAAAATTTGGTTAAGACTTTGGCTATTTGTATTGAGTGCCGAGCAGTTAGCTCGGCAAATGCAAGTATTTGAGGTTCAGGTTGAATTTGGTCGAGAATCAAGTCGGCAAACACGAGTATTGGGTCGAGTTGTTGAAATCAAGTCGGCAAATGATGTTTTGGGACTTGGTTATCTGAAATTGGATATTTGAAGAACATGACGGCCGGAAAAAGTAACCACCTCGCCGGTAAACACAAAAAATCCAATTTCTTCCTCAATACTTCGAATTAGAACTCGTTTTCACCACCAAAATACTCACAAACAGATCGCGAACAAACCCTCAGCAAAAACTAAACCGATTGAAACTCGCCGGAAAGTTAACCGTCATCAAAAGTTGTCGAATCGAAAAATTAAAAAGATGAAAACGTTCAGAATTCGATTGCGAACAAAACCTTATGATTTTCCGATCGATTTGATGCAAAATGACGAAGAGATTGAAGAGAGAAGTTCAAGATCAAAAGTTGTTTTTCTTTTTCTTTTTCTGAATAAAATGATGACAAATTGTAAAGTAAACTTGACTGTTGAACGATTCACGTGAACAAGTACTGTAGCTACATGAAAAAAAAAACTTTGACTTTTCTAATTATACCTATTTGCAGAGATATACGATTAACTGCTTAAAAACCAAACAGATTGTAAAAATTGAACATATATCCATCAAAATCACCAATAATCCACTTCAGAATCAATCTCAGAATCATAATTCAGCTTCAAATTAAGCACAAAACAGAAATTTTCAGATTCAATATAAGCTCAAATCTCGAAATTTGAACAAAATCGGTTAAGAAAATGATTAGCGGATCGTTCGGATACACCGATTATGCTCTGATACCAAATGATAGAAACGGAAATGAGCTTAATTGATGCTTTAATGGAGATTTTAGGTTAGTGTGTGAAAAGTGTGTTTGTGTGTGAAAGGGAGGTTGAAGATGATTGGGAGGAGAGAGAAAGTAATTAAGTGTGTTAACTATGTGTTATTCATTCAAGGGGTTAATTACAAATGACTTAGGAAGGAGTATTTATACTCTAATCACAATTATAACTAATACTCCTTCCACTATTGAATATTTACAATTTAACACCATATTTATATTTCTAACACGATTAAAAACCGACACCATTGTGGTGTATGACACTAAACAACTCAATCAACCAAATCTAACCATGTTGGCTTTAACGAACTTGCCAACCCACGAATAACAACTTAAAATTATAGCATTCCAAGATCCTTTTGTTGGTTATAATTGACGAACCAACTAATAAAAATGATTTGACCAAAATTGAGAAATACCAACTGACAGCCCAAGCTCTTTTTCATTTTTTTCTCTATATTTTTTCTTTTTCTATTTTTCAATTCTTTTATTCTTTTTTTCTCTTTTTTTTTGTGAGCTACTTTTTCTCTAACTAATTGGAATGCTCTTAATATGCTCAAATCATATACTCATATGCTCAAATGAACGATCCAGACTTTATCCAAACAAACATGACGAAATCAATCTATTCTCAGTAACAGAGAATATCCCAACCCGACATAAAGGACAACCCCAAACCATCCACTAGCATAGGCAACCAATGACCCACCAGGACTTCGACTATCGGTATAGCTAGAAAAGGTATATATTTAAGGTGGATTTAATAACAAAGAACAGGCTAGTGACAACATGTTTTCTATTGTATCTTGCACTAAAGGTGAGTGCAACATAAGGGTTTTAACAGGTGGTTCACTAACCAGTGTAGTTAGCTACTAAGCACATTAACAAAACATGCACATAACAATTATTTACGAAACAAGGGGTGAACAAACAAAGAACAAATGGTTTTATCCTAAATTTGCCTCTTCTGATAAATAACACGGAACGATCAACAAGGACAAGTTCTAGAATCAACGCAATCACCGGCACACTCATAGCAAATGAAATAATCCGGAAATGGAAAAACCAACCTCAAACTTGCACATCATAGTTCAGAGCTCTAAATAGAACCCTTACTCTTGAATAAATCCAAAAGCCTACGAGAGGGAAAAATTTACAAGGCTAATAATTCCAAAACCGTAACACCTATCATAACTAGCAATGAATCAATAATCTCATAATTTGGGTGTTTTGGTGCTTTGAGCGTGCTAGCCATATTATTAATCCAGAAGGGATTGCCTAATTAATCAGTCAAAACACATTCCACAAATTAAACTTTGTAGTCAAATTGCTTATTAATATCTATAATTAAGTGACAAAAGCAATTAACTACAAAGGACAAGCATGCAAAAGTTCAAAATTCCTCTAAAAATACCCGACTTTTTCCTATTTACCCCCCCCCCCACACACACACACTTGAGTTGGACAATGCCCTCAATGTCCAATGAACTAAGGCAAACTATGGGAAATAGGGGAAAGTAAACAAAAACAAAATCAAGAACAAGAAAAACTTGCCGGGTATGATGTGTGTTCCATGCCTGAATGATGCCAACAAGAATATGGGCGCTGAACTTACTGCCAGCATATGCATATGACAACCTTGCTATGCAACATGAACACACAATAAAAGCCAACATAATATATCATAAAGCATGCAATCATCCTAATTCTACTTATTCAAACGGAAATGGAAAAATAAAATACGATGTCTCATCACCCCGTAGGGTGGATACAAACCAAACAAATAGAAATTAAGAAAAGTACGGAAATTAAAATTGTTCAAACAAATAGTACAAGCCATCACAACCAATAGACGGCAGCAGCATCATCCCATCATATATCACTGAGGAGGGTGAGGGTAACCAGGCATAGGCCCTGTATCAAAAAATGATCCAACCACCTGCTCAGCAAAAGATGGCTCTGCCGAACCTGAACCTCCAGCGTCCATACCAGCCTGCGTACCTGCAAAAGAACCAAAACTAACAGGGTTATCGGCCCCGTTCCCCCAAGATCGTTGGAAGGAGCCACCTCGAACTGGCGCTCTGGTGGATAGAAGAAACCACCACCAGTCCTGTGCTCCGGGATGAAAATACTGGGAGGGCGATAGGATCAGGTCGCTGGAACTCCACACCCCTATACTGGGCCTCCCACATGGGCTGATATCTCTGCTGATCATGCATCACACGCCCCACACCTGAACCAACCCATCTGAAATCACTATCCATCCTCTGCTGGAACTGCTCATGGGATTGCTGAAACTGCTGCTGAGATTCCCACATGTTATTAACCATAGTCCCCAAAGAAGAGAAGTCCCAAGTACCTGAAGGGGCGGCAGAAGATGCCCCCGCAGTAGGAGTAGTGGTGGCACGACGTTTAGTACGTCGTGGGGGCTCTGGTTGCTCCTCAGGTGCCTGCTGTGGTTCTACTTCCATCTCTTCATCATCATCATCATCATCCTCATCGTCACCTGCCTCCTCCTCATCATCATCATTTCCCTCTCCAAAAGCAATCAACTGATACAATTCATTCTTGTGTCTCCTAGGGCGAAGCAAGCCAAACCGATGTAAATCATTAAAAGTGAAAGCCTTCATCGGTTTCCAATGCAAATTCACCCCAACATTGGCTCTATCATCCTCTAACTGAAAATGCTTGACCATTTTCGTGATGAAATGGCCACAAACCAAACCCCTGTCTCGAACTCCCTTAATCCCCATATGTTTAGCAAGCACATACGGAGCACAAGCAGTCTTATACACATCTCCCTCCTGAAACAACCTCAATAACCACAAGTCATCAATATAAAGTTTGTCCGGGTGATTAGTCCGCTGGACAAAGAAATAAACGAGCATTTTGTGGAACAACCTCAAAATGGGCGACTGAATTGTATTCGCCCCACAAGCCCCTTTCCAAGCCTTACCACCTGAAATCCTACGGTAGTAATCTCTCTCATCACCCAAACCATTAGGAAACCCCTGAGTCTTCCTAATAGCATAACTCAAAACATTCCTAAAAATAGGATCATCCAACATCTCCTGAGTGTACATACCCGTGCACACTCCAAATTCAGCAATAGTCAGGTGGCGATTCAAACCCCCACAGCGAAAGAAGATTACCCTATCATCATGGACATTCGTGGTTGAATCAATTTTATCAACATTAATTGTGGAATACACCTCCAAACACCATTCCTTACAGACACGCTCCCTATTCCTAAAGATATCAAACCACATTCCATATTCCCGGTCAAACCTATTACCATCTGGATCAGTGCCCCTACCCATCAATTGCATAAAACCACTAATATCTCTACGCACATTAAGCACATCAAGCATGGTACTCTCCATATACCTGGGCTCGATAATCTCTTTAAGATACAAAGTGGCTAACCGATTGGTGTACTTAGTCTTAGGTTCAGAAGCAGCATGGGGAAATCGAAGCCAAGCGTGAGCTAGATCGCCCATAGCAACGGCCTCATCAGTAAGACCGGTTTCAACAGGTGCAGCAGCAGTTGAGGCTCTGGCCTTGCCTCTTCCTGCACAGCTGGAACTAGCGGGCTCCTACACATACAAGAAACATTGAAACAATCAAACCTTGACAACATCATACATATATATGAGCATAACCATGGCAGGGTCGAAATTTGCCGAGTTGCGGCGCAACTACCCTAATTGCGGCGCAACTTAACTGACTGTATTTCAGTTGCGGCGCAACTAGGAGTTGCGGCGCAATGGAATGTTTTTCTGGGCAGGGTCGAGCAACAGCAGGAGTTAACACACAAAAATCCACCAATTCAAAAATCATTAACAAATTTATTAGGGTTTATCAATTAATTAAGACAAACTTTAATTATCCCTAATTCAAATCAAGATCATAATGATGTAACAACAACCCATCAAATTCCCATCACTTATATCCTCATTGTTCTTGCAAATCCATCACAATTTCGAAATTAATAAGCAAATTAAGCATAAAATCTATATAAATTCGAATGTATTCAAGAACATTATTAAATTAACTAATTAAAATCCAAAAAGAGAGATTAAAGAATCACATACCTTTCCTGTTCTTGTCATTGTGATTAATGGAGATGAAGATTAAGAAGAAAAAGAGTAAAAATTGAAAGAAAATATAGAAGGGAGAGGGTTTGGATCGGTTGGAGGAAGAAGGAGGCTCCAATAATTGAAAAGTGTAAGTGTGTGTGTGTGTGAGTTTCAAAACCCCCGATCCCCTTTTTGTTACTGTGTTGACCCGGTTTGACCCGGGTTGCGGTGCAACTAGCCAAGTTGCGGCGCAATGCCTCTTTTATTATTTTATTTTTATTTTTTTTTAGATTTTCTGATTTTCTGAAACAATACGTATTGCGGCGCAACTACCTTCATTGCGGCGCAATTGAAATGCAGAAAGTTAAGTTGCTGCGCAATTTGGGATGTTGCGGCGCAATAAAACAGAACTTGTTGCGGCGCAATCAAATTACAGAAGACTTAGTTGCGGCGCAACGTAGAGTTGCGGCACAACCCCCCCCCCCCCACACACTTACCTTTGTTTTCTCCTTGAAAACGACTTACCAGAAGGCGTGAGAGCGGCTTCTACCTGCAAATCTTATTAAAAACACATTACCAATGACAAATAAACAAAATAATGAAAACAAGAAACACGGGTTGCCTCCCGCGAAGCGCTTAAGTTATTAACGAGTCTTTAGCTCGACTCAAAGTCCTTTTTTCATTGATCCATTCCGAAAAATGGAAGCTCGTCAACGACGACTCCCACATTTTCCTCTTCTTCATAATAAAGCTTCAACTTGTGACCATTAACAATAAAAGTAGCTCCATCCGATTTAAACAATTCAACATAACCAGACGGATAGACATGTTTGATCACAAAAGGGTCGGTCCACTATCACCGGCTTTAAAATCCTTCTGTCTAATCCTACGATCATGCCAAACCTTAGTCCTCTCTTTGTAGAGCCTAGAATTCTCATAAGCATTCAACCTCAACTCATCTAACTCATGTAATTGCAACATTCTCAATTCACTACTTTCAACTAAGTCCATATTGCAATTCGTAAGAGCCCAATAAGCTTTATGCTCAATTTCTATAGGTAGATGACATGTCTTCCCATAAAGCAACCTATAAGGTGTAGTACCAATTGGAGTCTTAAATGCGGTTCTAAAAGCCCATAACGCATCATCTAATTTCTTAGACCAATTTTTAGGATTATCACCTATGGTTTTCTCTAAAATTCGTTTTAAAGCCCTATTAGTATTTTCTACTTGGCCACTCGTTTGCGGGTGATAAGAAGTAGAGAAACGATGATGAACACCATACCTCTTTAAAACCTTAGCAAGTTGGTGATTCGCGAAATGAGTTCCACGATCACTGATTAAGGCCTTAGGACAACCAAAACGACAAAACAATTGCTTTAAGAAATCTATGACAACCCTTGCATCATTAGTTGGCAAGGCCTTAGCCTCGGCCCATTTCGAAACATAATCAACCGC
Source organism: Erigeron breviscapus (assembly GCA_034093135.1). NCBI lineage: Eukaryota > Viridiplantae > Streptophyta > Magnoliopsida > Asterales > Asteraceae > Erigeron > Erigeron breviscapus. The sequence goes on along the minus strand of CM067171.1, from coordinate 75,579,473 downwards.
CACTAAAATGTAAAGATACTTATTTGAAGGCGGAAAGGGTCCCATAAAATCAATTCCCCAAACATCAAATACCTCACAAACCTGAATGAAGTTCTATGGCATCTCATCCTTCTTTGAAATGTTACCTTGACGTTGACAAACTTCACACGTCTCCACTAATGTTTGAGCTTCCTTGAAGATTGTAGGCCAATAAAATCCTGCATCAAAAACTTTCTTACCGGTTATAGATGGTCCATAATGACCACCGGTTGGCCCTCGGTGACATCCATCTAAGATCAAACGAGTTTCAGCTCCAGCAATACATCTTCTAATCATTCCATCTGCACAAACACGAAACAAATATGGTTCCTCCCAAAAGTAGTGTTTCACATCGGAAAAGAACTTTTTCCTTTGTTGATGTGTCCACCCTTTAGGAAGAACTCCTGCAACAAGATAATTAGCCAAATCTGCATACCATGGAATATTAGAATCAATACTCATCAAATACTCATCCGGGAAGGCATCATCTATATCCTCTTCCCTCAATTCCTCACGGTGAGGGTTTTCGAGCCTACTTAAGTGGTCGGCTGCCATATTCTCAGCCCCACTTTTATCTTTGATCTCAATATCAAATTCTTGCAAAAGTAAGACCCAACGAAAGCCGAATGATCGGTGAACACAATAGTCTTATTCAACACCAAATAGGGTCTAAACTTATCAAAGGCATAAACCACGGCTAACAACTCTTTCTCGGTCACTGTATAGTTTTGTTGGGCCGGATTAAGGGTCTTGCTAGCATAGAAAATAGGGCGGAAGTGTTTATCCTCCCTTTGGCCTAACACGGCCCCTAAAGCAAAGTCGCTAGCATCACACATCAACTCAAATGGTAGTGACCAATCAGGTGGAGACATAATGGGTGCATTGGTCAATTTTCCCTTAAGTAAGTTGAATGCATTTAGACACTCCTTATCAAAATTGAATGGGACATCTTTCTCTAACAACTTGGTCATTGGCCGGGTGATTTTTGAAAAATCCTTTATAAACCGACGATAGAACCCGACATGACCCAAAAAGCTTCTTATTGACTTAACATTAGTGGGTGGAGGTAATTTAGCTATAACATCAATTTTTGCTTTATCTACCTCTAATCCCGCTTTTGAAACTTTGTGTCCCAACACTATCCCCTCTTTCACCATAAAGTGACACTTTTCCCAATTCAAAACCAAGTGTGCCCTTTCACACCTTTCAAGCATTTTATCAAGACTATCTAGACAACTTTCAAAAGAACTACCGAAAACAGAAAAGTCATCCATAAAAACTTCCATGGAAGTTTCGATCATGTCCTGAAATATTGCAATCATGCACCTTTGAAAAGTTCCAGGGGCATTGCAAAGACCAAATGGCATCCTCTATAGGCATAAGTGCCAAAGGGACAAGTAAAGGTGGTCTTTTCTTGGTCCTTGGGGTCAATGGGTATTTGGAAGTACCCGGAGAACCCATCCAAAAAGCAAAAATACTCATTACCGGCGAGCCGTTTGAGCATTTGATCAATAAAGGGCAAGGGAAAATGGTCTTTGCGGGTAGCATCATTTAATCTCCGATAATCTATACATACCCTCCACCCCGTGATAGTCCTAGTGGGAACCAATTCATTTTTATCATTTAAAACTACGGTCATCCCACCCTTCTTCGGTACACAATGTACCGGACTTACCCATGAACTATCCGAGATGGGGAATATGATTCCCGCATCAAGCAATTTGATTATCTCTTTTTTAACCACATCTTTCATATTTGGATTCAACCTTCATTGCCTTTGCACAACCGGTTTAACATTATCAATAAAGTTTATGGTATGTTTGCAAAATTCTGGACTTATACCCGGAATATCAGAAAATTTTCCATGCAAAGGCCTTTTTATGGGCCTTTAGGACGGTCATAAGTCTAGATTTCTCATCCTCCATTAATGAGGACGAGATGACAACAGGTAAAAGAGATGTACCTTCCAAATATGCATACTCAAGATGATCCGGAAGCGGTTTGAGTTCCAAGTCGGTAGGAGGATTCTCTACCGAGGTTAGCACCCGTGTGCTATCACTAGTGGTGATCTCTTCAAAAGTTTCATCTTCCGGAGGCGTTTCATCAATACTTAACGCCATGATCTCTTGCATCATCTCTCCAACCAACTCTTTCTCTTCTCCACTGCAAGCTAGCAATGCTTCACCTTCTTCCATGTCCAAGAAATCCATGAGCTCCTTCTCCAAAGCATCTTCTTCTTCAATCACATCTAACCTGAAACAAGTTTCATCACAAGAGTAAGGATGCTTTAGTGCTCTATCAACAATAAAAATGACTCGGTCATCACCGACCCCTAAGGAAATCTCCTTAGCCTTAACTCGGATGATAGCATCCGCGGTCATAAGGAATGGTCGGCCAAGAATGAGGGGGACTTTAGCGTCCGCTTCCATCTCAAGAATAACAAAATCGACCGGAAATATCATGTGCCCTACTTTAATTTGCAAATTTTCTGCTATCCCCATGGGATATTGGAAAGAACGATCCGCGAGCCTAATGCTCATGCGGGTAGGGGTCAACTCTCCTAAGGACAACTTCCTATACACAGAATAAGGCATCAAATTAATGCTGGCCCCAAGATCGGCCAATGCCTCACACAAGTATGCACCAAAAGAACAAGCAATTAGAAAACTCCCTGGGTCTTCCAACTTGGGAGGAATCTGATTCTGGATGATAGCAGAACATTCGGCACTCATGACTGCAGTCTTCGCCTCTTCCAGCTTCTTCTTGTCACTTACAAGTTCCTTGAGGAACTTGGCATAGTTTGGCATCCCTGCAATCAAATCAACTAAAGGAACAGTAATATTAACAGATTGAATAAGATCAACAAATTTCTTGAAGTTTTCCTTGATCTTCTCTTTCCTCAACCGCTGAGGAAATGGAATTTTTGGTTGATAAGGCTTCACCGTCGGTTTCTCAACTGGTTTAGATGGAACAGCCGGTATCGGCACGGCTGGGTTCGGCTCCATCTCAATCTCATCATCAACAGTTTCATCAGCTTCATTAACCTGCACAAGTGGAGTGGAATCATTAAGTAAAGGGTTTGCAGAATTATAAGTCTTACCTGCCCTCGTAGTGATGGCATTCACTTGCTCATTTCGAGCATTAGGAGGGGTGTACTTCTGTCCTGATCCTTGATTATTTGACTGAGGCTTAGGGTTCTGCTGAGTGTTGCTCGGTAGTGTACCGGGCTGCCTATTAGAGTTTCCTAGCCTTTCAATCCTTCCTTCTAAATCTTTAATAGTGGCTTGTTGATTCTTTGCTCCTTGATCCAACTTATGTCCGAGCCCATCCAATCGAGTAGTCAAAGCGTCCAACACAGAAATCACCTTCTTGGACTCTTCTGCAACATGTTCATTGGTTGCCTTCTGGGCACCTATAAAGTCCTTCACTATCTCTCTTAGTTCTGAATCCGCGCCTCGCTGATTGTTGAACCTACTAAACCTGTTACCACCATAACCAGAACTGTTAGTATTAAAAGAAGAAGAAGTAGGGTAAGAACTACCTGATGGCCGGTTTTGATAACCGGTATTTTGGTTGAAATTCCCTTGATTCTGAACGTAACTAACATCTTGAACTGGTTTATCCGGGCAATCCTCCGTATAATGCAAGTCCCCACAATGATCACAACCGTCAGCCATAACCTTAACATCTCTTTCAAGGCTCTTGAATCTGCTATCTTGATTATCAAACCTCTCATTCAATTGCTTCGAGAGATCCTTGACTTCAGTAACAAGTTTTGAGTCTTCACTATTTTCCACCTTAGCCTCAGTACTTCTACTGGATCTCTTGTCTCAGTCCTCATCTCTGGTTGAATACTCCTTCGCCAAATCTTCAAGAATCTTGTATCCTTCATTCGGGGAAATGTTGTTTAGACTACCCCCAAATGCATAACCGAGCTCCCTTTTAGTCTTTCTATCCAGTCCATCATAGAAAATCTCAAAACTTTCTTCAGTACCCATACTATGTCCGGGGCAATCCTCCGTATAATGCAAGTCCCCACAATGATCACAACCGTCAGCCATAACCTTAACATCTCTTTTAAGGCTCTTGAATCTGCTATCTTGATTATCAAACCTCTCATTCATTGCTTCGAGAGATCCTTGACTTCAGTAACAAGTTTTGAGTCTTCACTATTTTCCACCTTAGCCTCAGTACTTCTACTGGATCTCTTGTCTCAGTCCTCATCTCTGGTTGAATACTCCTTCGCCAAATCTTCAAGAATCTTGTATCCTTCATTCGGGGAAATGTTGTTTAGACTACCCCCAAATGCATAACCGAGCTCCCTTTTAGTCTTTCTATCCAGTCCATCATAGAAAATCTCAAAACTTTCTTCAGTACCCATACTATGTCCGGGGCAATTCCTTAGCATTTCCTTGAACCGTTTCCATGCATCAACAACATCCTCACCACTGTCTTGATTAAATCCTCTGATTTTATTTTCCAGTTGCATTTGAGTTCTTAATGAATAGAACTCATCAATAAATCCTTCACGAAGTTCGGCCCAAGTGGTGAATGAGTTATCGGGTAACTCCTTAAACCAAGCAGCTGCATCTCCAATGAGAGTTAATGGAAATAGCTCAAGTTTAATAGCTTCAGTTTGCCCTTGACCATACTGATATAACCTGCAAATCTTCTCAAACCTCTCAAGATGTGCATAAGGGTCAGTTCTTCGAATCCCATCAAACTTGTCCTCTTCAACACTCTTGAGGTGATTTCCTTTCAAGGAGAAATTGACTGAAATAGCCGGAGGGCGAATAGCTGTGCCCCGGTTAGCCGGTATGTCTCTTCTTCGTTCCCCGTAGGGACGGGTGTTCGATCTAACGGTTGTTCATCACCCATTCCGTTTCTCCTCGGTTGTTGATTAATATTTAAATTGATTCGAGGTATGACAATACTGCTCGGTTCAGGTGTTTGAATTTTCTCTTCTGTATCTGAGTCTTCTCTTGTTCTAAATATCCAAGTTGTGTCTTCCGAACTATTAACCACTTTCTCTTTCAAGGCTTGGTCCGGTGGAGCTTGATTTGCGGATTCTGAATCTATTTTGACTGATGTGGATGGTTCTTGGTTATCTCTTGACACAAGTCGACGTCTGACTTTCCCTGGATTAGATAATGGGCTAAGCAAAGGTCGGCCAGAAGCTCTTGTGTTCATCAACTAGCAAGAACCTGCACAATCACCACAAACAAACCGTCAACCGCACCTGTGGTATAATTAAAAGAAAATAAAATACAATCTATCTAGTAAAACAATAACTTTCTCACAAATGAATGTGAAAAAGGATCGAACTACAAAATAAAACAACTACTTAAACAAAAGTCCCCGGCAGCGGCGCCAAAAACTTGATGTGCAAAATCGAGTTTTAAATTTATAAACAAGAAATACCGATTTTACTACCTAATGCACACTCTCGGGCAGTGGACTCGTTCGTGTATAGTATAGATAAATGGTAAGTCAGGATCGATCACAGGGACTAAGTAAGCAATTGTTCAAATAAAGTAATTCAAGTAGAAATGGGGGTTTTGTGACCGAATTGTCACTTTGCTCAACTTAAAGTAAAAGAAGAATAATTAAATCCGGTATTACCGGGGCAGGGATCGTCCTCAAACGATAGAAAAAGGATTTTATGACAATAATAATTAAAAGGCATCCATCTTGATTTCGCTCGACAACATGTTAAGATTGCACATAAGTGAAGTTCAAATCCAAATTAAGTTGATTAAATAACCGAGACTCAAACCAAGCACCAACCCCGTACCCGTTAAGTTAATGACATAATTTTGACTCTCTTGTTTAAACCAGTTTAATTACAAAGACCGGTACCCCAAGACATCTTTTATAACTTCCCTAATCAAACAATTGTTTTGGTTATTGAAATAACAATTATACCTATCGATTGTACCCAACCGTTAACACATTTCCCCCTATTATCATTGAATGATTATCTACCGTACCCGTTATAGATACAATTATTTGTACCCAACCGTTAACACATTTCCCCCTATTATCATTGAATGATTATCTACCGTACCCGTTATAGATCTAATTATTTGTACCCAAATAATCAAAACGACATATACGCAATCAATAATTACCATTAAAGTCGCACATATATCACCAATCAATCCAAGATAAATTAAAAGAGAGAAATACGCTAAGATCTCGGTATAACGTTAAATGAAATCAACATTGAATTATTAAAATTGTGCAATCCTTACATATTGTCTCACTCTATCAAGATGGATGATAAAGTGATTAGCCACTCGTATTAAATATGAAAGAACAAATCAAAATAGAAGAATTCATCGTTACCGAATACAAAGAATTGAAAGCTAATAACGAAATTGATCCAATCGTGCTTGAATTCCTTAAAGATGATTCAAAATATGAAAATATCTGGAAAAGAGTCTTCAAAATCGGCTGAAAAAACAGAAGAAGGGTTTTGGGATGATTAAGCATGCTATTTATACTTCCCTAAAATCTGTCCAGAATCGGCACCTATTGCGGCGCAACTAGGGTAGTTGCGGCGCAATGGGCCTTTGACCGCGTTGACCGTTGACTTCCATTGACTCGTGGCTGGCTTAAACTTGAAGGCATTGCGGCGCAATGAAGATCATTGCGGCGCAACTTAACTTTCTGGAAATCCATTGCGGCGCAATTCTCCTGGTTGCGGCGCAATCAGGTTTGACTCGAACGTTGACTTTGACTTTCGTTGACTTGGCCTGGATCAGACTTGAACGTGTTGCGGCGTAACTAGCTGTGTTGCGGCGCAACTTAATTCTCTGGAATTCTGTTGCGGCGCAATGGCTTGTTTTGCAGCTTTGACTTTTGTTGACCAGCTGCTATCTTCATCAAAACGCTCCGGAAATCATCCGTTAGTACTTATTTCACCTCAAGAATGTCGTTTTCTCCAGAAATACGCTTAAGTACCTGTTATTTCCCTGAAACACTAACAAATACCATAAACGCATCAAATGTATACTAAAACGACTCATAAACCATGCTAAATCAACTAAATACATTGTGGGAAATAAGTATAAAATACGACACATCACTTAACTTGGCATGAAAGCCCAAAAACAATAAAAGCCGAGAAAGAGAGTAAGAGGCGGTGCGAAGACCCCATGTCAAGTTGGAAGTTCGATAATATTTTGTCTACTGTATAATATAATATCATCAGACAAATTGCGTGAGAGGGAGTCGGCTAGGGGGGATTTTCGAGAGAGGTCGGTGTGTCTGGTGCGTGAGGTTGGCAGCCGCCAATCAATAAGTGGACGTGAGGTGGAAAAAAAGAAAGCCGCATAAGACAAAAAGTAATTGTTCTCTTTTATCTTCTTTTTGGCTGATATAGCAGCGGCAACTTCAATTCGATCGACAGCAAGCCGCTATTTCATCTCCACATCCATTGTTTGATCTTTTTCTCTTCTTTTATATTATTAATAGTTGCATTCTTACAAGACTATAAACATACGATTGTTATTATGATTTTTTTTATATTAATAATTGTAATATTATTTATATGTCTTGTTATGAGTAGCTAAATTTCTTAGCACCCGCTTGGGTAGTGAACATGTCATAGGGTCGATTGATGTTACTTGCAATTGTTGAACAAGATTTTCATGTTTAATCGAAGAACCGCATTTATTTGAGTTTAAATATTGATTTTATCTTTTATATTTATTGATTGATAATTGTGATTAGAAGATTCGGAAGAAATCTATGTCATTGTCAACTGATTTATGAAACGGTTATTCGGTCTTTAATTAACCTAAAGTCGTTGGAGTTCGGAAGAAACTAGCGATAAAGATTTTGAACAATTAAATTCATTTTGAGTGTGTAAACATCTATGATAGAGGAATCTGATTAGGTGAATAAGCAGTTCGGAAGAAAGCTTTTAAAGATTAAATCATAAAATCAGCTTAGGTTCTTAATGCTTAATTGTTTTGAGTAGAAATTATTCGCGGAAGCGGTAACTATATTTCGAGCAATTAAAGTTTCAAGTATAACGGAAGTTCATCTTGTCTACCTTTTAAGTCGTTCAACAATGCAAGTAATGTTTAGACCCGCTGATTGGCATGTAAGCTGATCCAAGTAGGTGCCCTTTTAATATTATTGTCATCAAAATCATTTTTACTTTCGTCTTCCGACGAATCCTGCCCCGGTCATACCGGAATTTAATTTATTTACTTTTATTTTTGCAAAGTGACAATTCGGTCACAAAACCCCCCCTTTTACTTGAATTACTTTATTTTAACAATTACTTACTGAGTCCTTGTGATCGACCTCGGATTTACCGAATTTACTATACTGCATGCGATCAGGTTCACTGCCTGTGAGTGTGTTGTAGTCAGTCTTTTGGTAGTTTCGTGTTTATAAATTTTATTACTCGATTTCACACATCAAGTTTTTGGCGCCGCTGCCGGGGACTTTTGTTTAGTAGTTTAATTTTGTAGTTCGATCCTTTCTTGTATTCATTTACGAGAAAGTTACTTGCTTTCTTAGGTTAGCGTAATTTAGTGTTAATTTTTTTTATTTAGTTCTAGTTCATTTTACTATTTGGTTTTTCTTTTCCATTTGTGCTTTTCACGGGGTGTGCTAGTGTCTGTTTTGCAGTATTAGCATCACCAATGGCTGATGAACAAACCAGAGACATGAACAAGGTTCCTTACGCGGAACGAATAAGAATCATACCAGCTAACCGGGGCACAGCTATTCGCCCTCCTCAGATTGCAGCAAACTTCTCTTTGAAGGGTAATCATCTCAAGAGTGTCGAGGAAGATAAGTTCGACGGGGTAAGAAGATGGGATCCTTATGCCTAGGTCATAACATGAATACCGAGTTGATTGTTGAGATTTTCTTTGATGGTTTAGATAGGAAGTCTAGAAGGGAACTTGGGTATGCATTCGGGGGTAGTTTCAACAACATTTCCCCAAACGAAGGCTATAAAATTCTAGAAGATATGGCCAAGGAGAGCTCGACCCGAGATGAAGACCGAATTAAGAGATCCGGGAGAAACACTGTCGCTAAAGCTGAAAGTAGCGACGATTCAGGATTAGTTGCTGAGATTAAAGCCCTCTCAAAACTCATGGATGAGCGGTTTGATGGTCAGGAAAGTAGATTTAAGAGATTGGAGAGGGATGTGCGAGTTCTGGCTGACGGTTGTGACCATTGTGGGGATATGCATTATGCAGAAGATTGCCCCCACAAGCCCGCTGAAGATGTTAACTACGTTCAGAACCAACAACAGGGAAATTTCAACCAAAACACCGGTTATCAAAACCGGCAGTCAGGTAGTTCTTATCCCTCATCATCTTCTTTTAATGCTAACAGTTCTGGTTTTGGTGGTAACAGGTTTAGCAGGTTCAACAATCAACAAGCCCCAGATTTAGAGCTAAGAGAGATCATGAAGGATTTCATTAGTGCCCAGAGAGCAACTAATGAGCATGTTGAAGAAGAATCGAAGAAGGTTAGCTCTGCATTGGATGCTTTAACCACTCGGTTGGATGGGATTGCATACAAATTGGATCAAGGAACCAAGAACCAACAAGCTACAATCAAAGATTTGGAAGGAAGGATTGAGAGGCTCGGGAACTCTAATAGACCACTTGGTACCTTACCGAGTAACACTCAACAAAACCCGAAACCTCAATCCAATAACCAAGGGCAAGGTCAGAAGTATACCCCTCCTAATGTTAAAAACGAGCATGTTAATGCCATCACAACTCGAGCAGGTAATACGTATAACTCAGCTAATCCTTTACCTGATGATGTTACTCCAGTTGTGCAGGTACATGAAGATGAGGAGGCGGTTGATGATGAAATAGAGATGGAGCCGAACCCAGCCGTGCAGAAACCGGCCGTTCCATCCAAACCGGCTGAAAAACTGGAAGTGAAGCCTTACAAGCCCAAGATCCCATTTCCTCAGAGATTAGCGAAAGATAAGCTGAAGGAGCAAATGGAGAAATTTGTAAGTCATCTAAGTAAATTGCGTATCAATATTCCATTTTTAGATGCAATTGTGCAAATGCCAGGTTATGCAAAGTGTTTGAGACAGATTTTGATGAATAAGAAAAATCTGGCGGGGGTAGCAACTACAGTGCTTGAGGATGTTTGTTCAGCAGCAGTGACAGGTAGGTTGCCCGAGAAACGCGGGGATCCAGGTAGTTTTACCATCCCTTGTAAGATTGGTAATTTATCGGTTACACGTGCCTTAAATGATTCAGGAGCAAGTATTAATCTAATGCCTTCATCTATTTATTCTAAGCTGAACTTAGGAGAACCGAAACCGATTAACATGAAAATCCATTTGGCCGATAAATCTGAAATAAGACCTATTGGGATATTAGAAGATGTGTTAGTCAAGGTGGGTGGTTTGGTTTTTCCCGTATACATTGTAATTATTGAAGCAGATGAAGCATTGAATGTGCCCCTTATTCTAGGAAGACCGTTCCTTGCTACGACCGATGCTAAACTTGAGGTTGGTCGTGGCAAGCTTACATTGAGAGCAGGGAATGAGTCAGTGACATTTTCAAACACTTGTTCTATTTCTTTACCTAATGTTGCTAACTCTGTTGAAACTGCTTGTGTTAGTACTTTGGATGTACAGATTGATGAATGGTTGGACAAGAAGCTAGAGGAAAAAGAGGTTGAGTTGAAATCAACAGCAGTGCATGTTTCTAAACCAACGGATGGCCCGTGTGCTAAGATCCGTAAACTATACAGTCGTTTGAAGTCTGTCGTTTCTCATGGTAATGTAAAGTTGTCTGAAGAGTTGTGCTCGAATTTATCATCAAATGAGAAAAAGGAGTTAATGATGGTTGTTGATACATCTGGGCGAGCAAATGAGTGGATTCTGACAAAGGTGAAAGGTAATTGTTTTTCACCATTTAAGGGTAGACCGCCCAACACTTTAAGTGTGGGGGCGTCAGAGACCCCACCATGGTAATTATTTGGGGTAGGAGTCTAGCTAACGACTCGTAAATAAATTAAGCGCTTCTCGGGAGGCAACCCGTGTCTTCTATTTTGTTATTTATATTTTAATTTTGCATTTTTCTTTTTTGTGTGTTTTTGAATAAACTCTTGATGATGGTTGGGGTTATGCTAGTTGATTGGTATTCCTGTTATCCGTTAATCGTGTGTTCATGTTGAATAGCAAGTTTGTCATATGCATATGCTGGCAGTAAGTTCAGCGCAATATTCTTGTTGGCATGATTCAAGCATGGAACACCGTCATACCCGGCAAGTTTTTCTTGTTCTTGATTTTTCTTTTTGTTTACTTTCCCCTATTTTCCATAGTTTGCCTTAGTTTATTGGACATTTAGGGCATTGTCCAACTCAAGTGTGGGGGGGGTGGTAAATAGGAAAAAGTCGGGTATTTTTAGAGGAATTTTAAACTTTTGCATGCTTGTCCTTGTAGTTAATTGCTTTTGTCACTTAATTATTGATATTAATAAGCAATTTGACTACACCCTTGGTACAAATTTTAATATGTGGAATGTGTTTTGACTGATTAATTAGGCAATCCCTTCTGGATTAATAATATGACTAGCACGCTTATAGCACCAAAACACCAAATATGTGAGATTATTGATCATTTATAGATATGCTAGGTGTTTACGGGTTTGGATTTATTAGCCTTGTAAATTTGTCCCTCTCGTAGGCTTTTGAATTTATTCAAGAGTAAAGGTTCTATTTAGAACTTTGAACTATGATGTGCAAGTTTGAGGTTGGTTTTTCCATTTCCGGGTTATTTCATTTGGTATGAGTGTGCCGGTGATTGCGTTGATTCTAGAACTTGTCCTAGTTGATCGTTCCGTGTTATTTATCAGAAGAGGCAAATTTAGGATAAAAACCTTTGTTCTTTGTATGTTCACCCCTTGTTTTGTAAAAATTTGTTATGTGCATGTTTTGTTAATGTGCTTAGTAGCTAACTACACTGGTTAGTGAACCACCTGTAAAACCCTTATGTTGCACTCACTTTTAGTGCAAGAAACAATAGAAAACATGTTGTCACTAGCCTGTTCTTTGTTATTAAATCCACCCTTAATATACACCTTTTCCTAGCCATACCGATAGTCGAAGTCCTGGTGGGTCATTGGTTGCCTATGCTAGTGGATGGTTTGGGGTTGTCCTTTATGTCGGGTTGGGATATTCTCGGTTATTGGGAATAGATTGATTTCGTCATGTTTGTTTGGATAAAGTCTGGATCGTTCATTTGAGCATATGAGTACATGATTTGTCACTATTTCAATATTATTAAGAGAATACCAATTAGTCAGAGTAAAAGTAGCTCACAAAAAAAAAAAAAGAATAAAAGAATTGAAAAACAGAAAAGAAAAAAAAATGAAAAAAGAGCTTGGGCTGTCAGTTGGTATTTCTCACTTTTGGTCAAATCATTTTTATTAGTTGGTTCAATTATAACACCAACAAAAGCTTTATTGTTATTTCAAATTATTGAGTTGAGTTGGTACATCTTTTTAACCAACAAAAGGATTATAATGTTATACTTTCCAGTTATCATATTTGGGTTGGCAAGTTTGTTAAAGCCAACATGGTTAGATTTGGTTGATTGATTTGTTTAATGTTATACACCACAATGGTGTCGGTTGTTAATCGTCTATTGGGGTATTGTCTGGACAACTTCTAGGGTTTTGGACCGTTGGCAACTGATGACATGGGATTTATGGATTAGACTATTACGTAAACAATCTGTTAAATGTTGTGTTATTTTCTTTTAACACCATTTGTTATCCCAAATTTCCATACCTTTTTAAATACCTTGTTTAAACCCTGAAAACATTACAAACCTTAAAGACCTATTCTGATTAACGTTGTGGTCCTTGCGCCATGATTGTGAAGGAATGATTCTAGTACAAGCCTATGGTAAAAGATTATGCATCACGACTAGGCCTTGAGTGATTATTCAAATATTCAACCTCAAGAGTAAGTTAGTTGGAGTAGGATAGAGGATATATCATTGATTCGATTCTTTTGTGCTTAGTCATGCTATTGAGGCTTGTGTATCAGTCAAGTATTGTCAAACATTCCGGTTTTCATTTAAGATTAAAACTGCCTAACCATTTCTTTTCATTTCAATTATAGTTGAGCTTCTTTTTGATTACTGAAATGTGGTTTCCATGATGTACCAAGGTAATTTATGTTTTTCAGTTTGGAATTGCTTGAGGACAAGCAAAGCTTAAGTGTGCGGGGATTTGATATGTCGTAATTTATACCCATCGCCCACATCATTATTGGCCTTGTTATTAAGTGTTTTTAGTCGATTTTGTTGGCATTTGGCGCGTTTATGTGTTTGTTAGTGTTGTCAGGCTCTAAACAGGATACGTGTCCATTTGGTGTAAGTTCGGATGATTTCATAGGCCAAGATGTTGATTTGTGAGTCTGAGAGTTGTTCAGGGTTGTGAAGATAGAAAAGTCCAGCATGATTGGACTGCGCCGCAGTGAGGAGTGCATATGCCACTGCGCCGCAGTCATATGCACTGCGCCGCAGTGAAGTCATATGCACTGCGCCGCAGTGAGCAAGTCATATGCACTGCGCCGCAGTGAAGTCATATGCACTGCGCCGCAGTGAAGTCAATGCACTGCGCCGCAGTGAGAGTCATATGCACTGCGCCGCAGTGAGAGTCAATGCACTGCGCCGCAGTGAGAGTCAATGCACTGCGCCGCAGTGAGAGTCATATGCACTGCGCCGCAGTGAGAGTCATATGCACTGCGCCGCAGTGAGAGTCATATGCACTGCGCCGCAGTGAGAGTCATATGCACTGCGCCGCAGTGAGGAGTGCATATGCCACTGCGCCGCAGTGAGAGTGCATATGCACTGCGCCGCAGTGAAGTCATATGCACTGCGCCGCAGTGAGAGTCATATGCACTGCGCCGCAGTGAAGTCATATGCACTGCGCCGCAGTGAAGTCAATGCACTGCGCCGCAGTGAGAGTCATATGCACTGCGCCGCAGTGAGAGTCATATGCACTGCGCCGCAGTGAGAGTCATATGCACTGCGCCGCAGTGAGAGTCATATGCACTGCGCCGCAGTGAGAGTCAATGCACTGCGCCGCAGTGAGAGTCAATGCACTGCGCCGCAGTGAGAGTCATATGCACTGCGCCGCAGTGAGAGTCATATGCACTGCGCCGCAGTGAGAGTCATATGCACTGCGCCGCAGTGAGAGTCATATGCACTGCGCCGCAGTGAGAGTCATATGCACTGCGCCGCAGTGAGAGTCATATGCACTGCGCCGCAGTGAGAGTCATATGCACTGCGCCGCAGTGAGAGTCATATGCACTGCGCCGCAGTGAGAGTCAATGCACTGCGCCGCAGTGAGAGTCAATGCACTGCGCCGCAGTGAGAGTCATATGCACTGCGCCGCAGTGAGAGTCATATGCACTGCGCCGCAGTGAGAGTCATATGCACTGCGCCGCAGTGAGAGTCATATGCACTGCGCCGCAGTGAGAGTCATATGCACTGCGCCGCAGTGAGAGTCATATGCACTGCGCCGCAGTGAGAGTCAATGCACTGCGCCGCAGTGAGAGTCATATGCACTGCGCCGCAGTGAATCTAATGCACTGCGCCGCAGTGAGACCAGTTATATAGCACTGCGCCGCAGTGATGGATTTTCGTGTCGGCTTATGGCCGAAGAAAAGAAGATAATTGGCAGCCCACTAGCTTAACATGGCATGAAAGCCCAAAAACAATAAAAGCCGAGAAAGAAAAAAAAAAAAAAAAAAAAAAAAAAAAAAAAAAAAAAAAAAAAAAAAAAAAAAAAAAAAAAAAAAAAAAAAAAAAAAAAAAAAAAAAAAAAAAAAAAAAAAAAAAAAAAAAAAAAAAAAAAAAAAAAAAAAAAAAAAAAAAAAAAAAAAAAAAAAAAAAAAAAAAAAAAAAAAAAAAAAAAAAAAAAAAAAAAAAAAAAAAAAAAAAAAAAAAAAAAAAAAAAAAAAAAAAAAAAAAAAAAAAAAAAAAAAAAAAAAAAAAAAAAAAAAAAAAAAAAAAAAAAAAAAAAAAAAAAAAAAAAAAAAAAAAAAAAAAAAAAAAAAAAAAAAAAAAAAAAAAAAAAAAAAAAAAAAAAAAAAAAAAAAAAAAAAAAAAAAAAAAAAAAAAAAAAAAAAAAAAAAAAAAAAAAAAAAAAAAAAAAAAAAAAAAAAAAAAAAAAAAAAAAAAAAAAAAAAAAAAAAAAAAAAAAAAAAAAAAAAAAAAAAAAAAAAAAAAAAAAAAAAAAAAAAAAAAAAAAAAAAAAAAAAAAAAAAAAAAAAAAAAAAAAAAAAAAAAAAAAAAAAAAAAAAAAAAAAAAAAAAAAAAAAAAAAAAAAAAAAAAAAAAAAAAAAAAAAAAAAAAAAAAAAAAAAAAAAAAAAAAAAAAAAAAAAAAAAAAAAAAAAAAAAAAAAAAAAAAAAAAAAAAAAAAAAAAAAAAAAAAAAAAAAAAAAAAAAAAAAAAAAAAAAAAAAAAAAAAAAAAAAAAAAAAAAAAAAAAAAAAAAAAAAAAAAAAAAAAAAAAAAAAAAAAAAAAAAAAAAAAAAAAAAAAAAAAAAAAAAAAAAAAAAAAAAAAAAAAAAAAAAAAAAAAAAAAAAAAAAAAAAAAAAAAAAAAAAAAAAAAAAAAAAAAAAAAAAAAAAAAAAAAAAAAAAAAAAAAAAAAAAAAAAAAAAAAAAAAAAAAAAAAAAAAAAAAAAAAAAAAAAAAAAAAAAAAAAAAAAAAAAAAAAAAAAAAAAAAAAAAAAAAAAAAAAAAAAAAAAAAAAAAAAAAAAAAAAAAAAAAAAAAAAAAAAAAAAAAAAAAAAAAAAAAAAAAAAAAAAAAAAAAAAAAAAAAAAAAAAAAAAAAAAAAAAAAAAAAAAAAAAAAAAAAAAAAAAAAAAAAAAAAAAAAAAAAAAAAAAAAAAAAAAAAAAAAAAAAAAAAAAAAAAAAAAAAAAAAAAAAAAAAAAAAAAAAAAAAAAAAAAAAAAAAAAAAAAAAAAAAAAAAAAAAAAAAAAAAAAAAAAAAAAAAAAAAAAAAAAAAAAAAAAAAAAAAAAAAAAAAAAAAAAAAAAAAAAAAAAAAAAAAAAAAAAAAAAAAAAAAAAAAAAAAAAAAAAAAAAAAAAAAAAAAAAAAAAAAAAAAAAAAAAAAAAAAAAAAAAAAAAAAAAAAAAAAAAAAAAAAAAAAAAAAAAAAAAAAAAAAAAAAAAAAAAAAAAAAAAAAAAAAAAAAAAAAAAAAAAAAAAAAAAAAAAAAAAAAAAAAAAAAAAAAAAAAAAAAAAAAAAAAAAAAAAAAAAAAAAAAAAAAAAAAAAAAAAAAAAAAAAAAAAAAAAAAAAAAAAAAAAAAAAAAAAAAAAAAAAAAAAAAAAAAAAAAAAAAAAAAAAAAAAAAAAAAAAAAAAAAAAAAAAAAAAAAAAAAAAAAAAAAAAAAAAAAAAAAAAAAAAAAAAAAAAAAAAAAAAAAAAAAAAAAAAAAAAAAAAAAAAAAAAAAAAAAAAAAAAAAAAAAAAAAAAAAAAAAAAAAAAAAAAAAAAAAAAAAAAAAAAAAAAAAAAAAAAAAAAAAAAAAAAAAAAAAAAAAAAAAAAAAAAAAAAAAAAAAAAAAAAAAAAAAAAAAAAAAAAAAAAAAAAAAAAAAAAAAAAAAAAAAAAAAAAAATACCATTTGGTGTAAGTTCGGATGATTTCATAGGCCAAGATGTTGATTTGTGAGTCTGAGAGTTGTTCAGGGTTGTGAAGATAGAAAAGTCCAGCATGATTGGACTGCGCCGCAGTGAGGAGTGCATATGCCACTGCGCCGCAGTCATCTAATGGAAAGGCGTATTGAGACCAGTTATATAGCACTGCGCCGCAGTGGTGGTGACCTAAACCCACTGCGCCGCAGTCATCAAGTGCCAAAAGGAGGATAAATTCCAGTAGATTTGTACTGCGACGCAGTGAGGTGAACCATAGCCACTGCGCCGCAGTCATCAAGTGTCAAAAGGAGGATAAATTCCAGTAGATTTGTACTGCGACGCAGTGAGGTGTGCCAAGTCCCACTACGCCGCAGTAATCAAGTGTCAAAAGGAGGATAAATTCCAGTAGATTTGCACTGCGCCGCAGTGGTGGTGACCTAAACCCACTGCGCCGCAGTCATCAAGTGCCAAAAGGAGGATAAATTCCAGTAGATTTGTACTGCGACGCAGTGAGGTGTGCCAAGTCCCACTGCGCCGCAGTAATCAAAAAAAACTATAAGGGATTTCTTCAAGGTTCAAAGGCTAGTTTTCTTCCTCAAAATCATTGGAGATCTACGTGCACCCATCTAGATCGTATCTACTTTTCTTGTCTTACAATTTACTTTCATCAAACGATTGGTACAATCATGTTTACCTTTTCTTTTGATTATTATTTACCATTCATCATGAGTGGCTAGATCTATTATCATCCACCTTGATGAAACTAGACGGATAATGTGATTGCTATGTTTTAATTCAAGAGTTGATTCTATTATCGTTATATTGAGATCTTTATTGATTAATTCCTTATTCTTTATTCTTTGTGATATTAATAATTTATTTGTTCATCGTTAGTGGTACTAGGTGAATAGGTATTTTATTTCAATTAATTGTCTATGATTGATTGTCTCCGGTTGGTGGTACCACGGTGAATGTCATTAGAATAATAGGTATTAATTGGTAAACGTGTTTAGATACGGTTGGTGGTACCACGTATTTATTCACATAGATATGATTGATAATTGTTAATCAAACAAACTAATTACTAGGGATATTTTCTTAAGCATTGGTGGTACCGGCTTGGGTAATTGAACTAGCAAATTAGGTGTTTGGGTAATTTGCAAGCGGTTGGTGGTACCACGTAAGCATCTTTATCCTTACACGATTATCTATTCAACTTAATGAATTTGATCTTAATTTAAAGCAATCACATTTGAAGTCGAGGGAAGTCAAGGTGGATGAATTTTAATATTATTGTCTGAAGTTTCATTTCATTTTATGTTTTTAATTTTCTGTTAAAAAGAGATTGAAGTAACACCCTTTTTCCAAACCATTTTATGAAACAACTAGTTCAACCAATCCCTGCGAACGAACACGGTCTTACCTGTTAACTATATTACAAACGATCGGGTCCACTGCCCGTGAGTGCGTAGTAGTGAGTTTTTAGGTGATTCTAGTTTTAAAAATATAAAACTCGATTTAGCACATCAAGTTTTTGGCGCCGCTGCCGGGGATTGTGTGCCGTTTTAGTTGTTAAATTTAGTGGTTTGATCCTTCCTCACGCGTGAGGAAGTTATTTGCTTATTTAGTATAGTTTATTTTTGTTTATCACAGGTGCATTTTACGTGTGTGTTAGTTGTGTTTGCAGGCTTATTCTTAGTTAATGATCTTGCGATCTTCGGGTAAACCTCTGTTCAGTCCTTGGAGAACTCCACCGAGACGCAGGATTAACTATACAGCACCAACACCGCTATCACCTGCAACTCCACCCACTCAGGATTCAGACGAAGAAGGTTTTGATTTAGAAGAACTATTTTCAGAAGTTGAGAAAGAGGAGATGGGTGACGAACAACCAAGAGATCAAAATGATATCCGTTATGGAGATAGGGCCCGAAATATCCCTACGGCCCGCGGTTCAGCCATTAGACCACCCACTATTGATCATACTTTTAACTTGAAGCCCAATCATTTGAAAAGCATCGAAGAGCAACAATTTGATGGAAAGAGAAAATGGGATCCATATAAGCATTTGGAGAGATTTGAGAAGTTGGCACGGTTGTATCAATATGGTCAAAATCAAATGGATGCCGTGAAACTCGAGACATTTCCCATTTCAATCACCGGAGATGCTGAAGATTGGTTTAATGATCTTCCCGAGAATTCCATTACTACTTGGAACCAACTTAGACAAGCTTTTATTGATGAGTTTTATTCTCTTCGAACTCAAAGGAAGTTGGAAAATTTGATAAGGTCATTTGAGCAAGATGCTGATGAGGATATTGTCGATGCATGGATTCGCTTTAAGGATATGCTAAGGAATTGTCCAGGCCATGAGTTGACAAAGGAGAAGTATGTTGAGTTATTCTTTGATGGCTTGTCTAAGCAATCTAAAAGAGAGTTGGGTTATGCCTTTGGGGGAAGTTTCACCAAGATTACACCGAATGAAGGATATGATATTTTGGAACAAATGGTGAAGGATAACGCAACAATGGATGATGAAAGGTTTCTTAAGAATGAGAAAAGGATGAAGAAGGGAACCAAGGAAGGGAGAGTTGCAAGAGTTGAGAAAGATGATTCTGGGATTGTTGGAGAGATTAAGGCATTAGCTTCGCGCATGGATAAGGGATTTGCATCTCAAGAGGCTAGGTTTGGAGCTCTTGAAAAGGATGTGAAGACTATTGCTGACGGTTGTGACTATTGTGGAGATATGCATTATTCTGAGGATTGTCCCAATCGGGGACGTGAAGATGTCAACTACATTCAGAACCAGCAACAAGGGGGTTTCCAGCGCAACACCGGTTTCCAAAACCGGCCCTCAGGTAATACTTCTTACAACTCTTCCTTTCCTACTAATAATGCTCGTTTTTCAGGTAACAGGTGGCAAGAAAATCATTATCCGAATCAGCCTCAGCAGCAGATACACCAAGGCCAAGGATCTGGATCTTCTAACACCGATCCAAGTGACGAGTTGAGGGAGATGATGAAGCAAATGATGAGCAATCAGATTGAAACAAATACAAGTATTCAGAATATCAGGGAGGATACCAAGGAGCTGAATGAGAGGCTAGAAAGACTAAGTGGTAAAGTTGAGATGAATGCCAAGAATGCAGGGTTGAACTTTAAGGATCTCGAGAGTAGGATGGCAGCTTTAGCTAGGCCTACGGGGACTCTACCGAGCAATACCCAACAGAATCCAAAGCCTCAGTCGAGTAATCAAGGATCATGGAGAAAGGATGCCCAGCCCAATGTCAGAAATGAGCACGTGAATGCTATCACCACGAGGGCAGGTAACACTTATGATTCAGCTAAATCTTCACCTAATAATTTGTTTCAATCCGTGCAGGTTGATGAAGATGAGGAGCGAGTTGACGATGAGATTGAAATGGAACCGGAACCAGCCGTGCCGATACCGGCCGTTCCATCCGAACCCGTTGCTAAACCTGTTGAGAAGCCCGCTGAGGAACCAACTGTTAAGCCATATAAACCGAAGGCTCCATTTCCCCAGCGATTGGCGAAAAATAAGCTGAAGGAACAAATGGACAAATTTGTAAGTCACCTCCGTAAATTGCATATTAATATTCCATTTTTAGATGCAATTGTGCAGATGCCCGGATATGCAAAGTGCTTGAAGCAGATTTTGATGAATAAGAAGCATCTGGAAGAAGTGACTACTGCAGTTTTAGAGGATGTTTGCTCAGCAGCTGTAACAGGTAAGTTGCCCGAAAAACGAGGAGATCCAGGTAGTTTTACTATTCCTTGTAAGATAGGTAACTTAACGGTAAAAAAGGCTTTAAATGATTCGGGTGCAAGTATTAACCTTATGCCTTCTTCTCTTTACTCCAAGCTGAACTTAGGAACACCTAAACCTATTAACATGAAAATCAATTTGGCCGATAAGTCTGAAATAAGACCTATTGGAATATTAGAAGATGTGTTAATTCAGGTGGGAGGTTTGATTTTTCCTGTAGATTTTGTGATTATTGAAGCTGAAGAGGCATTAAATGTGCCTCTTATCTTAGGGAGACCATTCCTTGCCACGGCCGATGCCAAACTTGAAGTTGGTCGTGGTAAGTTGACATTGAGAGCCGGGGATGAATCTGTAACATTTTCAAACACATGTTCTGTTTCTTTGCCTAATGCTGCTAATTATGTTGAAACTGCCTGTGTTAGTTCTTTGGATTCACAGATTGATAAATGGTTGGATGATAAGCTAGAGGAAAGAGAGCTAGAATTGAAGTCAACAGCGGTACATGTTCCTAAACCAACGGATGGCCCTTGTGCTAAAATCCGTAAGCTTTATAGTCGTGTGAGGTCCGCTATTTCTCATGGGAATATTAAGTTATCCGAAGAACTGTGCTCTAATTTATCAACAAATGAGAAAGCTGAGTTAATGATGGTTGTTGATATTTCTGACGAAGCAAATGATTGGATATGTAACAAGGTTAAAGGTAACTGTTTCTCTCCTTTTAAAAGTAGACCGCCCAACACTTCAAGTGTGGGGGCGTCGGGGTCCCAATGTTGGTGATTATGAGAGGTTCGAGTCTAGCTAAAGACTCGTAAATAAATTAAGCGCTTCTCGGGAGGCAACCCGTGTTATTTTCTTGCATTTTATTTTCATTTTTGTAGTTAGATTTGATGTTTTATTGTCAAGAAAGTGCAGGTGAAATTTTGGTGTGAATGGGATTGAGGATTGTTGATGGCTATAGTGAAGCTCAAGTGTGGGGGCGTCGGGGTCCCAATGTTGGTGATTATGAGAGGTTCGAGTCTAGCTAAAGACTCGTAAATAAATTAAGCGCTTCTCGGGAGGCAACCCGTGTTATTTTCTTGCATTTTATTTTCATTTTTGTAGTTAGATTTGATGTTTTATTGTCAAGAAAGTGCAGGTGAAATTTTGGTGTGAATGGGATTGAGGATTGTTGATGGCTATAGTGAAGCTCAAGTGTGGGGGCGTCGGGGTCCCAATGTTGGTGATTATGAGAGGTTCGAGTCTAGCTAAAGACTCGTAAATAAATTAAGCGCTTCTCGGGAGGCAACCCGTGTTATTTTCTTGCATTTTATTTTCATTTTTGTAGTTAGATTTGATGTTTTATTGTCAAGAAAGTGCAGGTGAAATTTTGGTGTGAATGGGATTGAGGATTGTTGATGGCTATAGTGAAGCTCAAGTGTGGGGGCGTCGGGGTCCCAATGTTGGTGATTATGAGAGGTTCGAGTCTAGCTAAAGACTCGTAAATAAATTAAGCGCTTCTCGGGAGGCAACCCGTGTTATTTTCTTGCATTTTATTTTCATTTTTGTAGTTAGATTTGATGTTTTATTGTCAAGAAAGTGCAGGTGAAATTTTGGTGTGAATGGGATTGAGGATTGTTGATGGCTATAGTGAAGCTCAAGTGTGGGGGCGTCGGGGTCCCAATGTTGGTGATTATGAGAGGTTCGAGTCTAGCTAAAGACTCGTAAATAAATTAAGCGCTTCTCGGGAGGCAACCCGTGTTATTTTTGTTGCATTTTATTTTCATTTTTGTAGTTAGATTTGATGTTTTATTGTCAAGAAAGTGCAGGTGAAATTTTGGTGTGAATGGGATTGAGGATTGTTGATGGCTATAGTGAAGCTCAAGTGTGGGGGGAGGCAAATAGAAAAAGCCGGGTTGGTTAAAAAGTGAGAAAGTTTGAAGTTTCCTTCCTTTACTAGCATTTTGGTTAAATTTTTAAATTTTTGAGGCTATAGGTTTTGTGCAAAGACGAGAAATGAAGTGAACCCAAAATTTTGCTAATCTAGGATAGAACTTGAGATTGGTTACTTTTTGCTTTCCTTTCCTAGTGCTTGTGGCATTTCATCGTTCCAAGGGGTCATAAGCTTGTTCCGAACTTCAAATAATCTAGGTTGCTTGCGAATTGTACCTTAATAATGAACCTAATGTGAATAATAGCTTCACTAGATGATGTATTGGTAGGCACCGCTTGAGGTTTTCCATTTGAATTTTGCAACTTGTGTGCATAAAGTGCTTGAAATGTGTTTAACATGCTTGTGGTAATTTGACTTAACATATGGTTTGCACACCGGATGTCCGGTCCTTAATTCTTATGTTATAGGTTGTGGCTCTAGTCATTATGTTTGGTCTTTATATCGGGGTGTCTGGGGTGCTTCGGCATCAAACGGGTGGCACATGCGGGGACACGCGCAAAACTTCTTTTTAATAGTCTAATGCTAATGTGGGCTTTGAGATTCGGACAAGTAAGTCCTTGGGGTGACCTCGTTTTACCTAGTCTACCTAAAGCTTCCAACTTGGGATAGATTGACTGAAAGTTCGTTACATGGGTCTCATAGAAACTCACGGGTATTAAATTATAAAACCTTTTGTTCTCGTATGTGTTAGTGTTTAGAGCATGGCCTCTGGATATGCAACCCAACCTTGAGTTATGGCGTAAGTCTCTTAACGATACTCACGTATCCGTAGCGAACCGCTGGCCTGACGCTTAGAGTACACTTTCGTATAATCACCCGATGTATGGATAGAGTTGCAATTCTAGACCGTAGGAGTATGTTTTGTCAAGGGACTCACAAGTATACCGTAATGAAAACCTAATGGAAAACCAATGGCGTGAGTGTTTAGGTGGACAAATATACCAATAATCATTGTGGAATATTGCTTATGTTGCCAATAATAATTGTGAAGCTTGCTAGTAGATTATAGCTTAGTAAGAACGAGCTTAAGGTCAATTAGAATGATAGAAATGTTAAAGAGGTGAACACAAGCATAGGGAGGATTCTAATTGTAACTGAAAGATGGTTTTGTTATAGATTAGTAGAATTTTCTGATTTCGTCTAAAACTTTGCTCATTAGTTTTTAAATGCATTTGCTTTTGGTATTCAACACCGCTTGGTTGGAATCTTCCCATATAACCATGTATCGTTTTGTGACATTTTGAATTGGGTTATTAAGATTGATAAAGTTTGATTTGCTTGAGGGCAAGCAAAGCTCAAGTGTGGGGGGATTTGATGTGACCAATTTATACCCATCGCCCACATCATTATTGGCCTTGTTATTAAGTGTTTTTAGTCGATTTTGTTGGCATTTGGCGCGTTTATGTGTTTGTTAGTGTTGTCAGGCTCTAAACAGGATACGTGTCCATTTGGTGTAAGTTCGGATGATTTCATAGGCCAAGATGTTGATTTGTGAGTCTGAGAGTTGTTCAGGGTTGTGAAGATAGAAAAGTCCAGCATGATTGGACTGCGCCGCAGTGAGGAGTGCATATGCCACTGCGCCGCAGTCATCTAATGGAAAGGCGTATTGAGACCAGTTATATAGCACTGCGCCGCAGTGGTGGTGACCTAAACCCACTGCGCCGCAGTCATCAAGTGCCAAAAGGAGGATAAATTCCAGTAGATTTGTACTGCGACGCAGTGAGGTGAACCATAGCCACTGCGCCGCAGTCATCTAATGGAAAGGCGTATTGAGACCAGTTATATAGCACTGCGCCGCAGTCATCTAATGGAAAGGCGTATTGAGACCAGTTATATAGCACTGCGCCGCAGTCATCTAATGGAAAGGCGTATTGAGACCAGTTATATAGCACTGCGCCGCAGTCATCTAATGGAAAGGCGTATTGAGACCAGTTATATAGCACTGCGCCGCAGTCATCAAGTGGCCAAATAGATAACAAAGAACCTAATTCTCAGGTATCAAATTATCTTTCTAGGAGCTGCACTATAAGGGATTTCTTCAAGGTTCAAAGGCTAGTTTTCTTCCTCAAAATCATTGGAGATCTACGTGCACCCATCTAGATCGTATCTACTTTTCTTGTCTTACAATTTACTTTCATCAAACGATTGGTACAATCATGTTTACCTTTTCTTTTGATTATTATTTACCATTCATCATGAGTGGCTAGATCTATTATCATCCACCTTGATGAAACTAGACGGATAATGTGATTGCTATGTTTTAATTCAAGAGTTGATTCTATTATCGTTATATTGAGATCTTTATTGATTAATTCCTTATTCTTTATTCTTTATTCTTTGTGATATTAATAATTTATTTGTTCATCGTTAGTGGTACTAGGTGAATAGGTATTTTATTTCAATTAATTGTCTATGATTGATTGTCTCCGGTTGGTGGTACCACGGTGAATGTCATTAGAATAATAGGTATTAATTGGTAAACGTGTTTAGATACGGTTGGTGGTACCACGTATTTATTCACATAGATATGATTGATAATTGTTAATCAAACAAACTAATTACTAGGGATATTTTCTTAAGCATTGGTGGTACCGGCTTGGGTAATTGAACTAGCAAATTAGGTGTTTGGGTAATTTGCAAGCGGTTGGTGGTACCACGTAAGCATCTTTATCCTTACACGATTATCTATTCAACTTAATGAATTTGATCTTAATTTAAAGCAATCACATTTGAAGTCGAGGGAAGTCAAGGTGGATGAATTTTAATATTATTGTCTGAAGTTTCATTTCATTTTATGTTTTTAATTTTCTGTTAAAAAGAGATTGAAGTAACACCCTTTTTCCAAACCATTTTATGAAACAACTAGTTCAACCAATCCCTGCGAACGAACACGGTCTTACCTGTTAACTATATTACAAACGATCGGGTCCACTGCCCGTGAGTGCGTAGTAGTGAGTTTTTAGGTGATTCTAGTTTTAAAAATATTACAAACGATCGGGTCCACTGCCCGTGAGTGCGTAGTAGTGAGTTTTTAGGTGATTCTAGTTTTAAAAAT
The DNA here is from genome assembly GCA_034093135.1 of Erigeron breviscapus. Classification (NCBI taxonomy): domain Eukaryota; kingdom Viridiplantae; phylum Streptophyta; class Magnoliopsida; order Asterales; family Asteraceae; genus Erigeron; species Erigeron breviscapus. Next base: position 75,554,016 of record CM067171.1, on the reverse strand, counting down.
ATAAAACTCGATTTAGCACATCAAGTTTTTGGCGCCGCTGCCGGGGATTGTGTGCCGTTTTAGTTGTTAAATTTAGTGGTTTGATCCTTCCTCACGCGTGAGGAAGTTATTTGCTTATTTAGTATAGTTTATTTTTGTTTATCACAGGTGCATTTTACGTGTGTGTTAGTTGTGTTTGCAGGCTTATTCTTAGTTAATGATCTTGCGATCTTCGGGTAAACCTCTGTTCAGTCCTTGGAGAACTCCACCGAGACGCAGGATTAACTATACAGCACCAACACCGCTATCACCTGCAACTCCACCCACTCAGGATTCAGACGAAGAAGGTTTTGATTTAGAAGAACTATTTTCAGAAGTTGAGAAAGAGGAGATGGGTGACGAACAACCAAGAGATCAAAATGATATCCGTTATGGAGATAGGGCCCGAAATATCCCTACGGCCCGCGGTTCAGCCATTAGACCACCCACTATTGATCATACTTTTAACTTGAAGCCCAATCATTTGAAAAGCATCGAAGAGCAACAATTTGATGGAAAGAGAAAATGGGATCCATATAAGCATTTGGAGAGATTTGAGAAGTTGGCACGGTTGTATCAATATGGTCAAAATCAAATGGATGCCGTGAAACTCGAGACATTTCCCATTTCAATCACCGGAGATGCTGAAGATTGGTTTAATGATCTTCCCGAGAATTCCATTACTACTTGGAACCAACTTAGACAAGCTTTTATTGATGAGTTTTATTCTCTTCGAACTCAAAGGAAGTTGGAAAATTTGATAAGGTCATTTGAGCAAGATGCTGATGAGGATATTGTCGATGCATGGATTCGCTTTAAGGATATGCTAAGGAATTGTCCAGGCCATGAGTTGACAAAGGAGAAGTATGTTGAGTTATTCTTTGATGGCTTGTCTAAGCAATCTAAAAGAGAGTTGGGTTATGCCTTTGGGGGAAGTTTCACCAAGATTACACCGAATGAAGGATATGATATTTTGGAACAAATGGTGAAGGATAACGCAACAATGGATGATGAAAGGTTTCTTAAGAATGAGAAAAGGATGAAGAAGGGAACCAAGGAAGGGAGAGTTGCAAGAGTTGAGAAAGATGATTCTGAGATTGTTGGAGAGATTCAAGCTTTGTCTTCACGTATGGAAAAAGGTTTTGCATCTCAAGAGGCTAGGTTTGGAGCTCTTGAAAAGGATGTGAAGACTATTGCTGACGGTTGTGACTATTGTGGAGATATGCATTATTCTGAGGATTGTCCCAATCGGGGACGTGAAGATGTCAACTACATTCAGAACCAGCAACAAGGGGGTTTCCAGCGCAACACCGGTTTCCAAAACCGGCCCTCAGGTAATACTTCTTACAACTCTTCCTTTCCTACTAATAATGCTCGTTTTTCAGGTAACAGGTGGCAAGAAGATCATTATCAGAATCAGCCTCAGCAGCAGATACACCAAGGCCAAGGATCTGGATCTTCTAACACCGATCCAAGTGACGAGTTGAGGGAGATGATGAAGCAAATGATGAGCAATCAGATTGAAACAAATACAAGTATTCAGAATATCAGGGAGGATACCAAGGAGCTGAATGAGAGGCTAGAAAGACTAAGTGGTAAAGTTGAGATGAATGCCAAGAATGCAGGGTTGAACTTTAAGGATCTCGAGAGTAGGATGGCAGCTTTAGCTAGGCCTACGGGGACTCTACCGAGCAATACCCAACAGAATCCAAAGCCTCAGTCGAGTAATCAAGGATCATGGAGAAAGGATGCCCAGCCCAATGTCAGAAATGAGCACGTGAATGCTATCACCACGAGGGCAGGTAACACTTATGATTCAGCTAAATCTTCACCTAATAATTTGTTTCAATCCGTGCAGGTTGATGAAGATGAGGAGCGAGTTGACGATGAGATTGAAATGGAACCGGAACCAGCCGTGCCGATACCGGCCGTTCCATCCGAACCCGTTGCTAAACCTGTTGAGAAGCCCGCTGAGGAACCAACTGTTAAGCCATATAAACCGAAGGCTCCATTTCCCCAGCGATTGGCGAAAAATAAGCTGAAGGAACAAATGGACAAATTTGTAAGTCACCTCCGTAAATTGCATATTAATATTCCATTTTTAGATGCAATTGTGCAGATGCCCGGATATGCAAAGTGCTTGAAGCAGATTTTGATGAATAAGAAGCATCTGGAAGAAGTGACTACTGCAGTTTTAGAGGATGTTTGCTCAGCAGCTGTAACAGGTAAGTTGCCCGAAAAACGAGGAGATCCAGGTAGTTTTACTATTCCTTGTAAGATAGGTAACTTAACGGTAAAAAAGGCTTTAAATGATTCGGGTGCAAGTATTAACCTTATGCCTTCTTCTCTTTACTCCAAGCTGAACTTAGGAACACCTAAACCTATTAACATGAAAATCAATTTGGCCGATAAGTCTGAAATAAGACCTATTGGAATATTAGAAGATGTGTTAATTCAGGTGGGAGGTTTGATTTTTCCTGTAGATTTTGTGATTATTGAAGCTGAAGAGGCATTAAATGTGCCTCTTATCTTAGGGAGACCATTCCTTGCCACGGCCGATGCCAAACTTGAAGTTGGTCGTGGTAAGTTGACATTGAGAGCCGGGGATGAATCTGTAACATTTTCAAACACATGTTCTGTTTCTTTGCCTAATGCTGCTAATTATGTTGAAACTGCCTGTGTTAGTTCTTTGGATTCACAGATTGATAAATGGTTGGATGATAAGCTAGAGGAAAGAGAGCTAGAATTGAAGTCAACAGCGGTACATGTTCCTAAACCAACGGATGGCCCTTGTGCTAAAATCCGTAAGCTTTATAGTCGTGTGAGGTCCGCTATTTCTCATGGGAATATTAAGTTATCCGAAGAACTGTGCTCTAATTTATCAACAAATGAGAAAGCTGAGTTAATGATGGTTGTTGATATTTCTGACGAAGCAAATGATTGGATATGTAACAAGGTTAAAGGTAACTGTTTCTCTCCTTTTAAAAGTAGACCGCCCAACACTTCAAGTGTGGGGGCGTCGGGGTCCCAATGTTGGTGATTATGAGAGGTTCGAGTCTAGCTAAAGACTCGTAAATAAATTAAGCGCTTCTCGGGAGGCAACCCGTGTTATTTTCTTGCATTTTATTTTCATTTTTGTAGTTAGATTTGATGTTTTATTGTCAAGAAAGTGCAGGTGAAATTTTGGTGTGAATGGGATTGAGGATTGTTGATGGCTATAGTGAAGCTCAAGTGTGGGGGCGTCGGGGTCCCAATGTTGGTGATTATGAGAGGTTCGAGTCTAGCTAAAGACTCGTAAATAAATTAAGCGCTTCTCGGGAGGCAACCCGTGTTATTTTCTTGCATTTTATTTTCATTTTTGTAGTTAGATTTGATGTTTTATTGTCCACTGCGCCGCAGTGGCCGCTTTGACTGGTCAACCAGATCGGGTAATAAGTTGTTATGTGCTCCGATTTTTCGATTTTGCTTATCCCTATTTACCTTTGTTTGACCGAATATGGACATTGAGGGCATTGTCCATCTTAAGTGTGGGGGGAGGCAAATAGAAAAAGCCGGGTTGGTTAAAAAGTGAGAAAGTTTGAAGTTTCCTTCCTTTACTAGCATTTTGGTTAAATTTTTAAATTTTTGAGGCTATAGGTTTTGTGCAAAGACGAGAAATGAAGTGAACCCAAAATTTTGCTAATCTAGGATAGAACTTGAGATTGGTTACTTTTTGCTTTCCTTTCCTAGTGCTTGTGGCATTTCATCGTTCCAAGGGGTCATAAGCTTGTTCCGAACTTCAAATAATCTAGGTTGCTTGCGAATTGTACCTTAATAATGAACCTAATGTGAATAATAGCTTCACTAGATGATGTATTGGTAGGCACCGCTTGAGGTTTTCCATTTGAATTTTGCAACTTGTGTGCATAAAGTGCTTGAAATGTGTTTAACATGCTTGTGGTAGTTTGACTTAACATATGGTTTGCACACCGGATGTCCGGTCCTTAATTCTTATGTTATAGGTTGTGGCTCTAGTCATTATGTTTGGTCTTTATATCGGGGTGTCTGGGGTGCTTCGGCATCAAACGGGTGGCACATGCGGGGACACGCGCAAAACTTCTTTTTAATAGTCTAATGCTAATGTGGGCTTTGAGATTCGGACAAGTAAGTCCTTGGGGTGACCTCGTTTCACCTAGTCTACCTAAAGCTTCCAACTTGGGATAGATTGACTGAAAGTTCGTTACATGGGTCTCATAGAAACTCACGGGTATTAAATTATAAAACCTTTTGTTCTCGTATGTGTTAGTGTTTAGAGCATGGTCTCTGGATATGCAGCCCAACCTTGAGTCTAAGTGATACGTCTCTTAACGATACTTGCGTATCCGTAGCGAACCTCTGGCTAGGCGCTTAAAGTACACTTTCGTATAATCACCCGATGTATGGATAGAGTTGCAATTCTAGACCGTAGGAGTATGTTTTGTCAAGGGACTCACAAGTATACCGTAATGAAAACCTAATGGAAAACCAATGGCGTGAGTGTTTAGGTGGACAAATATACCAATAATCATTGTGGAATATTGCTTATGTTGCCAATAATAATTGTGAAGCTTGCTAGTAGATTATAGCTTAGTAAGAACGAGCTTAAGGTCAATTAGAATGATAGAAATGTTAAAGAGGTGAACACAAGCATAGGGAGGATTCTAATTGTAACTGAAAGATGGTTTTGTTATAGATTAGTAGAATTTTCTGATTTCGTCTAAAACTTTGCTCATTAGTTTTTAAATGCATTTGCTTTTGGTATTCAACACCGCTTGGTTGGAATCTTCCCATATAACCATGTATCGTTTTGTGACATTTTGAATTGGGTTATTAAGATTGATAAAGTTTGATTTGCTTGAGGGCAAGCAAAGCTCAAGTGTGGGGGGATTTGATGTGACCAATTTATACCCATCGCCCACATCATTATTGGCCTTGTTATTAAGTGTTTTTAGTCGATTTTGTTGGCATTTGGCGCGTTTATGTGTTTGTTAGTGTTGTCAGGCTCTAAACAGGATACGTGTCCATTTGGTGTAAGTTCGGATGATTTCATAGGCCAAGATGTTGCTTTGTGAGTCTGAGAGTTGTTCAGGGTTGTGAAGATAGAAAAGTCCAGCATGATTGGACTGCGCCGCAGTGAGGAGTGCATATGCCACTGCGCCGCAGTCATCTAATGGAAAGGCGTATTGAGACCAGTTATATAGCACTGCGCCGCAGTGGTGGTGACCTAAACCCACTGCGCCGCAGTCATCAAGTGCCAAAAGGAGGATAAATTCCAGTAGATTTGTACTGCGACGCAGTGAGGTGAACCATAGCCACTGCGCCGCAGTCATCAAGTGCCAAAAGGAGGATAAATTCCAGTAGATTTGTACTGCGACGCAGTGAGGTGAGCTAAACCCACTGCGCCGCAGTCATCAAGTGCCAAAAGGAGGATAAATTCCAGTAGATTTGTACTGCGACGCAGTGAGGTGTGCCAAGTCCCACTACGCCGCAGTAATCTAGTGCCAAAAGAGGATAAATTCCAGGGGTATAAATAGATAACAAGAACCTAATTCTCAGGTATCAAATTATCTTTCTAGGAGCTGCACTATAAGGGATTTCTTCAAGGTTCAAAGGCTAGTTTTCTTCCTCAAAATCATTGGAGATCTACGTGCACCCATCTAGATCGTATCTACTTTTCTTGTCTTACAATTTACTTTCATCAAACGATTGGTACAATCATGTTTACCTTTTCTTTTGATTATTATTTACCATTCATCATGAGTGGCTAGATCTATTATCATCCACCTTGATGAAACTAGACGGATAATGTGATTGCTATGTTTTAATTCAAGAGTTGATTCTATTATCGTTATATTGAGATCTTTATTGATTAATTCCTTATTCTTTATTCTTTGTGATATTAATAATTTATTTGTTCATCGTTAGTGGTACTAGGTGAATAGGTATTTTATTTCAATTAATTGTCTATGATTGATTGTCTCCGGTTGGTGGTACCACGGTGAATGTCATTAGAATAATAGGTATTAATTGGTAAACGTGTTTAGATACGGTTGGTGGTACCACGTATTTATTCACATAGATATGATTGATAATTGTTAATCAAACAAACTAATTACTAGGGATATTTTCTTAAGCATTGGTGGTACCGGCTTGGGTAATTGAACTAGCAAATTAGGTGTTTGGGTAATTTGCAAGCGGTTGGTGGTACCACGTATTTATTCACATAGATATGATTGATAATTGTTAATCAAACAAACTAATTACTAGGGATATTTTCTTAATTTAAAGCAATCACATTTGAAGTCGAGGGAAGTCAAGGTGGATGAATTTTAATATTATTGTCTGAAGTTTCATTTCATTTTATGTTTTTAATTTTCTGTTAAAAAGAGATTGAAGTAACACCCTTTTTCCAAACCATTTTATGAAACAACTAGTTCAACCAATCCCTGCGAACGAACACGGTCTTACCTGTTAACTATATTACAAACGATCGGGTCCACTGCCCGTGAGTGCGTAGTAGTGAGTTTTTAGGTGATTCTAGTTTTAAAAATATAAAACTCGATTTAGCACATCAAGTTTTTGGCGCCGCTGCCGGGGATTGTGTGCCGTTTTAGTTGTTAAATTTAGTGGTTTGATCCTTCCTCACGCGTGAGGAAGTTATTTGCTTATTTAGTATAGTTTATTTTTGTTTATCACAGGTGCATTTTACGTGTGTGTTAGTTGTGTTTGCAGGCTTATTCTTTATTCTTTGTGATATTAATAATTTATTTGTTCATCGTTAGTGGTACTAGGTGAATAGGTATTTTATTTCAATTAATTGTCTATGATTGATTGTCTCCGGTTGGTGGTACCACGTATTTATTCACATAGATATGATTGATAATTGTTAATCAAACAAACTAATTACTAGGGATATTTTCTTAAGCATTGGTGGTACCGGCTTGGGTAATTGAACTAGCAAATTAGGTGTTTGGGTAATTTGCAAGCGGTTGGTGGTACCACGTATTTATTCACATAGATATGATTGATAATTGTTAATCAAACAAACTAATTACTAGGGATATTTTCTTAAGCATTGGTGGTACCGGCTTGGGTAATTGAACTAGCAAATTAGGTGTTTGGGTAATTTGCAAGCGGTTGGTGGTACCACGTATTTATTCACATAGATATGATTGATAATTGTTAATCAAACAAACTAATTACTAGGGATATTTTCTTAAGCATTGGTGGTACCGGCTTGGGTAATTGAACTAGCAAATTAGGTGTTTGGGTAATTTGCAAGCGGTTGGTGGTACCACGTATTTATTCACATAGATATGATTGATAATTGTTAATCAAACAAACTAATTACTAGGGATATTTTCTTAAGCATTGGTGGTACCACGGTGAATGTCATTAGAATAATAGGTATTAATTGGTAAACGTGTTTAGATACGGTTGGTGGTACCACGTATTTATTCACATAGATATGATTGATAATTGTTAATCAAACAAACTAATTACTAGGGATATTTTCTTAAGCATTGGTGGTACCGGCTTGGGTAATTGAACTAGCAAATTAGGTGTTTGGGTAATTTGCAAGCGGTTGGTGGTACCACGTATTTATTCACATAGATATGATTGATAATTGTTAATCAAACAAACTAATTACTAGGGATATTTTCTTAAGCATTGGTGGTACCGGCTTGGGTAATTGAACTAGCAAATTAGGTGTTTGGGTAATTTGCAAGCGGTTGGTGGTACCACGATTTATACCCATCGCCCACATCATTATTGGCCTTGTTATTAAGTGTTTTTAGTCGATTTTGTTGGCATTTGGCGCGTTTATGTGTTTGTTAGTGTTGTCAGGCTCTAAACAGGATACGTGTCCATTTGGTGTAAGTTCGGATGATTTCATAGGCCAAGATGTTGATTTGTGAGTCTGAGAGTTGTTCAGGGTTGTGAAGATAGAAAAGTCCAGCATGATTGGACTGCGCCGCAGTGAGGAGTGCATATGCCACTGCGCCGCAGTAGGAAAGGCATATGACTGCGCCGCAGTGAGGAGTGCATATGCCACTGCGCCGCAGTATGGAAAGGCATATGAGACCAGTTATATAGCACTGCGCCGCAGTGGTGGTGACCTAAACCCACTGCGCCGCAGTCATCAATGCCACTGCGCCGCAGTGAGGAGTGCATATGCCACTGCGCCGCAGTGAAGTCATATGCACTGCGCCGCAGTGAGACCAGTCATATGCACTGCGCCGCAGTGAGCAAGTCATATGCACTGCGCCGCAGTGAAGTCAATGCACTGCGCCGCAGTGAGAGTCAATGCACTGCGCCGCAGTGAGAGTCATATGCACTGCGCCGCAGTGAGAGTCATATGCACTGCGCCGCAGTGAGAGTCATATGCACTGCGCCGCAGTGAGAGTCATATGCACTGCGCCGCAGTGAGAGTCATATGCACTGCGCCGCAGTGAGAGTCATATGCACTGCGCCGCAGTGAGAGTCATATGCACTGCGCCGCAGTGAGGAGTGCATATGCCACTGCGCCGCAGTGAGAGTGCATATGCACTGCGCCGCAGTGAAGTCATATGCACTGCGCCGCAGTGAGAGTCATATGCACTGCGCCGCAGTGAAGTCAATGCACTGCGCCGCAGTGAGAGTCAATGCACTGCGCCGCAGTGAGGAGTGCATATGCCACTGCGCCGCAGTATGGAAAGGCATATGCACTGCGCCGCAGTTATATAGCACTGCGCCGCAGTGGTGGTGACCTAAACCCACTGCGCCGCAGTGGTGGTGACCTAAACCCACTGCGCCGCAGTGAGGAGTGCAATGCCACTGCGCCGCAGTGAGGAGTGATATGCACTGCGCCGCAGTGAGGAGTGCATATGCCACTGCGCCGCAGTAATCTAATGGAAAGGCGTATTGAGACCAGTTATATAGCACTGCGCCGCAATGGTGGTGACCTAAACCCACTGCGCCGCAGTCATGAGTGCATATGCCACTGCGCCGCAGTAATCATATGGAAATGCGCCGCAGTGAGACCAGTTATATGCACTGCGCCGCAGTGAGAGTGCATAT
>CM067171.1:75537420-75539920 GCA_034093135.1 Erigeron breviscapus | reverse complement strand
ATTATTGCAAGTCTTGTGGAGAAATTTCCAATTTACTTCCTCTTCATTGACCTGTTTTGTTTTAAAAATAGATGTGAGGATATATGAATTATAAGGGGTTGGCATCCCACCTCTCAACCCCTCACTCATCACTCACCTCCAACCACTCCCTTTATGCTACCTCAATTCTACCACTCACTCACCACTCACCCAAATTTTGTTGGCAACCCACCACTTACCTAAATTTTGTTGACAATCCACCACTCACCCCACACTATCCGTTACTGTAAGATACTCAGATCGCCCTCGTTTGTCGGACCTTCGAAACGAGATTGACTAAGGATATGTTGAGGTGCGGAATCCCTCAAGATAACCCACGGTTTCTATATCACCTTTTGAAAGATATATATATATATCACTATATATATATATATATATATATAACATAAACACTCGTATTTGGTTAATATATATATATATATATATATATATATATATATATATATATATATATATATATATATATATATATATATATATATATATATATATATATATATATATATATATATATATATATATATATATATATATATATATATATATATATATATATATATATATATATATATATATATATATATATATATATATATATATATATATATATATATATATATATATATATATATATATATATATATATATATATATATATATATATATATATATATATATATATATATATATATATATATATATATATATATATATATATATATATATATATATATATATATATATATATATATATATATATATATATATATATATATATATATATATATATATATATATATATATATATATATATATATATATATATATATATATATATATATATATATATATATATATATATATATATATATATATATATATATATATATATATATATATATATATATATATATATATATATATATATATATATATATATATATATATATATATATATATATATATATATATATATATATATATATATATATATATATATATATATATATATATATATATATATATATATATATATATATATATATATATATATATATATATATATATATATATATATATATATATATATATATATATATATATATATATATATATATATATATATATATATATATATATATATATATATATATATATATATATATATATATATATATATATATATATATATATATATATATATATATATATATATATATATATATATATATATATATATATATATATATATATATATATATATATATATATATATATATATATATATATATATATATATATATATATATATATATATATATATATATATATATATATATATATATATATATATATATATATATATATATATATATATATATATATATATATATATATATATATATATATATATATATATATATATATATATATATATATATATATATATATATATATATATATATATATATATATATATATATATATATATATATATATATATATATATATATATATATATATATATATATATATATATATATATATATATATATATATATATATATATATATATATATATATATATATATATATATATATATATATATATATATATATATATATATATATATATATATATATATATATATATATATATATATATATATATATATATATATATATATATATATATATATATATATATATATATATATATATATATATATATATATATATATATATATATATATATATATATATATATATATATATATATATATATATATATATATATATATATATATATATATATATATATATATATATATATATATATATATATATATATATATATATATATATATATATATATATATATATATATATATATATATATATATATATATATATATATATATATATATATATATATATATATATATATATATATATATATATATATATATATATATATATATATATATATATATATATATATATATATATATATATATATATATATATATATATATATATATATATATATATATATATATATATATATATATATATATATATATATATATATATATATATATATATATATATATATATATATATATATATATATATATATATATATATATATATATATATATATATATATATATATATATATATATATATATATATATATATATATATATATATATATATATATATATATATATATATATATATATATATATATATATATATATATATATATATATATATATATATATATATATATATATATATATATATATATATATATATATATATATATATATATATATATATATATATATATATATATATATATATATATATATATATATATATATATATATATATATATATATATATATATATATATATATATATATATATATATATATATATATATATATATATA
>CM067171.1:75482420-75529920 GCA_034093135.1 Erigeron breviscapus | reverse complement strand
GTGTCCAGATTTAGATATACTGGCAGTCTTGTTATGAAATAAAAGAGATGAGTCAGATTTGATATACTGACTATCTTGTTGTAAATTGTGATATAAGAGTTGTCAGATCTAGATATACTGACAGTCTTGTATAAAAGGTCGGATCTAGATATACCGACTGTTTTGAAATGAAAGTATTGTTAGATGTTGTATTCTAACTGCCTGGTCTTTTATAAATATGGGTCATTGTGTTGTATCAATGACGACTAAACATTTGGTCAAACATACTGTAAACTCACCAACTATTTCGATAGTTGATCCTCTCAAATTTCATGCTTTTCAGGGAACCAGCAGTAAGTATTTGGAAGCGTATATGGCATTTTGAAGCCATCTTTTGAACATTGGACGTACAATTAGCGTCAGACCTCTGAGGACTATAGTTTTATTTAGTCCTAATTGTACTTAGTTGTCCATATGTTATTATTGTAATTAGTGGGCCCGTTTCCAATTGAGGATAGTTTGTATCCGTGTATTGGGGTCCACTTCCGAACGATTATACTTGTAATAAACTTGTATCTGGATTAATGGATGTAATCTCTATTTACCTTCTGATTAGTACGCAATTACTTGTTAACCCTGTATTTCCGCTACAACGGGGTGTGACAGAATTCTCTTGATTCGACAGAGGAAGACAAATATTAAAACCCTTTACAGAAAAAGGGTTTAAAGTGATCGCAATATCGTCCAACTTTGAGTTCTTGTTCAAGAACACGATGCCCGAAACTTGGTTTTCGAAGTTAATTAAAGGTCATATTCATCCTGGTGTGATCCCAATAGGCCAAAACTTGTTAAGTTTTTTAAGTTAAGTCTGTTGTATAATTATGGAGTGTATATAGATTTTGAGATTAGGATTAAGGATCTTCAAAAGTTTTGCATAGTTAAAGAACTCGATTGGTGCGCAAACAATCAATCCGCATATGAAGAACTGGAGTAGATTGAAAAAGTTTGTTCTGGTTTTGATAAGATGCATCCATTGCTTTACAAAATTCATTGAAGAATTTGCTGTAACTTTCAATGGTAAGTTGGTCAAATGGGATCACAATGGTGAATGGTCGTATGCTATTAGCCATGATGATATTGCAATTAGTACTATAGAAGATTAGTTCATTGGATAGAACTTTTTGTAAAACTGTAAGTCCCTCACTTGATGGTTTAACCCACTAGTGTAAAATACAACAAGTCAAGAGTGCACTAGATTGGACTAGTATTACTTAAATATAAATGCAAGTATATAAATAAAGTAATACAAGACTTAAAGAAATAAATAATGTAAAGGTGGAACACAATGTAATTTTCAAGTGTATTTTATTTATTGATGTTAAATAAAATACAAGGTTGTTGCGGAACCAAGATATTACAGTATGTAAATATCCTAACAACCTATGAATTACAAATGATCTATATTTGTTAAATATTCTCTTTTGATCGAAACACTTAAAGTTGTGAAGTATTCCTTGTTACGATCGAGAGTATTTAGATAAATTCACCAATTTATGCAAAAAGTAAATTGGACGAGGTATGTGACTTGGTATTTATAGGCAAATAAATTCAACAGTGAATTTATTATGTCGTACAAATATGGTTGCATGCATTTAAGGAAATAACTTTAATTCCTTAAATGCATTGGTTAAAGTACAAGGATAAAGTCATGTTGAAGTGACTTGTCATCCTTTTAACCAACCACCTTTACACACGTATTGTACTTTTATCAATAGACAAATGGATTGTCCGTGTAAAAGTGTGTAAAGGTAAAAGTCAATTCCTCGTAATCAGTGTTCAGACTTGTAAGGTCTAGAACACTGACAAAGCTCCAGTCAGAAGATCTGGTAAGACTGTCAGTGGGCTCCACTGCTTGTCAGTCTTCTTTCTTCAAACTTCAGTCTTTGACTTCAGTAAGAATGTCTTTAGTAGGATCGATCTGGACTGGAGTGAAGTCCAGTAAGCTGAAATCTGGTGAGCTCCAGATTTCCTATACAAGTGAGATGCTTACTAGTCTTCCATTATTTGTTCAGAAATAATGCAAGGTTTTTCAAGCTTCTATCTATACAATTGTATGCTTGAAAAACACTTGATTTTGACTAAGTCTAAAAATTTAAATTACTGGAGAACACTTTATAGATCATCAGTGTTCCAGTTTTAATCTTTTAGTTTTAACTTAGACTTAATCTGATCACTTACTTGTGAATCAAAAATTGCAACTATATTTACAAGACATCAACATATAAAAAGTTACAACTTTGATTTAAAATAAATACAAATACAAGTAAGATGATAAAAGAGTCAGGCCCTTCTCTTTGAAGCTTGTCCAGGTGCATCTTCAGTGGCCTTTCTCTTTGGAGAAGGTGAAGCATCTGGAGATCTCATGCCCAAATGCAATTTCCATCTGTTGCTTCCTTTTCCATACCTTCTCAATTCTTTTCAAAAATGCTTTAACATCTGGAGACAGATCAGTCTTCCCACTAAATGTTAAACCAATCTCCTTCAGTTCAGACCACCCAAAAGCCTGGACTGAGGTGTTCTTCCTTTCATCAACAAAGTTACCCTCTCTGGTCAACTTTACCTCAAACTTTGTCATACCTTCGTGATTGTCAGCCAATTTTATTTCAGCACCTATGATCCTTCTGGCATTTGCCCTGAACATCAACAGTTCATTATATTTGTCTTTTAGTTTTGCCATCTGGATCATTGCTTCAGTTTCCCTGGACACTTTCAGATCATCCAAAACTTTTTGAACTTGAACTTGATCAATTCTTTTGGAAGTGTCCAGTGGAATGAAGGTACTGAGATCTGCATCTCTGGCAGCCTTTGTTCTTCTGGCTGGGAGTTTGGGTCCACCTTTCATTTTCTTCCTGTACTCGTTTCTCCAGAGCTGCAGCATTTGACCTGACCTTTTTCTGGAGGTCAACTAACTCATGCTTCCTTAACTCAATCAACTCCTGAACAGGGCGACCATATGTTTCAGCATCAAATTTTTGTTCATCTTCAGAGTATCTGGAACGAACATATACATCGTCCATAGCATCAAGACATTGGTGAACTCTGGGATCATCTTTCATTAACTTGTACACATCAACGTGAATGCCCAACCTGCCAGCATTGTATGAATCCAGAGTTCCCATGTTTGCCATCTCTAATTTATGGGCCAGCAACCCTTCTCTTTGAGTTCTTTTGAAGATGTCAATCAGAATGCCTTGCTGTTCCAGTCTCTTAGATGTTTCAACATCTACTGACGCCCTTTCAGGGAAACCTTAAGTGGTTTCATCTTCCACACTCTCTTCAATTTCTTCTCCAGACACCACGTGTTTCTTTCTTTTCAAATTCTTCAAAGTGGTGGTGATGTCTGGGAATTCTTCAAACTGTGGCTCACTGGCATCAGTACCAGCAGCCTCTTCTTCTTGCACAATGGCTTCAGTACCAAAGGCTTTTAAAATAAAAAGGGCTCTCTCAATAGCACCAGCAGGAACTTCCTTTGTTTTCTCAATCACCTTCTCAGTAGCAGCAGTTTTCTCAGTAACAACAGATTTTCCCCCCTTGGAATGATCACCAGTCCTAGACTTGAGATCATTCCATAACTGCTCCAACATATGACGGTCAGATGACCCAAAAGTACGACCAGCTACTAGAGTGGTGATATTCACAGTTTTCCTTAAATCAGTCACTTCCTTCTTGATAATTTGGAGTTCTGAAGGCAAGTGCTTTGGCAATTCAGTATCAATCATCTTCACCACTTGAGGCAACAACCCATCTTGAATACTCCTTAAAACTGACCCAGAAATTTCTTCAGTGATTTCTTTCAACATGCTGTGTCTGAACTTCTTAGCACACTCATCACTGATGTGACTAACAACAGAATTCTGGTCAAGGGCTGGCCTACTTTCCAAATGACTCACTGACTCAGTCAACCTCTGAACTTCTTCTTTCAGACCTGCCAGTGGTTGCACAATTTCTGCCTTGACTGCAGTCTGAACAGAAGCTACCAGTTTCTCATTCAATTCCTGGACTGCCACTTTAATAATTTCAGAATTTTTGTTGGTGGCCAGTACCAGTTCATTCAACTTCTCAAATACCAGCTTCTCATTTCCAGCGAACAGGTTCATTTCTGATGCAAGATTATTTGACAATAAGGATTTAAATTCAGAAACAACCTGAGAAGAAGACTGGAGTGATCTCTCCAGGTCCGCCACCTTATTCAAAAGGCCTTGGACCTCGGCGGAAGAAGAAGTGGAGAGACCACTTGGAGGAGCAAGTTCAGAAGCAATCCTGGTGACTTGAGAAACTTGTGCCTGGACTCCTTCAGTAGATGTTGCAGATGTTATAACAGTGGAGTCCAGCACACGGTGTTCAGGAAAGTCCAGTTGTGTTTCAAGTGGTGGAGGTTGTACTGATGAAATTTGGAGAGAACTGGGGTTAAAGTATGGTGTATTTGGAGGAAGTGAAGAAGGTGGTGGTGGAGGAGGTACAAAGGTTGATTCTGGTGGCGGTGGTGGAGTATTTAATGATTCAGGAGGTGGTGGCATTTCAGTGGATTCTGGTGGAGGAGGTATATCTGATGAAGCAATATCACCCAGAAAATCCATGTTTGCATCAAAATTATCATTATCAGACAAAGGTGACTCAACTACTTCTTCCCATACTGGAGCTTCACCAACTGTCTGATCACCAACTTCCCTATTCAAATCAATCTGAGCATCCTGCTCAACATTTTCTTGTTCCACAATCAAAGTACCATCTGCATGCATTATATCACCAGCCGAAGAATGTGAAACTGGAATTACTAGAGGTGAGGCTCCAGTAACCCCAGTCTGTGCAAGAGTTGTGTCAGAAATATGGCTATGTACAAGAGATTGTGCTGACACGGACTCTACTGAGGGTTGGGTTGACCCTCTATTTTCTTCACCACTCACCCCTACAAGAATATTGGGAGTGGTTGCTTGTAAGTTTTCCCTTGAGACATCTCCAGATTCCTGTTGGGAGGAATCTGGATGGCTAACAACGACACTACTGGGAGCGACCACATCTCCCACTTTCCTAAGACGACGAGGTTTATCGCTTCTTGGTCGTCTGGAGGTGTTTTCAGGTAAGATATTCACATTCTGCTGAGGGTCAGGAACCACCTGGGTTACTGGTGGTACCATTTCAGCATTGAGGACTCCAGTGGATCCTTCATTATTTTGAAGCCCGCCTGGAGCCTCTTCCAACTCATCTGGTGATGATGCATCGGTTTCATCATTTCGAAAATGGTTGAGCATATTAGGAGGGATATCAACTTCACCAGTTGTAGATTTTAATTGGTTTAAATCCCTCATATACTCACAAACAGAAAAATGATTTGACTCATAATCATACTCATTACGAAGAGCTCTTTTAAAAACAAGTGAAAGGAAACGAATAAAAGGTACATGGGCTTTTCTACCTTTCACTTTCAGACGCTCAACAAGAACATCAAAAAAGATCTGAGCAAAATCCGCCCTGTATCCAAACCATAGGCAATATGCAATCTGGAGTTGTGTCTAGTTAATCTGATCTAACCCTCCAGAGCTGCCTCCCAAACATTCAACCAAGTGAGTGAAGAAGAATCTCCATGAGTCTGTCAGCTTGCTCATGTAGATTGTTCCTTTTCTCTGAAGCTGGCCATGCTCATCCAATATATCAGTGTGCCCCATCTGCCTACACACATCCCTCAAATTAATGCCAGAGGGAAGTGTAATGCCCATTTCATTTTCTGCAAAATAATTTAATCGAAGGGCATCCCTGAGAGAATCAACAGTGAGAGTGAAGGCCCTGGTGCCTTGTTTCAATGTATAGTGGATTGCTTGATCTTGCTCCACATACACTGCTGTGTACCAGAATTCACACAAGTATTCGTGGTACATATTCCCTGGGTTGAGAGTTAGGGCACCATAAAGTGGACAACTGAGAAAGAAGGCATTCATTCGCCCAATGATTGATTGAGGATCATGGGTGCTTGAAAGTTTTGCCATCCAATAAGTAGCAGAAAGAAGATTTTTGTTGGAGTTTGATTGTCGAGGAGCCATTTTATACAAGCAAATAACCCAGAAAAGAAAGAAAAGATGATGATTTAAAGCTTTTTAGGGTTGGATTTTATGAATTTATGATGAAAGAGAGTGATGATTGGAAATTGAATGAAAAAGAGAGTAAATGAAGGAATTTTGGGAGTAAATACTTTCGAAATGAAGTGAAAAAGAGTAAATATGGGTATTTATAGAGGAGAGAGAAAATGGAATTCAAAACGGTTAATTTGAATTTATTCAAAGTAATTTTGATCGGTTTTGAAATCCGCATTTAATGTTTCCCATCACACATAAATGTGCGACGGTTGACAGCCCACAAAAACTACCCACTAGTACTTTTTGTCTTCCCAAGGTAAAAAATACCATCATTTAGTTTGAAAAATGACATGCCACGTAGGATAAACAGTAACTGTCCATTCAAAAGGTTTGCTTACGTGGCACGCACAAAGACCAAGTATTAAAATATTATGACTGATAACCCAAGACTCATTTTAGTGCATCTGGAGGTTGACTAGACACTCCAGTGTCACTGGTGGATTAGGCCAGTGAAGATATGCACTGATGGTACACTGGAGGACTTCCAGTAATGTACCAGTGATATTTTCCAGAAAATTCTTCCAGTGGGAAAATAAATTTCCCCTGAAATTAAAAACATTTTAAGGACAAAAATATATGGTCTGAGTTTTCCCCCTGGAATGGTGATCCATAAATCTATTAATGCAAAGATAGTATCACAAAGGCGTTCGATAGCTAAGCTGGTATAGATTTATAAATCTGGAAATCAAGAACCCTGCCAGTGTCACAAAGGCGTTCATAACAAGGTTCCAGATTTAAGGGTTCAACATTCCTAACTCACCAACAAGATGTTCAAAGGTTTTTACATCCAGTGGTTTAGTAAAAATGTCAGCGAGTTGTTTGTCAGTGGGAATAAAATGGATTTCAATATCATTTTTCATAATATGATCACGAATAAAATGATACCTGATGTCAATGTGCTTTGTCTTTGAGTGCATGACTGGATTGTTTGAGATAGCAATGGCACTGGTATTATCACAGAAGATTGGGGTCTTTGAATACTTAATACCATAATCAAGCAACTGGCTTTTCATCCAGAGTATCTGAGCACAACAACTGGCTGCAGATACATACTCAGCTTCAGCAGTTGACAATGAAACTGAAGTTTGCTTCTTACTGGTCCAGCTGACCAGTTTGCTACCAAGGAAATGACATCCACCAGTAGTGGATTTCCTGTCTATCTTACAACCTGCATGATCTGAATCTGAATAACCCATTAGATCCATGCCTGAGCCTTTAGGATACCAAAGGCCCAAACTGGGGACACCCTTAAGGTATTTCAGTATGCGCTTTACAGCAACCATATGAGATTCTTTTGGATTAGACTGCTATCTGACACATAAACATGTTGAAAACATTATATCTGGTCTACTGGCAGTTAATACATCAGTGAACCAACCATGCCTCTATAGACAGTGGTGTTCACTGGTTTTCCATCTGGATCCGAGTCCAGAGTGAGTGGTGCAGAAATTGGAGTGGTTTAGATGGTGAAGAGTTCATATCATATTTCTTTAATAGATCTCTAACATATTTTTCTTGATTAATAAAAATACCATCACTGGTTTGTTTAATTTGAAGACCTAGAAAAAATGTTAATTCACCCATTAAACTCATCTCATATTCTGAAGACATAATTTTAGAAAATTTCTTGCACATATTTTCATCAGTAGACCCAAAAATAATATCATCAACATAAATTTGTACCAGCAGAAGATTACCTTTTTCATGAAGAATAAATAAGGTATTGTCAATTGCACCTCTTTTAAAGCCATTTTTCAATAAGTGTTTAGTCAGAGTGTCATACCAGGCACGTGGGGCTTGTCTGAGACCATAAAGTGCTTTGTCCAGACGATATACCCAGTGAGGATGCTTTTCATCAACGAAGCCTGGTGGTTTCCTGACATAAACTTCTTCTTCCAATTTTTCCATTCAAAAATGCACTCTTTACATCCATTTGGTAGACCTTGAATTGATGATGAGCAGCAAATGCTAAGAATATTCCGATCGCTTCAAGTCTAGCCACTGGAGCAAATGATTCATCAAAATCAATATCTGATTGGCAATACCCCTATGCAACCAATCTGGCCTTGTTTCTGACAACATGACCATCTTCATCTACCTTGTTCCTGAAGACCCATCTGGTTCCAATTGGTTCTTTCTTACCAACTGGGAAAGGAACCAGGTTCCAAACCTTATTCCTTTCAAACTGGTGTAGCTCTTCTTGCATAGCTATCACCCAACTTGGATCTTCCATAGCCTTGTCAATCTTCTTCGGTTCTATCAGTGATAAGAAGCTGACGTATAAACATTGTTCACTGGAGGCTCTTCTGGTCTGAACCCCTCTACTGGAGTCTCCTATGATTTGATCAATAGGATGTGCTTTTGACCACCTAGAGTATTGACCAGGATTGTTATGTATAACAATATCAGTGCAAGAATTCAGTTGGGGTGCACCAGTTGAAGCATTATCAACTGGCACCCAAGGTTCTTCATAAACTATCTCCACATCTTCATCAGAGTCATTAAGATCACGATGTGCATCATGAAATTCCTCATTTGAAGGCATTTCCTGGAGAATTGGTTCAGTTTCAACTGAATCTGATACAGGGGGAGTAGTACGAACATCTGATCCAATAATAAGTTCAGAGGGTAGTTTGAAACTTATTGAAGGATAGAAAGGAGTACTACTGGGGGTTTCTTAATCTGAACAGGTTCCAGATCAGGATGACTGGAAACTGTGTCTTCTGAATCTTTATTGTAGTTGATAGGATCAGATTCACAGAAGACAATTGGAGTTACTGGGGAGTATCAAGGGTTGGCTATTATTGATTGCTGCATTTGACTCATCAAATGTGTATTGTATGGACTCATGAACCTTCTCCAGTCTTTTGTTATAGACTCTGAAGGCCTTGCGAATGGCTGAATAACCCAAGAAATATCCTTCATCAGCTTTGGCATCAAATTTGCCTAACTGACTGGAGTCGTTCAGGATGTAAACTGGACATCCAAAAACGTGAAAATAACCAATATTTGGTTTTCTATTTCTTAATACTTCATAGGCTGTCTTCTTGTGTCTTTTGATATACACTGACCGGTTCTGAGTGTGGCAAGCAGTAGCAATTGCTTCAGCCCAGAAACTGGTAGGAAGACCAGATTCAGCAAGCATACTCCTGGCAGCTTCTATCAGCGTTCGATTTTTCCTTTCTACAACTCCATTTTGCTCTGGAGTTCGTGCTGAAGAGAAATTCTGGGAGATGCCAGTGTCAGTACAGAATGACTCCAGTGTAGCATTCTGGAATTCTGTTCCATTGTCACTTCTTAACTGACACACTTTTCGCTTATATTTGAGCTCAATTTGCTTAATAAGAGTAATGATTTCAGCAGCGACTTCATTTTTAGACCTGAGAAAGATAACCCAGCAATATCTGGAAAATTCATCGACAATCACAGGGTGTATCTTTTACCAGCACGAGTCTGAACATTCACTGGACCAAAAAGATCCATATGAAGCATATGAAGTGGTTCAGATATGCTGAAATTCTGCTTGGTCTTGAAACTGGCACGTTTCTGCTTCCCCATCTCACATCCTGGACATGGCCTTTCGTTTTTGAAGGAAACTGAAGGTATCCCATCTGCCAGTTGTTTTCTAGACAATTTATTAATATTTTTGAAATTTAAATGGGATAACCTTTTATGCCATAACCAGTTTTTGTCTTCATCAGCTTGAGTATAGAAACACTGCTCTGAGGGAGAGCTTTCCATATCCATCACATACACATTCCCTCTTCTGGGAGCAATCAATACTACCTTCAAGTCCTTGTTGAATACAATGCCCTGAGCAATATTGAACAATACTTGGTAGCATCATCACATAGTTGACTTACACTGATCAGGTTATATTTCAAACCATTCACATAGGCAACTCGTCTGAATTTGACTTGTCCATTGTTCAGAACACCATACCCCTCAGTCTTTCCACAACCATCATTTCCAAAAGTAATGGAGGGTCCATCAGAAATTATGAACTCCTCCAGTAGGGTCTTACATCCGGTCATTGTCCTGCCAGCAGCACTGTCAAGATACCAAATATATTTCTTTCGATCGCCCTGCACATCCACCAGATTAATTAGTTAGTTTTGGGAACCCATCGACTGATGGGTTCACTGGACCCTCCCTTATAGGTCCCTGGAGGTATCTGGTTGAGTTCACTTTCTTGTATAATAGATTTCTCTGAAAATACAATTGGAATAGATAATTTTGAAACCTTTTTCTTTTTCTTCTCGACTGGAGAAACATTTTTATCTTTCTTTGAAAAAGGTTTTGAATTTTGTTTAGGGCCAGATGAAGTACCCTCAAAATTGTTCAGTCTTGCATTACAACTTTGAACTTGATGAGCCAGTAGTTGAAACTGGCTCTCCAGCCTTAACAAAATGGTTTCTTCAGATGACACCTTAGCCTTTCCAGATGACTGGATTTTAGGCTTAGGAGGGGAGACATTCTTTTTCTTAGGAACTGAAGGTTCCTTTGAAGCAGACTGAGGCAAAGGTTTCCTTTGATTAACCTTTTTAACTGGAGCAGTCATCTGTGATGCTCCAGTCTTAACCTCTGGGAGTTGAGCTGGGATAATACAAGTTTTTGGGGTAGAGGGTTCATCATAAATGGTGCTTAGTTTGACCTCTTCTGGTAACCGGTCAATAACTGGTATTAATGCTGCAACATGAGTATTTCCATCCAAATATGCACGTTTTTGGGATGGAAATTGGTTTATTCCAGCATCATATGGCTTTCTGGTTTCTAGCCATGATTTAATGACCTGTTTTTCTTTTTGCAAAATTATTTCCAGATTATGTTTTTCTTGAACCAGTTGTTCAGTTACCAAAACTTGTGCTTGAAAAGCTAGCTCAATATCCTGGAGCTCTTTTAATTTTGATTGTAAAATTGAAAGTTCAATGAAATCTGTTTCAAAACCTTTTGACATGTCAGATCTAACAGTTTCAACGAAAATTAAATCAGCATTAAGAGCTTCAGCAATGTCCAATTTTAATTCTTGGTCAGTCTCAAGATCATATTCACTAACCTTTTTGATCACTATGTCCACCCATCTTCCAGATGTGACATCTTCCTTCACCAGATGCTCTTGGTCAGCCAGAGCCATGAAACAACAATCTCTTTCCTCTTCTTCATCAACTGATGAATCATCAGAGGGAACCCACTTTTCTTCAGTAGTTGCAATCATGCATTTATTATTATTATTCTCTATTTGTTGGGACATGAGAGCAATTTGAGCCTTAAGCTTTTTGTACTTGGACTTGTAGCTATCATCAGGCTTTTGATAAGAAACATATGGACCAGACTGAGAAATGAACTGACTGGACTTGCACCCCTTCATGAAATGACCTTTTCTGCCACACTTAAAGCATGTCAGATTGGTCTTGTTAGTAGAGGAACTGGGTGCATGTTGTCCAGTGGGCCTATTTGCTCTTGCTTTAAAATGGTTAAACGTTTTAGCAATCATTGCAACTAGGTCATCACTGTCAGCTTCATCACAGTCTAGTGAGATATTATTTGTGACTCCAGATTCCATTAGTTCAGACATCATCTTCTTCATAGAAAATACATTCTCGGAAGACATTAATGCCGCACATGGTGGTTCAGTATGACTGACCATAGTGGAACTACTGGAAGCATGATTTAAAGCATCTTTTTCAGCCTCAGTTCTTTGGGCTTGGTTTTCCTCAGTAAATCAAAAAGCTCCATACAAGGTTGATAAAGTATGAGTATGCAAAGTTTTTCCTTGTCTTAGAACCAAAATCATGTGAGACCATTTGGTGGGCAAAATATCACAAAATTTCTCCAGAAGTATATCCTTGTCCTTCTCAACCCCCAGTCCTCTCAACTGGTTTATAATGCTCATAAATCTGGTGTAAGTACCAGTAAGAGACTCATTGGGGAGAGCAAAAAATGACTCATACTTCTTGTTTAGGGAGACCTTTCTGGTAACAACAGTGTCATCACCTCCTTCATACTGGTTCACCAGTTCATCCCACATGGATTTAGCACTGGGATAGAGAACTAGTGTGGGAATTAGGGTTTCTGGAACAGCCCCGAGGATCATGTTTTTAAGGATGGTATCAAGATTTACCAGTCTCCTCTCCTCTTCAGACCAGTGTTCCTCCCTCTTTTCCTTTCCAGATCTAGATCCAGTTGGATCAAGAAGTGGGTTGAGAGGAGATTTAGGAATATAAGGACCTTCATTTAAAATTTTAATCATATTCCTCTCAATGCCAGTAACATGTAAAATCATCCTAGCTTTCCACGTCCCAAATTCATCACTGTTCCCACTAAATTTAGGAACAGGATTGTTTGAATAGTGCACATGCACATGTGGAGAAGCAGGAGTAGAAGGTGGTGGGGGATTATTGTTAATAACAGGTGGTGGTTCATTTTGATCATTTTAAATAGGATCAGGACCAAGACTGAAACCTCCTTGTGTATTTTCTGGGTTGGCCATCAAGAAACAGATCTAGGCAAATATGTTAGCCTTCTGCTCTGATACCACTTGTAAGTCCCTTACTTGATGGTTTAACCCACTAGTGTAAAATACAACAAGTCAAGTATGCACTAGATTGGACTAGTATTACTTAAATATAAATGCAAGTATATAAATAAAGTAATACAAGACTTAAAGCAATAAATAATGTAAAGGTGGAACACAATGTAATTTTCAAGTGTATTTTATTTATTGATGTTAAATAAAATACAAGGTTGTTGCGGAACCAAGATATTACACGTATGTAAATATCCTAACAACCTATGACTTACAATCGATCTATATTTGTTAAATATTCTCTTTTGATCGAAACACTTAAAGTTGTGAAGTATTCCTTGTTATGATCGAGAGTATTTAGACAAATTCACCAATTTATGCAAAAAGTAAATTGGACGAGGTATGTGATTTGGTATTTATAGGCAAATAAATTCAACAATGAATTTATTATGCCGTACAAATATGGTTGCATGCATTTAAGGAAACAACTTTAATTCCTTAAATGCATTGGTTAAAGTACAAGGATAAAGTCATGTTGATGTGACTTGTCATCCTTTTAACCAACCACCTTTACACACGTATTGTACTTTTATCAATAGACAAATGGATTGTCCGTGTAAAAGTGTGTAAAGGCAAAAGTCAATTCCTCGTAATCAGTGTTCAGACTTGTAAGGTCTAGAACACTGACAAAGCTCCAGTCAGAAGATCTGGTAAGACTGTCAGTGGGCTCCACTGCTTGTCAGTCTTCTTTCTTCAAACTTCAGTCTTTGACTTCAGTAAGAATGTCTTCAGTAGGATTGATCTGGACTGGAGTGAAGTCCAGTAAGCTGAAATCTGGTGAGCTCCAGATTTCCTATACAAGTGAGATGCTTACTGGTCTTCCATTATTTCTGGACAAATCTTCAGTGACGCTCCAGTCTTCAAGTCTGGAGTGGTCCAGTCAAACTGGACCTAACAAAAACTTATATCGATATCCATACATAATTGTATATAATCTTATTGAATTGAATATATGGGTTCAACCACATATATTATATATTATTTAGATATAGATATATGATAGGAGGAGATATATCAATTGCTATAGGACTGTATAAGTGTATAATAAGAAGATGAATGAAGTGTTAAATGGTTGTAATTCTGAATTAAGATTCTTGAATGATAGTTGTATACTTGAATGTACTTCATTGAGTTTAGATACTTTTTATTTGTTAGTATATATGGTGAAATTTTTATTAGTAAGATTTTTATGTCCTTTTTCGTCATTTACATTTTTAAACTGCAGCTACAGCTATCATGCCAAACACCATTAATAAATAAAAGCTTTTGTTAACAGCTTTGATAAAAAGCTACAACTTACAGCTCCAACTAAAAGTTACAGCTACCAGCTACAGCTAGTTTTTCCAAACATACCCTTAATGTTTCTACTGCTGTTAAACGCAGAACCAACATTAACTTAATTACCCTTTACATGTAATGTCTACATTCATGTCAAGTACCTGCAAAACATAAATAATAAACAAACATATAAACATATATAAAAGGATCCCAATATGATCAACAATATATGCCAAGGTAATTTCATTGACAAACAGTAATTTACAAGATAAATTACAAGACTTGAATATAAAACACACATCACATCTAGAATGCTTTTGTCACCAAGAAACATGCACCAACAGTCTCCCCCTTGACACCAGCATCTAGATGTGGCCTTCAAGTCTTCATTTGTCTCCTAAGTGTTGGCCAAAACCCTGTCATCAGGAACTTCAGTCTAGGGTACTGGTGCTGAAGCACTTGGCTCAACTGCTGCTGGAAGGACTACATTTTGATCTTCCCCAGCCGGAACCCCTGCTTCTGCATTTGGCTCTTCAACTGCTGAAGGGATCACATTTTGATCTTCCCCAGCTGGAACCCCTGCTTCTGCATTTGGCTCTTCAACTGCTGAAGGGATCACATTTTGATCTTCCCCAGCTGGAACCCCTGCTTCTGCATTTGGCTCATCAACTGCTGGAGGGACCACATTTTGATCTTCCCCAGCCGGAACCCCTGCTTCTGCATTTGGCTCTTCAACTGCTGAAGGGATCACATTTTGATCTTCCCCAGCTGGAACCCCTGCTTCTGCATTTGGCTCATCAACTGCTGAAGGGATCACATTTTGATCTTCCCCAGCTGGAACCCCTGCTTCTGCATTTGGCTCATCAACTGCTGGAGGGACCACATTTTGATCTTCCCCAGCCGGAACCCCTGCTTCTGCATTTGGCTCTTCAACTGCTGAAGGGATCACATTTTGATCTTCCCCAGCTGGAACCCCTGCTTCTGCATTTGGCTCATCAACTGCTGAAGGGATCACATTTTGATCTTCCCCAGCTGGAACCCCTGCTTCTGCATTTGGCTCATCAACTGCTGGAGGGACCACATTTTGATCTTCCCCAGCCGGAACCCCTGCTTCTGCATTTGGCTCTTCAACTGCTGAAGGGATCACATTTTGATCTTCCCCAGCTGGAACCCCTGCTTCTGCATTTGGCTCATCAACTGCTGGAGGGACCACATTTTGATCTTGTTTATAAATCTAACAACGATCTCTTCTCCGTTCGGTCCTTGAGTGACACGCTTCTTTCTCGGAGTTGGTTTGAACTTGAACTTTCTCGGATCTGACTCTCCACTCTGCTTGAGATGATTGTCATTCTTGATCCAGCTCTCAAACAACTTCGCACGCTTGTGATTACCAATAAGCCTAAGCCCTGCAAGACCATAGAAATCTGCCTTGGGCATTGAATTAAAAGCTTCAAAGTTAGGCTCAAGGTACTGACATCCATCAAGTCTTTTCATCATATAAAGCCTCTTTTCCTCGTCAAAAGTCCAACTGAGGATGAGTTCTCATAGACTTGATGCACGAGGATCTTTGACAAACTCGAAATACCTATGAGGAAGAGTGACATCCAACTCCACGATAAACATTTGGCAAGACATGATAAAACTCATCTTCATCATCAGAAGCAAAAGTATCATTAATCTCTCTGCCCGGTTCATCCGTGAAACTGCTAACAACAAGCTTAGCATCTCTTCCTGTACCCTTCTTGTAATAGACTGAGAAGGTCAAACCCTGAGCAGGAAGCTCATAAAAGGATTTGATCTTACGTTCCTTCTGACCTTCAGACTCCAAAAGATTCGGGTTTGTAGCAATTGCATCTTCGAATTCAAACCTATGCTCAGGTGATACCATCACTCCTTGCCAATCTGAGTGAGGTATCCATTCCCCCTCCTCTGAGCCTTCCGAATCTTCTTCAGCCAAGTCATCCAAGTCTCTAATAGCATCAATGGCCATGAGCTCCTCATCACTCTCGGATCCATAGGCATGAGTCTGGAAACCGACATCTACATCTCCAGTCGGTAATGGGAAAGTATCTTCAGCGATACGCTTCCCTTTGTCTTGAGTTGTGGGAGCCTGAGAGGTACTGGCAGCATCATGCTGGCTTTGCCCCCTGAGATGTAGCAATCGGAGTGCCAATCCGAAAACCCCTTGATAATCTTGAGATCTCATCTTCTTGTCTGCATAGATTATCGTCCTCATCCTCTCTCCTTTGCTTCCTGAGGACACTATCTCTGCAGGTTGGATCTATCTCCCCCTGAGATGTAGCAATCGGAGTGCCAATCCGAAAACCCCTTGATAATCTTGAGATCTCATCTTCTTGTCTGCATAGATTATCGTCCTCATCCTCTCTCCTTTGCTTCCTGAGGACACTATCTCTGCAGGTTGGATCTATCTCCCCCTGAGATGTAGCAATCGGAGTGCCAATCCGAAAACCCCTTGATAATCTTGAGATCTCATCTTCTTGTCTGCATAGATTATCGTCCTCATCCTCTCTCCTTTGCTTCCTGAGGACACTATCTCTGCATTGGATCTTGAGCTGCTTGGTTGAGAAGAGGTCACTGATGGTCTATCTTCTTCAGCTCTTCTCCTCCTTTTGAGCTGTTGAGATGGACTATCATCTTCATCTCTGGAAGCTCCTAACATTTTTAAGCTCCTGAAATCCTGTGGTTCACAAACTCTGAAAATGTTATCAACTTTAACCATCGATGAATAAGTTGAACGATAAAATTCTTAATATTTTCCAAGATAGTGAAACCATTTGTTTCATAATCTTCCAAAACATCACCAATTTTATCGAAACAACACGTCGAAATTAAAACTCTTAATGTTTTCCAAGATAGTGAAACCGTTTGTTTCATAATCCTCCAAAACATTTTTAGTTTTAATAAACGACAACTTGAACTTTACTAAATTTAACCAAAACCACTGGTTTTTCTTAAATTTTTAAAGTCCAATTCTATAAGGTAATTGCACTTTCTAATTTGACTCAGTTAAAAATTTTCCCGTTTTGAAAATTTTCATAAGTCCTAGAACAAGCAAATTCCTTATACACACACATACGGTGACACTACACACATATGGTGTCGGGTTTGACTAGTCAATGCGAGTTATGTTTCATATTTTACTTTCTAAAATTTTTCAATTAAAATTTTTAAGTCATGAAACACGCATATGTCACAACACGCAAAAGTGTATTTGACATAAGAACACGCAAACTAGTCATATGCGTGTTCTTCATGATGACGTCATCATAAACACGCAAAACTGGGAAAGTTTGAATAATTGACTGGGTTCATAAGAACACGCAAATGGTGTATGAACACGCAAATGCAGAACCGTCCCATCAAAACTTAAACCAGTTGATTTGAACACTAAAAACTCCTAAATGGGTACGATTAGCATCGTATATGTCCGATTTATCAATTTTTAGGTTCCATTTCTTCATCCATATCATGTTTATGTTCCTATTTAGAGATTTTAGTTCGAAAATAAAAACCCTAAAAACTTAATCATAAAACATGAGATTTGGATCCAGAAACGCTGTTAATCAAGTACCTTTGTTCGAAATGTGTTAATGTAAGTGTTTCTTGTGTGATTAAACACTAAAAATCAAGTCTTATGAATCGAAGTGTGAACAGTGCTCGGACAGGGAACGCGCAAATGGAGAGGGTTTTATAAAGAACACGCAAATGATTTGAAATTAATCATTAACTGCGTATTTTATTCTATATATACCCAATACAACACGCAAACCCTATTCGGACATTGAAACACGCATATGAGGCCCATTTTGCACAACACGCATATGAGGCCCATCAGTGAAACACGCAAAGTAAGCCCCTTTTGACAAACACGCATATTACACTTAGCCTAATATTTCGATTCAAGTGAATTTTGACTTTTCCAAAAAGTCAACCTTCACGAACTTGATTAACACTTTGAAAATTCACAAAGAATTTTCTCGAACCCGGTATGATTAACGCATAAGAATCCTTTAGAGAACACGATAAGACAGATACCGAATTTTATTCTATATCACTATTATCAGTATTTTTCTCGATAAAGTAATTCTTGATAATTGTCAACACTTAGACAATCTTACAACGTAAAATCATTAAATCAAGATCCGATATGTCACTGTTTAATGAATTACAAAGTACCATTGCTAAGTATTTGACAATAACAGACATTGGACATAATCAATGCTGTTTAATAAATTCAAATACAACAAAAACAAAAGACATAAGATTGAATAACATGATAAACAATCTCTCCATCTTTATTTTCGTCTCCGTTTGAATTTTGATGAGTTGTTGATGTGTAAGTGTACTCTACTTGACCAACATGCTTGAGCTTTCTACATTCCGGACTGGATAGACTCAATTTTCATACTCTTAGGAGACCCTTTATCTTAACGGTTGACACACATCCAGTTAAGATAAATAATTCTGCAAACACACCACTGAACTCATGAGATCCATACAACACATGTATTCATCTCAATTATAAATAATTGAACCCGAAAACACTTAAACTGATATGATAAGCATTTTCTATTCAATTATTCAATGTAAATTGCAAATCAAAATATCTGTCAAATACATCAACAAGGTGACTCTGTTTGACCTATTTTGACCGAAATCTTAAGTATTACACTTAACCTTTCGAGCAATTTACATGCAAGACCTAATTCAAGGTGTACCAAACACACTCAAATTAGAGTCTTGACTTACACTACATCCCTATCACGACACATGCTTATTCGGTGTTCAATAAGAACGCAGTTGAGTCCCTCTGGAAACCAGATACCCTATTTAGCATTATCTCTCGTGCAATAGAACCCTTTTATTCACAATATACATGACGGAGCATAAAGCTATAAAATCGATCACAGTAATTTTAACATCAAAATTACTCTAACAAATCTTATAATAGTCATGCTTAATACTGTATATTGAGCAGGTGTTAGAAGGACTAATTACTACAGAAGAGATCGGATGTAGCAAATGAGTAAACTTAAATGCCACATGTTTTCGTCATATCTCTAGCAGTAACGACTCCCCCTTAAACCATTATTATATTTTTGTGTTGCATTTTCTGATTTTAAGATGGTTCTTGAGAGACAGTAGCTAAGGGTTTCTCATTCCAGTCAATTGGACTAGCAACTCGAAACGTGATCGATCAAAGGCCTTAGTGTAAACATCATAAATAAATCAACTTGCATATTCATCATAGTATAACAACCGTTAAACAAATAACAATGCTATCACAAATGATTTATTAACAAGCATAAAATAACGTGATTCAGATTACATCTTGACTTCATAAGAAAAGATTTCACCTGACATGTGATCAGAAGTGATCAACATAAACACCTTATATATACTCGTTTTTCCCAAATACGTTCCTTTATAAACAAATTATAAATAACATACATGGGACTTGCACCATGATTTACAATGAAGAAAATACAACAAAAGTTCGATAACCCACTATGTTATCTAATGAAAATGTGCCTAGGACTTAGTCACCGATCACCGAAATACATGGTCCTCCTTGACTGTGTCCCCGCACTAATAAAGGGAGTTAGTTTTCTTCGTCAAGAACCCAGACCCTTTTTGTCCGGATTCTTCCCGAATCATCCCGATATGCAAATTCTCCCCAGCCTCCTTTTCCCAAAATCTTGTTCAATTGATTTGAATCATCTTGATGCTGCTTCTTACGAAAGGCATTAGATGATTCACCAACATTGTAGCTCTGAGATGTTGATCTGAAATCACTTCCACTTTTTCCAGCAAATCGATCATAATAAGTACTGTGATACTCTGTAGGCTTGGCAGATGATCTCATTTCATATGAGTATGAAGGATACCTACTGCCAGAGTTCTCTGATCTCTTTCTTGAAGAAGGGTAATTTGAAGAAGTCGCATGATTAGACATTTGTCTGAAATGACATTCTCCAACTGATTTCTTCTCTGAATCTCTTGATCTTTGAGTAGATAAGGCATGCATGGGAAGTCTTTGAGAAGAACCAACAAGGTTTCCAACTGATTCCCTGTATTGTTCTTTCATCATATCTTTTCCCTTCACTTTCTGAGAACTATTTCTCAGGTTTCTCTCATTAAGCCTGGATAGATTGTCTAAAGAATGATCATCACTGCTTGAGCATATCCTAGTATCTGTATGTTCTGACCTTGAATGAGTCATTTCTCTATTTATTCCTTTACTTGGACACATGCTAGCTACATGACCCTTCGTACGACATATGAAGCAGGAAATTCTTTTGACATTTTTCTTCCTATTGAATCATCTGAGATTTTCTTCCGTAATAGGAATTCCATACTCAGCATCTCTTCAATGCACGAAAGTCTTTCCAAAATTTATTTCATTGTTTTCACATGTCTTAATGGAGTTGACTTTGAGTGTCTCAAATGTAATGTCTCGTTTTCTTCCAGAATTACTCCTCTGCTTGTTGATGGCTCATCAACCCTGGAGGCTTCAGGAACCAAACGAGGAACATTTTTATGATCCTTGTCCCACTCATGACATACATCATGCACTTGACTGACACTCAAAGGATTTTGACTAAGATGTTCAATATGATACACCTTGTTAAGATAAAGATTAGTGACGCTCACTTTACCATGACCAGTTGCGATTCCCTGTGCAGGTCCGACAAAGTTCACCTGAACATCAGAAATCTTAACAAAGTCTGACAGAACACTACTATCTCTAGTGGCATGAATAGAACATCCAGTATCAATATTCCACATGTTGTCAGTCCTTTCTACTGAAACTGGATACTTTGTGATAGTTAAGTTCGTCATGAAGTTCACCAGACCCGATATTGTCTTTTGATCTTCGACTTTGTTTGAACTGCTCACAACTATTGATTTTTCAGGGTTTTTGAATGATCTAGTGTCATCACCTTCAGGAATATCTGATTCTGAATCTGACGACACATCTGAACTAATCTCAGCAAGATAGGCATTGTCGGCTTCTTCCACAATAGAACCCCAGTCATATGAACCTTCTTGTTGTTGAACCACCAAAGCTCTTGACCCACTTTGGTTATTAGAGTTTGGACTTTCAACCTTGGAACCTTGATAACTGTTTTGTTGAGAAGAGTTGCTTGCATTCGAACTTGACCCTTGAAAATATCTTCGTTGTGGAGCACCTGGAGGAGATGTTGTTCCACCTTGATTGAAGTTTTGACGAGTCACTATAGACCTATCATCCTTCTTGGGTCTCTGGCATTCCCTAGCAAAGTGTCCAAAGCCCTCACAATTGTAACACTTTACCTTTGACTTATCAAAGCCAAGCTTGGAACCCACAACCTTTCGCCCTGTTCTTGATAAGAACCGTTTAGTCCGAAGAGTCAACATGGCCATTTGCCATTGTAAGTGAATCTCTTCCAAGTCCAAACGGTCAATTTGTTTGTAGTCTTCATCTATAAGACTAGGATCTTGATCCTTTCCTTGTATAAACTGTTCATACGATGTCACGAATGACGCAAGAACGGATAAGTGACTTTCCGCACATTTGACACTTATAGGCACGGTGGAACTAGCATTGGAGGTAGGATACTGACGGTTGCCTTTATTGTTGCTCTGACTTGAAACAAGACATATGTTCCCCTCAGAGTCAAACGAGATTTTTTGTAAGTCAACATCTTCACTCAGGAAGGCACTTGTGCTTCCATCAGAGGAATCTGAGCATTATTATATCCTGCTTCCCTCATCTTTAGTTTCATTTCTTGTCCCCTAAACTTAGCAACTATCTGAGTCAAAGACATATCAGAGAAATCTGCTTTCTCCTGCAAAGTAGTAATATAATTACTCCACTTTTCCGGCAAGGAGCTCAAAAATTTCTTGACTTTTTCCTCCTCAGAGTAGGTAACCTCAAATGCTTGCAATTCTGCTAGCAAATGATAATACCTTGTAATTAGTTGATCTAAGTTTTCACTTCTTAACCCATTAAATACATTATACTGATGCTTTAAAAGGTCTCTACGATTCTTTTTAAGTATTTCATCCCCTTCACAATGATTCTTTAATGCTAACCAAAGTTCTTTAGATGTATTGAATCCATTAAATAAATGTAATATTTCTTGTGGCAATGACAATTTTAAACATGATAGTGCCTTTTTCTCTGCCTCATACAATTTTTTATTAGATTCAGTCATGTCTTGGTAAGCATATACTTTGTTAACACCACTATCCTCATATGTTGGGGCATTATATCCTTCTGTCATACAAGTCCACATTCTAATGTCCGTGAATTGCATAAAGGATTCGAATCAACCTTTCCAAGAAAAGTATTGATCTATGATCATTAGCTTGGGTGGTGAATTACCCTTACCGGTCTCATGGTCCATTACTATCAATTGGTTAAGATAATTTGCTGCCATTGTGTATGTGGTTCAACTTATAAACACGCAGGTACACAAGAACACGCAAACAGGGAACACTCAAATGAAACGAGCAAAAGTGTAGAAACACGCAAAACAGAAGAACACTCAAAACTGAAGAACACTCAAACTAGATCGCGCAAACCACTGAAACACGCAAACTAGTTTGAAAAACACGCAGATCTGGGATGTATCGAAAACACGCAAAGTACAGTACTAAGAACACGCAAAGTACTATACAAGAACACGCAAAACGGCTGTTTTTCCAATCTTTCTTAGATCCCGAACCCGATATTGTTCCTTGACCCCGGAAAGTTTGAAATAACAGTTTTTAGGATTAAGATGTGTCTTATTTTGGCGTCAAGTTTGAACCTTTCTTTCAAACGCACCCGAAAACAATCTTTACCTAAGAACACGCAAAAACAGGATACCCAAACCGTAATCAATCTCGAACCAAGGTATTAAAACCTTTGGCTTTGATACCAGTTGTAAGTCCCTCGGGTCTACTTCTTCTATCGAACCGAGATTGACTAAGGATATGTCGAGGTGCGGAATCCCTCGAGATAACCCACGGTTTTTATATATATATATATATCACTATATATATATATATATCTTTGCGTGAACATAAACACCCGTATTTGGTTATTATAGTGAGGCGGCTTTCCGGACAAACCTTACCAACCAACGTGGTAATCTAAGTCTACAAGCCAACCAAACCGGGTGTGTGTTTTGCGGTTCGTGCGTGAGATGAGTAACACCCTCAAGATCTACTAGATTTGTTGGGAACACACATAAACACACACCCCTATTTATAGGCAAGGGCCAGGAACACTCAAAACCATATGGGTTTGAGTGTTTCCATGTCAGGCCCATAAAGCCCATTAGGGTTTGGCCTATTTGTGTGTTTCCCTGAACACACAAACTGTTTGAGAGTTCTTCTGAACAAGCAAACTTTTGCTTGTTCCCAAGAACTCTCAAATGACACTTAGGAATATTTGAGTTAATGTTCCTACTGCTGTAAAACGCAGAACCAACATTAACTCAGCCAATGTTCCTACTGCTGTAAAAGCAGAACCAACATTGACTCAATCGATGTTCCTACTACTGTAGAAGCAGAACCAACATCGACTATATTACCGTTGGAAGTATATTAAGTTAATATACTACGTTAAACGCAGAACCAACATTAACTTAATTACCCTTTACATGTAATGTCTACATTTATGTCAAGTATCTGCAAAATATAAATAATTAACAAACATATAAACATATATAAAAGGATCCCAATATGATCAACAATATATGCCAAGGTAATTTCATTGACAAACGTAATTTACAAGATAAATTACAAGACTTGAATATAAAACACACATCACATCTAGAATGCTTTTGTCACCGAAAAACATGCACCAATATCTTCAAGAGGTGAATGAATGCTCTTGGTGGCAGAGACGTCCCTATATATAGGGGATTGGAGACTTGGAGAGGAGGAAAAGGAGTTAGGGTAAATCTTTTCCTCTTCTAAGGATATCTCTTATCTTTTTAAGAAGATTCATAATGATCTCGTCACAAACCGTGTCCGAGGTATTCGAGTATTTGATATATCTTTCCTTTATAGAGATTTAGGTATATACGAAAGGTTCTGAGCATATCCGGAGCTTGGGATAGTGATCCTGAAAGCTTCGTGATAATTCTGAGTACGAAGGTCCTTTCCTGCGAAGGCTGTTGCTTCGTTACAGATACGGAGGTCCTTCGATATCGGAGGTAAAGCTCCGTATGCGGTATATCATCAAGCCCCTCAGTCCAATAAGATAGACGGCTAAGGGTTGTCTTGTTAGACTAAAAAATTTTCGAGGGTCAAAAAGGTGAATGAATAAAAAATAAAAATACCTTATATTGCTTGCCAGATCGTTCCGATCATTTCCCCAATCTTGAATCTGCTGTGCCCTAATTTCCCTTTCTTCAGGTCAGTTATCTTTCTTCGATTTCTTCCTTCGTTATCTTCAGAAATGAATATGAGTGAATGTTTTTGGTGACATTCATATCTTTATGGCACACAGGTTCATTATGTATTCTATGATTGCAGATGTCCCTGATCCTGAGGTGGTAGAGGATCTTCTTCTTTGTTTTGTTCCTGATGACTGGGCTCGGGAGCTGGTGGTGTTGGAAATCTTCAGGCTTCTTATGATCAGCTTCTTTATATGAGTACTATCGTTGGCACAATTGTGAATGCCGGTACCGGCTTTTGGTTCAGCAATCTGCAGATATGGAGGGGCGGTTGGTTGGTTTGAGAAACCGTCGTCGTGATGATGTGTCTTCTGTTTGTTCCTCTTTGTAATGGCGAGGAACATTTTATTTCTCGCTTGCAAAATGAACTTCTTCTTGCTAGGAGGCAGATGGGTGAGCAAAAAGAGCATTGTGTTGAGTTTGCCAAACGACTGCAGGGTGCCCAAGCAAAGATGAATCAGATGGCATCTTTCTGTGAAACAAGTAAGAAGGTCATTGAAGCAAAAGATGTCCGGATAGCTGAGCTTGAGGCTGAATTAGAGGAGGCTCGTCAGAAGGCTGCTGCTGCTGAGGTGAAGTCCAAGAGGGTTATCTCTGAGGTTATTCCCATGCCTGTGTTGAATTGATAAGGAGTGAGGAGGCTGGTGTGCTATTGGCGGAGGTTGTAAATGCGAACCGTGCCCAGGAAAGGGCATCTGTTCTGAGCCAATTAGCGAGAGATGGGTTGATTTCCCTTGCAGAGGACTTTACTGACCAAACCTTAGAGAGAGTGTCGAAGGCTGAAGATGCTCTTGCTCGTGCAGATTTCCCATTTGTTAGGGATATCTCTTCCAATGACTCTGCCTCCGTTGATGATCTTTTGCAGAAGAAACCCCATGCCTTTTTGTGATTTCCAGAAGATACAATTTGTTTATTATGTCGGACTTTTATTGTTTTTAAACAATTTTATCCTTATTGTTATACTCTCTGCATTTTGATTATATTCAATCGGCGTGACGCCAAGACTTTTATCTTTAATGCTTGAGTGTTAACCGGGCTCATATCTTTGTTAAGATTTTGCCGTGGTTTCGTTGGATTTAATGGGCGTCCCCTTACTCCAACTTTTGATGTATATATTTTTTGTTTTACTTGTACATACTCATAATTATTTACGAAAGGTTGCGACCCTATTCGCTTACCGTCTTCTGAGGAAACCGTTGCCAATCCTCCTCAGGATTTTGTGGGTCTGTATATCGCCCATGTTACCCGTGGCAACCTAAGATTTCCGCTTTCCCCCTTTTCCTTGATGTGATGAGCCATTACAATTGTCCTTTCTCCTTTATGCATCCTAATGGGTTGCTTATCTTTTTGTGAAACAAGTAAGAAGGCCATTGAAGCAAAAGATGTCCGGATAGCTGAGCTTGAGGCTGAATTGGAGGAGGCTCGTCAGAAGGCTGCTGCTGCTGAGGTGAAGTCCAAGAGGGTTATCTCTGAGGTTATTCCCATGCCTGTGTTGAATTGATAAGGAGTGAGGAGGCTGGTGTGCTATTGGCGGAGGTTGTAAATGCGAACCGTGCCCAGGAAAGGGCATCTGTTCTGAGCCAATTAGCGAGAGATGGGTTGATTTCCCTTGCAGAGGACTTTACTGACCAAACCTTAGAGAGAGTGTCGAAGGCTGAAGATGCTCTTGCTCGTGCAGATTTCCCATTTGTTAGGGATATCTCTTCCAATGACTCTGCCTCCGTTGATGATCTTTTGCAGAAGAAACCCCATGCCTTTTTGTGATTTCCAGAAGATACAATTTGTTTATTATGTCGGACTTTTATTGTTTTTAAACAATTTTATCCTTATTGTTATACTCTCTGCATTTTGATTATATTCAATCGGCGTGACGCCAAGACTTTTATCTTTAATGCTTGAGTGTTAACCGGGCTCATATCTTTGTTAAGATTTTGCCGTGGTTTCGTTGGATTTAATGGGCGTCCCCTTACTCCAACTTTTGATGTATATATTTTTTGTTTTACTTGTACGTACTCATAATTATTTGCGAAAGGTTGCGACCCTATTCGCTTAAGTCTGATTTTATTAAAGGCAGCTCTGAAGTAGTTGTATAGAATACATATGAGAGCTTTTTCTTGCCTTTTAGTGGTAGAATCGGCGGAGGTTGGTTGCATTCCATGGTCTCCCGACTGACTTGTCTTCCATGTCAACCAAGTCATATGCTCCGTTGCCGTAAGCTTGAGCCACTTTGTATGGTCCTTCCCATGTTTGGCTGAGCTTTCCTCTGTTCTCTTCCTTGCTCTGACTATTGAGCCTTAGCACATAGTCTCCTGGCTTGAAAGTTGATTTCCGCACCCTTTTGTTGTAGTAATTTTCTACTTTCTGTCTGTAGGATGTTGCTCTTATTGCTGCGATTTCTCTTCGTACATCCAGGATGTCTAAATTTAGCTGAAGGTTCTCTTCGTTGTCTTCTGTGTCTAGGTTGGATACCCTGCATGTTGATACTTGGAGTTCCGTTGGTAGGACTGCTTCTGATCCATACACCAAGCTGAAGGGGGTCTCTTTTGTTCCCTTTTTTGGTGTGGTCCTGAGTCCCCAAAGCACCAATGGTATCTCGTCTACCCATCCTTTTCGGGTGGGGCCCAACCTTTTTTCTATTCCTTTTACAAGGTCTCTATTTGTGACTTCTACCATTCCGTTACCCTGTGGGTGTGTTAGAAATATAAATGTAATAGTGTTAATTTTTATTTCATGTGTATTTTGTACCTATTTTGTAATGTTCTAAGTGTGGAAGGGGGTGAAGTGTAAATTGTATAGCTAGTATATAAACCCCTTCCAACACAACATTTGTAACCTTTTGACACCATAATGCAATCCAAGCTTTCCCTTACACACACTTTCTCTCTCAAACACACACACTAACACACACATTGAAACCGCCATTAACACACACTAAAACACACACTAAAGCTCAATTTCACGTCAATACAGTTGGTATCAGAGCAAAATCAGTCTAACTGAATGATCCAGAAGCTTAATTGTAGCTGAATTGTGCTAATTTTGGTCGAAATTGAGTTTTTGGTGAAACTGCCGTTTACAGACTTCGCACTGTGTTCGTTTA
Organism: Erigeron breviscapus; assembly: GCA_034093135.1. Lineage (NCBI taxonomy): Eukaryota > Viridiplantae > Streptophyta > Magnoliopsida > Asterales > Asteraceae > Erigeron > Erigeron breviscapus. The sequence continues at coordinate 75,502,332 of CM067171.1, read as the reverse complement.
ATTCGTTAATTTTTGTGTTAATTTTGTTCATTTTTGTTCGTAATTAGGTTTTATATACAAAAATCAAAAACATATTTCAATTTTAGAGTTTAATTTCATCATTTGAGGTGTTTTCAAGAAAAGTCCGTAAATCACACTTTCAGTGGGTTTGAATTCTGGTTGAAATTGAGGATTAATTTTGGTTAGGGTTTGTGCGCGATCAAATTCTGAACATTTTGGTATAAATTTCGTGTTTTAATTCTCAAAATTGAGTGAGAAATTGATGTTTTAAGATAAAGTCTGTAAATGAGGTGTTTCTCAATGAAGAAGATGAAGTTCAGTCGACTATTTTGTCGTTTTGTGGATTTCTAGTGTTTACAGACTTTGTTGGATAATTTTGGTTAAGGGTGAATCTAATTGTAGCATTTACAGACGTTTTTGGTCTGTAAATACGTATTTCAGTGCTCGAGTGTTGGTTGGTGAAGTTTTGAGACATTTACAGACTTTTCTGGTCTGTAAATACGTGTTTCAGAAAAATTTGGCTAAGTGTTGATCGAATTGTATTGTTTACAGACTTTTTTGGTCTGTAAATAAAGTTTCAACAAAATTTGGTTAAGTGTTGAACGAATTGGGCATTTACAGACGTTTTTGGTCTGTAAATACGAGTGTTGAGGTGTGACTTGTATTCTGGTGAAGCAAAGTGGGCATTTACATACCTTTTTAGTCTGTAAATACGAGAATTGATTTTTGACTTGGATTCTGGTTACAAGATTTGTGGTGATTACAGACTTACTTGGCTTATCATCCAAGTGTTGAAGATTTGTGAAATAGCCATTTACAGACGTTTTTGGTCTGTAAATCAACATTTGGTGACTTGTTGTGTGATCAAGTAAATAGCCATTTACAGACGTTTTTGATCTGTTAATCATCATTTCGTGACTCAAAGACTTGTGAACTGTGTTCGTGATCAGTGGTTTTGTGAACTAGCCATTTACAGACGTTTTTGATCTGTAAATCAACATTGGTGACTTGTTTTTCGATCAAGAAATTAGCCATTTACAGACGATTTTGGTCTGTAAATCAACATTTTTGACAAAATTTTTCCAGAATCATTTTTAGCCAATAACCAATCACTGTGCAAATTTTTGAAATTTTCGAAATTTTTTGGGTCATTTATAGACGTTTTTGGTCTGTAAATAGCACTTTCAGAATTCAGAAATTTTTCTAAGTCTTTTTCACCTTCATACTTTGAAATGGCTTCACGGGAAGCTTTAGCCCTTGGTTCTGACTCAAGACCTCCTGTTTTGTATCGTGGTTCATATCCCCAATGGAAAAAGAGATCTTGTATTGGGTTGATAGACACCCCAAGGGTGATGATATCAAAGCTTCTTACAAGGATGGTCCTGCAGTTCATAAGAACCCTGTGAATGGTGAAATTCTTTCAAAGGAAAATTGGAACACTGCTTAAAAAGATCGTTGTTATGCTGACAAACTTTCAAGATCTTTTCTTTACCAAGTTCTTCCTGATGATATCTACCGTAATGTTGATTCTTATGAGACTGGGAAGGAAATTTGGGAAGAAGTGGAAAGACAAATGGAAGGTTCTGATGTTTCTTCAACCATAAGACTGTCAAATGTTCTTCATATGTATGAGACCTTTAAACAACTGAAGGGTGAATCTTTATATGAAGTCTATACAAGGTTTTGTAATGTGATCAATGAACTGAGGAAGAATGATATCAAGAAGTCAAATATGGAACTGAATATCAAGTTTATCAGGAACCTTGAAGAAGAATGGCAGATCTATGGTACTCAAATCAATCAACATGGAGATTTGGAAAAACTCACTATTCATACTCTTTATGAAAAGTTGAAGTTGAATATTGATGCTGTTCTGAGAGAACATAAGAAGAAAGAAGAAAGTGTTACTTCTGATCCCCTGGCTTTAGTTGTTGAAAAGAAGACTTCTAGATCATCAAGAAAGAGTATTGTTGAGATTGAGAATGACTCAGATTCAAGTGAAATAAGTGATCCCGAGATGGATGAACAAGACTTGGAGATGTACAAACATCTAGCTTATTTCACTAAGTCTTTCAAGAAGAAGTTCTTCAAAAAGAAGCCTACCAATAATCAACTTAGGACTTCATAGGTTTCTTCTTATACTAAGAATGCACAAGTTCCCAAGTATGAGAACAAGAATGACTTTGTTGGTGGGGAAAAGAAGTTTGAGAACCTAAAGAAGTTTGAAAAGAAGGTCATGGAAAAGAGGAATGAGGATAAGAAGTGTTACAATTGTGGTACTCCTGGTCATTTTGCCATTGATTGTAGAAAACCTCGTCAGAAGAACTCCGAATACTACAAGTATAAACTCATGTTAGCAAGGCAACAAGAAGGTGGTATTGCTCTCCTTGCAGAGGATGACAAATGGCTACACCTTACTGATGATGAGACTGAAGAGCTAGCAGCTAATGTGTGCTTCATGACAAAGATCAAGAGATCAAAGGAGTTAGACAAGGTTCTTCTTCTTCCGAGGAGGATGATGAGGTAGTCAAAATTCCTCTCTGTGATCTTAAATGGTATACGGATAGATGCAATGAAGCTTTAAAATCAAATATCTCTTTGAAAAAACAAGTTTCAAAACTAACTGAAGATTTGAAAGTGAAAGAAAATGTTTTGCATGAGTTTCATATCAAATGTGACTCACTTCAAAAAGATGATGAACTTAAAGAAGAAATCAAGTGTTATCAAGAAAAGTTGTATAGGATCAATCGGTCATATCAACAAATCTTTTTAAACAGGCCAAGAAATTTTAAAACTGAATTTACTTCAGGGTTGGGTTATGTGAGTCCAAAGTATTTGCTCAAAGCACAACAAGAAGTTCCGTCTTTGTATGATGAAACTCACATGAAATATGGCATGACCACTCGGTATGTTAGACCAAGTCATGGTGATTATGAGGATGATGATTATCTAGAGAAGTGTCCAATGAGACATATGATTTTCTAAGTCTTCCTCCCGTTCGAAACAGAAAACCTCATTTAGTTGAGATTATTGAAATTAATGAGTGTTTTACTGAAAAACTAATTGTTGATTCTTCAAATGAGTCTGATTCGGAGGAAGATATACCAGTACCAAAACCTGCTTCTGTAAGACCTTATGTTCCACAAAGTGTTTTGGAAAAACAAATCGAAGATTTGAAAAGGTCTCTTGATGAAAAGCAACAACTCATAGATAATTTGATGTCTCAAAATCATTGTTCTGCCTCTCTTGACTCACCAAATGAACTTGTCAAAGTTTGTACTCAACCTGATTGTTCCATTTGCGAAGTTGTGAAAACTTCAAATCAGACTGGTTGTTCTATTTGTGAAGTTGTGAATGCTTCTGTGCAAACTGAATTTACTTCAGGGTTGGGTTATGTTAGTCCAAAGTATTTGCTCAAAGCACAACAAGAAGTTCCGTCTTTGTATGATGAAACTCACATGAAATATGGCATGACCACTCGGTATGTTAGACCAAGTCATGGTGATTATGAGGATGATGATTATCTAGAGAAGTGTCCAATGAGACATATGATTTTCTAAGTCTTCCTCCCGTTCGAAACAGAAAACCTCATTTAGTTGAGATTATTGAAATTAATGAGTGTTTTACTGAAAAACTAATTGTTGATTCTTCAAATGAGTCTGATTCGGAGGAAGATATACCAGTACCAAAACCTGCTTCTGTAAGACCTTATGTTCCACAAAGTGTTTTGGAAAAACAAATCGAAGATTTGAAAAGGTCTCTTGATGAAAAGCAACAACTCATAGATAATTTGATGTCTCAAAATCATTGTTCTGCCTCTCTTGACTCACCAAATGAACTTGTCAAAGTTTGTACACATCCTGATTGTTCCATTTGCGAAGTTGTGAAAACTTCAATCAGACTAGTTGTTCTATTTGTGAAGTTGTGAATGCTTCTGTGCAAACTGAATGTGATGTTGTTCAGACCAGTGATGCTTTAATTCAGACAGACTCTGAAACTGAGACCAATGAGACTTCAATTGATTCCCAAACTTGAATGAAATTGATGCATTAAAACAAAATTTTGAAAGAGAAAAGAATCTTAAATTGAAAATCTTTGATGAACATCATAAGGCTAAAAAGGAATTTCAAACAAAATCAACTCTTTTTGTAAGCAAAGAATTGAGATTTACCAAAATCATCAAGCAGTTGATGTTCACAAATGAAAATCTTCAATCTCTTTTAAAAGAAGCAAATGCATCAAAGTCACTCAAGGGAAGTTCTTGTCCCATCAAGTCCAATGCAACAAGTGTGAATTTGGAGACTGAACCAAAGAATTTGTCAAAACTTCCTCATCTTGAAACCGTTTTAGAAGGAGATCATAAATATGATCCTGCATTTGAAAAATTCTTTGTTAAAAAGGAAGTCAAATCTGAATTTTCATCAAAGAAAACTCCAAAGTCACACTTCTGAAAGACTTTCCATGTTCCAAAGACACCGCAAAGACCAAAGACTCCCAAAGGACCCAAGATTTCCCTAGGACCAAAGAGTTCTCAAAGACCAAAGATGACTAAGGTTAAAATTGAACCTAAGTCCCCAAAAAAAGTCAAGCCACATGTTGTCCAGAAATATGTGAAGAAAGAATCTTTGTTGTCAGGTAATAAACAACCAAAGCCTGATAGGTATTCTAGTTTTCCTAGGCAATCTACGATGACCTCTAAGAGCACTTTGAAGGTAGTTAGAGATGCTACTTTAGGAACAACTAAATACAGAGATCAATATGGTTGGTTGTCACCAAATAACATCAAGAAAACCGAACAGACCAAAGAGACCATCAAGAAGAAACCTGTAGAGAACATTAACAAGAAATCATTCTCTAACTCTAAAAATGTTCGTATTTTAGGTGACTGGTTGTAAAGTGTAGAATTTGAGCTTATGTGTGTGTTAGTGTGTGTAACAATGGCGGTTTGAAGAGAGAGAAAGTAGAGAGAGAAAGTGTGTTTGGCAGGAAAGATTAGTTTGCATTAATGTGGTGAAAGGTTACAATTGTTACAAGGGTTTTTCATAAATGACTTATGAGAGGGGTATTTATACTAATCACTAACTTAATACTAATACCCCTTCCAATACTAGAATTTACAATTAAACACCATATTTATATTTCTAACAATCTCCCCCTTGGTGTTGAATTGTAAATGTTGCATCGTCTTCGGTTTTTAAATAAACATGATGAGCCCATTTGTTGAAAATCTTCAATGTTGATTGAACTTTGAAGCTTTCTCATTGTCTTCAACGTCTTGTATCAACCTTGACTTTGAATCTTCTCAACAAACAAATATATTTGACGATGACTTTCTAAAACTTGATCTTCTCTTGCAACTTTGAATACTTTGGAAGCATCTTTGAAATCTTTGTAGCTTTTGAGCTTTCACAACTTGAACTTTTGAATGTTGATTTCAACTTGATGTTGCTTGGAGAAGAAACTTGAATTTTGAGTAGCATGCGGAAGCTTGGATTTGACTTTGAATTCCTTGAATTCTTTTGGTATTGCGGAAGCTTGATTTAATCTCTGAATTCTTTTGGCTTTGCGGAAGCTTGGTTTTGACTTTGAAATCTCTTGGCATTTCGGAAGCTTGGTTTTGGAATGCGGAAATTTGATTTGACTTTAAAACTTCAATTCTTGGTCTAACTTGTCTCTGAATCAATAAACATCTTGGAGCACTTGATTCTTTGATCAATTAACATTTGCTCCCCCTCAATCAAACATTTCTTTCTTGGAGCAACTTATCAACTAAACGAATTATCTTCAAATTTCTTGCTCCCCCTCAAATAAACAATCATTTCGGAGCATATTTAACAAATCATGAGTTCTCTCTTGCTCCCCCTCAAATGAACAATCTTTGGATCTTAACAATCCAAGTATCTATCAAAAGAACAATCTTCATTCAATCTCAAATTTTTCTAATCATCAAACAAATGGTCAATTATTCAATAAATCTTTCAAATATCGACCATGTACATCATCTTGAATATACTCGATCTCGAATCAATCCTTTAACTTTCTCAAAACAATCTTTCAACTTAGCACGATAATTATTCACTCTCTTCACCTAAACTAACGATCCTTTGAACAACCAAACACAATGAATATTATCAATCAAATTCTACCAATCATATTCTACCTAAAGCCTTGAATTATATCTATCAATCATCTAATCATTTCTCCCCCTTATGATGAATATGTGAACCGTGTTCATCATACAATAATGATTGATAGCATAAACGATAGATGTAAACAAACAACAAGCAAGCAAATTAACCCAACCCAATTCCCAATTCCCAATGAACCTATTGGTGAACTAGAATGTGAGGTTGCGTTGTTTGAAAAACAATTTTTTATATGGTGTTTGTGTTCTTTGTGTTTGTGCGAAGAGAAATGAAATCCGGATAAAAATGATCTGTTATCACAACCAAAAATCAAAAGGATTGATGGTGTGGCCTAAAAATACGATTACTATTTTTAGGACTTCCCATTATCATCGAGAAATGCACAAAGCTTATCTCTAAATGGTTCGGTCTATGGCTTTTCAACCGATAGATTGCTTTAAAGAATGTAATTCATGGTCAGTGTCACAAAGGCATTCGATAACCATGTCTTACTATCCTCAAAGACTTTTGGGAAAATAAATCCGAGGTCACATAGACTTCTCGTTAACTCGACAAATTCATAAAATGAAAATGTGAGACCTACGTTCAACGTTAGAAAAGATGTTAGCATTGGTAGGATTTCCATTCGATCATCGTGGAATATCAAAAGTATGATATCACTACGAATGTTCCGGCAATATCACAAAGATATGCAATGTCACAAAGACATATAAAGACTCTATGTGTCCTAGTCAAATGAAAGATATTTCAAGTACGCTCTAGACTCGATATGTGATCAAATGAAGTCGGGGACCGGAGCAGAGTGTCTCCCTTTTTCAATATCAACGTCTTCCAAATGAAGAGTCGATAGAAATGTGAAAATCTCCGTGAGAATAAAACAAGCATTTGTTAAGAAATACTTGAGTGGTTAGGTAAAGATGTGCATTGCTTCACTGGGTCCATGAAGTCTTCTTCAATATCGAGAAATCAACAAATGAAATCCGATAGGAACGTGTTGACCCGGCTTTTTAAGAATTTTGGGGAAGGCTTTCATTTCTTTTAGCCCTTTCTCACATCATCATTTCACCGTAACCTCTCACTTTTCGACTACTCCTCATGTCCTATTTGCACAAACATCATCACCACGCTCATAAACCCTCACAATCTAAAATTGAGAATTTAACTCCGGGGTTAGATCTCATCGGCGATGACAAGATCATGGAGTTTTTATGAGTGGCCTAAACTCTCACGTGCAAATCTAACACCGAACTTCTTTGAATATGATCGAAAATGGTTTGAAAATCTTCCAAAGTGTTTAAGATGGAAAATGAGTTTAAACACTTGGAAGTTTTGGTTTTATAAACAAACTCCCCCTAAATATATGCATGATATAAACAAAGTTTTAGCATATAAAAGGTGAGTAAAAGGTTTAAAAGTTGCTCACAAATATTAAAAATGAGACAACAAAGGCAGTACACAAAGGCGTTTGATGCCTTGCATCTCATCCTAATACATTGTGAGAAACTAAAAGACAAAGTATATAAACAAAAATGATGAAAATGGAAAATCTTTTTGGATTTTTCAAAAATAAGAAAATAAAAATCTTTTTGGATTTTTCTAAAAATGATGAAATAATAAAAACGGTTTTAGAACGGGTTATACACTGAAGTGTGCATAAGCCACTTTTCATCAAATCATTTGGAAAGCACTTTTGGAACCCATTTGAGATTGGGTCCAATGGTTTTTGAACTCTTGAAAGACCAAATGTAAGTCTCATCGATTTGATGAATAGATGTTGCATTCCACGGAGAACTAAAGCCCGGTGGTTTAGTTGAAAAGAGTTTTCATGGAAGCAACGGTGAACAATCATTTGAATTCTTTGAAAAGCTTCCAATCTTGTGAGATGGAGTTGGAAAATGATTTTTCGAAGCAAAATCATTCACTTTTTGCACAACTGCTTTCACAGGTTTTGGTGCAAGATCAAAAAGTTCCGAAAATGAATATTTGAATGATTTTGACTCAGTTGACTGATCTTTTAAAATTGGTTTCCATTTTGATTTTGTCAACTGAGATTTGGCTTGCGAAATATGAGATGATTTATCCTCAAAGGATAGAAAAGAGACAAAAGTAGTTGTTCCATCAAAATTTGGTTTCTTAGCGTACTTTTTACCCTTTTGCAAGGAGTAATTAGTAAACTGAGAAACCTTTCTTTCAAAAGGTTTTGAAGATTTACCCGTGTAAACCCTCTTTGGAACATCAACTTTTGGTTTGGATGAAATAGATTTTGGAAAACATTTTGACACCTCGGTCTTTGGAATCGTAGAATTACTCGATTGTTTCATAGGTTTTTCAAGCTTTGTGTCCAACGATTTTGATTTAAAAAATGCAATTCGGTTTTCAATCTTTTCAAGTTGTTTTGTAACCGAAGCATTTAAATCAGAGAAAGAAATTGTTGACACATTAGATTTTAATTTCGAAACAAGAGTATCTTTCTCAAAAGTTTGGATTCCAAAGATGAAATGTAATCTTGTTGCTCTTTGATTATTTTCGAAAATCTTTGTTCTTTGCTCACAAAAATGGTTGCTCTTTGATTATTTTAGAAATCTTTTGTTGCAAAACAAGTTCTTTTGATTGATTGTCCAAAACAATTTTATTGAGCTCTTTGGAAGAATTGTCCAACTCATTTGTTAATTTGAAAATCTTTGATTGCAAATGATCATTTTCTTTTTGAAGAATTTCCATGTTGGACAAAATGAGATCATTTGCAGATTTGAGCTCTTTATTCTCAGATTTGAGTTGGTCAATTTCAAGTCGAAAATTTACCATAGTCGACAAATTGAGAGTATTAGCAGACTTGAGCTCTTTGTTCTCAGATTTGATTCGGTCAACTTCAGACAAACAGAGATTATTAGCAATGTTGAGCTCTTTGTTCTCAGATGTGAGTTTCTTAATTTCAAGTTGAAATCGCTGGTGTTCTCTCACAAACGTTTCAAAAATATTCACATCGACTTTGTTTTCTTCAAAAACAACCACTGCACATTTACTCTTCTTGGTACACCAACAACTATGATTGTCATGACGACGTATTTCTTCCCAACTTGGTTCTTCACCCATTAAAAAATCTTTCACTCTTGCAATATACTCGTGTGTTATTTTAATAGCCATTGTGAATCAAAACTTTTATGACAACCCAATTTAAAGAAAACAACTCAAGACAAGAATCTTAAAATTTTAAGTCCAAGAATTAAAGACTAGCCCAAAACAAATTTAGCCCAAGTAAAACAATTAACCCAAAATGCTTCTTGAATTTCGGCCCAAACAAAAACTTATGTAAAATCTCGGGCCAAAAACACCTTAGCCCAATTAACAACTAGATGAAAAATCGGTCCAAATAAAAATTAAACACTTGAGCCCAACAACAAATGTTAGGTTCAGATTTACTGGACTCGCTCCAGACTCGACTACTGGAGCCTTACTGAAGATCTGTCCAGAAACGTGTTCTACTGGACCTACTCCAGACTTGGAATCAGGAGTCCCTCTGAAGATTTGTCCAGAAATAATGGAAGACCAGTGAGCAAATACTTGTATAGGAAATCTGGAGTATTCTCCAGATTAGCTCACTCGACTTCACCCCAGTCCAGATCTATTCTACTGAAGACATTCTCTGAAGTCAAAGACTGAAGTCTGAAGAAAGAAGACTGACAAATGGCGGAGTCCACTGGAAATCTTACCAGATCTGTACACTGGAGGATTGTCAGTGTTCTAGACCTTACAAGTCTGAACACTGATATCGAGTAATTGACTTTTGCCTTTACACACTTTCCAAAGGACATTCCACTTGTTCTTTACCAAAATTTATACGTGTGTAAAGGTGGTTGGTTAAAAGAATAAAGTCATATTGATGTGACTTTATCCTTGTACCATTAACCAATGCATTTAATGTTCTTGTCGGTTCATTAAATGCATGCAACCATATTTGTACGGCACAAAATTCACTGGTGAATTTTGTTGCCTATAAATACAAAGTCATTTCTTTGAGAAAATTACTTTAAAGCATACATTTAGCATTAGAGTGAATTTGTCTAAATACTCTCGATCTTAAATAGGGATACTTCACAACTTTAAGTATCTCGATCCAAAAGAGTTATTTGACAAATATAGATCATTTGTAATTCATAGGTTGTTAGGATACATACTTATTTGTATTATCTTGATTCCGCACAAACTTGTATTTTATTTAACATCATAAATAAAATACACCTTGAAAAATACATAATGTTCCACTTACTTGTTTATTGCTTTAAGTCGTGTATTACTTTATTTATATACTTGCATTTATATTTAAGTAATACTAGTCCATTCTAGTGATTATTAGACTTGTTGTATTTACACTTTCGGTTAACCATCGTATAATACCAGTGCCATTGCTATCTCGAACAATCCAGTCATGCACTCCAAAACGAAGTACATTGATCTCAGGTATCATTTTATCCGTGATCATATTATGAAAAACAACATTGAACTCCATTTTATTCCCACTGAAACAACTCGCTGACATTTTTACTAAACCTCTGGATGTCAAAACTTTTGAATATCTTGTTGGTGAGTTGAGAATGTTAAACCCTTAAATCTGGAACCTTGGTATTGAACGCCATTGTGTACTACTGAGGATCTTTGATTTAAAGATTTATAAATTTATAACTGCTCAGATATTGAACGCCGTTGTGTACTATCTTTGCATTAATAGATTTCTGGATCAACATTCCAGGGGGAAGACTTGAAAGATATTTTTTGTTCTTAAAAATGTTTTAAGTTCAGGGGGAATTTATTAATTTATTTTCTCACTGGACAAATTCTTCAGAAAATATTACTGGTACTTTGTAAATGTGTCCCTCTCACTGGTAATTGGACAGGTTGAAGTGCGTGTTTGAGGTGACTTTTGTCTCTTTGTAAATGTGTCCCTCTCATTTGTCTGTATTAGTTGACGTGCATGTTTGAGGTTACCAGTCTCTTTCAAAATGGTTTTCACTGGTACTTTACTGGAGTGTCCCTCCAGTGTACCATCAGTACAAGCGTCACTGGACTAATCCACCAGTGATACTGGAGTGTCCAGTCAACCTCCAGATGCACTGAAATGAGTCATAATATTTTTTTTAAATACTTGGTCATTGTGCGTGCCACGTAAGCAAACTTTTTAAAGATATTTATCTTATAATCCTACGTGGCATGTAAAATTTTCAAAGAAATGATGGTATTTTTACCTTGGGAAAACAAAAAGTGCAACTTGTTACTGTTTGTGGGCTGTAAACCGTCACACATTTATGTGTGATGTGATGTAATTAATGCGGATCTCAGAACCTCGATCAAAATTATATTTGATAATTTCAAATAAACCGTTTGAGTTCCACATTCTCTCTCCTATATATACCCACTTTCACTTTCAAATTGCATTTACTTCGAACATATTTACTCCGAAATCTTTCAAATTCCTTCATTTATTTCTTCATTCAATTTCCAATCATAATCATCTCTCATATTTACTCCATTTCCATTCAATTCTTCATCAATTCTTCATCAAAACCCTAAATATTCAATTTCATCTTCATCTATTCATATTCAAATGGCACCAAGACAATCCAAATCGCTTAAAAATCTGCTCGCCGCTGAATATGCTCCGACTGAAAATGTTGACAGGGCACCTCATATCACATTAGAGGCAAAAGCCATAAGGATAAACATGAATAACTGGATGGCCAGACTTTCACTTTCCAGTGTTCATGATGCCCAATCCGTTATTGGGAGATTAAACACATTTTTTCTCTCATGTCCATTATATGGTGCGTTGACATTAAATCCAGGGAGGATGTACCATGACTATCTTTGTGAATTCTGGTACACTGCACAATATGATGATGCAACTTCATCAATCACTTATTCTTTGAAGCAAGGTACCAGATCCTTGGGTTTCACTGTTAGTTTACTCAGGTCTGTTCTACAGTTGAATTATTTTGAACATAATGAGTTGCCCATTGAACTTCCCTTTGGTATCAATACAAGGGAAGTGTGCAGACTGATGGGGCACACAGATATTGTGGATGAGCATGGCCAGCTATCCAGGAAGGGAACAGTCTACATGAGCAAACTGACAGACTCATGGAGATTCTTCTTCACACATATCGTTGAATGTTTGGGAGGCAGTTCTGGAGGGTTGGACCAGATAAATCAAACTCATCTCCAGATTGCCTACTGCCTCTGGTTTGGACTCAGAGTGGATTTCGCTCAGATCCTATTTGATGATCTGGTAGAGCGTCTCAAGGTGAAAGGAAGAAAAGCTTTTGTTCCATATATACGCTTTCTTTCACTGATGTTTAAAAGAGCTCTAGGAGACCAGTACGATTATGAAACTACTCACTTTTCTGTGAGTGAGTATATGAGGGATCTGACCAACCTAAGATCTCCACTGAATGAGGTAGATATTCCTCAGTCCATGCTCTCTTTTCAAAGGGAAGAAGTAGAAGTGGCTCCAGGTAGAGGTCAAGTTGGTGAAGGACCCTCTGGTGACCAAGATGTGCAGATTATAGAAGCTGTACAACCCATTAGACAAGTGGCTCCTGAAGGTCAAGGACCAGAAATTGTTGAACCTTCCAGACGACCTAGATCAAACAGGCGTCTGATGAGAGCTGGAGTTCAGGTGAATCCAGAAAGACATCCTGGTGATGTAATGAATTTGGATGGGTCTCCAATTTTTGAACCTGAAGAGAATGTTGAACAAGTTATTGAGCAAGAGAATGTACAAGTTATTGGGCAGGTGACTGATGAACAGATAGAAAATGTGGCTCAGATTATTGAGCAGGTCGAACAAGATGTATGAACAAGTATTTGGTGAGCAAGAGGCTCAAATCGATTTGAATGTTGAAGCAAGTGAACAGGCTGGTGAACTGGTTGGTGCTCAGGCTGGTGAAATGTTTTGGGATGAGGCTGATTCTCCCATGTCAGAAGATCAGAATTTTGATGTCAATATGAACTTTCTAGGTGAGGATGTTGTACAAGTTGAAAGTCTACCAGAAATGCCACCACCTCCACCAGAAACAAATATGTCCTCCACCAGAATCAGAAATGCCACCACCTCCACCAGAATCAGAAATGCCACCACCTCCACCAGAATCAGAAATGCCACCACCTCCACCAGAATCAGAAATGCCACCACCTCCACCAGAATCAGAAATGCCACCACCTCCACCAGAATCAGAAATGCCACCACCTCCACCAGAATCAGAAATGCCACCACCTCCACCAGAATCAGAAATGCCACCACCTCCACCAGAATCAGAAATGCCACCACCTCCACCAGAATCAGAAATGCCACCACCTCCACCAGAATCAGAAATGCCACCACCTCCACCAGAATCAGAAATGCCACCACCTCCACCAGAATCAGAAATGCCACCACCTCCACCAGAATCAGAAATGCCACCACCTCCACCAGAATCAGAAATGCCACCACCTCCACCAGAATCAGAAATGCCACCACCTCCACCAGAATCAGAAATGCCACCACCTCCACCAGAATCAGAAATGCCACCACCTCCACCAGAATCAGAAATGCCACCACCTCCACCAGAATCAGAAATGCCACCACCTCCACCAGAATCAGAAATGCCACCACCTCCACCAGAATCAGAAATGCCACCACCTCCACCAGAATCAGAAATGCCACCACCTCCACCAGAATCAGAAATGCCACCACCTCCACCAGAATCAGAAATGCCACCACCTCCACCAGAATCAGAAATGCCACCACCTCCACCAGAATCAGAAATGCCACCACCTCCACCAGAATCAGAAATGCCACCACCTCCACCAGAATCAGAAATGCCACCACCTCCACCAGAATCAGAAATGCCACCACCTCCACCAGAATCAGAAATGCCACCACCTCCACCAGAATCAGAAATGCCACCACCTCCACCAGAATCAGAAATGCCACCACCTCCACCAGAATCAGAAATGCCACCACCTCCACCAGAATCAGAAATGCCACCACCTCCACCAGAATCAGAAATGCCACCACCTCCACCAGAATCAGAAATGCCACCACCTCCACCAGAATCAGAAATGCCACCACCTCCACCAGAATCAGAAATGCCACCACCTCCACCAGAATCAGAAATGCCACCACCTCCACCAGAATCAGAAATGCCACCACCTCCACCAGAATCAGAAATGCCACCACCTCCACCAGAATCAGAAATGCCACCACCTCCACCAGAATCAGAAATGCCACCACCTCCACCAGAATCAGAAATGCCACCACCTCCACCAGAATCAGAAATGCCACCACCTCCACCAGAATCAGAAATGCCACCACCTCCACCAGAATCAGAAATGCCACCACCTCCACCAGAATCAGAAATGCCACCACCTCCACCAGAATCAGAAATGCCACCACCTCCACCAGAATCAGAAATGCCACCACCTCCACCAGAATCAGAAATGCCACCACCTCCACCAGAATCAGAAATGCCACCACCTCCACCAGAATCAGAAATGCCACCACCTCCACCAGAATCAGAAATGCCACCACCTCCACCAGAATCAGAAATGCCACCACCTCCACCAGAATCAGAAATGCCACCACCTCCACCAGAATCAGAAATGCCACCACCTCCACCAGAATCAGAAATGCCACCACCTCCACCAGAATCAGAAATGCCACCACCTCCACCAGAATCAGAAATGCCACCACCTCCACCAGAATCAGAAATGCCACCACCTCCACCAGAATCAGAAATGCCACCACCTCCACCAGAATCAGAAATGCCACCACCTCCACCAGAATCAGAAATGCCACCACCTCCACCAGAATCAGAAATGCCACCACCTCCACCAGAATCAGAAATGCCACCACCTCCACCAGAATCAGAAATGCCACCACCTCCACCAGAATCAGAAATGCCACCACCTCCACCAGAATCAGAAATGCCACCACCTCCACCAGAATCAGAAATGCCACCACCTCCACCAGAATCAGAAATGCCACCACCTCCACCAGAATCAGAAATGCCACCACCTCCACCAGAATCAGAAATGCCACCACCTCCACCAGAATCAGAAATGCCACCACCTCCACCAGAATCAGAAATGCCACCACCTCCACCAGAATCAGAAATGCCACCACCTCCACCAGAATCAGAAATGCCACCACCTCCACCAGAATCAGAAATGCCACCACCTCCACCAGAATCAGAAATGCCACCACCTCCACCAGAATCAGAAATGCCACCACCTCCACCAGAATCAGAAATGCCACCACCTCCACCAGAATCAGAAATGCCACCACCTCCACCAGAATCAGAAATGCCACCACCTCCACCAGAATCAGAAATGCCACCACCTCCACCAGAATCAGAAATGCCACCACCTCCACCAGAATCAGAAATGCCACCACCTCCACCAGAATCAGAAATGCCACCACCTCCACCAGAATCAGAAATGCCACCACCTCCACCAGAATCAGAAATACCACCACCTCCACCAGAATCAGAAATACCACCACCTCCACCAGAATCAGAAGTTGGTTACTAGGGTTAGTTCACTGGAGAGTAGGCCCACACTTGATCAGGCTGTTGTTGTTAGCACAATTAGTGATGAATGTACAAAGAAGTTCAGAATTAGTATGTTGAAAGAATTATCTGAAGAAATTTCTGAGTCTGTTCTTCGAACTATTCAAGATGGGCTGTTACCCCAAGTGGAGAAATTGATAGAAAGAGAATTGCCAAAGCACTTGCCTCAAGAAGTTGATTTTGTTAAAAAGGAAGTGCAGGCACTCAAGAAAATTGTGACTGATACAACTCCAGTGGCTGGAAGAACCTTTGGTGCACTGGACAGACACATGCTAGAACAATTATGGAATGATCTCAAGTCCAGAACTGGTGATCATTCCAAGGGGGAAAAGTCGTCTGGTGACCAAGAAGGGTTGATTAGAAAGAAGAAGGAAGTTGTTGAAAGGGCCTTTGCTACTGAAAGCATTGTGCAACAAAAACAAGTGACTGGTACTGATGCCAGTGCACGATTAGCATAGAGAGCATTTGACACTGAAGCCACTATGCTGACTGAAGAAGCTGCTGGTACTGAAGCCAGTGAACCCCAGTTTGAATCTTTCCCAGATATACCAACTACTCTGAAGTCTGTTAAAGGAAAAGAACAAATGGTATCTGGTGAAGAAGAACAAACTGCTGAAGAATCATCAGAGTTTCCCACTACTGATGATGAAACCTCTAAGAAGCTGGAACAAGAATGCATAATGATAGAGATCTTTAAGAGAAATCAAAGAGATAAACTGCTGGCCCATCAAAGGAGATGGCAACTATGGGGACTCTGGACTCTTATAATGCTGGCAGGTTAGGCATAAACATTGATGTGTGCAAAAAGATGAAGGAAGACCCCAGAGTTCATCAATGTCTGAATGCATTGAATGATGTTCATGTACGCTCCTTTTACGCTGAAGAAGAATAGATTTATGATTCAATAATTTATGGCGTTAGTGTACCAGAACTTATCAGACAGAGAAAGGAGGAACTGGTGAACCTCCAGAAGAAGATAAGGAAAAATGCTGGTGCTCTGGAGTTAGAGTACAAAAAGAAAGTGACAGGCTTACCAAAACTGACTGCCAAACAGATCAAAGCAATTAAAGATACTGATGTAAGCACATTCATTCCCCTGGATACTTCTCTGAAAATCAATCGTCAACAACTCCAGTCTGTTGTAGAACAACAGAGAGTGTCAAAGGAAACTGAAGCAATGATCCAGACAGCCAAATTGAAAGACAAGTATAATGAAATGTTGAATTTCAGGGCTGATGCTAGAAGGATCACTGGTGCAGAGAATAAGCTTGCTGATAATCATGAAGGTATGTCAAAGTTTGCAATAAAGTTGACCAGGGAAGGTAATGTAAAGTCCCTCACACGATGGTTTAACCCACGAGTGTAAAATAACAAGACAAGTATGAACTAGAATCGGACTAGTATTACTTCATTATAAATATGCAAGAATATAAACAAAGTAATAAATGACTTTAAGCAATATTTAAACAAGTAAATAAAAGGTGGAACACGAATGTAGTTTTCAAGTGTATTTTCTTTATTGATGTATAAACAAAATACAAGATCATTGCGGAACCTAGATATTACACGTATGTAAGTATCTAAACAATCTTTGAATTACAAGTGATCTATACTTGCTAAATAAACTCCTTTGATCGATATACTTAGAGTTGTGAAGTATAGCTGTTTAGATCGAGAGTATTTAAGCAAGTTCACCAATTTGCTAAAAAGTGATTTTCTCAAAGAATGACTTTGTATTTATAGGCAACAAAATTCACCAGTGCCGTACAAATATGGTTGGATGCATTTAATGAACCGACAATAACATTAAATGCATTGGATAAAGAATAAGGATAAAATCACATCAAGTGCAAGTGTATCCTTTTATCCAACCACCTTAACACACGTATACTTTGGTAAAGAACAAGTGGGTTGTTCTTTGGAAAGTGTGTAAAGGCTTAAAGTCAAATCCTCGATATCAGTGTTCAGACTTGTAAGGTCTAGAACACTGACAATCCTCCAGTGTACAGATCTGGTAAGACTTTCCAGTGGACTCCGCCATTTGATAAGTCTTCTTTCTTCAGACTTCAGTCTTTGACTTCAGTCAGAATGTCTTCAGTAGAGTAGATCTGGACTGGGGTGAAGACCAGTGAGCTCATCTGGAGAATACTCCAGATTTCCTATACAAGTATTTGCTCACTAGCCTTCCATTATTTCTGGACAAATCTTTAGAAGGACTCCAGATCCCAAGTCTGGAGTAGGTCAGATTCTGGACAGATCTTCAGTAAGCTCCAGTAGTCGAGTCTGGAGTGAGTCCAGTAAATCTGGACTAAATCTGGACCTAACAAATTCCCCCTATTTGTTTAGAAATAATGCAAGTGTTTTCAGACTTATAGATATACAAATTTGTATGTCTGGGAAACACTTAGTCGATTTAAGTCTAAAAAATCTAAGTTACTGGAGAACACTTTATAGATCATGAGTGTTTCAGTTTCATCATTTAAGTTCTAACTTAGACTAAATCTGATCATTTACTTATATGAAATTAAAAATTGCAACTATTATTACTAACATCAACTGGAAAATAGTTACAACTTTCATAAGACAATTAATTATAATAAGTACATGATTAAAAGATTCAGGCCCTTCTTTTTGATGGCTGCCCTGGTGCATCTTCAGTGGCCTTCCTCTTTGGAGATGGAGATGATGGAACAGACACTGGTGGTCTCAGACCCAACACAGCTTCCATTTGTTGTATTCTTTTCCAGACCTTCTCAATCCTCTTCATAAAGGCCTTAACATCTGGAGACAAATCAGTTTTACCTTTAAAGGTCATTCCAATCTCCTTCAGTTCAGTCCATGCAAAAGCTTGGACTGAAGTATCCTTCCTTTCATCTGTAAAGTTACCCTCTCTGGTCAACTTCACATTGAATCTGGTCATTCCTTGATGATTTTCAGCCAATTTAACTTCAGCATCAACAATCTTTCTGGCATTGGCCCTGAAATTCATCATATCATCATACTTTGCTTTCTGCTTTTGTAACACCCGTCGTTTAAAAATATGGGTTTTCAAAAACTTTTCACCTAACGGTGTCATATTGCGGAAGAAGGGACCTTAAAAGTCAAAACCAATAAAACATTTTGGTTTCTGCATTTAGTTGGTGTTACTTGCGACATCATAGAATAGTTCAAATGAAAACCCAACGGTTGCCCAACATAAAACAACCGTCCAAACGTCATTACATAAATTCGACATTAAGTACTGAATGTAAACAAATGTCTAAACAAAGCGTCTATAGGGTATCTAAGGCTCCTGCATTGCATCTACCCAAGCCTCACTCGTTCTGCATATAGTTCCTTCAAGCTAAACCTGAGGAACAACCACATTAAAAGAAACAAGTGTTAGCTATTAAAATAGCTAAGTAAGATAACACTTATTTAAAAGCATTTGTCCAATTAAAACAATCTTCATTATTAGACAAGTTCTTTAGGCACGTCACACATCACACAAATCTGCATAACAACTTCATATCAAATAGGATAATCATCCTAAATGTGCCTATCCTGCATTACTTCATTAACCACGTATCTGCTTTCTACATTTCTGCTTTACTACGTTTTAACTGCTTTACTACATTAACTGCTTTACTACATTATTAACTGCGTTAGTGTGTAACATAAGTTACACCCGACTAGATGACAAACCCCACATGGTTGTACATCAAGCGTCGTTAAGGAATGGCAAGCCAATCCGAGAGTAATCCAAAATCCTGAGGGGGTCAATCCTCCGTTAATTACTCAAACTGCGTATGACCACGTTGCTAGGAGCCACCCAAGCAACAACTGCGTTAGCGTACTCATCCGGCTAAGACTTGTACGGGTTAAGCTTAACCCTTTACTGCATCAAAGTTTAACGAGCTCGAACCTACGTTATTTAGTTTAGGTGACTGCATTACCTAAACATTTACTGCGTTACTGCTTTTACGTTTTGGGCCCTTAAACGTGCAAGTGACATGGCAACCTAGCAAGTCTAGTGCACTAGGTGTTCAAGCCATACAAACATGCACACAACATACATCAACTTCATTTCGACATTTCATGCATAATACAATACTTCATTAGACTACATCAACTGCATAGCGTCATACTACATTAAGCAATACTTCATTATACTACATACATCAC
>CM067171.1:75428194-75481420 GCA_034093135.1 Erigeron breviscapus | reverse complement strand
GTCCGCAGGAAATCCTGAATCAGCTTCGCTGAATTTAGGTCACACCACAAGTGTGCAAACAACCCCTGGGTTGGCTACTCCACCTCTGTTGATGTGACAACAGCAACTTAGATTTAATTATGTCTTATTCATTTATATGTAATTGATAGATTATGGACTTCGTGTTTTAGTAATGATTGATTACATGTTTTGGTGTTATTTATATGTTTATATATGTTGTTTGTTATGTATATCATACAAGTACAAACATAATATATGTTAGGTTTCTTGTACATAAAGTACTTGGAAAATAACTAAGCATAGATGTTGATGGTATTTAGTACTAACGAAGATAATCTTCGTTAGGAACTAACGAAGATAATCTTCGTTTTATGGGCTGGGCTGCTAAGTTCGTAAGAACAAAGCCCAGCAGGCCCAATATCGATCATAAACGTATATAAACGATTGAAAACCCTAAAGTGAGGATTCCAGTTGATATTACACACACCAAAGGCGACTAAGTTCGTTTCTAAGCTATAGAAAACGAAGATAGATCATAAGGCTGATTATATTGAGATAATTAGCAATATATACGATAACTAATCAAACTAGTTATCTCGTGAGGATTCCGCACTCACAACATAACAATAGACGATCTCGAGAGCGATCAGTAGCTATCGAGGGACTCACAAGTGGTATCAGAGCCATTCGATATCTTATCGAAGGGTTTGAGATCGTTTGTTTGGTGGTTATTCTCTCAAAAACCTCCCAAAACACTTTCTGTCGTTAAGTTCGTTTGCCTTACGAACTTAGCAAAACTTAGTCAGACAACGAATTTAACTTAATTTCGTTCTAAGTTCATCAACGAAGATAGAAAGCGAATTTATCTTCATTTTCGTTTTGAATCTTCATCAAATGAATTTAACCTACGAACTTAATCTATCTTCGTTCTGACACTGTTCTACGAACTTAGCTATATTCGTTCAAAATTTTTTGTCCCCAAAATTAAGCTATCTTCGTACTAACACTGTTCTACGAATTTAACCTAATTTCGTTGGATTCTTATCTTCGTTTGAACAGTATTTTTCTCTTATGGCTTCTTCATCCTCAACCAACAATGCTGTTGCCCAATATCTCAATTCTCTAGTTTATCATGATCATCTGGTAGGGCGTACTAATTCTCCACCAAAGTTAGTCTCATTAGCTGACTTTTGGGCGTGGAGAGGTCGATTTGAAGATTTCATTCAACGAGAAGACTTGAATATGTGGCTCATGATCACTGAAGGTTATGAATGGCCCACTCTTACTGTGAATGGAGTTACTTCTACATACAAGGTGGGAGAATTAACAGGCGAAGAAAAGGCTAACTACGCCATTGAAGTAAAGACTCTTTCCACACTTCGTATGTGTATTCCTCAAGAGTTGGTGCACTTGTTTCCTAAACAAGAATACAAGACTTCAAAGCAATTGTTCGATGCTATTGAAGCTCATTGTGAAGGTGATCCATTATTGAAGCAAAATAGAATTAAAATACTTAAGAAACAATTTGATTGCTTCAATGCAACAAAGAATGAACAAGTTGAGGATCTTATTCTGAGATATCAACATCTTCTTGCTGAATTAGCTTATTTTGACCTTAGATACACTCCTACTGAGATAGTGGATAAATTCCTGGATGGTTTGCCGAAAGCATACAAAGAGTTTCGTCATGGATTGCAAGAAAGAGCTGATTACGCATCTCTTCGAATAGATGGAGTTATATCCACTCTAAGAAACAGAGAAATGAAGGATAAAGCAAAAGATCTTCAAGACAACTTCACACAAGATCCATCTCTCTATCATGCCACTATGAAAAATCCAACAGCTGATGTTAATGCTTTCTTTTCTGGAGTTGGTAATACTGGTGAGATAGACAATTGTGGTGCACAAATGGATGGAGATGATTCTTTTGGATTCATGGCTACTGATGCTGGTAACAAGGGTAAAAGGGCTAATGACGGTGCAAAGACTGGAAATATGAAATTCGGAAACATTTCATATTCTTCTGCAGGTTACAAATCCATGCCTATGAATATGAAATCAGCTGAGGGTAGAATGAATGTATTTGCTGCAATGTGTGCTGCACATGAAGCTTTTGTTACAGGAAGAATCACAGATCCAGCACTTATTGATGAAGATTACGATCAGATAGATCCAGATGATGTTGAAGAAATGGATCTGAAATGGCAATTGGCAATGATCACCAGGAGAGTACAAAAGTTTATGAATAGAACAGGAAGACAGCTTACAGGAGGTACTCAAGGATTTGACAAGTCAAAGGTGAAATGCTATAACTGCGAAGGTTTTGGACATTTTGCCAGAGAATGTCAACGGCTAAGAGAGAGGCAAATGTTACTCCTACGTCAAGATAGAGGTGGTAATCGTCCGTTCAATCAAAATCCTACTAGAGCTCTTTTGTTAACTGATGATCCTATTACAAATGTCACTGGAAATGACAAGGCTATAGTAGCTGTTCAACCAGATGGTTATTATGTTTGGAATCTTCCACATGATGAGAACAATAACGCTTATTTGGCCGAAATTCTTGATGATATGGCTCAAATAGTTGATTCTCCAGATAATTTCATGGACACCACAGTCTACCACAGTGAAGAGCAATTGTATGAAAATACTAATAGTTCGAATGTGGAATCTGTTGCTGCTGGTGTATATGATACTAATTCCGAATCTGACAATGAGTTAGAAGAAGTCAAGAACCTTGATGAAGTGAAAGCTACTGAAGAGGTGAAAGCAGCTGAGGTTAAAGATGATTCTGCCACAGAAAAGAGTGAAAAGACTATTGAGGAGCAGATGCAAGACTTTGAGATTCCGGCTGGCATGACTGTGGATGACTTTGTTGCTTACATGGCAGATTGCAAAGAGGCAGACCAACAGGTATCTTGTTCTTTACATACTATTGTTCATGTTTGCAAAATTGTTAATAGCATGTTTGATGAACTTGAACAAAAGAATGAACAAATCAAGAAATTAGAATCTGTTGTCAATACTGCTCATGATGAAAGAGATAAATTAATTAAAAAGGATCTAACTGTAAATGATAAGGAAAAATTTTTCAAGGAAAAGATTAGATCCTTAGAATCTGACATTAGAGCAATGAAAGATAAAGTCAATTCGCTACACAGACCCTACCTCCCCACCCGCACCACCCATCCCCCCCAAAACCCTCCCCCCCCCTCCCTTCACCAACCCACCCAATACCCCACCACCCCATAACTCACACCCCAACCCCCCCCCCCGCCTACCACTCCCATCCCAATACCCTTTACACCCCACCCCCAGCACCCTATACCTACCCCACCCACCCCCACCCCAACCCCTCCCCCCTCGACGCTCCCCTCAACACTCCTCCCAATTTCCACCCGCCCCCTACCACACTATCAGACCCCCCCGACCCCCACCACCCCACCCCCCCCCATCCTCTCCCAACCCTGACACCCCCCCCCCCAACCCCCCCCACCTCGCCCACCCCCACCCTACCGCTCCATCCCCCTCCCCCTCATCCTCTTCCCCCCCCCCCCCTTTCCCCCCACAGCCCGCTCTTCCAGATCCCATTAGAGCAATGAAAGATAAAGTCAATCATTCTGTTGCTATAGAAAGAGTAAGTAGTGAAGCTTATTCCTTGTTAGCTAGAAAGTGTGCTACCATAGAAAAGGAACTTGCTGATGCTAGGATAGAAATCTTGGAATTTAAGGCTAAATCTGATTCTGCTAGACATTCTGAGCTTTTGATGCATATGAAAAAGTTTGAGAATTCTTCTTCTAATTGAAACTGCTAAGATTTCTTATAAAGATGTGCCTCCTCCTTTCAATAATAACTATACTCCTGTTGAAACTAATATTCCTGAAATCCTACTTCAACTAAACAAGACCCTGAAAAGGAAATTCAAAGAAAAACAAGTAAGTCAGTGGACACTAGTGCTAATAATGAATCTGTAGGTACCGATAAAAAGGTAGATACAAACAAAAAGTTCAAGGTCCTCTCTTGCTTTGCTTGTCATTGAAAAGGGTCATGTTTATAGTGTATGTCCAAATAGACCTCGAAGATCAGGTTCTCCTTCAAAGGCTTCCACTTCCGAAGGAAAAAGGGGGTTGGGTAATAATAAACAGGTTTATGAGGCTAAAGTTCAATCTTCTCCAAAACCGTTTACTATACCTCAACGACGTGAATCTCCACTGAAAGGTTCCTCAGGAAATGTTCATAGGATTTCAAATCGTTTTCAAACACC
The DNA here is from genome assembly GCA_034093135.1 of Erigeron breviscapus. Lineage (NCBI taxonomy): Eukaryota > Viridiplantae > Streptophyta > Magnoliopsida > Asterales > Asteraceae > Erigeron > Erigeron breviscapus. The sequence continues at coordinate 75,477,156 of CM067171.1, read as the reverse complement.
TCCACGACTTGATCGTTCTGTTCCTAAAAGTCAAAATTCATTCTATGACCAAATTCATTCGAGTGTTCGATCTTCTTATGGCCCTCATTCTCCTAGATCTTCTCCGACGAGAGGTCAGAAGTCTTCTCCTGTGAGAAGACGAGATGAGAATCATGTTCTGCCCACGGCTTCTAGCAATGGGTATTGGACTGAACTGATTCTAAGGGATGAGAAGGGACGACCCAAACCTCAGAAGGTTTGGGTCCCCAATGAAAACTAATTTCTCTCATTTTATATGCAGGGAGTTCCTAGGAAACCAATTCATTTATGGTACCTTGACAGTGGATGCTCCAGGCACATGACAGGGGACAGGAAACTCTTGTCCAATTTTACTGGTATAAATGGGTCGTATGTTTGTTTTGCTGGATCCAAGGGCGGCAACATCACCGGTCAGGGAGATGTCGTCAATGGACAACTTACTCTTAGAAAGAGTAAACTATGTGGAACAACTTACTCATAATCTAATGAGTGTCTCACAGATCTGTGACAAGGGCAACAATGTTCATTTCACAGAAAAGGAGGCATTCATCTTGAAGCCGGGTTTTGTTATTCCAGAAGAATGGATTATGCTCAGAGCTCCTAGGAAGAGAGACATCTATGGCTTAGTTTTAGGTGTTGATAATCCAACGGAGCCCCTCTGTTTGTTGAGCAAAGCAAATGAGTTTGAATCTCTCCTCTGGCATCGTAGAATGGGACATATCAACTTTCGGAAGATGAATGAACTTGTTAGTCTTGGATTAGTTGAAGGTGTTCCAGTTAAGAAGTTTGGGATGGAAGATAAATGTGTACCATGTTTGAAAGGAAAGCAACACAAGAATCATCATAAATCAAAGGTGCACAACACTATATCCAAACCATTCGAACTACTTCATATGGATCTCTTTGGTCCTGTGAACGTAAGAAGCATTGGAGGGATGTTCTACTGTTTGGTGATCACTGATGATTACTCAAGGTACTCATGGGTATTTTTCTTGAAGACAAAGGACGAGACCGCATATCGGTTTATGGATTTTGTTAGACAAGTTGAGAATGTCCATGAAGTTAAAGTTAAGAGAATCAGGAGTGACAATGGCACTGAGTTCAAGAACAATACTCTTACGGTTTTTTGCTTGACCAAGGGTATTCAACATCAATTTAGTGCACCGTATGAGCCACAGCAGAATGGAGTAGCTGAGAGGAAAAACAGGACTTTGATAGAAACAGCTAGGACGATGCTTGCTGATTCAGGGCTTCCTGTTACTTTCCGGGGGGAGGCAGTGAATACAGCTTGTCACATTTTAAATCGGGTTTTAACAGTTAAACGGTTCAAGAAAACTTGTTATGAACTTTTGCACAACAAAAAGCCCAATTTGCAAAATGTTGAGCCATTTGGTGTTCCTTGTACTTTTCTTACGGTACTTCCCCAGGGTAAATTTGATCCTAAATCAGAGGAGGGTTTCTTTTTAGGTTATATACCTAGTACACCAATTCGGCGTGTGTACAATCAGAAAACTGGCAAAGTTAATTTTGGTACAAATGTGGTAATTGTCAGTCATAAACCTGCTGTACACATTGGTCCTGCTAATGACTTCGATTATGATGGTGTCTTCACCTCTTTTCGTGGTCTTGTTTCTTTTACAGGTGTTCCGATTGTGGAAGATGTAGTTACTCTTCATGATCCACTTGAAGGCGGTCCGGTTCCTGTCTCTTCTCCTGGTTCTTCACCATTCATTAAGCCTGCTTCTAAATCTGGAGAGTCAAGTGGGACCAAAGAAGCAGACTCTACTTTAGAGACTGCTCCTAAAAATCTTACTGATCCTTTACATATACCGCTACCTGATGATCCTTTCTATGATACTGACGACACGGAAGGTGAAAATCAGGAAGAGCCTAAAACTCCAGAACAACATGTCCAGACTAACTTGGGGAATGATCTTACAGTCGACACGGTTCCTCAAACAAGAGTCAACAAGGATCATCCAGTAGAGCAAATCATTGGTGATGCTTCTGCCTCTGTTCGCACGAGGAATCAGAATAGAAAAATTTGTCAAGTATGTTTGCTGAAGTTAAGGATTCTGGGCAATTACTTGGTACTTGTACTTTTGCTTCATCTCTCAGGTTGAGCCTAAAAATGTTGGAATGGCTCTTAAAGATCCGACATGGGTTGAGGCGATGCAAGACGAATTGGCTCAGTTTCGGAAGCTTGATGTATGGAAGTTAGTTGACTTACCTCATGGTGAATCTCCTTTATCTACGCGATGGGTTTTTCGTTGTAAAACGGATGACAAAGGTGTTGTCACTCGCAATAAGGCTCGGTTGGTAGTTAGAGCCATTTGGTGTTCCTTGTACTTTTCTTACGGTACTTCCTCAGGGTAAATTTGATCCTAAATCAGAAGAGGGTTTCTTTTTAGGTTATGTACCTAGTACACCAATTCGGCGTGTGTACAATCAGAAAACTGGCAAAGTTAATTTTGGTACAAATGTGGTAATTGTCAGTCATAAACCTGCTGTACACATTGGTCCTGATAATGACTTCGATTATGATGGTGTCTTCACCTCTTTTCGTGGTCCTGTTTCTTTTACAGGTGTTCCGATTGTGAAAGATGTAGTTACTCTTCATGATCCACTTGAAGGCGGGTTCCTGTCTCTTCTCCTGTTTCTTCACCATTCATTAAGCCTGCTTCTAAATCTGGAGAGTCAAGTGGGACCAAAGAAGCAGACTCTACTTTAGAGGCTGCTCCTAAAAATCTTACTGATCCTTTACATATACCGCTACCTGATGATCCTTTCTATGATACTGACGACACGGAAGGTGAAAATCAGGAAGAGCCTAAAACTCCAGAACAACATGTCCAGAATAACTTGGGGAATGATCTTACAGTCGACACGGTTCCTCAAACAAGAGTCAACAAGGATCATCCAGTAGAGCAAATCATTGGTGATGGTTCTGCCTCTGTTCGCACGAGGAATCAGAATAGGAAAAATTTGTCAAGTATGTTTGCTGAAGTTAAGGATTCTGGGGCAATTACTTGGTACTTGTACTTTTGCTTCATCTCTCAGGTTGAGCCTAAAAATGTTGGAATGGCTCTTAAAGATCCGTCATGGGTTGAGGCGATGCAAGACGAATTGGCTCAGTTTCGAAAGCTTGATGTATGGAAGTTAGTTGACTTACCTCATGAGTGAATCTCCTTTATCTACGCGATGGGTTTTTCGTTGTAAAAAGGATGACAAAGGTGTTGTCACTCGCAATAAGGCTCGGTTGGTAGTTAGAGGATTTGAGCAACAAGAAGGTTTTGATTACGATGAGACTTTTGCACCTGTAGCTAGACTAGAAGCTATTCGTTTATTTCTGGCATTTGCTAGTTATCAAGGTATAAAGGTGTATCAACTTGACGTAAAGAGTGCCTTTTTGTATGGAGAAATTAGAGAAGAAGTGTATGTAGATCAACCTCAGGGGTTTGAGGATCCAGATTTCCCCAATAGAGTATATCGTCTTGATAAGGCTCTATATGGTTTACATTAGGCTCCTCGATCATGGTATGAAAAACTGTCTACTCATTTGCATGAAAATGGTTTTACTCGAGGTTCTATTGACAACACGTTGTTCATCAAATAAAGGGAAAGGGAAGGACTACTTGCTTGTACAGGTTTACGTTGATGATATCATTTTTGGTTCATCTGATAAGAACATGTGCAAGAGTTTGAGCAGAGCATGAAGGCTAAGTTCGAAATGAGTGCTATGGGGGAATTAACTTTCTTCCTTGGATTACAGGTGGATCAACTGAAGGATGGGTTCTTTATTCATCAGAGCAAGTATGTTCAAGATATTCTTACCAGGTTTCGAATGACCGATGCTAAAGATGCAATTACTCCCATTCAGACTAATCATGGGCTGTGTCCTGATAAGACTAATGATCCAGAAGTAGATGCAACTCATTATCGGGCTATCATTGGTTCCTTGATGTATCTGACGGCTTCACGTCCAGACATTACCTTTGCTGTTTGTATGTGTGCTAGATATCAGGCTAATACGAAAGAGTCACATATGAAAGCTGCGAAAAGGATTCTTCGTTATGTGAAGGCCAAGCCTCGTCTAGGGCTTTGGTATCCCATGCATGGTTCCTTTGAATTCAAAGCTTATACTGATTCGGATTATGGTGGTTGCAGTTCGGATAGGAAATCAACGTCAGGTGGATGTCAGCTTTTAGGGGGGAGAATTATATCGTGGCAGTGCAAGAAGCAGACATCTGTTGCACAGTCTACCTGTGAAGCAGACTACATAGCTGCTGGTCAATGCTGTTCTCAGGTACTTTGGATACAGCAACAATTGCGCGACTATGGTATGGATATCTCAGACTCTCCTATTTGTATTGATAATAAGTCTGCCATAGATATTACTAAGAATCCGAAAAACTTTAAAGTCACCATAGCACATAGATATAAAGCATCATTTTTTGCGTGACTGTTTTGAGAAAAAGCTTATTCATTTAGAAAAGGTTGTTACTGATGATAACCTTGCTGATCTTTATACTAAAGCTTTTGATAGACCTCGTCATGAGTTGTTATATCAACTCAATGGTATGAAGAATGCCGAGTAGTTTCTCTCAAAGAACTTAAATTTTTCTTTTTGTGTTTTAGTAGTTTAAGTCGTACATAGATAGAGTCAAAAATACAAAAAAGAGTTGTCTTAGTATAAGTCTGTATATATCTAGTGTCAGAAAAATACAAAAACATCTGAAAATTAGAAAATCCAAAAATATAATAAATAAAGTAAGGTTACTGCACTACATGATTAGACGTGACGATACTTTAGCTTTTAAGCCTACTTAATTGTACTTTAAAATGCTCAGTTTAGTGATACCATTATATGATGTATCGATAGGCACAAAGTACCAAGGTTTCCTTATAATCTGAACTTAAATGTATACAATGTTCTTATGGGAAACGTATTCAGATATATGGTTGAGAATACTTGTTCTTAAAATAGGCAAGTCCTTTAAATATTATGAAAGATCTTGCATTATAATTATGTATATTTGGTCTTTATAAAGAAGGTCTCGGGTACATATATGTGTATGTATTGCTTTTTGGATGTATATTTGTGACAAAATATTCAAATTCAAATATCAAATAAATCTGTTGAAAGTATGAAGCTAATGTGGCCTTTGAGATTCGAACAAGTAAGTCCTTGGGGTGTCTTTGTATACCTAGCCTACCTAAAGTTTCAAACTTGGGATAGGTTGTCAGAAAGTTCGCTACACGGGTCTCATAGAAAGTCACGGGTTTTCATAAGTGCTTTAAATTAAAATTAATGTCACAAATATGCAAGTACTTGGCATTATGCAATGTTAAGTATATTTCCGTACGTGAGTCAAGTTATGTCGCTTTCCGCATGAGGAATCACCGACCTGTCACCGCTGACTTGATTCTTAAAGACTTTCTCACTTTAATCACCAAATGTCTTAATCTTAGTGCTTGTTTCGATTATGAGAGTGTATCTGAATATGGGCACATAAGTTCGCAAACTAAAATTGTGGCATGAGTAACTTACTAGGTTACATGGTGACTGTCCTTGGCTCAAGTAATACGAAAGTGCCACAAACCAAAAAGGAGACTGGAAGTACCGAGTGTTTAAGAGGACAAGCATATTGGTAATCGTTTTTGGATCACTGTTCATAACTAATAATAAGAGAATTATTTCTCGCTGGTAGGCTTATGTAAATGCTAATCTGATCTGATCAGCAGTACCCTAGTCACTTGTAAATAATGAATAAATTAAGATAACTATTGTGTATAGAATAGTTTATTATTCTGTAATTTTTATTCTAATTTATTTTTCTATTTTATTGAGTCAAAATAAGTATTTTTATAAGTTCTTATTGCACGAGAGATTCTACTTAAATTCTGTTGAGTATATGTTTTGCTGAATTCATTCATTTGAATTCTTGATGAGGTTATGTGTTTAGTTCAAAAGAAGATTTCTGATATGGACATTAATTTGTTTAAGTTTAGAAAATGATCTTTTAAATCTTTCGTGACAAGTCAATGCTATTTGAATTCTCACAAGTTTCAGTGTTTACAAGTTATGAATTAATTAATAACTTGGTGATCTTTAGGGTTTGACAATGGAATGACCTCCCTTGATCTTTTATTAGAATCTTGAGTCTTTCGTAATTGTTAATCCTAATTTTGTGTGTTTTCACTTGAATTTTCTGCATTATCGTGCCTCTGCTCTTGCTGCGTTAATGAGTTTTTGGTAAGTGTGCTGTGTTCAGGTTAAGAAGATAAAGTTGGAGTGCTGATCTCTGTTGCAATACTGTGTTATTCATACAGATGATATCGTGGAAACGGGATTTTTGGTGTGAAATGACAATATTGTGATGCAAATATGAGCACGTGAAGGATGAATACATGAATCTGTCTTTGGAGTATTTATTTACTTTACATTTCATGTATTTAGTGAAAATAATCAGTGTTGATACATGTTTCTTTTAATTTCCGTACCTTGACTATTCATTGTTTGTTAGTTTTGTAGACGGCATCTAATATGGGACTTAAGTGTTTCAAGATGGTTGGCCGTCAAGCATCTCAATGATTAGAGACATACTCTCCGTATCATGGTCGTGGTTGGTATCGCTGTTAATATGTTCATTGATTATTTCAGGTTTGTTAATGGTTGATTTTAGACCTTGGGGTTCTGTTTTTAATTCAAGATTATAATGTTTGTAAAATACTTACATTATGATGATGATTTTCAGATGGTGGTACTTTTTGGTACAAGGCATGAACAAGTTGCTTTTAACGAGTTGTTGCTATGTACAGGATTAGGTCAAAGGGGTCGCATCGTGGAAAGTTTCGTGATGACGAATCTTAAAAAAAAATTTAAGTACAAACTTGTTCTTACGAAGATAATGATTAACTTCGTTTTGACTTGTTCTTTAGAAAATTGAACTTATTTTCGTCCAATCTAATTTCGTTTCATTTGGTTTAAACGAAGATGACATCTATCTTCGTTCCCTTTGAGTCTACGAAGATTAACTTCGTTCCACTTATGTTCGACCGACCTTTTACCCGACCCGTTTTGACCCATCTTTTAACCATCTATATAAATATCAACTTAATTCGTTCTATCTTTTACATCTATATAAAACGAATTTGAGCTGAATAAACCCCTATATTTTCATCAATTAAATCACTTGATTTCATTTGATTCTCTGCTTGTTGTCTCGATTATTGTTGAAATAAGTGATTCAGGTATATTATTGAGCATCGTCATTCACAAATCCCCAATTCTAGATTCTTGATTTTGCCCAATTTTTACAAGCACTCATTCGGTTTTGATTTTTATATATTTTTAGGGTTTAATTTCGTGGTTAATTTTAATCCATTGAATCCTTAATTCGTTCCTAAAATCGAAATTGGTTATGCTTCTTTTAAGTGTTACAAATGTTTTTGTAATTAATTTTGGGCAAATCAAGTGTTCATCAATGTTTTAAGAATCAAATGTTTGATTTTGGAACCAACAGGCTGTTCAGAACCACTACGAACTTAGACTTCGTTTAACTCTAACGAACTTAGGAGTTTTTTGTGACAAACGAATTTAGTAATGCTTCTAAGCTATCTTCGTTCATTGTTACCCAACGAACTTAACATCTATTTTCGTTTATTGTTATCCAACGAATTTAAAATCTATCTTCGTTCATTCTTAACTAACGAACTTAAGGACTATCTTCGTACACTTTTACCTTACGAACTTAAAGACTAATTTCGTACAGTTCCAACTTATGAGATTATTGATTAAGTTTATCTAAGACTGCTATTCATTTCTTGTGTTAATCTTATAATTGTTTTTTCAATTATGATTTGTTTTGCAGAAATGGCTCTTGCTCCACGTCAGTTCTTTAAGAAGCACAATCTGCCTTAAATCTGGATCCAGATCAGCATAATTGTGAACGCTATCATGAAATGTTTGATTTTATTGCTCGTTCTAGGCTTTCTTTTGCATTCTGTGATTCCCCTAGATTGGTGAGGCAGTATATCGATGACTTCTGGAGGACTGCTCATCAGGTCATGGTTAATGGTCGTAGCTTTGTTAGAGCAACTGTCGAAGGAATCACTTTTGATTTTAATGCTGCGATACTTCGTGAAATTCTGCACTTGGGTGATGAATCAGACGAAGCAGTAGAATTAGCATATGATTTTGACCTAATTCGTCGGTGTTTTCAAAGAATGGGATATGTTGGTCAAATAAAGCTTTCTTTTGATAAGAGTGGATTTCAAGGACGTTGGAGATACCTTGCTTACGTGTTGTTAGTAAGTTTGAGCAATCGTAAGGCTGGATTTGATCAGCTTTCTGCTCAGATTTCTTCGCAGATGGTTGCTTTGGTTTATAATCGACCTTATCCATTTTCAACATACTTCTATCATGCGTTTGTTGATCAAATCAATGCCAAGGCGAAGAATAGGTTTCTATTATATCCTCGTTTTGTTATGGCGATAGTTAGACATTTTTGTCCGAACTTGGTATTTGATCAAGGTCCACGCTATGTACCACATGCTTTGCCTCTACGTATATTTGCTGATTTAGATGCCAATACTCGAAATGTAGCTGGTCTAAATAATCCACCATTGTTTGGTCACTTAATTAATCCAAATTATCGATCTCGTGTTGAGAATGATATGTTCGTGGATGATGAAGACAATTCTGATCATGAGAATGAAGAAAGTTCAGATGATAGTTCGGATGGTGATTCTGATGATTCTGATAGTGAGAATGATGGTGGTGATGATGTTGTTGAAGCAGACACAGATGAATATGATAGTGTCGCTGCTGATTCTGGTAATGAGCATCGAACTAAGATGGCTCATGATGTACCTGCTGTTTCAGGAAGTGTAATTCATATCACTTTTCTCGAGAAGATGTATCTGGTGCTTTACGCTGAGAGCGTCGGAGTAAGGCATGTCATTCTTCACCGGTTCTTTCTGAAACAAATCAATCTGTTCAAGAAGAAGTTAATCTGGATGAGGATGTTGGTGCTGAACAAGAAGTTGTATCTGATTATCAAGAACAATTGGAACATAGAGATATGGCATCAAGTCCATTACATGCTGAAGAAGTCTGCAGATTATCAGCAGTTCAGCCAAGACGTCAGAATGATGATGATGATGCTGGTAATAGGAGTGATTCTCGCCCAGTTTCTGACAAAGGAAAAGGGGTTGAGACTCAGGGGGAGACAGAAAGAGATACTACCCAGACTGGTACTTCTGGTGCTGGTGGTTCAAGTGCTCCTCGAGAGGCTGAAGTTATTGAAGCACTTGATTCAGGTAATTCTTCGAAATCGGTTGATTATTTAAGTGATGATCAAGTTGAAGCTGAAACTGAACGATTAAAGCGTGAAGTTAAGGCAAAATTTGGACATGACTATAATACCGAAGAAAATGCTTTTCATTTTGTATTTGATAACTTATTAGATAAACAGCAAGAAGCAGAAACTGAAAGAGAAAAAGAATTACAGATTCAAGGGCAAACAGCCTTGGAATCTGATTCTGATTCTGATTCAACTTATGATTTTGATAAAGATTGATAAAGTGTATATTAGGTTGCATGTAATAAGTTTATGACATGTGAATGTAATTTATCTTATTTCAATGCAATTATATTTCATCTTTATTATTATTATTATCATGATTATTCATTATATTCCGGTGTTCATTTTGTGTAATCTTAATAGATGATACAGATGATACAGAATTACTTTTCGATGGTGATGAACTTGAGGAGGGTGAGCTTGTTCCTGAACCGGATATGAATATATTCAAGAAACCTTATGGGTTTGATGATGTTTGGGATTCAACTCCTGAAGACCCATCTTTGGAAGAAAGAAAAGAGATGGAGATAAAGAGGAAAGAAGTTAAGGAAAGAATGCTTCAAACTTCAATTAGTAGCTCCGCTAAAGTTTTAAACTTCATGGTATATGCTAGGATTGATGATGCATTGATTCCTTTTCACTGGGAAATCAATTTGACAAGACCTTTTAATCCAAATAATTATCCTGTACCTCTCAGAGAAGATGACCCACTACATGAGATTGATAGACTTGTGCCTGGTCAAAGAATCAATGATTATATAGTCACATGGGATACTATGAAACCATCATGTATTGGACTCATATCTCAGATAAAGATGCTGCAAGATATAAGACAATAATCTGGAGTTGGTTTTATGATAAAGAACTGAAGCTGTTTGTTCTTAAAAGACCAGAAGGTTGTCAATATCTAGCATGGCGTGAGAGACATTTCAGAAGTTTGTGTGAAGAAGACTTACATGAACTAGGAAATAACAGGATTATCAATCCAAGTAGTTATGGTCTTGCAGATGTGATTGGTAAGAACCTTCATGAAAATTTCAAGTTGAGGTCGAATATGAAAAACTCTGAAAAACCAAAGTTTCATATTGAACCAAGACGAAAGAAGAAGGTGGTGAAGCCAGATAAAAGTATTGAGTATATTCAACGTGATATCAAATGTATGATCAAAGTCCCTGCCAAGAAATGGGCACAAGATGTCTTGGATAATTGGATAATTGGGAGATTGATCGAAATTCTGGTGAAGCTAAGATGTATGCAGATTCAAAGAAGAAGATATTGTTGAGAAGGATGTATGATCCAATGCAGTTGGTGAACTTCTCAAGAAATGATCAGAGAAAATTATACGATACTGAATGCTCATTTTTACCATTTTGGAAGAATGAAGAAGATAAATATCGTAAGATTCTTCAAGTCTGTTTACATGAAAATATCCATGCAAATAGCAAACGATTGTTATTTGATGGATGATGAAGATTTTGAAGACTGAAGAAATCGAAGATGCTGCTGTCAAGGGGGAGTTTGTTGATGCATGTTGATGTGACAACAGCAACTTAGATTTGATTATGTCTTATTCATTTATATGTAATTGATAGATTATGGACTTCGTGTTTTAGTAATGATTAATTACATGTTTTGGTGTTATTTATATGTTTATATATGATGTTTGTTATGTATATCATACAAGTACAAACATAATATATGTTAGGTTTCTTGTACATAAAGTACTTGGAAAATAACTAAGCATAGATGTTGATGGTATTTAGTACTAACGAAGATAATCTTCGTTAGGAACTAACGAAGATAATCTTCGTTTATGGGCTGGACTGCTAAGTTCGTAAGAACAAAGCCCAGCAAGCCCAATATCGATCGTGAACATATATAAATGATTGGAAACCCTAAAGTGAGGATTCCAGTTGATCACACACACACCATAGGCGACTAAGTTCGTTTTCTAAGCTATAGAAAACGAAGATAGATCATTTAAGGCTGATTATATTGAAATAATTAGCAATATACACGATAACTAATCAAACTAGTTATCTCGTGAGGATTCCGCACTCACGACATAACAATAGACGATCTCGAGAGCGATCAGTAGCTATCGAGGGACTCACAACTTCTACCAACAAAGAACACCAACACCAAATCAAATTCCATCAACATCAACAAATCAACCTACCAAAGACTCTGCATGTGAAGTTTTGTTGAATATCTTACGGTCTGAGGGTGATTTGTTGACTGTAACTGAAAGAGGAGTGTTGAATGCTCTAGAGGTGAGAGAAAGAGAACTTGCTACTGAACGAAGAGTAAAAGCTTTGCAAGAACAAGTTGAAAAACAAAAGGCTGAATATGATGCAACGCTTGCTGCATTTGAGCTCAGATTGTTAGCACTAGAATCTTGCTGACCGGCCTCGGTTGCTTCTAGACGGGATGATCCTGATTCTGATGATCACCCCGAGGGGGAGAACCAAGGAGAGGGTCAAGCTAACATTGAAAATACTTCGGCAAGAGTTGATGTGAATGCTGAGAATGTGGTAATGGAAGAAAGAGCAGAGGGTGTGAATGTTGTGAATGTTGAGAACGATACTTTAGATGTTGAGATTAGAAGAAGATTAGTTGAAGTTTTTGGTGCTGATTCTGATGTAGAAAGTGAAGAAGAAGTTGAAAATATTGAGGTCAATGAAGAAGAAGGTTTTGTTATTGAAGAGGATTTAGTTGAATATGCTGAAGGAGAAGCTGATCTAGAGGCCATTAAAAGATAATGTTATATTGGATGAGCCAGAGATAGTTGAGACTCCTGTGAACGTAGAAGCTGCAGAGGAACCTATGTTTGAAGAATTTGCAGATCTTGATTACTTTGAAACAGGTCCTTCAAGCAGAGTTGAAGTTGGAGAATCATCTGCTTGTGCTAGCTCAGCTCCACAGCATTATAATTTTAATGAATTCAACAATTTTGATGATCTTAGAAAAACTCCAGAAACTGCAGTTCAGAACTTTCAGAAATCTACTTACAAACAGGTTTTGAGAGAGGCAATCATATCCGAGGAAGTTCTTCCTGATTACTTTCCAACTGATTTAACTGAAGAACAATTAAGATTTATTAATCGGGGATACTTCTTGAGGGATAGGGAAAGAATGGTTGCTCTTGGCATCAAACCTAAAGAAGCAGCTAAGAAATCAAGATATCTGGAGGAGAGGGCTTACCCTATATTTTGTGGAGCAACTAAGGTCACTAAAACCAAGAGACCATAGTTAGACTCAATGTACAAGTTTAAGGAAGCCAGGCAAATCGAAGAATACACAGAGCTTCTTAAACTTACAAAACAATACAATCCAAAGTTGCTGGAAGAACAGAGAAACCACAAGATATTGGTGCTGATCAGGGTGATTTTGATTAAAAGAGTTACTATCTCTATTCCATGTTTTCACGTCAAAAGAGATAACAACAAGATCTACCGATTTACAGAAGCCCAATTTAAACTTTTGCCAGTTGATGACATTATCTTCCTCTACAACCATTTCCTGAATGCAATGCAAAGATACCGTGAAGATGTGATTGCTTTTGATGCTGTAAAAAGATACATGTCAAGTTGCATTCAATATGCTTCATTGGAAGATTTTCAAATAGGGTTTGAAGTTGTGAAGAGGAAGATAAATGTTCCATATCCAGATTAGAGTCTTTACACTGAAGACATCGAAAAGCTCAGTATTGTTCATGTCATTGAAGAACCATCTTTTGGGGTTGTCTTTCTAAATAGCCGAAAGAAGAAGATTTTCATTCGTATGGATGAACTTGCTTCTTATTCTGATGGAACATTGGAGTTTTGTAAAAATGTGTTGCTGTGTTTGAAGGAAGATGAGCAAGATGAAAAGAAAAAGGAAGTGTTTGATAAAGTGATCTCCAAAATCAATCAAAGGCTTGAATACCGAGACAGCATTCGAATGATGAGAGAAGCAAAGAATGTTCAGAAGTCGAAGTATGTTGTTCGTCGGAAAGGAGGTTGCTGGATCAAGTATGAGCCTAGTCATCTTCCAAGGCCACATAACATTCCTCCAAGAAATTTTGAAGCAAATATGATTGTTCCAGATGACAGACCCGAAGGAGAAAACTGGTTCTGGCATCCAAACAAAGACAGACCAAATACAAGAGCTTGAAGATAAACAAAGACTGGATATTTTACAAATCACTACTAAGGGGGAGATTGTTAGAAATATAAATGTAGTAGTTGATTTGTTTCCTTATTGTATATTTGTACTTAGAATGTAAATGTCTAAGTATGGAAGGGGCTTAGTGTAAATTAGTCATATGTATATAAACCCCTTCCATTAAGCATTTTGTAACCTTTCAACCATAATAGAAAAATCTGTTTCTAGACCATTTACACAGTCAAATCTAACAGTTTCAACAAATATTAAATCAGAATTAAAAGCTTCAGCGATGTCCAGTTTTAATTCTTGGTCAGTTGCAGTATCATAATCACTAACCTTTTTAATAACAATGTCCACCCATCGTCCAGATGTGACATCCTCCTTCACCAGGTGCTCTTCGTCTGCCAGAGCCATGTAACAGCAATCTCTTTCTTCTTCTTCATCAGCAGATGATTTATCAGAAGGAACCCACTTCTCTTCAGTTGTTGCGATCATGCACTTATTATTGTTTTCCATTTGTTGTGCCATGAGAGCAATCTGGGCCTTAAGCTTTTTATATTTCAATTTATAGCTATCATCAGGCTTATTATTTGAAGAAAATGGACCAGGCTTGGATACAAACTGGCTGGACCTGCAATCTTTCATGAAATGACCCTTTCTGCCACACTTAAAGCATGTCAAATTGGTCTTATCAGTTGAAGAACTGGATGCAAATTGTCCAGATGGCCTATTTGCTCTTGCTTTGAAACGGTTAAACGTTTTAGCAATCATTGCAAGGTCATCATCATCAGTTTCATCACAACAGTCTGGAGAGAATTGACTGGCTTCTCCAGAATCCATGAGTTCAGACACCATCTTCTTCATAGAAAATACATTCTCAGAAGATATCAGTGCTGTACTTTGTGGTTCAGTATGACTAACCACAACAGGACTACTGGAGGCATGGTTATAAGCATCTTGTTCTGCCACCACTCTCTGAGTTTGATTTTCTTCAGTGTACCTGAAAGCTCCATAAAGAGTTGAGAGAGTGTGTGTGTGCAGAGTTTTACCTTGTCGTAAGACCAGGATCATGTGAGACCATTTGGTGGGCAGAATATCACAAAATTTCTCCAAAAGTATATCCTTGTCCTTCTCAACCCCAAGACCTCTCAACTGGTTTATGATACTCATAAATCTGGTGTAAGTACCAGTGAGAGACTCATTAGGCTGAGCAAAAAATGACTCATACCTCTTGTTTAAGGAGACCTTTCTGGTGACAATGGTGTCATCCTCCTTCATGCTGGTTTAAAAGTTCATCCCACATGGTTTTAGCACTAGGAAAAAGAACTAATGTGGGAATTAGGGTTTCTGGAACGGCCACGAGGATCATGTTTTTGAGAAGGGTGTCTAGATTCACCAATCTCCTCTCCTCTTCAGACCAATGTTCCTCCCTCTTTTCCCTTCCTCTTCTAGATCCAGAAGGATCAAGAAGGGGATTGAGAGGTGATGTGGGGACATAAGGTCCTTCATTTAAGATTTTCATCATATTCCTCTCAATACCAGTAACATGCAATACCATCCTAGCCTTCCACGTACCAAACTCATCACTGTTCCCACTGAATTTAGGAACAGGATTGTTTGAATAGTGCACATGCACGTGTGGAGAAGCAGGAGTAGGAGGAGGAGGTGGTGGTTTAGTGTTATTAACAATAGGTGGTTCATTATTTTGATCATTAACATTAACATTAGGATCGGGACCAAAACTAAAACTTCCTTGCGTATTTTCTGGGGTGGCCATCAAAGAAGCAGATCTAGGCAATGATTAGCCTTCTGCTCTGATACCAATTGTGAGGTCCCAAATACGATGGTTAACCCAGAAGTGTATAATACAACAAGTCTAATAATTACTAGAATGGACTAGTATTACTTGTAAATAAATGCAAGAATATATAAACAAAGTAATACAAGACTTAAAGCAATAAACAAGTAAAGTGAAACATTATGTATTTTTCAAGGTGTATTTTATTTATGATGTTAAATAAAATACAAGGTTGTGCGGAATCAAGATAATACAAATAAGTATGTATCCTAACAACCTATGAATTACAAATGATCTATATTTGTCAAATAACTCTTTTGGATCGAGAGTATTTAGACAAATTCACTCTAATGCTAAATGTATGTTTAAAGTAATTTTCTCAAAGAAATGACTTTGTATTTATAGGCAACAAAATTCACCAGTGATTTTGTGCCGTACAAATATGGTTGCATGCATTTAATGATCCGACAAGAACATTAAATGCATTGGTTAAGGTACAAGGATAAAGTCACATCAATATGACTTTATTATCTTTTAACCAACCACCTTTACACACGTATGTACTTTGGTAAAGAACAAGTGGAATGTTCTTTGTAAAGTGTGTAAAGGCAAAAGTCAATTCCTCGATATCAGTGTTCAGACTTGTAAGGTCTAGAACACTGACAATCCTCCAGTTGTAGATCTGGTAAGACTTCCAGTGGACTCCGCCATTTGTCAGTCTTCTTTATCCTGACTTCAGTCTTTGACTTCAGTGAGAACGTCTTCAGTAGAATAGATCTGGACTGGGGTGAAGTCAGTGAGCTAATCTGGAGAATACTCCAGATTTCCTATACAAGTATTTGCTCACTGGTCTTCCATTATTTCTGGACAACTTCAGAGGGACTCCAGATTCCAAGTCTGGAGTAGGTCCAGTAGAACACGTTTCTGGACATATCTTCAGTAAGGCTCCAGTAGTCGAGTCTGGAGCGAGTCTAGTAAATCTGGACCTAACAACGAGCAAATCCTAGAGAGAGAAAACTAAGAACACGCATAGTTGATCTTGTGGGTAATACTCATCTCATACACACCTGGCCCGAACGGCTCGTAGACTTAGATTACCACGTGTTTGGTAAGGTTTGTCCAGAGAGCCGTTCCCGAGTGTTTATCCATTCACGCAAAAAAGGAAAGGTAGATATAGAAACCTGTGGGTTATCTCGAGGAATTCCGCACCTCGACATATCCTTAAGTCAATCTCGGTTCGATAGAAGTTGAGTCTGACCCAGCTTAGTGGTTATTTTTGTTATTAAATATCTCAGTGTGTTTTATTATTTTCATTATTTTATTTAGTTTACTTATTTATCCATTTTCTGATCAATTGGTGAATGACACGTGTGGAGGCAACGGTTGTTTCTGCAAAAAGTACCCCCACTAGTTGTTATTCCACCAATCAAAATCTTTCTCTCTCTTCCCTCTCAAACGGTTATTTCGATTAATATTTATTATAATAAGGTATATATACTCGTTTTAACCAAAACCCAAATCAATTGCAATTTTTCTTCCATTATCATTCAATCTTTTCTCTCTAATCTGTCAACTGTTTTATTAATTTTAAATTTTATTGAATAATCTTTTTCAAATGGCTTCATCATCATCATCTGCTACTCCATCTACTAATAATTATAATAATAATTCTTCATCTGGTTATCAATGGTGAATGGCGATTTCCTAGCGAATGGCTAACCAGGTTCCCTACTCTTAATTCTACTCCTATACTTACTAATGATCCTGATCTTTGGCTATGGAAAGATAGAAATGGTGATGTCCAAGATTATTCGGTTCATATGGTATGGGAAGATCTTCGTCCAAGATTGGATTTTGTGAATTGGTGCAACATTGTTTGGTTTAGTTATTGTATACCGAAGCATGCCTTTATTCTTTGGTTGGTTTTTAGAGGAGGACTCAAGACACAAGACATGGTGATGCAATGGGACAAGAATCCTGATATCGACCTGTTGTGTCCTTTTTCCACCTTCAACCGGACTCACACTCTCACCTGTTTTTTGAATGTTGTTTTGTAAGCAGGTTTGGCATCGAGTTGTTATGAAAGCTGGTCTTCAGCCTAGGCCATTTCATTGGGATCAGATTGTGGATTACTTTTTACCTAGAGCAAATAAGAAGTCATGCAAAATGTTATTGATAAGCTTATCCTCGCAGCTACAGTGTATTATGTTTGGCAAGAAAGGAATGCTAGATTATTTAAGAAGACAAGGAGATCAATTGAAGCTTTAGCTGAGGTGATTCTTTCAACCGTTAGACTCAAGATGCTTTCACTTGGGATCTTCCAGTGTTATTAATTAATCGTGCTTGATTTCTAGCTCCTCTGTTCCTAGTTATTTATAGATTTATTGGTTATTTGGTTGTATTCTGTTTTGCACCTATGTGCATGGACGATTTGTAAAAGTCAACTAGCACTCTGCTATGTTGCCTGTTCTTAATTTTATTAATGAAATCTGACCAAGGGGTGACGGCCTTTTTTACCGAAAAAATTCTTCATCGGAATCTGAGGTCCTATACCCAGCTCCGATCAGCGCAAATAAGCTTTCCCCTTATGAGGTGGGAAGTGATGTTGTAGTGGTCCCAGCTGATCTTGATACTGGTAAAATCTAGATCGTCAATCTTGTCTCTGCCAATGTTCATCCTCCTTCTTGGGCTGAAGGATATGATGAGATTGTGGCATTTTTATGGCATCATCCATTTGGCAAGATGTTGATTGAAAAGCCAGAATGGGTGTTTCAAGATCTTCTTTGTGAATTCTGGGCAAGCTGTTATGTGGACAAAAACAAAAAGGGAGACATTGCAATCTATGGCACAATCCTCAATGGTAAGAAAAAGGTATACATTACTTTAGAAAGGATTAGGTCTGCATTTGAACTGTCGTATATGCCTGAAGATGATTACGAAACTGTTGCCACTCACACTGAAGCCAAAAATGTTTTACAACTTGTTGACTATTCTGGTCCAATGGCTTCAGTGGTTAAAATGAAATACTTAACTGGCATTTGGAATTATCTTTTAAGCACTATTTCAAAATCTTTGCAAGTACAGGCAGGTAGTTTTGATCAACCTAATGTTGTAGAATTGCAGATATTTCATGCTATGGTCACTATGACCATATTAGATTTTGCAGGTATTGTTTCTGGAGATTTAGTTGGCCGAGTCACTAACAATACTTTTACCATACCTTATGGTAGAATTCTTGCACTCCTTATAGAGGCTATTCTTAAAGGTGACTTCAGTCAGGCAACTGGCCAGATCGTGGAATGCAAGGCCATTAACACTAACATCTTCAACAGTCCTAAGGTAACTGCGCAGGGTCTGACCCAAGCAATGCAGATTTACCTTGATTTATGTAGGACAAGAGAAAGGGAGCAACAAGCACTTGAGGAAGCTGCCTCCCCTTTGACGCGATCTGAGTCCAATACTCAATCTGCCAATCAGCAGAGTCAAGGTACATAAACTTCTGAACCCTTAAACTCTTCCAAATCTATTCTTTTCCTTCTAAAGAGGGTGAAGGGTTGGCCAAATCATCAGCCACCCTAGCCACACACTCATCCATTCCTTCCAAATTCGCTTCTAAAAGACCCATTGTTGAGGACTTAGTACCTCACAATGTTAAAAAGAAAAGAAAGCGATCTGTATCAGCTTCTGGGGTTGCCATATCAACACTTATAAGACTTAAAGTCCCCCAAGGTACATTGGAAGCTGAGGAACGTTCCAAAGCTGACTCTGTCACCCAAGCTGATAAGCCGAATCACTCACCATCTACACTCTCCCAAAAGGATGTAGACGAGATAAAAGGGACAACTAAATCTACCCAACCCTCCAAACAGGGTGAAGGTATTGAAACAAAGACCTCCTCCCAAGGTCATACTGTGAGTCCAAAATCACCATCATCAGCCTCCCAAAAGGTTGATGATATCATTAAAGGGATAACAATGGATCCAGCCCAGATCCAAGAGTCAGAGTCTGTGCACGTACAATCTGAGGATGGTCAGCCAAAGGAGAGCAGTATCGAACGCCAAGGTGACACTGCTTCTCTTCTCCAAGCTGGTCAGACTCCTTATCTCTTACACTCTGAGTCTGCACAGGCTGCTAATGCCCCTTCTAGATCATAAGGAGGGTACAGGCCTCAGTTACTCTGCCTGAGGATACCCTGGTGCAACAACACACCTTGGTTGAAGGGCAACCAATTACACAAAACATTACACCTGCAGGATCTGTGTCTGCCTCTGTCCTTGGACAGATGGATCCTGTAGGTTACATAACTCTTTTTAAAGAGGTCATGTCAGCTCCAAGTGCAGCCTTGGAATCTACTTGTTGTCCTCACGACTCTAGTGAGAAAATAGTCAATATCTCTGGAAGTGACTCTTCATTCGATGATGTGCTTGCCCATCCATCCTCAAGGGATGCTCTGATGGAAGATGCCAGTGGAGGAGTTGATCAAAATCAAGATCAACACATTCCCACTGGCCCACAATCTGAATTACAAGTCAATCCTTCTCAGATGTTCAGCACATCATCTCCTCTGCCAAATCTGCTCATGAGACTCACTCTCATGAGAAAATTCACCAAAACTCCCTTAGCCTCCACCCCCTTCTATATGAGCCCAATGACCCTGATATTAAGGACTGTAGGCTACTTTTTCCAGAGTCAGTGGAGAAGTTGGGTCAGGATCACAAAAATTTGGAAGAAAATATGGTGAAGGCAATTGATCTGATCCAGCAGAATCAACTTAAGCTGACATAGTCCCTTGATGATCTCACAAAAGCCATCAATCAAGAAAAGGAAGTGACAAAAAGCACTCTGAGTCAGCATGAGAAAGCAGCCAACAAGTTCACAAGAGATGTCACCATTGAGCTCCAAACTGCCAATAAGTCACAAGCTGACTTCAAGAAAGAATTGGTGGATGTCTCTAAAAGTGTGAAAGATAACATTGGACTTCTGCATAATGACAATGTTGACCTACACAGAGCCTGTGTAGTCAACAACTTCACACTAGATTTACAAAATCATAGGTTAAGAGGTGTATTTGCAACTCCAGTAAGCTCCTTCCCTGGTGATGATGACAAAAAGGGGGAGAAGACTGAAGCTGAGATTGAGCAAGAGAAGTTGGAGAAAGAAAGAGAAGTAGCTCAAGTAGAAAAGGAGATTGCAGATTACCTCGAAAGATTGAAAGTTAAAGAGCAAAAGGCTAGAGCTGAGAGGGAAGCCAATGATAGAACCTGGGTGATTGGCTCTGGATGCCTTACGTAATTTATTCTTTCTTTTACTTTCCTTAAGTCCAGAGCTTTCCACACAGATTTTATCAAACATTTGAACCGTTCAGAGCTACTTGAACAATTGGCACCTAAAGCTCTTGACAAACTTCTGAACCATCTCAATCTGTCTCTGCCTGATGGTGTACAAAATGCAAGGAGTGGAATGCATATCACTGAACCTGAGCATGGCATGTATTTTATCATTGCAAGAGGGCAACTTGTCTTTCAAAGGACTGCTGAGCTGAAAGAGGTACCAACTATGCACCTTTTTACCTTGTACAGATTTTGTGTTACTTTTAGTGAACAAGGTAATGGGTATGAGCAGTTCCTTATAAAGAGGGGTAGATAGAAAAGTGGATGTTAGATTGCCCCTTCATTTGAAGTTAAACAAGAAACTGTAGTATAATAGGGGACATAAAATTATCTTATAATATTTCTCATTCCTCTATGTATTAACTGTTTAAAGTATACAATCAGTTTTCGTGTTAAAACTTCATATCAGATTGAAAAGAACCCAAAAGATTCAAAGAGTCACATGTTGTTAGTCATATTTTTTTTTATTCTTTGTAAGGTGATAGTTAGAAGGTGTGTTGGGTTTTGTCATCATCAAATAGGGGGAGATTGTTGAGTCCCAATGTTAATTGTAAATTTGGTGATGACAAATCTGATGTATAAATACTTACAAATCTTTTGGTTCTTGTAATCTGATCTGGGTCAGACTGAGCTGACACAGCTTGCGATCTGTAACTGACCCAGATCATGCTTCATACTTTGTAATTGTTTATCTTATGGAAGCAAGTGTTATTCAAGCTGCATCAAATGGTTTAGCATTCAGTCCAAGTCGAAGAGGAGGATTGAAGATAGAAGACCAAGTTGTTAGTGGAAGATAGCTTGGGATTAGCAGTCAGCTTGGAAACACTTAGACAGATTTGCTTTGACAAATGGCCAATCTGTGTCTGACAATCAAGTGAAGATAACAACCTGGATTGAAGATAAGGATAAATGACGTGACTAGGAATATTCCTAGTATCCAGGTTGGTGGTTGTTTACATATGCGTGTCCATACTCTTATTGGACGATGAAGAATGTGCAGGTACGTGGGGGACACAAGTACCATGAAAGGCACGATTGATTATTCCTTGATCATCCATGAAAGAAGAATACGTGGCTTAATTGGACACCAAGAGAAGAAGAGCTTTCGCCTATAAAAGCTACATTCCTTGTATGCATATGTGTGGCATTCCTTAGAATCATTCTTCGTATAAGTTTCTCTGCTCTTACACACAGCTTAGTCAGTTTATGATCAGCGTGGGCTGATCCTTTTGAGTAGAAACTTATTGATTGTATTTTGTCATTTCAAGGGTTGTTTAGATATCTGTAGGCTATCTTATTTCCGAAACAACCCTGTAATTCTTTGTAAAATACAATCTGTGTGCAAGAATGTGTTCTTATTTATTAGCTTTACTGTTTTATTGATTCACAGTCTTTACTTGTTTAATATATGTAATCTGAGTCCATAAAACATTTTTGATAAAAGTTAGTAAAGTTTGAGGAAACTTGTATTCACCCCCTCTACAACTGTTCCGTGTCTATTATACTTTGGTATATTGAGAAACCGTGGGACATAATTGAACTAATGATTTATGTGGTTGTGCAGGGCGATCGAAAGAAGAATACCTGGTATCTGGACAGCGCTGTTGGCCGGACTATGACCGGATGTAAGCCCCTGCTGGAAGAGTTCACTGTCCAAGATGGACCGGCAGTGACGTTTGGTAATGATGAGAATGGAAAGACTGAAGGATATGGTGTAATCAATAATGGACAAGTCCAGTTCACCAAAGTTGCATTTGTGAATGGTTTGAAATATAACCTGATCAGTGTCAGTCAACTTTGTGATGATGGATATAAGGTATTGTTCGATGTTGCTCAAGGTACCATATTTAACAAGGATTGGAAAGTGGTAATGATTGCACCAAGAAAAGGCAATGTGTACATCATGGATATGGAACCAGCTCCAAAAGAGCAATGTTTCTATACCAAATGATGAGGACACCAACTGGTTATGGCATAAGAGGTTATCCCATTTAAATTTTAAAAATATTAACAAGTTGTCCAGAAAACAACTTGCAGATGGGATTCCTCAGATTTCCTTTAAAAAGGAAAAGCCATGTCCAGGGTGTGAGATGGGCAAGCAGAAAAGAGCCACTTTCAAAACTAGGCAAAATTTTAGCATCACTGAACCTCTTCACATGCTACATATGGATCTTTGGTCCAGTGAATGTTCAAACTAGAGCTGGCAAGAAATATACTTTAGGTTTGATTGATGAATTCACCAGATTTTGCTGGGTGGTTTTCCTCAGATCCAAAAGTGATACACCTACTGAAATCATCTCTCTCATCAAAAGAATTGCAAGTCCCTCGGGTCTTGTACTTCTTTCGAACTGAGATTGACTTAAAGATATGTCGAGGTGCGGAATTCCTCGAGATAACCCACGGTTTCTATATCTACCTTTCCTTTTTTGCATGAATATATAAACACTCGGGGAACGGCTCTCCGGACAAACCTTATCAAACACGTGGTAATCTAAGTCTACAAGTCATTCGGGGCCGGGTGTGTGTTTTGCGGTTCGTGCGTGAGACGAGTATCACCTACAAGATCAACTATGCGTGTTCTTAGTTTTCTCTCTCTAGGATTTGCTCATTTCTCTCTCTACGCTCTTGTTTGAACATGCAAGACACACACCCTCTATATATAGGGGCGGCCAGGAACACGCAAACCCTATTGGGTTTTGCGTGTTTCTTAAGACCAAGCCCATTAGGGTTTTGGCCGGTTTGTGTGTTTCCCTAAACACACAAACTGTTTGAGAGTTCTTGTGGACAAGCATACTTTTGCTTGTTTCCACAAAACTCTCAAACCATTTGAGAGTTCTCATGAACAAGCAAACTTTTGCTTGTTCCCACTCTCAAAGCCATTTGAGTGTTCTTCATGAACAAGCAAACTTTTGCTTGTTCCCAAGAACCCTCAAATAACATTTAGGATAAATGAGTTAATGTCTTCACTGCTGTCAAGACGCAGAACCAACATTACACTCAAAGTTAATGTCTTTACTGCTGCCAAGACGCAGAACCGACATTAACTCAGCCAATGTTTCTACTGCGGTAAATATACGCAGAACCAACATTATCTATGACAACGTTTCTACTGCTGTGAATACGCAGAAACAACGTCGTCATTACCTATTGGAAGTATATATTTAAGATAACGTTTCTCCTGCTGTTAATACGCAGAACCAACAATTATCTTAACTTCCCTTTGGAAGTACATTAAGTTAATATTTCTACTGCTGTTAAACGCAGAAACAATATTAACTTAATGACTCTTTACATGTTATGTCTAGAACCTGCAAAACACAAATAATAAACAAACATGTAAACATAAATGGATCATAAAATGATCAACAATATATGCCAAGGTAATATTATTGACAAACGGTAATTACAAGATAAATTACAAGACTTGAATATATATAAATATACATCACACATCTAGAATGCTCATGTCACCGAGAATCATGCACTAACAGTCTCCCCCTTGACATTAGCATCTAGATGAGACATTCAAGTCTTCGTTTGTCATCCTAAGTGGTGGCCAAAAAACCCTCTTCAGGAACTTAAGAGGTTGTCTACTTTCTTCTGCTCTTCTTCTTCTTCTTGACTCTTGTCTCCTTTTCAAAATTATCAGACTCCGTCATTGATTCCTTGCTTCTGCCTGCAGCAAGTCTACGAGCTCTTTCTTAATCAGCCCTAGAACCAGTATCCTTTGGCTTGATCATGTCGGCCTTTGCATTTTGATATGCCACGTCATCGTGTCCGAACTTAGTAAAGATCTCGTTCTTCAGAATCAAAGTGCCAGAAGAGTCAGATGATAGAACATCATCTCCAGAAAGTAAACTCTCAGTATCTTCATCAGATGCTGATTTCCCCTGATGACCAACTCCTACATCTCCAGTTGATCGCTCCTGGACACCAACTCCTACAACTCCAGTTGGTGTAGCACCAACATCGGCATGTGCTTTTCCTTTTTCTTCAGCTGTGGGGGCTCGAGAGGTACCAGCAACACTAGGCTGGCTTTGCTCCCCCTGAGATGTAGCAGTCCTCCTGCCCATTGAAAATCTTCAAGTCTCTCTTTGTCTGCTAGGATCATCTCCATCGTCCTCTCTACTTTCCCTCTTAAGGGCATCATCCTTGCAGGTTGGCTGTATCTCCCCCTGAGACTTAATATTTTCAATAATCTCATTCAGCTGGTCATAATCATCATCGAAGCTTGTCAAACCCGCAGTTTGGCTCTTTATGACTTCATTATGATTCTCCAATCTTTCGACAATCTGTTTAAGGTGCTTAGATATCTTAGATTGGATTGATTGTTGAGCCTCATGCCTTGTTCGAAGCTGAGCATTCTTTGCTTTCAGCTCTTCAAGCTCCCGACGATGTGATTCTTCCTGCTTAGACAGATTTTCTGTCAAGCCAGCAACCGGAGCTCTCATCTCAGCCACTTGCTTCACCAACCCTGATATAGTATCATCGTCGGTTCTAGAGCTTCTAGGTTGGGAAGAGATCACTGATGATCGAGGAGGGATAGTTTGTGGTGCAGTTGGTCTTGACACAGGCAGTCTGATTGTAGATGCACGTGGTTGTTGGATTGCAGAAGGTCCAACAACCGGAAGTGTAACAGTGCTTGTAGCAGCACTGGTGAAAGATGTGAATGCAGACCCTGTTGCTGATAGTCTGATTCTTGTTCTTGTAGGCTCTACCGGTGGCTGCATCATCAATCCCTTACCTGCTCCCCTAGGTCTAGCACTTACTTCCTCAGTGTCACTCTGCACATGCTCAGACTGACGTCTTGGTCCCTCTTTAACTACCTCACTCATCATTTCACTAAGTCTAGGTGACTTATGTGTGCCCGATGTGCCTTCATCAACTCTCTTTCTCCTCCTGAGTTGCAAAGGCGAACTATCTTCTTCTTCTTCCACCTCACGCTGGAAGTCTGCACCAGTCTTTAGTTCCCTTTCAGAACAAGCTGCGCGTTGTTCTAGATATAACTTGCGTGCTCTTTCTTGAGGGTCCTCTTGACCATCATCATCACTGGAGCTATCCTCTGTACTGCTCTCAGTGGCATGAGGATTACCACTTGCCTCATCATCGGCCTCGTGATCCTCGAACATCTCATCAATCTCTGCCTCTAGATCTGCATGAGCATTATACTGTTGAACCTGATTAATGTCATCGTTAGGTAGTGTAACATCCGCAACATCTTCAGGATTTCGACGACCCTGTTCTACTTGAAAGAACATGTCATCTGCTATTTCAGCTTGTACTGGGGGTTTTTGCACAGGAGGCTGTTGCTGTTGTTGTTGTTGTTGTTGTTGTTGTTGTTGTTGACCTTGGTGTGCTACAGGTGGTTGTTGGAGAACTTGCTGTGGAGCTGCAGAAACAAGTCCTTCAACATCATACCCATAATGAGCGAATCCATCATTATCCGGTGCAACATATGTTGGATTGATGATTGCGCCAAAAAGATGTCTGTCTGTCGGTCGAGCAGGAGGTGGGAGTGAACCTCTATACTTCTAACTATCACTAAATATGCGATTAGGCATAGTAGTTACATGCCCGACAGGACCCACCTGCGAAAGATTGGGCAGACGAGCATTGATGATCATCATAACAAACCGAGGATACATCAAAAACCGCTCGTTGGCAACTGCACCAATTTGCCTTCTAATCTCGTTAAAGAAGAAACGAGAAAAGCTATACGGCTTGTTCAGCACAAGGGAGACAACTTGAGACTGAGTCTCGACATTCAGCTTGTCGAACCCTGTCTTTCTGTTGCTTAGAGCCACCAGAACTACGTGGCTGAAGAACTTCCATTTCCCATGAATATAGTTCTTCATAAAGGTGTTCTGATTAGGATCCCCAACTCTTGGGCTTGAGTACCCAATCCAAGTATCTGGACCTGTAGATGCAGATTTGCGTGACAATAGCAACATAGATTTGATTATCGTTTTTGTTTTAGGAATATGTATGTAATCGTTTAAATAATAAGTCATTAGGACTTACGTTTGTATTTAAAGATTACGTTTGAACTTCAATAAGATATCTGTTTATGGTTATTGTTATGTTTGTGTGTTATATTATTGTTTTTCAGGTACAAGAACGTAGAGCCAAGGTTATAAGTGTCTTAGAATACTTAAACGGTGGTTGAACGTTATGTACGAGCGAAATAAAGCATCCAAGAAGACGTACCTTGTGCTGACATCATCAGCACGTTATAATTTCTTCGTGCTGATGTCAGCATGAGGGCAAGGTCGTTTTGGTGGATCGGGCTTGATTCACTTCGTGTGAAGCCCAAGTCTACACGAATCATAACCCTTCTAGTATAAATACAAGGCTAATTTACGGAAATCGGGGGTGAACAATTAGCGAATATACGAATTAAGTCGAATTGTTGTTCGTGTGATCTCCTACATGAATTACTACTTCGTGCAACCTCGTGCTTACGTCAGCACAAGGTGATCTTCATTAAGTGCTTACGTCATCATGACTTTGACTTCGTGTTCACTTCGTGTGAAGCCCAGTCTACACGAATCATAACCCTTCTAGTATAAATACAAGGCTAATTTACGGAAATCGGGGGTGAACAATTAGCGAATATACGAATTAAGTCGAATTGTTGTTCGTGTGATCTCCTACATGAATTACTACTTCGTGCAACACCTTAACTTGATTAATTACTCATTAATTGACAAAAGGCAATAGCAATCTAGTTATCTCAAGAGGATTCCGCACTCTTGATATAACGAAACGCATCTTATTACGATCTACTCGACAATAGGGACCTACAAGTGGTATCAGAGCCCTAAGGTTGATTACTAGAAGGTGTAAGATCGGGCAATTAGCTATTGATTGTGAAAACAATTTGAAATTCAAGTTTTTCATTGAATTCATGTTTAACTTCGTGCAACCTCGTGCTTACGTCAGCACAAGGTGATCTTCATTAAGTGCTTACGTCATCATGACTTTGACTTCGTGTTCACTTCGTGCCACGTCAGCACGAACTTGCTTCGTGTGCTCTTCGTCTGTCTAGCTCGTGCCACCTCAACATGACCTCGTGTCCAACAGTATATCATTTTCGTCCGAGTTACTTGAAAAGATTCAAAATGACTACTGTACCGACTGCTTCCAATTCACCAAATGCTCTGCTTATCAGTCAAATGATCATGCATGACCATGAAGTTGGTCGTGGTAATACACCTCCAAAGCTTTTCCGTATGGAAAACTATTGGATGTGGAAAAGACGATTTGAAGATTACATTCGTCTAAATGACATGGATATGTGGATTGTGATAACTCAAGGTTTCGACTGGCCTACTTATGAGAAAAATGGAGTAATCGGTAGATACACATACACCGATATGCCAGTTGAAGAGTGACGATGTACCCCTTCGAGTCACTATACGAAGGTTATCAATACAAAACACACTCACGAAGGACACAAGCACGAAGGTGCCCAAACCCGGACGGACGACCAAAGGATCAATATAAATCCTTTCCAAAGATAAACACAATTCTTGCCTAGTCCGGAATATTCTAGGATATCCTCCTAAGGAAACTAGATCGGATAAACATGGCAATAAGAATTTGACTTAAAGAAGGAATAGGGAAACCCTAACCTTCTTCTCCAAGGAACCTCCTCCTATAAAAGGAGGAGGACTCCTTCATTCGAGATGATCATACATTCGGAACAACACCGAATAAACCCTAACAAACATATACGATCATCGATCGAACATAAACCCTAAAGTCGAATACAATTCGACCCTCACTACAAATCACTTTCATTGGCGTAAAGGAACACCATTCCTACCTTCGGGGAACCGCCAACAAAGCCAAAAAAACCTTTAGGGTTTTTCCCAAAATACCTTCGAATCAACAAGGCCTCTTGACGCAGTTTGGTGCACAATCATTTGGCGCCATCCATGGGACCTCACTCACAAAAAAGAAAAAAAACCACCGTTAAACCACTACACTAATTCATTAAAACCATGTCGAGTGCAGGCCCGAAAACTCCACTTAGCGCAGCCACATCTTAAGGGGTGGAGGTCTCATCCCCTTCATTCAGTACACCAGCAGATGGGGCCCAGAGCCAACCCGAATTCGCAGCAGCCTCCCAATCTCCGTTCAGTTTGAACCATACGTACCGCCCAGAGTCTTTCATGCAATACCGAAGAAGAAACAATAGGGCAGAATCTTCAAGGCAGGCAGATCCAATAAACGAAGATCAACTGTTAGGAAACAAGGATCTGCTTGAAAAAGCTCTAGACAACATCAATAGACAACGAAGGGCTGGGAGAGCATCGAGCTTTGCAAGCGAGACTGACGAGGAATGGGAGGTCGAAGACCAAAACGGGAGGCCAATAGGGACTAATGCACGTAACCCCAGAAACTCCGAGTTCACCCCCTCGTCACACAGAG
The DNA here is from genome assembly GCA_034093135.1 of Erigeron breviscapus. Taxonomy (NCBI): domain Eukaryota; kingdom Viridiplantae; phylum Streptophyta; class Magnoliopsida; order Asterales; family Asteraceae; genus Erigeron; species Erigeron breviscapus. Next base: position 75,447,997 of record CM067171.1, on the reverse strand, counting down.
GGCTCAAGGGTTCGCAGATAATGCAAACTTTAGTCTCTCCGATTTCACGAGAACCACAAGTTCCAGGGCAGGAACTAACGGCATGCCGGGAGCTCCCATTGTTACTGATTCAACAATAACTACCCCACAGGGAATCCCGAACATATACGATTACTATTCGTATTGGGGAATGCCACCTCCAATGCCTCCGAGGTATGGTCCGAGACCTTCGGGATATCCTAGGAGTTATCCCATGAACCAGCCACAGTACTCAGAGCCTCAATCCTTGCATGCGATGACCGGATGGGGACCTCAGATGATGTACCCACCTTGGCACGCACACTACGAAGGGTATCCATCGGGGAGCTACTGCCGCCCCATCAGCAACAATCAATATTGGAGGGACAAGCATCAACCATGAGCAACTATTTCCCCTTGAAGAGGAATCTAATATCTCGCCCTTAGTTGAATGGATACAAAAGTACCCATTACCTAAGAATATGAAGTGTCCATCTCACCTAGGGACATACGAAGGAAAAACTAATCCTGATGACTTTTTACAGTTGTTCAGAGGAGCAGCAGCCATGCAACAATGGAATGATCCCATATTGCAGCTCATAATATCAAACAAGGCACGGATGAAGGTACCAGAGCTTTCAAAAACAGATATACTAATGAAACTCAAGAGATACCAACCCTGCCGGAATCTCAGAGAATATCGGGCCTTATCCATGGATGGCGAAGCAGAGCCCTTATTGAACATCTGGTAGAAATGCTCCTGGAGACCTTCAAAGACACAAAAGCTAAAGAATATGAATGGCTAGATGCTAGGGTCACTACCTCCAACAGCAGCGGAGGGCCAGCACAAGATGGCTCCTCCGGAATTAAAAGAAAGCAAAGCTCCTACAATAAAAAAGAAAGTCGAGTCAAATATTCTCCATAGAGTAAAGACGACAAGGTAAGGGAGAGGCAAACCCTTCCATAGATAACAAAGACCCCAAGGGTGATATTAGCAACAGAAAAAGTAGCAAAGACCTGCGCACCACCTCCGAAGCTCAGTAACAAAAATAAAAAGAATTTTGATGAATACTGTGAATTCCATGGTGATAATGGTCATGACACTAATGATTGCATCAACCTAAGGAAAGCAATAAACAAAGCCATAAAGGAGGAAGAGCTAGGCCACTTACCAGTAGAGATTCGGCAGAACCCCAAGGTAAAAGATGTAGAAGGAATCCAAGAGAGGAATAAGGTTCCAGAACAAACAATCTTTATGATCTGCAAAGAAGATAAAGAACCATCTGACACTGAAGGTTCCAATGAGAGTGAAGGGTCATCCTCAGATTTAGCAGAGCTTCCAAGGACCTGTGACCCAAGGGGTCCCACCAGACCCTTCGGGACCACAGGAGACGATGAATAAACAAAAGGCACAATATGCCTGTATTGCTTTGTGGCCTTTAGTTTTTCACGAAAAGTGATAAATATAACAAGTTACACCCTTTAGATGAATAAATAGCAATCCTATTAGGAACTTATGTAATCACACAGTGATTAATGAAATTTTTCATTTTTTAGGTCACACAGTGATCCCCATATACATACGAAGGGTCGCTCCCTATCGTATTATTTCTTTTACCATGTACGTACAAATCAATCAACTAAAGACATGCTACTAAGGCCAAAAATGTATGTTCAAAGGGACGCCTACATAACATAAGAGCCTAATCGTAAGCAGACTTCTGCTACGAAGCATGCAACCAAACTAAGACATGGAAAACTGCGAAGGAAACTACCTTCGCAACCATGCACATAAAGTGAGACACAGAAAGCTCGAAAGGGAACACCCTAGACACTGTGCAAACAAAAAATAATTACAAAAAAAGGGGGGTAGATATTAACCTTCAAAATATTTTGACCTTCGTAAAAGGTCAAACATAATACGTTCATAATCGTCATGGCCTACACAAACCATAACCTACATATAATGTAGGATTAAAAGATAACAATTGTTCAGGAAACGGAGCCACGAAACACAAATATAAACTGTTCTAAAGGCCAACCGCCAAACACGGCAGCTAAATTATTTGGTGAAGAGGGAGCACCCATATCATCAGCAGAAATCTCTGGACAAAGAGGTGAAACAGGAGCCATCATAGGTGGAGTGCAAGGTTCAATAATCTCAGGAGCAAAAGATGAGGCTGGATGAATCTTTTCAGGGACAATATGCATCAAGGCCTTATACGAAGCAGCAGGATCAGAGGTCATCTTATCAATAAATGGGAAATCAACATTCTTGTAATCAGCCATAGCCTGAGCAATAGCTTTGGATGAGTTACCCACAAAGCCAGAACAAGAAGCCAAATCCACCTTTCCATCATCGCTCAATTTCGTCAAAATAAGAGACCTCTCATCATCTCTGTTTGCTGAGATCACTGCTGCCACAAGCTTCCCAAACTCATCGCTGTCTACCAAGGCCCTACAAGCATAAGGAATTACATCGGTTAAAAGCCCAGCATGCTCTACAATATGCTCATGCACCTGTCTGGACAACCCAGCAGACACTTCCTTCTCTAAATTAAGGTCACAACGAGAATTGGTCAATTTCTGCTTAAAATCAGCAATCTCATCTTCCCTAATCTTGCAGCCAACCTCAGCCTCTCTCAGCTTCCTTTCCAATGCTGTAACCTCACCTGATTGGCTTTTAACTTTCTCAGCAGACTTCTTCAGTCCCTCACATTCTTGATTCTTCTCCTCCAACTGCTCCAATAACTCCTCAGTCTTAGAACATACTGCCTGCAAACATTCCTCTATCACAATGCTCATCTTACTTTGACATTGAGCATGTTTATGGAATGACTTGATAAAACCTAAATCACTCATGCCACGAAGAGAGTCAAAAGAAACCTCCTCTTCGTCATCATAAGACCTGGGGGGAACATCATCTGCACAATCAAAAATAGCATAGGCTGCAAATATGAAATCAGGAGCAAGAAGAAAGATAAAAGAATCAAGATACAAAGTAGAAAAACTTGAAAACAAAATGCATTAAAAAGACCAAAAGGTGAAAAACCTCTCAGCTTGGTTTTCTTCTTCTTCAACGAAGGACTTGGAGGTGAAGCAGTATCTTTTCTCTTTCGAAGACGTGAAGCAATACCAACAGGAACCTTCCAATCACTTACCTTCATACCAGTAATCGCTACATCATCATCATCTTCTTCAACCACGACAGAAGGGGAACCTTCAGCAGAAGGATCAACCCCATAGGAGGAGAAGATTCAAGCCCTTCAGCACGACTAACACTTGGTACAACAGAAGGCATGGGTTGTGACCCAACAACAGTTTTACCAGGGGATTGAACAACATCCTGACCACCCTTCTTCACAAAATCCATGAAACTCATATCTAAAAATGGAAAAGGAAGACAAACATTCAGCCAATATAAAATCAAGATGCAAGAGATAAATAAAACAAAGCAAAACACATGCTTACCATCCATCTCTTCTTCACCAGCAGGCAAAATATCTATAACCCTAGCTCTAAACAAAACACTATCAGGATATGACAATGCAACTATGGTTCTCACTAATCTCCTTAAACAAAGGGCCTTAGTCTTTATCAGGAGGGAGGGGATCAACAGATTTTTTCACATCTTCCAACCTAACCCTATCTATCAAGATACTGAAGATATCATGAATCAGCAAATTACTCATAAACACAAAGCAATCCTTCCGATCTGTTGGTGCATGTTTCTCGGTGACAAAAGCATTCTAGATGTGTTACATATATTTGTATGTATTCAAGTCTTGTAATTTATCTTGTAATTACCGTTTGTCAATAATATTACCTTGGCATATATTGTTGATTGTTAGGTCCAGATTTAGTCCAGATTTACTGGACTCGCTCCAGACTCGACTACTGGAGCCTTACTGAAAATCTGTCCAGAAACGTGTTCTACTTGACCTACTCCAGACTTGGAATCTGGAGTCCCTCTGAAGATTTGTCCATAAATAATGGAAGACCAGTGAGTAAATACTTGTATAGGAAATCTGGAGTATTCTCCAGATTAGCTCACTGGACTTCACCCCCAGTCCAGATCAACTCTACTGAAGACATTCTCACTGAAGTCAAAGACTGAAGTCATAATAAAGAAGACTTACAAATGGCGGAGTCCACTGGAAGTCTTACCAGATCTGTATACTGGAGGATTGTCAGTGTTCTAGACCCTACAAGTCTGAACACTGATATCGAGGATTGACTTTAGCCCTTACACACTTTCCAAAGAACAATCCACTTGTTCTTTACCAAAGTATACGTGTGTAAAGATGGTTGGATAAAAGGATACAAAGTCATTTGATGTGACTTTATCCTTATTCCTTATCCAATACATTTAATGTTCTTGTCGGATCATTAAATGCATGTAACCAGATTTGTACGGCACAAAATTCACTGGTGAATTTTGTTGCCTATAAATACAAAGTCATTTCCTTGAGAAAAATACTTTTAAGCATACATTTTGCATTTAAGTGAATTTGTCCAAATACTCTCGATCTTAAACAGGGATACTTCACAACTTTAAGTATCTCGATCCAAAAAAGTTATTTGACAAATATAGATCATTTGTAATTCATAGGTTGTTAGGATACATACTTATTTGTATTATCTTGATTCCGCACAACCTTGTATTTTATTTAACATCATAAATAAAATACACAATTGAAAAATACATAATGTTCCACTTTACTTGTTTATTGCTTTAAGTCTTGTATTACTTTGTTTATATATTCTTGCATTTATTTACAAGTAATACTAGTCCATTCTAGTGATTATTAGACTTGTTGTATTTTACACCTTCCTAGTTAACCATCGAACTTAAGGGACTTACATTTGGTATCGGAGCAGAAGGCTAAACATTGCCTAGATCTGTTTCTTGATGGCTAACCAAGAAAATACACAAGGAAGTTTTAATCTTGGTCCCGATCCTAACGCTAATATTAATGATCAAAATGAACCACCTATTGTTAATAACAGTAATCCACCTCCTCCTCCTACTCCTGCTTCTCCACACGTGCATGTGCACTACTCAAATAATCCTGTTCCTAAATTCAGTGGGAACAGTGATGAATTTGGTTCGTGGAAGGCTAGGATGGTTTTGCATGTCACTGGTATTGAGAGGAACATGATGAAAATTTTAAATGAAGGTCCTTATGTACCAACATCACCTCTCAATCCCCTACTTGATCCTTCTGGATCTAGAAGAGGAAGGGAAAAGAGGGAGGAACATTGGTCTAAAGAGAAGAGGAGATTGGTGAATCTAGACACCCTTCTCAAAAACATGATCCTCGGGGCCGTTCCTGAAACCCTAATTCCCACACTAGTTCTTTTTCCTAGTGCTAAAACCATGTGGGATGAACTTTTAAACCAACATGAAGGAGGAGATGACACCATTGTCACCAGAAAGGTCTCCTTAAACAAGAGGTATGAGTCATTTTTTGCTCAGCCTAACGAGTCTCTCACTGGTACTTACACCAGATTTATGAGTATCATAAACCAATTGAGAGGTCTTGTGGTTGAGTAGGACAAGGATATACTTCTGGAGAAATTTTGTGATATTCTACCCACCAAATGGTCTCACATGATCCTGGTCTTACGAGAAGGTAAAACTCTGCACACACACACTCTCTCAACTCTATATGGAGCTTTCAGGTACACTGACGAAAATCAAGCTCAGAGAGTGGTGGCAGAACAAGATGCTTTTAACCATGCCTCTAGTAGTCCTAATGTGGTTAGTCATACTGAACCACATAGTACAACACTGATATCTTCTGAGAATGTATTTTCTATGAAGAAGATGGTGTCTGAACTCATGAATTCTGGAGAGACCAGTCAAATCTCTCCAGACTGTTGTGATGAAACTGATGATGATGACCTCATTGCAATGATTGCTAAAACGTTTAACCGTTTCAAAGCAAGAGCAACTAGGCCATCTGGACAATTTGCATCCAGTTCTTCAACTGATAAGACCAATTTGACATGCTTTAAGTGTGGCAAAAAGGGTCATTACATGAAAGATTGTAGGTCCAACCAGTTTGTATCCAAGCCTGGTCCATTCTCTTCAAATAATAAGCCTGATGATAGCTATAAACTGAAATATAAAAAGCTTAAGGCCCAGATTGCTCTCATGGCACAACAAATTGAAAACAATAATAAGTGCATGATTGCAACAACTGAAGAGAAGTGGGTTCCTTCTGATGAATCATCTGTTGATGAAGAAGAAGAAAGAGATTGTTGTTACATGGCTCTGGCAGACGATGAGCACCTGGTGAAGGAAGATGTCACATCCGGACGATGGGTAGACATTGTTATTAAGAAGGTTAGTGATTATGATTGTGCAACTGACCAAGAACTAAAACTGGACATAGCTGAAGCTCTTAATTCTGATTTGATATTTGTAGAAACTGTTAGATCTGATTGTGTAAATGGTCTAGAAACAGATTTTTCTGAAATAACCGTCTTAAAATCAAAATTGAAAGAACTTCAAGACATTGAACTGGCATTTCAAGCCCAGGTTCTGGTAACTGAACAATTGATTCAAGAAAAACAAGATCTTGAAGTCATTTTAGAGAAAGAAAAACTGGTAATTAAATCATGGCTAGAAACCAAAAAGCCATATGATGATGGAGTAAATCAATTTCCTGCTCAAAAACGTGCATACTTAGATGGAAATACTCATGTAGCATCATTAATACCAGTAATCGATCGATTACCAGAGGCCCACCACTGTTTATGATGAGCCTGTAACTCCCAAGACCAATATTTACCCAGTTCAATCCCCAGAGGTCAAGACTGGAGCATTCCAGATGACTGCTCCAGTTAAAGAGGTTTATCGGAATAAACCTTTGCCTCAGACCAATCCCCTACCTAAGCCTAGGACTGGAAAGGCTAAGGTGTCATCTGAAGAAAATATTTTGTCCAGGTTAGAGAGCCAGATTCAAATTCTGACTCGTCAATCTCAAAGTTTTAATGCAAGATTAAACTTTATTGAGGGTACTTCATCTGGCCCTAGACAAAATACAAAACCTTTTGCTAAGGAAGTTAAATCTATTTCTCCAGTTGAGAAAAAGAAAAAGGTTTCAAAACTATCAACCCAGTGGTCTTTTCAACTAAGACCACTGTTGAAGAAAGTGAACTAAACCAGATTTCCCAGGGACCTATAAGGGAGGGTCCAGTGAACCCATCAGTCGATGGGTTCCCAAATCTAACTGATAAGTATCTGGTGTATGTGCAGGGCGATCGAAAGAAATATATCTGGTATCTTGACAGTGCTGCTGGCAGGACGATGACTGGATGTAAGACCCTGCTAGAGGAGTTCACCATTTCTGATGGACCCTCCATTACTTTTGGAAATGATGGTTGTGGAAAGACTTAGGGATACGGTGTTCTGAACAATGGACAAGTCAAGTTCAGACGTGTTGCATTTATGAATGGTTTGAAATATAACCTGATCAGTGTAAGCCAACTGTGTGATGATGGCTATCAAGTTCTATTCAATATTGCTCAGGGTATCGTATTCAACAAGGACTGGAAGGTAGTGTTGATTGCTCCCAGAAAAGGGAATGTGTACGTGATGGATATGGAAAGCTCTCCTTCAGAGCAGTGTTTCTATACTCAAGCTGATGAAGACACAAACTGGTTATGGCACAAAAGGTTATCCCATTTAAATTTCAAGAATATTTATAAGTTGTCCAGAAAACAACTTGCAGATGGGATACCTTCAGTTTCCTTCAAAAAGGAAAGGCCATGTCCAGGATGTGAGATGGGTAAGCAAAAACGTACCAGTTTCAAGACCAGACAGAATTTCAGCATATCTGAACCCCTTCATATGCTTCATATGGACCTCTTTGGTCCAGTGAATGTTCAGACTCGTGCTGGTAAAAGATACACCCTGGTGATCGTAGATGAATTCTCCAGATATTGTTGGGTGATCTTTCTGAGGTCTAAAAGTGAAGCTGCTGCTGAAATCATCAGTCTTATCAAGCAAATTGAGCTCAAGTACAGTCGAAAAGTGTGTCAGTTAAGAAGTGACAATGGAACAGAATTCCAGAATACAACTCTGGAGTCATTCTGTACTGACAACGGCATCTCCCAGAATTTCTCATCAGCCCGCTCTCCAGAACAAAATGGAGTGGTGGAAAGGAAGAATCGAACGCTGATAGAAGCTGCCAGGAGTATGCTTGCTGAATCTGGTCTGTCTACCAGTTTTTGGGCGGAAGCAATTGCAACTGCTTGCCACACCCAGAATCGATCAGTGTACATCAAAAGACACAGTTTCCAGTCATCCTGATCTGGAACCTGTTCAGAAAAAGAAACTCTCCAGTAGTACTCCATTCTATCCTTCTATTATTTTCAAACTACCCTCTGAAATTAATATTGGATCAGATGTTCGTACTACTCCCCCAGTATCAGTGTCAGTTGAGAATAGACCAGAAATGTCTTCTTATGAAGAATTCCAAACTGAACCAGTACTTCAGGAAATGCCTTCAAATGAAGAATTTCATGATGCAAATCGTGATTTAAATGACTCAGATGAAGATACTGAAGTAGTCTGGCAAGATCCTCCTCCAGAAGCAACTCCAGAGGAGACTCAACTAAATTCTTGCACTGATATTGTTGTCAGTAACAATCCTGGTCAGTACTCCAGATGGACAAAAGCTCATCCTATTGATCAGATCATAGGTGACTCCAGTAGAGGAGTTCAGATCAGAAGAGCCTCCAGTAATCAATGCTTATACGTTAGTTTTCTATCTTTGATGGAACCAAAGAAGATTGACGAGGCTATGGAAGATCCAAGCTGGGTGACTGCTATGCAAGAAGAGCTTCACCAGTTTGAAAGGAACAAGGTCTGGTATCTGGTTCATTTCCCAGTTGGAAAGAAAGAACCAATTGGAACATGATGGGTCTTCAGAAACAAAGTAGATGAAGATGGCCACGTAATCAGAAACAAGGACAGACTTAAAGCACAAGGCTACTGCCAGTCAGATGTCGACTTTGTTGAATCATTTGCTCCAGTGGCTAGACTTGAAGCGATCAGAATATTCTTAGCATTCGCTGCTTATCATCAGTTCAAGGTCTACCAGATGGATGTAAAGAGTGCTTTCTTGAATGGAAAGCTTGAAGAAGAAGTTTATGTCAGACAACCACCAGGTTTCGTTGATGAAAAGCATCCACATTGGGTATGTCGTCTGAACAAAGCGCTTTATGGCCTCAGACAAGCCCCACGTGCCTGGTATGACACTCTGACTAAACATTTGTTGAAAAATGGTTTCAAACGAGGTGCAATTGACAATACCTTATTTATTCTTCATGAAAAAGGTAATCTGTTAATGGTACAATTTTATGTTGATGATATTATTTTTGGGTCTACTGATGAAAACATGTGCAAGAAATTTTCGAAAATAATGTCAACTGAATATGAGATGAGTTTAATGGGTGAATTAACATATTTTCTTGGACTCCAGATTAAACAAAACAAAGATGGCATCTTTATTAATCAGGAAAAATATGTTAGAGATCTTTTAAAGAAATATGATATGAACTCTTCACCATCTAAACCAACTCCAATTTCTGCACCACTGACACTGGACTCCGATCCAGATGGAAAACCAGTGAACACCACTGTCTATAGAGGCATGGTTGGTTCACTGATGTATTTAACTGCCAGTAGACCAGATATTATGTTTTCAACATGTTTATGTGCCATATATCAGTCTAATCCAAAGGAATCTCATATGCTTGCTGTAAAGCGTATACTGAAGTACCTTAAAGGTGTCCCCAGTCTAGGTCATTGGTATCCCAAAGGCTCAGGCATGGATCTAATGGGTTATTCAGATTCAGATCATGCAGGTTGTAAGATAGATAGGAAACCCACAACTGGTGGATGTCATTTCCTAGGTGGCAAACTGGTCAGCTGAACCAGTAAGAAGCAAACTTTAGTTTCATTGTCCACTGCTGAAGCTGAATACGTGTCTGCAGCCAGTTGTTGTGCTCAGATACTTTGGATGAAGAACCAGTTGCTTGATTATGGTATTAAATATTCAAAGACCCCATCTTTTGTGATAATACCAGTGCCATTGCTATCTCAAACAATCCAGTCATGCACTCCAGAACGAAGCACATTGATCTCAGGTATCACTTCATTCGTGATCATATTATGAAAAACAACATTGAACTCCATTTTATTCCCACTGACAAACAACTCGCTGACATTTTTACCAAACCTCTGGATGTCAAAACTTTTGAATATCTTGTTGGTGAGTTGGGAATGTTAAACCCTTAAATCTGGTAACTGCTTAGATATTGAACGCCTTTGTGTACTATCTTTGCATTATTAGATTTCTGGAACATTCCAGGGAAAGACTTGAAAGATATTTTTTTTTTCTTAAAAAATGTTTTAAGTTCAAGGGGAATTTATTAATTTATTTTCTCACTGGACAAACTCTTCAAAAAATATTACTGGTGCTTTGTAAATGTGTCCCTCTCACTGATAACTGGACAGATTGAAGTGCGTGTTTGAGGTGACTTATGTCTCCTTGTAAATGTGTCCCTCTCATTTGTCTGAATTAGTTGACGTTCAAGTTTGAGGTTACCAGTCTTTCAAAAATGGTTTTCACTGGTACTTTACTGGAGTGTCCCTCTAGTGTACCATCAGCACATGTTCACTGGACTAATCCACCAGTGATACTGGAGTGTCCAGTCAACCTCCGGATGCACTGAAATATGTCATAATATTTTCTAAATACTTGGTCATTGTGTGTGCCACGTAAGCAAATCTTTTTGGAGATATTTTAATCCTATGTGGCATGTAAAATTTTCAACGTAATGATGGTATTTTTACCTTGGGAAATCAAAAAGAGCAACTTGTTAATGTTTGTGGGCTGTAAACTGTCACACATTTATGTGTGATGTGATGTAATTAATGCGGATCTCAGAACCTCGATCAAATATATATTTGATAATTTCAAATAAACCGTTTGAGTTCCACATTCTTTCTCCTATATATACCCACTTTTAATTTCATTTGCATTTACTTCGAACATATTTACTCCTAAATCTTTCAAATTCCTTCATTTACTTCTTCATTCATTTTTCAATCATCATCATCTCTCTTATTTACTCCATTTACATTCAATTCCTTCATCAATTCTTCATCATAACCTATATATATTCAATTTCATCTTCATTTATTCTGTATAAAATGGCACCTAGACAGTCAAAATTGCTCAAAAATCTCCTTGCCGCTGAATATGCCCCTTCTGATAATGTTGAAAGGGCACCTCATATTAATCTTGAGGCAAATGCCATTAGAATCAACATGAATAACTGGATGGCAAGACTCTCTTTCCAGTGTTCATGATGCCCAATCGATTATTGGGAGATTAAACTCATTCTTTCTCTCTTGCCCATTATATGGTGCGTTAACATTAAATCCAGGAAGGATGTACCACGAGTACCTGTGTGAATTCTGGTACACTGCAACATTTGATGATGAAACTTCATCTATCAATTATACTCTCAAGGGAGGTACCAGATCCCTTGGTTTCACTGCAAGTCTGCTCAGGTCTGTTCTACAGTTAAACTATCATGAACAGAATGAGTTGCCTATTGAGCTTCCCACTGGTATCAATACAAGGGAAGTATGCAGGCTAATGGGGCACACGGATATCTTGGATGAGCATGGCCAGCTATCCAGGAAAGGGACTATCTACATGAGCAAGCTGTCAGACTCATGGAGATATTTCTTCACTCATATTGTTGAATATCTGGGAGGCAGTTCTGGAGGGTTAGACCAGATCAATCAAACCCATCTCCAGATTGCCTACTGTTTATGGTTTGGGCTTAGAGTGGACTTCGCCCAAATTCTTTTTGATGACCTGGTATAGCGTCTCAGAGTGAAGGGAAGAAAACCTTTTGTTCCATATATTCGTTTCCTTTCACTGCTGTTTAAAATGGTCTTGGAGACCAGTATGATTTTGATACTACTCACTTTTCTGTGAGTGAGTATATGAGAGATTTGGTCAATCTCAGATCTCCACTGGACGAGGTAGATATTCCTCAGTCCATGCTTTCCTTCCAAAGGGAAGAAGCTGAAATGGCTCCAGATAGAGGTCAAGCTGTTGAAAGAGCCTCTGGAGACCAAGATGTACAGATCATTGAAGCTGTACAACCAATTAGACAAGTGGCTCCTGAAGGTCAAGTACAAGAAGTTGTTGAACCTTCCAGACGACCTAGAACTAACAGGCGTCTGATGAGAGCAGGACTTCAGGTGAATCCTGAAAGACATCCTGGGGATGTTATGAATTTGGATGGGTCTCCAATTTTTGAAGAGAACGTACAAGAGGTTGTTGGGCAGGTAACTGATGAATAAATTGAAAATGTTGCCCAAGTTGTTGAGCAGGTTGTTGAGGAAGTTGAGCAAGAGGCTCAAATAGACTTAAATGTAGGGGCTGGTGAACAAGTGAATGTAGAGACTGGTGAACAGTCTGGTGAACAGACAGTTGGGATGGCTCCAGAATGGGATGACGTAGATTCCCCAATGTCTGAAGGTTTTGATGCAAACTTGAATTTTCTGGGTGAAGATGTCCAAGAAGAAGAAAGTCTACCAGAAATGCCACCACCTCCACCAAAAATGCCACCACCACAATCAAACATGCCACCACCACCACCACCTTCAATTCTAGAACACACTCAATACTTCACTCCAGCAACCACTCAACCTTCATAATCTCAACCTCCACCTCGTGCGCCGGAGTCACCAGTTGCAACATCTGAAGCTGCAACTGAAGAGGACTGGGCACAAGTTCCTCTAATGACCAAATTACCTTCAACTCTTGAACCTCCCAGTGGTCTCTCCACTTCATCTTCTGCCGAGGTCCAAGGCCTTTTAAGTAAGGTGGCGGACCTGGAGAGATCACTCCAGACTTCATCTCAGGTTATTTCAGACTTCAAATCTTTATTATCAAATAACCTTGCTTCTGAGATGAATGTCTTTGTTGGGAATGAGAAGCTGGTTTATGAGAAGCTTGATGAACTGGTACTGGCCACAAACAACAACACTGAAAAGTTCAAAATGGCAGTCCAGGGATTAGAGACAAGGTTGGTTAATTCTGTTGGGATTTTTGGGTTTTTATCAAAGTAATATTATCCTTATAATATTAAAACGCAGCGGAAAATTGAACCATTTCAATGTGTTATATGTGGTTAAAAACCAAAGTTTAACTTTTAAAAGAAAAACCCAAACAATAAGGATCCATGTATATGAATGACATACATACAAAACAACAACCATAGGGTGTTTTAGAAGACTACCTTCTTCCAAGCTTATGAGAAGGTTGATATGAAGGAGATGATGATCTTGAAGTGGCAAGTCTTCAACCTAGAAGAACCTCAAGCTTGTATACCCCAAACTATCAACAAACACCCAAATGTGCTAGGATTTAAACTTGAAAAACCCTTCCCTTTTTGTCCTCCTTGATGCCGAAAATACCAAGAGAAAAAGAGAGGAAAAGCTAGTTGAGAATCTTGAGAGAGTTTTTGTCTTACAAATGCATGTAAGAATTGATACACTCTATGTTGAGTGTTGTGTGTGTTATGTCTTGTAAAACATGCAAGACTCCAAGTGTTGTATGTTGAACAACACATCAAAATGCACATGGGGGGGGGGCGGCCTCACAAGGTGGCAACCAACCATTTTGTGCAAATTTTATAAAACATATACTTGTATATTTTGTATATAAAATGTAACATAACTTGTTACATGTCTTATGTAACATATTACATATTATATACAACACACATAAATGTTTATTTTACCAAATAAACATATTCACATTTCTCTCAAAATAAATCATCCATATAATTTATTTACATAGCTCAAGTGCAAGTATTTAGAAAACCACTTTCTAAATGTTTCAAGTATTGATATTTATTTAAAGATCATATCATATAATTAAATATCATAAGTGTTTGTCTAGCTTGTTATTGGGTATGACCCGACTTGGATCATCACGTACTAGCCACGTCAATTTAATATGTGTCTTGGGCAGATGAATTCCAACAATCTCCCACTTGCACAAGATTCATAGAAGATTGACGCAAGCAGCAAATACCGCCTAACAACGGTTTGCTACCCCTAATACGTATGACGAAGTGCCATTCAATAACATCATCCTCTTCAAGTCCCTTACTTGAAATGATTTAGGTGAATCGATCATTTATCCTTTTGTCATAGATGTCATGTTAAATCTTAGAGACACAGAGTGATCATTCTCCATTGATTTAACTTTGTAACAGGCCTTAGACATCTAACTCTCAACGAATAAGAGGGACAAATTCCATCTCGACTACATACGTCTTTCACAATCACCTTATACCATACCTGAGCTTAGTCTTATGTACTGCCATGTTTCAGAACAGCGAAGAGCTAAGTCAAAGTATAATATTCAGTGAATATCAAGACCCAATATGTATCTCAGGTCTGAGGATACAATGATATTCGCCTTTTAACTCAAGATTACTTATGATCAATCACAGAGATTCCATGTAGTAATGCTTGATTGCAGGTCAGTCCAATATTTGTATCCCACAAATATCTATGAACCTTGGTAGCAACACTTTGCTCTATATTCAAAACCTTTTGAATATCTACCAATCCAAGTTCATAATAATCTTACATTCATATTTGTTCCCACAAATATGATCGACTACGGACATGTAGAATAATTAACTTATTCATGGATTTAAACATGCAAAATTGGAACATAACACAATTTAAAATGCAAAATACCAATATTCATATAAATGTGTTAATAACTACAAGTGTTCCGATATCCAAATACATAAAATAGATCAAATCCAATCACTAGAATATCGAAGTCCCATGGCACAAGTATGACTCTCATGCTTAGGCCTTTCAAGGAGCTTCGTGAGTGGGTCCGCAATATTTTGATCGGTGTGAACTTTGTGAATACATATCTTTCCCTTTTCAACTTCATCTCTTATGTAGTTGAATCTCCGCTCAATGTGCCTAGTCTTTTGATGTGCACGAGGCTCCTTGATTTGAGCAATCGCGCCCTCGTTATCACAAAGAATTTCTAGGGGTTCTTGAATGGAAGGAACAACCCCTAGATCGGCAATGATTTTCTTCAACCATGCAGCTTCTTGTGCTGCTAAAGAAGCGGCGATGTATTCAGATTCTGTAGTGGACAACGCAACCACATCCTGCTTTGAGCTTTTCCATGAAACAGCTCCTCCGTTTAGAATGAATATGTACCCCGATTGTGATCGAGAATCATCTCGGTCAGTTTGGAAACTCGCATCCGTGTAACCCTTTACAACGAGTTCCTCCTCACCAGATCCATATATTAAGAACATATCTTTAGTGTTTCTAAGATATTTCAATATATATTTGACAACCATCCAATGACTATCTCCTGGATTTTGCTGGTATCTACTTGTCATGCTCAAAGCGCATGACACGTCCGGTCTCGTGCATATCATAGCATACATGATGGATCCTATAGCAGATGCATATGGGATTCCACTCATTTTCTCTTGCTCAACTTTTGAGCTAGGAGATTGAGAAGTACTCAATATAGTTCCTCTTTGAATAGGCACCAAACCCTTTTTGGAGTTTTCCATCTTGAACCTTTTCAAGATCTTGTCTATGTATGCACTTGATTCAAACCTATTAAGCGCCTTGATCTATCCCTATAGATCCTTATTCCCAAAATATAGGCGGCTTCACCAAGATCCTTAATGGAAAGCAACTTCCAAGCCAGGCTTTTACACCTTCCAAGGTTGGAATGTCATTTCCAAATAGTAGAATGTCATCGACATATAATACTAGAAAAGTAATGATGCTCCCACTAGCCTTCTTATACACACAAGCTTCATCAGCGTTTTTGATGAAGCCAAATTTCTTGACTTCTTCATCAAAACGACGATTCCAGCTTCTTGATGCTTGTTTCAATCCATAGATTGATTTCTTTAACTTGCATACTTTATTAGGATGTTTAGGATCGACAAAACCTTCAGGCTGATCCATATAGACATCTTCCTCAAGATATCCATTTAGAAAAGCGGTTTTGACATCCATTTGCCATATCTCATAGTCATAATGTGCGGCTATGGCAAATAATATCCTAATAGACTTAGCATTGCCACAGGCGAAAAAGTTTCATCATAGTCGACCCCTCGAGTTTGAGTGAAACCTTTTGCTACAAGTCTAGCTTTATAAGTAAGCAAGTTTCCATGCATATCGTGTTTCAATTTGAACACCCATTTACTTCCAACTACTTTGGAATTAGGAGGTTCAACAACCAATTCCCAAACTTGGTTGTCATACATGATTGCATCTCAGCGTTCATGGCCTCTAGCCATTTGTCCGAATCTGATTTGGACATTGCATCATGGTAGGTGGTAGGTTCATCAGAAACTACCATGTAGCATTCATCCACGAGAAATCCATATCTCTCAGGTGGATAAGTAGCTCTACCAGATCTACGAATGTTTTGTGTGTCTTGATCAACCCTTTGATCATCTTCAACATCCTTTTGTTGAATGCTAGTGTCACCCAAGTATGTATCTTTCAGTGGTTCTTGATCTTCTTCAAGTTCCACTGTTCTGGAACTAGTTCCTTCCATAAGGAATTTAGTTTCCAAGAACTCAGCCTTTCGAGCAACAAATACATTTTGCTCATTAGGATTGTAGAAATAATATCCCAAATCATCTTTAGGATATCCTACAAAGATACATTTAGTGGATCGGGGTTCTAATTTGTTTGAGGCATCATGTCTTACATAAGCCTCACAACCCCATACCTTTAAATATGACAAAGATGGAACTCTTCCATGCCATATTTCAAAAGGTGTTTTCTCCACTTTCTTGGTGGGAGCCATATTTAAAATTCGGGCAGCAAAGATTATGGCATATCCCCAAAATGATAGAGGTAGTGAGCTTTTACTCATCATGGAACGAACCATATCTAATAGAGTTCGATTCCTCCTTTCAGACACACCATTATGTTGTGGTGTTTCAGGTGGAGTTAGTTGTGAGATAATCCCACAACTTCTAAGATGATCTTGAAAAGCATCACTTAGGTATTCACCTCCTCTATCAGAACGAAGAATTTTTATTGACTTACTGAGTTGGTTTTCTACTTCATTCTTGAAATTTTTGAACATTTCAAAAGCTTCACTCTTATGTTTTAATAAGTATACATAACCGTAATGACTATAGTCATCGGTGAATGTAATGAAGTATCTTTCACCATTCCTAGTCATTGGCTTAAAAGGACCACATACATCCGAATGTATGATACCTAATAAATCTTTTGCCCTTTCATTAGTGCCTTTGAAAGGTGCTTTAGTCATCTTGCCTTGTAAACAAGATTCACATACATTAAATGAATCATTTGATTTTGTTTTCAAAAGACCATTCTTTGAAGTGTTAGTATGCGATTCTTATTTATATGGCCAAGACGACAATGCCAAATATAGGTTTCACTTAAATCTAATTTAAGTTTCTTGGTGGTAGCTTGGTACATTGAGTTATCATATGTTGTGTTTTCATGAACTAATTCATAAATACCATTTAAAGGCATAGCTTTAAAATAAAATACATCATTCATAGAAACATGGATATCATTGTTAACAAAATTAAAATCATATCCAACATGTCTTAAACGGGAACAGAAATAATACTCCTAGTCAAACTAGGTGCATACAAAACATTGTTCAATACAATTTCCAAACCATTTGGAAGTTTCAAAAGATAGTCTCCTTGGGCTTCAACATGCACCAATGCACCATTGCCCATGAAGAGACTAATGTCTCCCTTCTTGATGTGCTTCTTTCTTCTGAACCCCTGTAACATATTACAAATATGAGTTCCACATCCGGTATCCAATACCCATATGTAAGAAAAAACAGTATTAAGCTCAATATATATCATAAATATTGTACCTGAGGTTTGCCCTGCATCCCTCTTAGCTTTTAACTCTTTGAGATAGGTTGGACAATTACGTTTCCAATGTCCTACCTCCCCACACTCAAAGCATGGGTCATTGACAGCAACCTTTTGCTTCTTCGCTTTTGGAGTATCCATTTTTCCCTTTCCTTTGCCTTTGAAATTCCTTTTGATGTTACCCTTTCCCTTAGCAACATTTGCCTTGGGTCCGGAGTTAGCCCTTTTGTTTCCGCCTTCATTGATCATGAGAACGGGTTGAACTTTTCTTCCCATACTAGCCTCGGCCGTTTTGAGCATCCCATGGAGCTCGGAAACGGTCTTGTCCCATCCGTTCATGTTATAATTTAACACAAAGGTTTCAAATCTCTAAGATAATGAGTTAAGGATCATATCCGTAGCTAGCTCATTTGAAACGGGACAATTTAGCCTATCGAGGCGATCAATATAGCTTTTCATTTTAAGAACATAAGTTGAGACGGATTGTGAATCATCCATGCGACATGCATGAAGTGCTCGAACCGTTTCGAAGCGCTCAACCCTTGCCTTTTGTTGGAACATTTCCTTGAGTTGGGTAATCATGTCGTAGGCCCCATGGTTTTCGAACTCCTTTTGGAGTTCGGGAGTCATACTCGCTAACATTATGCAACTAACTTGCACGGAGTCCTCGACATACTTAACCCAATCATTATAGGCTTCAACTTCAGTTTCTTCGGGCTCATCAGGAATAGGATCGTCTAACACATAGGATTTCTTTTCGTGCCTAAGAACAATTCTCAAGTTACGAAACCAATCCACAAAGTTTTTTTGGTTTAGACGATCCTTTTCAAGGATGGATCTTAGTGAAAAATTATGGACGTTTTGGTTGGGGTTTATAGCGTTGTTAGCGGCCATCTACAAGATTAATAAAGTTCTTTATTAGTATTTTCGATATCAAATATAAATTTTAATTGTTAATACCCTTTTATGTCTCATGGACAATTAATAATTAAAATCTAGAATCCAACGTTACATTTAAATGATGGTTAGGTGACCTTTATCCCATGATCTAAATTAACAAGGTAGTCAACGTTTGACAATTGCAACACTTTGCAATTTCTAGTGGTATGGGACCGGTTTAATATCTTATATTAAGTTGGCATGTTTAATCCCATCAACGCCTTTGGTTATCATGCTTCGGTGACCCTAATCACATGGTTTCCAAATCAAGTTGTCCTACTTATACACACATGTAAATTTATCTTATACTAGTGGTTAGGTGACCTTTATCCCATAAGTACAATAAATTTACCTTAACTTATAAGTTCCCTCAAAGTAGTTAGGTGACCTTTATCCTACAAAGAGTTCCCAAATAATTAAGCGTTGTATAAAAGGATGGCGTTTAACTTGTTTTTAAAGGGTCGTTTGAGTTTTTATATTCTAGTTAAAAACTATGTACCATAATGAATTTTGAAATCCAAATTTCAAGGTTCTTTTATAAAATCCATTTTTATAATTGTGACCATTAACTTTTTAATAAAACCCATTTTAATTTACCAAGTTAATGTCAATATTAAAACCAATTTTAATCTTTATGTGTGTCTCTTAGTTTGTTGGTTTTTAAGCATCCACATGACAAAAAAATAAACAACCATACAAACATGACAAACATAATAATAAGTGCACAACATTAGCCAACTATTTTGACCACACTTGTTAGCCGAAACAAGTGGGTCAAAAGGTCTCAACCCAAGGGACAAAGTAACACAAAATTTTGTGTTAGTTGAGCTCCCACTTGATCTTGCATCCAAATGCTTCAAGTAAGGG
>CM067171.1:75384160-75427194 GCA_034093135.1 Erigeron breviscapus | reverse complement strand
ATGCATCTTTAAACACCAGACTACCTCCCAGAAGTGTTTTTGAAGAAGGGAGAGTACTTGAGACACCTGCTGGCATCTTCTTCACAAACTTCCAGAACACTCAATTGTTCTTCCGCCTGGACGAAATTGAGAAAGCTTCAACCGGGTTTCTCATAAATATAAGAAGAAGATGTGCTGAAACATCTAACAATAGATGGTTCATCAGCAAGGTGGATGAGGAGCTGGCTAAACCTCATCGATTTAATGACCCAGCAGTTCAAACTGCCAAGCAAGAACACGCTTGGGAGTTTGAAGCTGAAAGTTTGTAGATGTCTAATGTAAATGTTGATTGAATCAACTTGTAACTTTTGAAAGTTGATATAAAAAGACATCTTTCCTTCATATCTTCTATTCTTTACAAATATAATCTACTCAGCAAGTCTTCTCAGCGAATAGGGGGAGATTGTTGAGTCAAGGATTCGCTGACCAGACTTGGTCGCTGACGTGGGTCGTCAGCGAGTCATCAGCGAGTCAATGACTCTTGTCAGCGGGCGGTTTAATTTCCCAAGTTGTATGTCAAGGCGGGAAGATTTCAAACCAACAAGAAGACAAGAAGTCACATGGTGGTTCAGCCAACTGAATGTTACCTTATATGGCAAAGGTACAGTTGGGACCAAAACAAGGGTTTCCCTCTTTCATACCCGTTTTGGTCTAGAAGACAAAGGCTCCTGGATCAAGTACAAAGAGCCTATTAGAAGTCGACAACCACCATTCTATCACTATCACTGTAAGGCTGTGTTGCCCTAATTCATCCCCTATAAAAGGAAACACAGCCGCATCATTATAGTTGTTCTTGTTAACCAAAAAGTGTGTATCACTTTATTTGTAATTGTTTAAGTTTTCCTTCTTTCCTAGACTTAGCAATTACATAGTTCATTTGTAGTCTTGTAAGACAAGTTGTAATCTCGACCATGTATTCATCGTTTAATCAATGAGACATATGACTAGACTTGCTTAGACATTTACACTTGAACTTATTCTTGTTCTTTACTTTCTGTTCTTTACTTTATTGTCTTGTTAAAACTAATTTAAGTGTGCAAATCCTGGACTGTCAGATATGGACTTGTTATAAGTGAAAAATATGTTAATATTAGTGTTAATATTCTGGAAAAATTGATAAAATATCAAGGATATAAAGCTTGAATCAAAACATGTTAAAATAAGCTAGAAAACACAAACCGAAAACACGCAAAAATGCATTTTGAGCACACACATGCACCATAATCTTATGACCAAGAAAATATGATAAACCTACTGGAAAAATGTTGAAATAAAAGCACAAAACTCAGATCTATTGTTCATGACAACAACAAGCTCAAAAAACCACCTTTTCGGGTCAAATAATCACTAACCGAAAGCACTAAATTGCACATATCACACCACCACCACTCTCACGATTTTGGACACCAAAATATGATGAACTTTCTGGAAATAATGAAACAAGAATGAAAATCCATTTTAAAGCACTTTAATTACTTAAGAAATGAGGCTAAAATCACTATTTCGGTAAACGATTTTTAATCATAAAACCCTCAAAATGAGCAAGACACAAGAGAGGTTGAATTGATATGATTTTGTATGGATAAAATTTGCCCAAAAGGCCTGAGATTTTTGACCAAAAGGTTTAGTGATGATTTCTAAGAATTTCCATGAATTATTGAATTTAAATGGTAATTAAAAGACATAAAAATCAATAATAAATTATGTAAATCAAGAATGAAGTTAAATCATCTTAACCATTGATAAAAATAACTAAAACCTACTGGAGAAAAATAGCAAAAAGGCAAGAGACATGTGTTACATAATTTAAAGATAAATAATTAAGTAAAAACAATTAATTAAATATTATTATTAAAATAAATGGAAAATACACAAATAAAAGTATAAATCATGAAATTATAAATTAAGGAGCATATATATATCAGAAGATAATTCAAATGAAATTATCCATAATTTATAAAGGCAATTATGACACTTAAAAGTATTTTTTAAGGAATTATTTAATTAATAAATCAATAAAATGAATAAATAATTAATTAAATAATATTAAATTAAAATATATAATTACAAATCAGAAAATATACATAAAATATTAATATTATAAGACCACTATTGTCAAATATTATTACTAAGCAAAGTGTGCAATGGAAATCATATAAATCAAAGCCAAACTACCGAAATTCCAATAAACGTACAAAAACGTATAATGAGAAAACGACTCTTACCACCAAATCTCTTATACCCATATAATGAGAGCATCATAATATACTTAAACTCCATAATCTAATAACAACCAAAGATGGGCAAGTCTACTAGTATACATCTCATGATCTAGCTCACTAGTTCATGTCACGCGAACTTACGCCGTGAATATATACGTTATGGTTTAGGCTTGCTTGAGGCGCAACAAATCTAAGCGAAGGAATCACGTTTGATCAGCCCCTACTCACTCTCTAATCAAGTGAGTCATAGCCCCCTTTCAAACTCTTTTATATGTTTTACTTGCGGGGTGAAAAACATGATTAATTAAAATGACTTCTCTTATGAAATGATTCTTTGAAATAATGATAATGATATGGGAATTATATTGTATGTTCAACGTGTTATATGTTATATGATGAGCTTGAGTACTGTCAAACGGTGGTCCCCTGTACACTACTATTAACTCATTTGAGGCCTGTAGTTAGAGGGTTGCGCAACTAGGACTTGTCCCCTCATCCACTATTATAGGTAACGGTGGGATGTTTGGTCTGCCTTGGTGGCCACCTTCATCGCCAGTCTGGCCTCGCGGTGCTCTAACTACTATATATTTATGGGCGTCTTCATGGCACGACCCTTGGTTATCTTTATGCACGTGATTGACAGCATGTGCTTATCATTATCTTATCATTTGGGACAATATATTGATTATTGGGATATAACCGGTCTTAGTAGTGGCTCAAGAACAACCTCATCAAATTATGTCATGGTAGTCTTACCATTGACCCAGAGGTATTGATATTATATTATGGATGACAATTATTGATTGAACATACGGTTTGGGTATGGACAGTATGATGGAATTCTTGGAAATTTTATGACATATTCTTTCTTGAACTGGATTAAATACATGTGTTTTGTTAGCATAATCCTATGAACTCACTCAACTCTCGTAGTTGACACTTTTTCTTCATGCTTTTCAGGTCTAGGGCAGTAAGTTAGCTTTTTGGACCGCTTCATGGATGATGTGTTTATTTGTTACATGTTGGACTAGTAACGCAAACATTCGATCTTTTGATTATGAATTTGGTTATGTAATGTTTATTATACGTCCACTTGAACTTGTAACCTTTTGAATTTGGATGGCATTTGAAACTTTATGTTGATGTTTTATACTTGAATCTTTTGTACCATGTCGTTCTGTGGCATCTCGAGTTTCCGCTATAGTCGGGGTGTTACAATTTGAGTGAATGTCTTCACTGCTGTCGAGACGCAGCACCGACATTACACTCAGAGTTAATGTCTTCACTGCTGTCAAGACGCAGCACCGACATTAACTCAGCCAATGTTTCTACTGCGGTAAATATACGTAGAACCAACATTAGCTATTACAACGTTTCTACTGCTGTGAATACGCAGCAACAACGTTGTTAATATTACCTATTGGAAGTATATATTTAAGATAACGTTTCTACTGCAGTTAATACGCAGCACCAACAGTTATCTTAACTTCCCTTTGGAAGTACATTAAGTTAATATACCTACTGCTGTAAAACGCAGCAACAATATTAACTTAATGACTCTTTACATGTTATGTCTAGAACCTGTAAAACACAAATAATAAACAAACATAAAAACATAAATGGATCATAAAATGATCAACAATATATGCCAAGGTAATATTATTGACAAACGGTAATTACAAGATAAATTACAAGACTTGAATATATATAAATATACATCACACATCTAGAATGCTCATGTCACCGAGAATCATGCACTAACAGTCTCCCCCTTGACATTAGCATCTAGATGAGACCTTCAAGTCTTCATTTGTCATCCTAAGTGGTGGCCAAAAAACCCTCTTCAGGAACTTCAGTCTAAGGTACTATTAATGAAGCACTTGGCTCAATTGGTGGAGGAACCACAACTTGTTCAACTCCTACAGGAACCCCTGCTTCTACACTTAACTCAACAACTGGAGGAACCACAACTTGTTCTATTCCTGCTGGAATCCCTGCTTCTACACTTAACTCAACAACTGGAGGAACCACAGATTGTTCTACTCCTGCTGGAATCCCTGCTTCTGCACTTAGCTCAATAGTTGGAGGAACCACAGATTGTTCTACTCCTGCTGGATCCCCTGCATGTACCCATCTAGGAACTACTTTTTACTTAGTAGTTGGACTGACTTGTATACCGACTCTTACTCAATCAGTCAGTTGTTCCTGGATACCAGCCACATCTTCTGTGGCTGGTGGATTAGATGAAGAAGCATCAGCTTGGTCAGATTGACCCTGCATACATTGCTCCCCCTGAGCTGTATAGACATTTGGAACCGGAAATCTCTTAATCTCCTTCTACTGTCTGGAACTACTTGGATCCTCATTCTCATCATTTCTTCAATGATGTTTGAGAGCATCATCCTTGCATCCAGACTTCTCCCCCTGAGATTCAAGATTTCTGATATTGTTATACATCTCAGCAGACCTCTGATGACTTTGTCTTATGAGCTCAGCATCTCTTCTTGCATTATCTTTTTGATAATGTTATCACAACATGCAAGGACTGGAAAGATTGATTGGGAAGAATCTGGGACATGAGAACACTCAAAGTTCATCATGAACACGCTCAACCAGAAGCTTCAACCCCCAAAACTTACCCAGTGAATTTGAACACTAAAAACTCTTAAAAAGATACGAATAGCTTCGTATATGTCTGATTTATCAATTTTTAGGTTCCATTTCTTTATCCATTTCATTTATAGAGTCCCATTTAGAGATTTTATAATCGAAAATAAAAACCATAAATCTTGACAATAACCTATGAAAACTTGGACTAGAAATCTTGTTTATCATACACCTTTGATCACCAAGTGTTAATGATAGTGTTTTTGTGTCTAAAACACGTATAGATCAAGTGTTATGAATCAAGATTGTGAACAGTGTACGAATATGGAACATGCAAATCCTATAGACACTAGAACACGCATATCCGGCCCGCTATGCCCGACTGCGCAAATCTGGCCCATTATGCCAGAACTCACAAATTAGGTCCAAGATGAAATATACATGTATTAGCCCACTTTGCTTAACACGCATTCATCTCCTAGCCTAATTTTTCTTGATTCAAGTGAACCTTAACTTTTTTTTTAAAAAAAAGTCAATCTTCGTAAGCTTGATTAAGATTTGAAAATTCACCAACAATTTTCTTGAACCCGATATGATTAACGAAAAGAATTCTTTAGAGAACACGATAAAACAGATATAAACCACTTTTTTATATCAAAATTATCTATTTTTCTCCATAAAGAAATTCTCGATAATTGTCACCACTCAAACCATTTTGCAATATAAAACATTAAATTAAGACCCACTATGTCATTAATTAATGAATTAAAAAGCACCATTATTTAAGTATTTGAAAATAACAGCCATTGGACAAAATCAATGCTGTTAGATAAATTCAAATACAACAAAAATTAAATGATACAAGATTGTATAATATCTAACAATCTCTCTGTCATTATTTTCGTCTCCGTTTGAATTTAACTGAGTTGTTGATGTGTAAGTGTACTCTACTTCCATTATAAGCTTGAGCATTCTCCATTCCGGACTGGATAGACTCAATTTTCATACACTTGGGAGATCCTTTATCTTTGTGGTTGACACACATCCAGTTAAGATAAATACTTCTGCAACCATATCAGCAAACTCATGAGATCCATGCAATCTATGCATTCATCTCAATAGTAAATAATCAAATTCCGAAGATGCTTAAACAGATCTAACTGATAACAAACAATAGATTCTCCCAATTAAGATTAGAATCTAAGCACTTATCAAGTTATCTCATACAATAAGCACTTTCAATTCAATTATTTACGATAAATTGCAAATCAAAATATCTGTCAAATACATCATGTGAATGACTCCGTTTGACCTATTTTGACCGAAACCTTAAGTATAAAGACTTAATCTTTCGTGCAATTTACATGCAAGACCTAATTTAAGGTGTACACAACACACTCAAATCAGAGTCTTGACTTACACTGCATCCTTATCACGATATATGTTTCTTCAGTGTTTACCAAAAACACAGTTAAGTCCCTCTGGAAACCAGATACCCTATTTAGCATTTTTCTCCCGTGCAATAGAACCCTTTTATTCTGAACAAGAACCTTACGGAGCATAAAGTTACAAAATCTATCACAGTAATCTTAGAATCAAGATTACTCTAACAAATCTTGTAATAGTCATGCTTAATACTGTCCTTGCGATATGCCTTACGGAGCATAATGTTACAAAATCAATCACATTAATTTTAGGATCAAAATTACACTAACCAATCTTGTAATAGTCATGCTTAGTCCGGCATAGTCAATATACCTTACGGAGCATAACGTTAGAAAATCGATCACATTAATTTTAGGATCAAAATTACACTAACCAATCTTGTAATAGTCATGCTTAGTCCGGCATAGTCAATATACCTTACGGAGCATAAGTTAGAAAATCGATCACAGTAATTTTAGGATCAAAATTACACTAACCAATCTTATAATAGTCATGCTTAGTCCGGTATATTAATATACCTTACGGAGCATAACGTTAGAAAATAGATCATAGTAATTTTAGTCTAAAATTACTCTAATCAATCTTGTAATAGTCATGCTTAGTCCGGCATATTCAATATACCTTACGGAGCATAAAGTTAGAAAATCGATCACAGTAATTTTAGGATCAAAATTACTCTAACAAATCTTGTAATAGTCATGCTTAGTCCGGCATATTCAATATACCTTACGGAGCATAAAGTTAGAAAATCGATCACAGTAATTTTAGGATCAAATTACACTAACCAATCTTGTAATAGTCATGCTTAGTCCGGCATAGTCAATATACCTTACGGAGCATAACGTTAGAAAATAGATCATATTAATTTTAGGATCAAAATTACTCTAACCAATCTTAAAATAGTTATGCTTAGTCCGGTATATCAAACCTGATTTTAGAAGGAAAAATTACTAACAATGAGATCGGTAGTAGCAAATGAGTAAACTTAAATGCCACATGAATTCTTCATCTCTCTTGCAGTAACGACTCCCCCTTAAACCTTTATTATATTTTTGTGTTGCAATTTCTGAAAATATAATGGTTCTTGAGAGATAGTGATTAAGGGTTTCTCATTCCAGTCAGCTAGACTAGAAACTCGAAACGTGATTGATCAAAGGCCTTAGTGTAGAAATCGGCTAAATTATCATCGGACAACACCTTTTCAAGATGGATTAATTTCTTTTCAGCACAGTCACGAATAAAATGATATCTAATATCAATGTGTTTCGTCTTACTGTGTTTAACAGGATTATTGGTAATAGAAATAGCAGATTTATTATCAATTTTATTAGGAGTGTTAGAAAAGTTCAAACCATAGTCACGTAGTTGTTGCTGAATCCACAGTACTTGTGAGCAGCAGCTTCCAGCAGCCATGTATTCTGCTTCATAGGTAGAGTTGGCAACAGATGTTTGCTTTTTCACTGCCATGACACCAGTCTGTCTCCTAAAAATTGACATCCTTCCGAAGTAGATTGTCTATCGAAGTTGCACCCACCATAATCAGAGTCTGTATAAGCATACAGATCGAACTCTCCTCCTCTTGGATACCACAATCCTAATGATGGTTGTCCCTTGAGGTATCGAAGAGTTCTTTTTACTCCTTTCAAGTGTGACTCTTTCGGACATGATTGAAATCGAGCGCATAAACAAACAGCGAACATAATATCTGGTCTGGATGAAGTAAGATACATCAGTGATCCTATCATTGACCAATATAATGTTAGATCAACATCTTGATCCAAGTTGTTTACAACTCCCAACAAGTGATTTACTTGTATTGGAGTCCCTTTAGGTGAAGAATCATCCATACCAAATTTTTTAAGAATGTCATGGACACATTTGGTTTGATGAATAAAAATTCCTTCCTTTCTTTGCTCCACTTGCAAACCAAGAAAGAAATTCATTTCACCCATTGCGCTCATTTCAAATTTGCTCTTCATGATTTCTTCAAACTCTTTGCACATGGTTTTGTTCGATGCTCCAAATATGATGTCATCTACGTAAACTTGAACCAGTAAGAAATCATCACCTTTCCATTTTGTAAATAATGTGCTGTCAATCTAACCTCTTACGAGCCCATTTTCCACTAGATGTGTGGATAATGTATCGTACCAGGCCCTGGGTGCTTGATGAAGACCATATAGAGCCTTATCTATATTATAAGCTATATCAGAATAGTAAGGATCAGTAAACCCAGGAGGTTGAGACACATACACCAACTCCTGTACCTTACCATAAAGAAATGCACTTTTTACATCCAATTGGTATACTTTGAAACCTTTAAAGCATGCAAAAGCTAGAAAATCCTTGAACAACTAGCCGAGCCTTGTTTCTAGTAGCAATCCCTTTGCATCTAAACACCCATTTTGTTCCAAAAGGGTTGATATCAGCAGGCACATCTACCAATTCCCAAACCTTTAATTTTCTGAATTGATCTAACTCTTCTTGCATGGCATCTACACAAGATGGCTCCTTTAGTGCCATTTGCACATTTTTGGGTTCCATTTGAGAGATAAAGCAACTGTACTTGCATGTTTCCAGTATGCCTGTATCTTTGATGCTGGCAAAAAGACTTGTGCTTTCCTGAAGACTGCTCCTAGTTCTAACACCAACACTGGGGTCTCCCAAGATGTTTTCTACGGGATGAGCCTTCGTGATGTGTTTTTGTGTGTTAGGACCAGTTCACCTGGAACTGGCCAGTCACCAGTTCACATTGACCAGTTCACCAGTTGCACCTGGTGACCAGTAAACTGGTGACCAAGATGATTTGTCGAGAAATATATTGAAGTCCAGTTGCACCGTACAGTTAACGCAACTGAAGACTTCCTCCAGTTGAGAACTGACCAAGTTGAAGAAGCATTCCAGTTGAAGTCGAAGACAACAAATGGAAGAAAGAGAATGACAATGGCAGCGAAGCCCAGTTGGCATTCTAGTCAGTTACAAACTGGAGACCATCAGTGGAAAGCCCTTACAAAGCTTTACACTGATTACAAGGAATTGACTTGTATACTTTATGTACCTTTACCCGGATAATAAGCCTTATCTTATTATTTAAGTATTAAAAGGTACATAAAGGTGGTTATGTAAAGTCACTTTAACACGCGACTTTACAATGCTTTTTAAGGAATTAAATGCTATTCCTTAAATGCTCCCAACCACATTTGTACGGCTAAAGTTAACATCCCAATGTTAACTTTGCCTATAAATACAAGTCATTGCACAACCAAGAATTCAAGTTACTTCACAAAAACGGATAACTTCATACTTTGCAAACCTGCAATATTCTTGGTGAACTTGTGCAATATTCTCTCAATCGCTAAAAGGAACATTTCACTACTTTAAGTGTTTCGATTGTTGAAGAGAAATTCCGAGTATAGATCAATTGTATTTCATAGGTTGTTAGGATATTTACATTCATGTATTATCTTGGTTCCGCATCAACCTTGTAATTTGTTTAATATCAATAAATAAATTACACATTGAAAACTACATATTGTCTCATCAAGATTGTTTACAAGTTATTTGTATTATTGCATTGTTCTTTACTTATTGTCTTTTATATAAGTAATCTATCTAGAACTTGGTATATACTCTGCAACTGGTCGTCTCCAGTTCAGTAAGTATATTGCAAAGTAACTCCACCATCGACATAGAGGTGTCTTCAGTAGTACCATCTAACAAGTTGGGACTTACATTGTGCGACCCGATCAACATCAAGATTTCCACCCAAGTTGGTTGAAATCTCTTCCTCAATTTGAACTAGGGATGCTCCTCTGTCACACCGTGTCTAGAAGTATTCTCAACCGAAGTGTTTGGAGCCACTGGTTCATCAGATCTTCTTGAGATAACTTCTTGTTCAGAATCCTGATGTCCTCTTCTATCCTTAGATACTGCATTAGATATGGGTCCTCCATAAGATGGTGATGCAAATATATCATCATCTCGGACCACCACAATATCATCGGAGTTGTGCAACTCTATCATAGAAGGATTAAGAGAACTGAAAACGTCTTCATAATTGAATAGTTTTTCAGGACCTGAATGAATACCGGGTGAGCAACTGGTAATCTCAACATTGAATGCAATATCGACCGTACCGGTTACTTTATTATAAACACGACGATTCGGTGTTCCTGGAACATATCCAAGAAAGTATCCTTCATAAACTTTTTCATCAAACTTAGCTAAGTTTGGTTGAACCTTTAAGAAGGTACAAGGTACACCAAATGGTTGCAAGTGACTCAAACTAGGTTTTCTATCGTTCAACAGCTCATAACATGTTTTGTTAAACCGTTTTACAGTTAGAACTCTATTGAGCACATAGCATGCAGTGTTTATAGCTTCACCCCAGAATATGGTAGGGAGTTTAGAGTCTGCCAACATTGTTCTTGCAGCTTCAATCAGTGTTCTATTCTTCCTCTCTGCAACACCATTTTGCTGAGGTTGATACGGAGCACTGAATTGCTGATCAATGCCTTTGCTTAGACAATAAAATTCCATCAACCTATTATTGAACTCTGTTCCATTGTCACTACGAATTCTCTTAATTCTTGTGTTGTAGACATTTTCAACTTTTGCAAAGAAATGCACCAGTATTTGATATGTCTCATCCTTAGAGGTAAGGAAAAACATCCATGAGAATCTTGATAAATCATCCGTGACAACTAAACAATAATACATTCCTCCGATACTTCTCACATTCACTAGTCCGAATAAGTCCATGTGAAGTAGATCAAAAGGAGCGGCAGTAGAATTCAGAGACTTGGACTTATGATTAATCTTGTGTTGTTTGCCCTTTTTGCATGGAACACATTTATCCTCACAACCATATCTCTTCAATGGAACACCTTCCACCAATCCATTTTTGGTGATGTAATTCATTTTACGAAAATGAAGGTGAGCCATTTTTCTATGCCAAAGCAAAGAGTCTGATTCAGAGGCTTGAGACAACAGACAAGTAGTCTCAATTTCTGGATTAGAGATACCCAATGCCATTGCATATATATCTCTTTTCCTTGGTGCCCTTAAAAGAATCCACTCTTTTGGAATCACATATCCAGGTTCCAGGATAAGTGCTTCCTCTTTGGTGAAGTGAACAGGATTCCCTTTATCACAAATCTGAGACACACTCTTCAAGTTGTGATTTAACTGTTCAACATAATTCACCTTCTCAAGCTTGATCTTCCCATTTGTGACATCACCAACTCCGGTAATTGAGCCACCCTTGGGACCAGCAAAGCTTACATAAGCTCCCAATATTTCAACAAAGTTTGACAGTAATGATTTATCTCCTGTCATATGTCTTGAGCAACCACTATCGACATACCATATACTTATGGCCTTTTTCAATAGGTCATGTTGCTCATCAGAGATATTCATTTTTGCCATGAAGTTAACCAGACCATCTAAATCTGTATCCGCTGAGACCTCAGATGTCTTGACTTCAACTTTATCGACACACTCTGCAACCTCATTATCAAGACTATCAACAATAGACCCCACACAGTTTGTCTCCGCTAAGAAAGCATTAGACATATGTGTCTAGCCATTGTTTTCCTTCTGATGACGAACCATCAAGCCTCTTGAACCTTCATCATATGTAGTCTGATAATTTTTCCGTTGCCATGTGTTGGAAGCATTTTATGCTACTTCCCTGTTATAGAAATCTTGATAAGCACACTAGCCTTCTCAACAGTTCTATGTCTCTGGCATTCCCTTGCAAAATGTCCAAAGTCACTGCAATTGTGACATTTTAACTTAGCTTTATCAAAGCCAATCTTGGAACCCACAACCTTTTGCCCTGTTCTTGATAGGAACCGTTTAGCTCGAAGAGTCAGCATAGCCATTTGCCATTGCAGATCCATCTCTTCAAGGTCTAAAGGATCAATCTGCTCGTAGTCTTCATCTATAAGACTAGGATTTTGAACCTTTCCTTGAATAAACTGTTCATATGATGTCACGAATGATGCAAGAACGGATAAGTGACTTTCCGTACATCTGACACTTATAGGCACGGTGGAACTAGCAGTGGAGGTAGGATATCTACGGTTGCCTAAATTGTCGCTCTGACTTGAAACAAGACATATGTTCCCCTCAAAGTCAAACGAGATCTTTTGTAAGTCAACATCTTCACTAAAGAAAGCCTTTGTGCTTCCTTCTTGGGAACCTGGACTTACATTGATCGTAGGCCTACCATAAAAGCTCAGGAATCTGAGCATTATTATATCCTGCTTCCCTCCTCTTTAGTTTCATTTCCTGTCCCCTAAACTTAGCAACTATCAGAGTTAAAGACATATCGCCGAAATCTGCTTTCTCTTGCAAAGTGGTTATATAATGATTCCACTTTTCTAGAAGTAGTTAAGTAAGTAAAAACCAAGACTTTTACAAGAAAAAAACCCTATTTCTCTCTCCCTATTATGGCAATTTTAAAACCCTTCCTGCTTCTTATCTTTCTGTCGTAACTCGTGATTCTCTTGCTGATTATGGTTGTCGATTGTGATCATTGTATCTCCTTTGGTGATCTGATTACCTTCGATTTACTGTTCTTAGTCTAGGGTTCTCGTTTTTAGGGTTTTTTTTGTTTCTTCTTCGTCAAAACCCTTGTTTTATTATTTCTTTTTTCCTGATCTTTTACCTTGTCTGTAATCGCGGCTACCTGTGTAGTTTAGCTAGATTATTTCGGACTTGTTAAGGGATTAAGGTGATTGATTTACAAATCAGGGTTTTTAGGGTTAGGGTTTTGTTTCTTTCTGTGGTCTTTCGTGATCGCTTGGTTATTTTGCTGCATGGTGTTTGGAGTTTATGAAGAGAGATAGTCCATTTGATTTGAAAGCTTTAGACGAACATTTTAATAGAATACGTGCTGGTGAGATTCGTGTTGATGAGATGTCTGGAAAAAAGAAAAAGAAAGGTGGAAGCCCTAATAAGGGCAATGTGTTTAAACAAGATGGAAGTTAACAACCATCAGGGGTAAACCCTAATTCATCCAATCCGTCTTTGGCTGGTCCAGGTGGTGGTATTAATTCCACTAGCAAAACTCCTGGCTCACATGAGATAAATTATGATGGTAAGGCGAATATTGATAATGGTACTAAACATATGCCAAGAAGAATTTTGAAAAACCCTAATCGGGAGCCAGTTGATGGGGATAAAATTCATGGTGATGTTGATGTTAATGACGAAGCAGTAGGTGGTGGGTCCTTTTCCACCAATGAAACTCCTACTGCTCCGATGCACACTTGTAATCAAAAGGATGAGGCTGTTGTTTTCTCTTCGACAGATATGGATAAGGAGAATGTTTCTACTCCTACAAAGGATAAACAACCTTCTCAACATGTTCCAGATGTTGATAAATCGTCTCTGGAAGTAGCTGTTGATAATGCACCAAGGGGTATAATGGGTGATCAATCCTATAATGCTACCCTGGCTGACGTTACTGGAGGCTCAAAACCTGGTAATTCTGTTTCATATGCAGATAAGGTACAAGCAAATTCAGAAGGTAAAAAAGTTAATTTTAGATTATTGGAGTCTAAAGAAGTGATCAATAATGTAGATGTTGTTATCCCTAGAGAGTCGGTGAAGCAGGTACAAAGTCGATATGAGAATGTATTATATGGTTACTTTCTGGGTGATCGTTTAGCTTATCCAGTGGTTGAGTATTTTGCAAAGAATTCATGGGCGAAATATGGCATTAGCAAAATTATGATGAATTCAAATGGATTCTTTTTCTTTAAATTCTCAACTAAGGAGGGCATGGAAAAATTGTTATCAGAAGGGCCTTGCCTAATACGTAATACACCTATTTTCTTCAATAAATGGTCTCCTAATGTAAACCTGAAGAAAGAGGATATTAAAAAGGTGTCTGTTTGGGTGAAATTACATGATGTTCCCTTAGCTGCATATTCTGATGATGGTCTAAGCTTGCTAGCTTCGAAATTGGGTACACCTAAGATGTTGGATAGCTATACTATTGCGATGTGTACTGAATCATGGGGGCGTAGTAGTTATGCACGTGCTCTTATTGAATTAGATGCTGGAAATGAGTTGAAAAATCAGTTGAGTGTTGCGATTCCCAACATGGAGGCTGAGGGCTTTACAACGGGAATTATTAAGGTGGAATATGAATGGAACCCTCCTAGGTGCTCAACTTGTTGTGTCTTTGGACACAAGAATGAAACCTGCCCTAAACAGATCCGCATTGTGTCGAAATCAACAAGCAAAACTGATGAGGATGGTTTTACTGAGGTTAACCGGAAGAAGAGTGCCAATAATAAACCTGCATTTTTGGTTAATAAACCAAAGCCAAAGCCTAAATGGGTGGTTAAATCAAAGGATAACTCAAATATTGCTAGCACTTCTAATACAAAAGAAATGACATCAGATGTTAAACTGAGTAATTCTTTTGGAGCCTTGGTAGATGAAGATAGCCAAAAAGGATATGATATAGACCCGTTAACTGATTATGGGACTGAACCAAGTGAACCTTTACTTCAGGAAGCTACTGAAAGTGAAAAGGCCGATAAGGCTGCGAAATTAAAGAAACAGATTGATGAGGCATTTTCTGTTGATTCTGATGAAGATGATGAGGTTATTGAATTTCCCAATGAAACATCTGAATTTATGGCTGCAAAAGTGAGAAATACTAACGGGGCAAGCACTCCCGGTGGTGGTGTTTCTAATGGGTAGTCTTGCTGCTTGGAATATAAGGGGTTTGAACCGAACCCTGAAACAAAAGAAGGTTCGTCAAGTGATTCAAGAGAATAAGCTCCAGATTTGTGCCATTATGGAATCCCATGTTGATGTCTCACGAATTTTTAACACTTGTAAGAAGATTTGTAGATCATGGGACTGGACTTCTAATGGTACTTTATGTCTTAAAGGAACTAGAATTATCATTGGTTGGAATGCTGATATCGTGGATGTTATGGTTTTGTCATAGTCAAATCAGGTCATTCACGTCCAGATAGTGTTTAAATCTGATAGAAAAGCTTTCTTTTGTTCGTTTGTTTATGCTTCTAATCATTATAAAGAACGAAGAGAGCTGTGGCAGAACTTGTGTATCCATAAACATGTTACCCAAGGCAAACCTTGGATTCGAGAAAAGCAGCCCATATGGTGAGACCGGTAACTGATGATGAAATTAAGAAGGCAATGTTCTCAATTGGGGATGATAAAGCCCCCGGACCTGATGGCTTCTCGGCTGCTTTCTTTAAACACTCGTGGGATATTATTGGAGCTGAAGTTTGCCTTGCTATTCATGATTTTTTTAATAATGGTCAGCTTTTGCAGGAAGTGAATCATACTTTCCTTGCTTTAATACCCAAAGTTGCTACTCCTTCTAGAGTTAATGATTATAGGCTATTAGGTCCAGATTTACTGCACTCGCTCCAGACTCGACTACTGGAGCCTTACTGAAGATCTGTCCAGAAACGTGTTCTACTGGACCTACTCCAGATTTGGAATCTGGAGTCCCTCTGAAGATTTGTCCAGAAATAATGGAAGACCAGTGAGCAAATACTTGTATAGGAAATCTGGAGTATTCTCCAGATTAGCTCACTGGACTTCACCCCAGTCCAGATCTATTCTACTGAAGACGTTCTCACTGAAGTCAAAGACTGAAGTCAGAATAAAGAAGACTGACAAATGGCGGAGTCCACTGGAAGTCTTACCAGATCTTCACACTGGAGGATTGTCAGTGTTCTAGACCTTACAAGTCTGAACACTGATATCGAGGAATTGACTTTTGCCTTTACACACTTTACAAAGAACATTCCACTTGTTTCGTTACCAAAGTACATACGTGTGTAAAGTTGGTTGGTTAAAAGGATAATAAGTCATTTGATGTGACTTTATCCTTGTACCTTAACCAATGCATTTAATGTTCTTGTCGGATCATTAAATGCATGCAACCATATTTGTACAGCACAAAATTCACTGGTGAATTTTGTTGCCTATAGATACAAAGTCATTTCTTTGAGAAAATTACTTTAAAGCATACATTTAGCATTAGAGTGAATTTGTCTAAATACTCTCGATCTTAAATAGGGATACTTCACAACTTTAAGTATCTCGATCCAAAAGAGTTATTTGACAAATATAGATCATTTGTAATTCATAGGTTGTTAGGATACATACTTATTTGTATTATCTTGATTCCGCACAACCTTGTATTTTATTTAACATCATAAATAAAATACACCTTGAAAAATACATAATGTTCCACTTTACTTGTTTATTGCTTTAAGTCTTGTATTACTTTGTTTATATATTCTTGCATTTATTTACAAGTAATACTAGTCCATTCTAGTGATTATTAGACTTGTTGTATTATACACTTCTGGGTTAACCATCGTATTTGGGACTCACAATTGGTATCAAAGCAGAAGGCTAATCATTGCCTAGATCTGCTTCTTTGATGGCCACCCCAGAAAATACGCAAGGAAGTTTTAGTTTTGGTCCCGATCCTAATGTTAATGTTAATGATCAAAATAATGAACCACCTATTGTTAATAACACTAATCCACCACCTCCGCCTCCTACTCCTGCTTCTCCACATGTTCATGTGCACTATTCAAACAATCCCGTTCCTAAATTCAGTGGGAACAGTGATGAGTTTGGTACGTGGAAGGCTAGGATGGTATTGCATGTTACTGGTATTGAGAGGAATATGATGAAAATCTTAAATGAAGGACCTTATGTCCCCACATCACTTCTCAATCCCCTTCTTGATCCTTCTGGATCTAGAAGAGGAAGGGAAAAGAGGGAGGAACATTGGTCTGAAGAGGAGAGGAGATTGGTGAATCTAGACACCCTTCTCAAAAACATGATCCTCGGGGCCGTTCCAGAAACCCTAATTCCCACATTAGTTCTTTTTCCCAGTGCTAAAACCATGTGGGATGAACTTTTAAACCAGCACGAAGGAGGAGATGACACTATTGTCACCAGAAAGTCTCCTTAAACAAGAGGTATGAGTCATTTTTTGCTTAGCCTAATGAGTCTCTCACTGGTACTTACACCAGATTTATGAGTATCATAAACCAGTTGAGAGGTCTTGGGGTTGAGAAGGACAAGGATATACTTCTGGAGAAATTTTGTGATATTCTGCCCACCAAATGGTCTCACATGATCCTGGTCTTACTACAAGGTAAAACTCTACACACACACACTCTCTCAACTCTTTCTGGAGCTTTCAGGTACACTGAAGAAAATCAAGCTTAGAGAGTGGTGGCAGAACAAGATGCTTATAACCATGCCTCCAGTAGTCCTGTTGTGGTTGGTCATACTGAACCATAAAGTACAGCACTGATATCTTCTGAGAATGTATTTTTTATGAAGAAGATGGTGTCTGAACTCATGGATTCTGGAGAAGCCAGTCAAATCTCTCCAGACTGTTGTGATGAAACTGATGATGATGACCTTGTTGCAATGATTGCTAAAACGTTTAACCATTTCAAAGCAAGAGCAAATAGGCCATCTGGATAATTTGCATCCAGTTCTTCAACTGATAAGACCAATTTGACATGCTTTAAGTGTGGCAA
Organism: Erigeron breviscapus; assembly: GCA_034093135.1. NCBI lineage: Eukaryota > Viridiplantae > Streptophyta > Magnoliopsida > Asterales > Asteraceae > Erigeron > Erigeron breviscapus. The sequence continues at coordinate 75,409,304 of CM067171.1, read as the reverse complement.
AATGGGTTATTTCATGAAAGATTGCTCTCATGGCATAACAAATGGAAAACAATAATAAGTGCATGATCGCAACAACTGAAGAGAAGTGGGTTCCTTCTGATGATTCATCTGCTGATGAAGAAGAAGAAAGAGATTGCTGCTACATGGCTCTGGCAGACGAAGAGGACCTGGTGAAGGAGGATGTCATATCTGGACGATGGGTGGACATTGTTATTAAAAAGGTTAGTGATTATGATACTGCAACTAACCAAGAATTAAAACTGGACATCGCTGAAGCTCTTAATTTTGATTTAATATTTGTTGAAACTGTTAGATCTGACTGTGTAAATGGTCTAGAAACAGATTTTTCTGAAATAATTGTTTTAAAATCAAAATTGAAAGAACTTCAAGACATTGAACTGGCATTTCAAGCCCAGGTTCTGGTAACTGAACAATTGATTCAAGAAAAACAAGATCTTGAACTCATTTTAGAAAAGGAAAAACTGGTGATTAAATCATGGCTTGAAACCAGAAAGCCATATGATGCTGGAGTAAATCAATTTCCCACACAAAAACGTGTATATTTAGATGGAAATACTCATGTTGCATCATTAATACCAGTAATCGATCGATTACCAGAGGGATTCAGGCCCACCACTGTTTATAATGAGCCTGTAACTCCCAAGGCCAATATTTTCCCAGTTCAATCCCCAGAGGTTAAGACTGGAGCATTCCAGATGACTGCTCCAGTTAAAGAGGTTTATCGGAATAAACCTTTGCCTCAGACTAATCCCCTAGCTAAGCCTAGAACTGGAAAGGCTAAGGTATCATCTGATGAAAATATTTTGTCCAGGTTAGAGAGCCAGATTCAAATACTGACTCGTCAATTTCAAAGTTTTAATGCAAGATTAAACTTTATTGAGGGTACTTCATCTGGCCCTAGACAAAATACAAAACCTTTTGCAAAGAAAGATAAATCTATTTCTCCAGTTGAGAAAAAGAAAAAGGTTTCAAAACTATCAACCCCAGTGGTCTTTTCGACTAAGACCACTGTTGAAGAAAGTGAAGTAAACCAGACTGAGGGATACGGTGTTCTGAACAATGGACAAGTCAAGTTCAGACGAGTTGCATTTGTGAATGGTTTGAAATATAACCTGATCAGTGTAAGCCAACTGTGTGATGATGGCTATCAAGTTCTATTCAATATTGCTCAGGGTATCGTATTCAACAAGGACTGGAAGGTAGTGTTGATTGCTCCCAGAAAAGGGAATGTGTACGTGATGGATATGGAAAGCTCTCCTTCAGAGCAGTGTTTCTATACTCAAGCTGATGAAGACACAAACTGGTTATGGCACAAAAGGTTATCCCAAATAAATTTCAAAAGTATTAATAAGTTGTCTAGAAAACAACTTGCAGATGGGATACCTTCAGTTTCCTTCAAAAAGGAAAGACCATGTCCAAGATGTGAGATGGGAAAGCAAAAGCGTACCAGTTTCAAAACAAGACAGAATTTCAGCATATCTGAACCTCTTCATATGCTTCATATGGACCTCTTTAGTCCAGTGAATGTTCAGACTCGTGCTGGTAAAAGATACACCCTGGTAATAGTAGATGAATTTTTCCAGATATTGTTGGGTTATCTTTCTCAGGTCTAAAAGTGAAGCTGCTGCTGAAATCATCAGTCTTATCAAGCAAATTGAGCTCAAGTACAGTCGAAAGGTGTGTCAGTTAAGAAGTGACAATGGAACAGAATTCCAAAATGCAACTCTGGAGTCATTCTGTACTGACACTGGCATCTCCCAGAATTTCTCATCAGCCCGCTCTCCAGAACAAAATGGAGTTGTGGAAAGGAAAAATTGAACGCTGATAGAAGCTGCCAGGAGTATGCTTGCTGAATCTGGTCTGTCTACCAGTTTCTGGGCTGAAGCAATTGCTACTACTTGCCACACCCAGAACCGGTCAGTGTATGTGAAGCGACACAAGAAGACAGCCTACGAAGTCTTAAGAAATAGAAAACCAAATATTGGTTATTTTCACGTTTTTGGATGTCCAGTTTACATCCTGAACGACTCCATTCAGTTAGGCAAATTCGATGCCAAAGTTGATGAAGGGTATTTCTTAGGCTATTCAGCCATTCGCAAGGCCTTCAGAGTCTATAACAAGAGACTGGAGAAGGTCCATGAGTCAATTCATGTCACATTTGATGAAACAAATGTTGCAATCAACAAACATCCAACCCTTGGTACTCCCCCAGTAACTCCAATTGTCTTCTGTGAATCTGATCCTATCAACTACAATAAAGATTCTCCAGAAGACACAGTTTCCAGTCATCCTGATCTGGAACCTGTTCAGAAAAAGAAGCTCTCCAGTAGTACTTCATTCTATCCGTCTATTATTTTCAAACTACCCTCTGAAATTAATATTGGATCAGATGTTCGTACTACTCCCCCAATATCAGTGTCAGTTGAGACGATGCCAGAAATGCCTTCTTATGAAGATTTCTATACTGAACCTGTACTACAAGAAATGCCTTCAAATGAAGAATTTCATGATGCAAATCGTGATTTAAATGAATCAGATGAAGATGTTGAAGTAGTTTATGAAGAACCTCCTCCTGAAGCAACTTCAGAGGAGACTCAACTGAATTCTTGCACTGATATTGTTGTCAGTAACAATCCTGGTCAGTACTCCAGATGGACAAAAGCTCATCCTATTGATCAGATCATAGGTGACTCCAGTAGAGGAGTTCAGACCAGAAGAGCCTCCAGTAATCAATGCTTATATGATAGTTTTCTATCATTGATGGAACCTAAGAAGATTGACGAGGCTATGGAAGATCCAAGCTGGGTGACTGCTATGCAAGAAGAGCTTCACCAGTTTGAAAGGAACAAGGTTTGGTACCTGGTACCTTTCCCAGTTGGAAAGAAAGAACCAATTGGAATCCGATGGGTCTTCAGGAACAAGGTAGATGAAGATGGCCACGTAATCAGAAATAAGGCCAGACTGGTAGCACAAGGCTACTGCCAGTCAGATGTCGACTTTGATGAATCATTTGCTCCAGTGGCTAGACTTGAAGCGATCAGAATTCTTAGCATTCGCTGCTTATCATCAGTTCAAGGTCTACCAGATGGATGTAAAGAGTGCTTTTTTAAATGGAAAACTTGAAGAAGAAGTTTATGTCAGACAACCACCAGGTTTCGTTGATGAAAAGCATCCACATTGGGTATATCGTCTGGACAAAGCACTTTATGGCCTCAGACAAGCCCCACGTGCCTGGTATGATACTCTGACTAAACATTTATTGAAAAATGGTTTCAAAAGAGGTGCAATTAACAATACCTTATTTATTCTTCATGAAAAAGGTAATCTGTTAATGGTACAAATTTATGTTGATGATATTATTTTTGGGTCTACTGATGAAAACATGTGCAAGAAATTTTCGAAAATAATGTCAAGTGAATATGAAATGCGTTTGATGGGTGAATTAACATATTTTCTTGGACTCCAGATTAAACAAAACAAAGATGGCATTTTTATTAATCAGGAAAAATATGTTAGAGAATTGGTGATGGAAATTTGGTTTCGGCTTGGTTTGATAACTGGTGTGATGTCAGTCCATTGATTAACCATTTATCTTCTCGTTTGATTTATAATGCTGGTTTTAGCATTAAGGATACTGTTTCTAGCTTGATTTCTGACAATGCTTGGGTGTGGCCTGTGGAGTGGAATGATAAGTTTCAAAATGTTCAGGTTCCCGCTCTTGTACAACATAAACAGGATGAGCTATTTTGGAAGAATAGTGATGGATTTCAAGATTTTTCTGTTACTATGGCATGGGAGACTCTACGGCTAAGAGGTTTGGAGGTTCCTTGGTTTAATGTTGTTTGGTTTACACATTGTATCCCAAAGCATGCATTTCATTTGTGGCTTGTGTTTAAGCGTAAGCTCAAAACACAAGATTTATTATCTTCATGGGAGATTCATGGGCGCACGGATATTCCTATGGTTTGTGCCTTGTGTGAGTTGCAGGCGGATTCTCATGATCATTTATTCTTTGAATGCTCTTATGCTACACAAGTTTGGAAAGGGATTTGTGCGTATGCAGATTTGGATCATTATTCTGTTCAATGGGATGTAATTGTGAATTCGTTCATTTCCTTTGCTAAGAGGGAAAGAGCTGATGTTATTATTGCAAAGTTACTTCTTGCAGCTTCTACTTACTTTATTTGGCAGGAAAGGAACTCACGTTTATTCAACAAAAGTAAGAGATCTGCCCTCCAATTAATTGAAGTTATTAAGGCTACGGTTCGTCTCAAGCTGCTTGCATTTAGGTTCAAGAAGAAGATACGAACGGAAGGGATTGTGGAAGTCTGGAAATTGCCTAAGTCTTTGCTGCATGTTACTAATTAGGTCTTTGATTTTTTTGTAATGCTTTGTATTTGTGGTGCTATAGGCATCTTGTAAATGTGTCCCTCTCACTGGTACTTGGACGGGTTGATGTGCATGTTTGAGGTAATTTCGGTTGCCTTGTAAATGTGTCCCTCTCATTTGTCTTGGTATTAGTTGATGTGCATGTTTGAGGTGCTTGTTTCACTCAAATAGCTTAGTGGAATGCTTTGTATGGCTAGGTTAGCTTGTTTGGGTTATTTCTCTTGTTTATTTTGGACATGGCACTTTCGTGCATGCTTGTAAAAGTCGTATTGACAATTCAGTCAATACGCCTGTTTTTATTGTTAATTTATAAATCAAACCAGGGGTGACGGCCTTTACCGAAAAGAAAAATATGTTAGTGATCTTTTAAAGAAATATGATATGAACTCTTCACCATCTAAACCCACTCCAATTTCTGCACCACTAACACTGGACTCAGATCCAGATGGAAAACCAGTGAACACCACTGTCTATAGAGGCATGGTTGGTTCACTGATGTATTTAACTGCTAGTAGACCAGATATTATGTTCTCAACATGTTTATGTGCCAGATATCAGTCTAATCCAAAGGAATCTCATATGCTTGCTGTAAAGCGCATACTGAAGTACCTTAAAGGTGCCCCAGTCTAGGTCTTTGGTACCCCAAAGGCTCAGGCATGGATCTAATGGGTTATTCAGATTCAGATCATGCAGGTTGTAAGATAGACAGGAAATCCACTACTGGTGGATGTCATTTCCTTGGTGGCAAACTGGTCAGCTGGACCAGTAAAAAGCAAACTTCAGTTTCATTGTCCACTTCTGAAGCTGAATATGTGTCTGCAGCCAGTTGTTGTGCTCAGATACTCTGAATGAAGAACCAGTTGCTTGATTATGGTATTAAGTATTCAAAGACCCCAATCTTTTGTGATAATACCAGTGCCATTGCTATCTCAAACAATCCAGTCATGCACTCCAAGACGAAGCACATTGATCTCAGGTATCACTTCATTTGTGATCATATTATGAAAACAACATTGAACTCCATTTTATTCCCACTGACAAACAACTCGCTGACATTTTAACTAAACCTCTAGATGTCAAAACTTTTGAATATCTTGTTGGTGAGTTGGGAATGTTAAACCCTTAAATCTGGAACCTTGGTATTGAACGCCTTTGTGTACTATCAGGGATCCTTGATTTAACAGATTTATAAATCTATGACTGCCCAGATATTGAACGCCGTTGTGTACTATCTTTGCATTAATAGATTTCTGGATCAACATTCCAGGGGGAAAGACTTTGAAAGATATTTTTTTCTTAAAAATGTTTTAAGTTTAGGGGGAATTAATTAATTTATTTTCTCACTGGACAAAATTCTTCAGAAAATATTACTGGTACTTTGTAAATATGTCCCTCTCACTGGTAATTGGACAGGTTGAAGTGCGTGTTTGAGGTGACTTTTGTCTCCTTGTAAATGTGTCCCTCTCATTTGTCTGTATTAGTTGATGTGCATGTTTGAGGTCACCAGTCTCTTTCAAATGGTTTTCACTGGTACTTTACTGGAGTGTCCCTCCAGTGTACCATCAGTGCATGCTTCACTGGACTAATCCACCAGTGATACTGGAGTGTCCCTCCAGTGTACCATCAGTGCATGCTTCACTGGACTAATCCACCAGTGATACTGGAGTGTCCCTCCAGTGTACCATCAGTGCATGCTTCACTGGACTAATCCACCAGTGATACTGGAGTGTCCCTCCAGTGTACCATCAGTGCATGCTTCACTGGACTAATCCACCAGTGATACTGGAGTGTCCCTCCAGTGTACCATCAGTGCATGCTTCACTGGACTAATCCACCAGTGATACTGGAGTGTCCCTCCAGTGTACCATCAGTGCATGCTTCACTGGACTAATCCACCAGTGATACTGGAGTGTCCCTCCAGTGTACCATCAGTGCATGCTTCACTGGACTAATCCACCAGTGATACTGGAGTGTCCCTCCAGTGTACCATCAGTGCATGCTTCACTGGACTAATCCACCAGTGATACTGGAGTGTCCCTCCAGTGTACCATCAGTGCATGCTTCACTGGACTAATCCACCAGTGATACTGGAGTGTCCCTCCAGTGTACCATCAGTGCATGCTTCACTGGACTAATCCACCAGTGATACTGGAGTGTCCCTCCAGTGTACCATCAGTGCATGCTTCACTGGACTAATCCACCAGTGATACTGGAGTGTCCCTCCAGTGTACCATCAGTGCATGCTTCACTGGACTAATCCACCAGTGATACTGGAGTGTCCCTCCAGTGTACCATCAGTGCATGCTTCACTGGACTAATCCACCAGTGATACTGGAGTGTCCCTCCAGTGTACCATCAGTGCATGCTTCACTGGACTAATCCACCAGTGATACTGGAGTGTCCCTCCAGTGTACCATCAGTGCATGCTTCACTGGACTAATCCACCAGTGATACTGGAGTGTCCCTCCAGTGTACCATCAGTGCATGCTTCACTGGACTAATCCACCAGTGATACTGGAGTGTCCCTCCAGTGTACCATCAGTGCATGCTTCACTGGACTAATCCACCAGTGATACTGGAGTGTCCCTCCAGTGTACCATCAGTGCATGCTTCACTGGACTAATCCACCAGTGATACTGGAGTGTCCCTCCAGTGTACCATCAGTGCATGCTTCACTGGACTAATCCACCAGTGATACTGGAGTGTCCCTCCAGTGTACCATCAGTGCATGCTTCACTGGACTAATCCACCAGTGATACTGGAGTGTCCCTCCAGTGTACCATCAGTGCATGCTTCACTGGACTAATCCACCAGTGATACTGGAGTGTCCCTCCAGTGTACCATCAGTGCATGCTTCACTGGACTAATCCACCAGTGATACTGGAGTGTCCCTCCAGTGTACCATCAGTGCATGCTTCACTGGACTAATCCACCAGTGATACTGGAGTGTCCCTCCAGTGTACCATCAGTGCATGCTTCACTGGACTAATCCACCAGTGATACTGGAGTGTCCCTCCAGTGTACCATCAGTGCATGCTTCACTGGACTAATCCACCAGTGATACTGGAGTGTCCCTCCAGTGTACCATCAGTGCATGCTTCACTGGACTAATCCACCAGTGATACTGGAGTGTCCCTCCAGTGTACCATCAGTGCATGCTTCACTGGACTAATCCACCAGTGATACTGGAGTGTCCAGTCAACCTCCAGATGCATTGATATGTCAGTCATAATATTTTTTAAATACTTGGTCATTGTGCGTGCCACGTAAGCAAACTTTTTAAAGATAATTTTGTTATAATCCTACGTGGCATGTAAATTTTTCAAAGAAATGATGGTATTTTTTACCTTGGGAAGACAAAAAGTACAACTTGATACTGTTTGTGGGCTGTAAACCGTCACACATTTATGTGTGATGTGATGTAATTAATGCGGATCTCAGAACCCGATCAAAATTTTATTTGATAATTTCAAATTAACCGTTTGAGTTCCACATTCTCTCTCCTATATATACCCACTTTCAATTTCATTTGCATTTACTTCGAACATATTTACTCCCAAATCCTTAAAATTCCTTCATTTACTTCAATTCATTCATTTCTCAATCATAATCATCTCTCATATTTACTCCGTCCTTAAAATTCCTTCATTTACTTCAATTTCATTGCATTTACATCGAACATATTTACTCCCAAATCCTTAAAATTCCTTCATTTACTCCAATTTCATTTGCATTTACATCGAACATATTTACTCCCAAATCCTTAAAATTCCTTCATTTACTCCAATTTCATTTGCATTTACATCGAACATATTTACTCCCAAATCCTTAAAATTCCTTCATTTACTCCAATTCATTTCATTTACATCGAACATATTTACTCCCAAATCCTTAAAATTCCTTCATTTACTCCAATTTCATTTGCATTTACATCGAACATATTTACTCCCAAATCCTTAAAATTCCTTCATTTACTTCAATTTCATCTGCATTTACTTCGAACATATTTACTCCCAAATCCTTAAAATTCCTTCATTTACTTCAATTCATTCATTTCCCAATCATAATCATCTCTCATATTTACTCCATTTCCAATCAATTAATTCATCAAATCTTCATCAAAACCCTAAATATTCCAATTTCATCTTCATTTATCTAACATATTCAAATGGCACCAAGACAATCAAACTCACCCAAAAATCTGCTCTCCGCCGAATATGCTCCTGTTCCAAATGTTGTTAAGGCACGCCATATTACTCTTGAGGCTAAAGCCATAAGAATAAATGTTGAGTCCCAATGTTTGTCTGTATTAGTTGACGTGCATGTTTGAGGTCACCAGTCTCTTTCAAATGGTTTTCACTGGTACTTTACTGGAGTGTCCCTCCAGTGTACCATCAGTGCATGCTTCACTGGACTAATCCACCAGTGATACTGGAGTGTCCAGTCAACCTCCAGATGCATTGATATGTCAGTCATAATATTTTTTAAATACTTGGTCATTGTGCGTGCCACGTAAGCAAACTTTTTAAAGATAATTTTGTTATAATCCTACGTGGCATGTAAATTTTTCAAAGAAATGATGGTATTTTTTACCTTGGGAAGACAAAAAGTACAACTTGATACTGTTTGTGGGCTGTAAACCGTCACACATTTATGTGTGATGTGATGTAATTAATGCGGATCTCAGAACCCGATCAAAATTTTATTTGATAATTTCAAATTAACCGTTTGAGTTCCACATTCTCTCTCCTATATATACCCACTTTCAATTTCATTTGCATTTACTTCGAACATATTTACTCCCAAATCCTTAAAATTCCTTCATTTACTTCAATTCATTCATTTCTCAATCATAATCATCTCTCATATTTACTCCGAAATCCTTAAAATTCCTTCATTTACTTCAATTCATTCATTTCTCCAATCATAATCATCTCTCATATTTACTCCATTTCCAATTTCATTTTCATTTATCTAACATATTCAAATGGCACCAAGACAATCAAACTCACCCAAAAATCTGCTCTCCGCCGAATATGCTCCTGTTCCAAATGTTGTTAAGGCACGCCATATTACTCTTGAGGCTAAAGCCATAAGAATAAATGTTGAGTCCCAATGTTTGTTGTAAATTTAATGATGACAAATCTGACCTATAAACACTTAGTAATCTTTTGGTTCTTGTAATCTGATCTGGGTCAGACTAAGCTGACACAGCTTGCGATATGTAACTGACCCAGATCACGCTTCATGTTCATAATTGTAATACTATATGGAAACAAGTGTTATTCAAGCTGCATCAACAACATTAAAGCATTCAATCCAAGTCGAAGAGGAGGATTGAAGATAGAGGACCAAACTGTTAGTGGAAGACAGATTGGAACTAGCAGTCAGCTTGGAAACACTTAGGCAGATTGGTGCCGTGACAAACCGCCCAATCTGTGTCAACAATCAAAGTGAAGATAACAACCTGGATTGAAGATAAGGACTATGACGTGACTAGGAATATTCCTAGTATCCAGGTTGGTGTTTGTATACATATGCGTGTTCACACTCTTATTGGACGATGAAGAATGTGCAGCTGTACGTGGGGGACCACAAGTACGATGAAGGCATGATTGTTTATTCTTCTGATCGTCCAATACAAGAAGACTACGTGGTTGATTTGGACACCAAGTGACGAGGAGCTTTCGCCTATAAAAGCAACACTCCTTGTATACATATGTGTGGCATTTTCCTGAGAATCATTCTTCACACAAAGTTTCTCTGCTCTTATACACAGCTTAGTCTGTACGAGATCAGCTTGGGCTGACTCTCTTGAGCTGAAACTTATTGATTGTTGTTTGTCATTTCATAGGGTTGTTTAGATATTTGTAGGCTATCTTTATTCCGCAACAACCCTGTAATTCTTTGTATAGATTATTTCTTAATAAAGAGTTACATTTGAAAACCGCAATCTGTGTTCAAGAATGCTTTTATTTTCTACTGCTTTACTGTTTTAATGATTCTTGTTCTTTACATGCATTAAGTATTTTGAGTCTTAAAACGTTGCTTAAAAAGTTTGTAAAGTTCGAGAAAAGTTGTATTCACCCCCCTCTACAACTATCCTGTGTACAATATACTTTGGTATATTGATACACCGTGGGACGTATCAATTGGTATCAGAGCGGTGGTTGAGAATTAACTTGACTTGATCCTTGCATATTTTCATTATAGTAAAGCTTTATGTCATCTTTTATTGATAATGGTTCTTCAACCAGACCACCCATGTTTGACAAAGATGATTTCAGTGGGTGGAAAGGTCGAATGTCTTTGTTCCTTGAATCCATCGATAACAATATGCCTGACATCCTTCAGGATGGTCCTTATGTTCCTACACAGACTGTAGTGGTTGAAGCTATGGTTAGGGAAGGTCATCCAACCATTCCTGCCACAGTTAAATCCATAGTAAAGGATAAGGCAGATTGGGGGGATGAGGATAGGAGATTGGCTAACTTGGACGTGAAGGCCAGAAATTTCATTGTCCAGGCTGTACCCAAGACCTTTATCATTCAATAAAAATGTGTTCTACAGCAAAGAAAATGTGGGGTACATTGACTGTCATGTTTGAGGGTTGTTCTACTTCCATGGAGTCCACCATAACTACCTTAACAAGGAAGTATGAGAGATTCTTCTCTTTGAGAAATGAATCCTTAATTGACACTCATACCCGCTTTAACGCTTTGGTTAATGATTTAGCTGCTGTTGGAATTTATAAGAATAATAGTGTTTTAAAGAGCAAATTTCTTGATTCTTTACCTCCTAAATGGAACAATTATATTTCATCTGTTAAATTAAGTGTTGTTTACAATGATCTTGATCTCCCTGGACTCTTTGGTTTGCTTCATAACCAAGAGTGTTCAGAGGCAGAAAAATTAATAGCTATGGGTGATTCTTATAGTCAGCCTGCTGCTGCATTTGTTGCTTCCATGACTGAACACCCTAATTCTGTTAGCAATGAGATCATTCCATATGTAAATGATGATATTCCTGTGATGTCTAACCATAATTCTGTTTGTGCTGAATCTGAATATGAGAAATCTGATGGTGATGAACTAGCTAATGAGGTAGCTATGTTGGCTGAAAGGATCAGAAGGAGATCCTTTAACAAGTTTAAAGGAAAGGGAAGAAGTGGCCAAGCTAATAGAGCCAAGAAGCCTTTTGATATGTCCAAAGTCACTTGTTACAAGTGTGGCAAAACTGGACATATGGCTGGTGATTGTAGATCCAAAGAAACTGCTCAAGCTGTGCCAGCCAAAGGTGGAAGAGGTGAAAAATACTCAAAACTCAAGACTAAGTACAAAGCCTTGAAAGCACAAATAGCTGAGCTGACTGAGAAGGTGAACAAAATGAGAAAAGTCTGGTAGCCAAAGACTGGGCTGAAAGTGCTACATCATCTGATGATGAGTTGTACAAAGATGCCAAATGTTACATGGCTAAAGAAGTTACTCGACGATTTGCTGAAGATCTGGCCAGTATGCAACAGCAGTCAGAGTCAGCTCACCAGGCATCCACCAGTCAGACTGCTCCACCTGAGGTAACTTCTTTCTCTAATATGTCTGATTATGATAAACTGTCCAGACTGAACAAACTTGGTGATGAGGTCCTTTTGCAAAAACACTTTAATCAAGAACTTAAGAAGGAAATTCATATGTTGAAACTTGATGTCAGTGCCAAAAATCACACCATTGAAAAACTTAAGTCTGAAGTCAAAGCACAAAAGCAATTGAACTCTATTCTAGTAAAAGAAGCTAAGACTGCAGAAGAAAAGTTTTTGAAAATTAAACAAATTACTGAATCATGGTGTATTGGTTCAAAAAGAGTTGCAAAGTGTGTCAATGTCCAAATACCTCATCAGATCCAAGCTATTTTGATGGTGATTATGACAGGGCCATAGCCATAGCTGAAGTATGTGCTATGGAGCCTTATTATCAGCCTCCTTCACCACCCAAAGTCCAAACCAAAGGTACGAACTCTAAGCCAATTAAGTTGGTTCAGAAATCTGGTATTGGGTTTAGTGATCCTGAAATTGTTGGCCAAACCATTGCTGAAGCTGTGTCTGAGACTGATAAGGTTGTTCAGTTAAAACCTGAAGAAAGTCTTGACTTGTCAAAACTGACCATTACCCAGTCTGTGTCAGATTCCAATATTAAAACAAACAAGAACTCTAGGAGAATGAAAAGGAAAGTTAGAGACCACAGTGTTCCAAAACAAAAGGCTAAGTTATTAAAGAATGAGAAGTCTGGTTCTCAAGGAAGTGTGTCACAAACCAAATCTGAGTCTATTTCAAATAACACTAAATCTGACTCTGACAAAATGATTTCCAAATATGTTGAGTCCAGAACTAGTGAGGTTTCAATTGATGCAAATTTTCTTAAAGATGTTTCTGATCCCAAAAATGTTGATCAAAGAAAATTAAGAACTGAATGTCAGAAATCTGGAATAGGCAAAGGTTTTGTTCAAAAGGAAACCTTAGTTGTTGCTAAAAAGAATTTCAAATCTGGTAAGGGACAGATCAAGCAACAATGGGTATCCAAATGTGATAAGAGTCAAAGTTCTATGACCCAATCTGAGTCAGACCCTTTGGTCAGCTCTGGTGAACCCATCTCCAGATGGGTTCCCAGAATGAACTAATCTCTTATTACAAATGCAGGGCAGTCATGATGATAACACCTGGCACTTGGACAGTGGTTGTTCCAAGCATATGACCGGATGTAAGTCCCTGCTATGTAACTTTAGGACTCGCGCTGGTCCTAATGTTACTTTTGGAGATGATTCTCAAGGAAAGACGGAAGGTGTTGGTGTTCTTTCGAATGGTCCTCTTACTTTCAGAAGAGTCTCTTATGTTAATGGTTTGAAGCACAATCTGATTAGTGTGAGTCAGTTGTGTGATGCTGGTTATGAGGTGAGATTCAGGTCTGATAAGGGGATTGTTCTTGATTTAGAAGGCAATGTGGTTCTGATTGCAAAGAGGGATGAGTCTTTGTATTCTTTTGACATGAGAAATCCAACTGTCACAAGAGAAGTATGCTTCATGTCAAAGTCTCAAGATGAGCTGAATTGGTTGTGGCATAAAAGGTTGTCTCATATGAATTTCAAAGACATCAACAAGCTGTGTAAGAAAGAGTTGGTGTCTGGTCTTCCAGTGATCAAGTATGAGAAGGACAAGCTGTGTGGTGCTTGTGAGAAAGGCAAGCAACATAAAGCTACCTTAAGTCTAAAACCTGCTCAACCATTGATAATTGTTTGGATCTGCTTCATATGGACTTGTTTGGACCAATTAGTACTCCATCATTCACTGGAATGAGGTACTCCTTGGTCATTGTTGATGAGTATTCAAGATACACCTGGGTTTTCTTTCTTAAACACAAGAGTGATGCTGCTGACACAATCATTGATTTCATCAAGCAAGCTGAAATTCTTTACAAAAGGCCTGTTAGGCAGTTAAGGAGTGATAATGGAACTGAATTCAAGAATATCACTCTTAACTCTTTTTGCAGAGAAAAGGGAATTTCACAAGTCTACTCAGCTGCTAGAACTCCTCAACAAAATGGTGTTGCAGAAAGAAGAAACAGAACTCTTATTGAAGCTACCAGATCCATGATGGCTTAAAACAATGTGAAGTCTCATTTCTGGGCTGAAGCAATTCACACAGCTTGCTTTACCCAGAACAGATCCCTCATTGTGAAAAGACACCAGAAAACTGCATATGAACTTCTTAGGGGAGAAAACCTGAGATCGGTTTCCTAAGAATGTTTGGAAGTCCTTGCTATATTCTAAACCAGAAAGACCACCTTGGTAAGTTCGATGAGAAGTCAGATGAAGGTATCCTTCTTGGATATGCAACAATGATGAAAGCCTACAGAGTGTACAACAAGAGAACTAAAACCATTGAGAACTCTGTAAATGTAAGCATTGATGAAGGTTGTTCTAAGCCAGTTTGCTCTCCTCCTGAAGATGAAGACTTCAACTTTGAAGAACTGGCTGTACCTGAGAATGAGCCTCCAACAAATCCTCCAGTTGGAGCTAATAATGCTCAAACTCAGGGGGAGCAATTTTTAGAAGAAGAAGAAGAAGTTCCAATCTTTGAAGATGCTCAAACTGATCCTACTCCTACTGAAGTCATAGTTCAGAATCCATTTAATGACTATTCAACTGGTTCAGACTCCTCCATTCCTGTCCAAGCTGATCAGCCTCTTCCTCAAACTGATCATGCTGGACCATCAAATCTGAATCAGTCCATTGTCCCTGTTACTAGATGGACGAAGAGTCATCCAATTGACCAAATCATTGGTGATCCACTCTCTGGTGTGAAAACAAGAAGAAAGGCAACAGGCAACTTCTGCATGTTTGTCAACTTTGTAAGCAAAGTGGAACCAACTGAGGTTGATGAAGCTCTGGAAGATCCCTCTTGGGTTAATGCAATGCAAGATGAGCTAACACAGTTTGAAAGAAACAAGGTTTGGGAACTTGTTCCAAGACCTCATCACAAGACTGTGATTGGAACCAAGTGGGTCCTACAGAAACAAAATGGATGAAAGGGGAGTTGTGACCAGAAACAAAGCAACATTGGTAGCTCTTGGTTACAGACAAGAGGATGGAATTGATTATGATGAGACTTTTGCACCAGTGGCAAGATTAGAGGCAATCAGAATGTTTTTGGCCTTCTCTGCTCACAAGGGTTTCAAGGTCTATCAAATGGATGTGAAGAGTGCTTTTCTTAATGGAAAGTTGGAAGAAGAAGTCTATGTTGAACAGCCTCCAGGTTTTGAAAATTCAAAGTTTCCTGACCATGTATTCAAGCTTGACAAGGCTCTCTATGGGTTAAAGCAAGCTCGAAGGGCATGGTATGATACTTTGTCTAAATTCTTACTGGCTAATAAATTCAAAAGAGGTAATGTTAACAAGACTTTGTTTGTGAGAAAGTATAATGGTGATATTCTGCTGGTACAAATATATGTAGATGATATAATATTTGGTTCTAGCAGTGAAAGACTTTGCAAAAAGTTTTCAGAATTAATGTCTAAAAAGTATGAAATGAGCATGATGGGAGAACTAAACTATTTTCTGGGTTTACAAGTTAAACAGACTAAAAATGGAATTTTTATAAACCAAGGAAAGTATGTTAAAGATCTCTTAAACAAATTTGGTTTTAGTGATTGCTCACCTATGAAAACTCCTATGGGAACTGGTGAAAAGCTGGATGAAGATAAAAATGGAAAATCTGTTGACATACACAGCTTATAGGGGTATGATAGGATCATTACTTTATTTAACTGCTAGTAGACCAGATATTATGTTTGCTACATGTCTTTGTGCAAGATATCAGGCTAGTCCTAAGGAATCTCATCTTAAGGCTGTAAAGAGAATCTTTAGATACCTTAAAGGTAGTCCCAATCTGGGTCTTTGGTATCCCAAAGACTCAGGGTTTGATCTAATTGGCTATTCAGATTCTGACTTTGCAGGCTTCAAGATTGATAGAAAAAGTACTTCAGGAGCTTGTCAAATGCTAGGTAATAGACTTGTAAGCTGGTCCAGTAAGAAGCAGCATTTAGTTTCCATTTCTACTGCAGAAGCTGAGTATGTTGCTGCTGGAAGCTGTTGCTCTCAAATCCTTTGGATGCAATATCAGCTTCAAGACTATGGTGTCACTGCAACAAAAACTCCAATCTTTTGTGACAGTACCAGTGCCATAGCAATCTCAAACAATCCTGTACTTCATTCAAGGACCAAGCACATTGATATAAGATATCATTTCATTAGGGATCATGTGATGAAAGAAAATGTTGAACTCCATTTCATTCCAACAGACAATCAGCTTGCTGACTTGTTCACAAAGCCATTGGATGAATCAAGGTTTAACTACCTTATAAGTAAGCTAGGTATGCTTAATTTGTAAAATGTAGTGAGCTAAGTAATAGCAAATCTGACCCCTTAGAGTTTTACTAAAATTTTGAGGGCAAGCTGTGTCTGACACAGACTACTCTTTTATACTTGATGTTTATCAAGTAAAAGTGAGTAAGTTGAGTCTGACCCAGCTTCGTCGTTACTTTTGTTATTAAATATCTCAGTGCGTTTAATTTGTTTCATTAGTTTATTTAGCTTACGTATTGATCCTATTGGGATGCGACACGTGTAGTGGACCATACCGGTTACTGAAAAAGTACCACCACTACTTGTTGTTCATCCAATCAAAATCTTTCTCTCTCCACTATTTCCAAATCAGATATTTTGGGTTTGAATAAAACAATCAATCTAACCTAAATTTCAAATCACTTATTCATATTTTCATAAAATCAATTCTTTTTCTCTCTAATCTAATTACTGTTTTATTAAATTTACTTTCTTCTAAATTTGTTTTCAAAATGGCATCATCATCAAATAATTCTCAATCTTCTTCTGAATCTGAAAATCATTTTCCAACTCCAATCAGTGCAAATAAGTTATCTCCTTATGTGGTTGGAGATAAGGTAGTTGTTGTTCCCTCCGATCTTGATACTGATAAAATCAAGATTGGAAGTCTGGTTTATGCTAATATTCATCCTCCCTCATGGGCAAAAGGATATGATGAGATTGTTACTTTCATGTGGTATCATCCGTTTGGGAAAGTAATGATTAAGAAACCAGATTGGGTGTTTAAAGATCTCCTGTGTGAATTTTGGGCAAGCTGTGTTGTGAAACAAAACAAGAAGGGAGATGCTGCAATCTATGGCTCAGTCCTAAACGGTAAGAAAAAGGTATACATTTCTTACGAAAGGCTTAAGTCTGTATTTGAGCTGTCATATATGCCTGATGATGAATATGATCCTGTTGTGTCTCATGCTGAAGCCAAAAATGTTTTACAAGAAGTTGGATATACTGGTCCACTGGCTTCAGTTGTTAAAATGAAACATTTAACTGGTATTTGGAATTACTTATTGAGCACAATTTCAAAAACTTTACAAGTAAAGGCAGGCAGCTTTGATCAGCCTAATGTCCTAGAGTTGCAAATTTTTCATGCAATGGTCACTATGACAAAAATAGATTTTGCTGCTTTAATCTTTAAGGACCTTGTTGAGCGTGTAAATAAAAAGAGTCTTACCATACCCTATGGTAGGATTCTTGCACTTATTATTGAAGCTATCCTTGATAATGATTACAGCCTGGCAACTGGTCAGACTGTAGAGTGCAAGTCCATAAATTCTAACATTTTCAACAGTCCTAAGGTATCTGTGCAGGGTCTAACCCGAGCAATGCAGATTTACCTTGATTTTTGCAGGAGAAGAGAGGAGGAACAAGAAGCATTAAGGGAAGCTGTCCCTTCTTCGACGCGATCTGGGTCTGACACTCAATCTGCCAATCAGGGGACCCAGGTACACATGCTTCTGAACCCTCAAACTCTTCTGGATCTATGCATTCTTCTCCTTCAAAAGAGGGTGAAGGGTTAGCCACATCATCAGCCACTCTAGCCGCACCCTCACTCCAATTCAAATCAGCTTCAAAACAACCAGTGTTGAGGACTTAGTGCCTCGCATTGTGAAAAGAAAAGATCCACAAGGAAATCTGTGTCAGCTTTGGTGGGTAAAATTTCAACTCCAAAACCATTAGAAGTCCCACCTGGTTCAGTGGAAGCTGAGGAACGTTCCGAAGCTGTCCCTGATACCCAAGCTGACATACCGAATTCACCTCGCCCATCTACACTCTCCCAAAAGGGTGTAGACGAGATAAAAGGGACAACCGTATCTACCCAACCCTCCAAACAGGGTGAAGGTATTGAAACAAAGACCTCCTCCCAAGGTCATACTGAGTCTGTGCCGAAATCGCCATCATCAGCCTCCCAAAAGGTTGATGATATCATTAAAGGGATAACAATGGATCTAGCCCAGATCTAAGAGTCAGAGTCTGTGCACGTACAATCTGAGGATGGTCAGACAAAGGAGAGTAGTATCGAACGCCAAGGTGACACTGCTGCTCTTCCCAAAGATGATTAGACTCTCTTAATACACTCTGAGTCTGCACTGGCTGCCAATGCCTCTTCTATGTCACAAGAAGAGGTACAGGCCACAATTCTCCCTCATGATACTTTGGTGCCACAACACACCATTGTTGAAGGGCAATCCTCTACCCTTAACATTACACCTGCAAAGTCTGTGTCTGCATCTGCCCTTGGACAGAGGGACTCTGTAGGTTACTTGGCTGTCTTTAAGGCAGTCATGTCAGCCCCTTGTGCAGCAAAGGGAACCATTGATGGTCCTCACGATGTCAATGAGAACATAGTCACTATCTCCGGAAGTGACTCTTCATTCGATGATGAGTTTGCCCATCCATCCTCAAGGGATGATCTGATGAAAGTTGCTAGTGGAGGGGTTGATCATCATCAAGATCAACCAATTCCCATTAGCCATCAGCCTGAATCAAATGTCAATCTTTCTCAGGCTGATCAACTCATTATCAATTCTGATAGATCCACTCATGAGACTCACTCTCATGAGCAAATGTTCCAAGACTCCTTACACCTCCACCCCCTTCTATATTCCCCAATTGACCAAATTAAGGATTGCAGGCTGCTCTTTCCAGAGTCAGTGGCTTTTAAGCCAACTGCAAGTCCTTCCCAAGCTCCCACATTCTCATTTTCAGATGTGGTGGGTCAGCTCACTGAGGTCATATCAACTCAAAAGGTTGAGAACTCAAAGCTGACTGAATGCTTGGAAAAGATCCAAAAGGATCAAGAATTGACGGATAAGAAGGTGGATAAAATGTCTAAGGAACAGACTGCACTTAAAGAGAGTGTTGTGAAAGCAGTTGACCTCATGCAAAAGAACCAAGAGAAGCTGACAGAGTCCCTTGAAAGTCTAACTAAGAAAATCAATGAAGAAATGGAAAGGAACAAAGGGACTCTGGGTCAAATCGAAAATGCTGCAACCAGATTCACAAGGAAAGTAACTGTTGAGCTTCAAGCTGCTAATAAGTCACAGGCAGATTTCAAGAAGGATTTGATTGAAGCCTCAACTAGTTTCAAGAACAAGGTTGCACTCCTCCATAATGATTTTGCTGAATTGAGAAGAGCCTGCTGTCTTACAAATGTAAAGATTGATGTCCTTAACAATCGAATTCCAGACTTCTTTGCCACTCCTGTGAGTTCTTTTCCTGGTGATGATGACAAAAAGGGGGAGAAGGATCATACTAAGGGGGAGAAGGGCTCCACTTCTAAGAAAAAGAGAAGTGAAATGAATAAAGCAGAAATTGAAAGGCAAAGAGCTGAGGTGGACAAGGACATTGAAGCTTATTTTGAAAGGGTGAGACAAAGAAATAACCAGGCTGATAGGAGGATAATTGTGTATGGTTCTAATGTGGTTGGTAAGGAAGAAGAGATAAAAATACCAGAATCTGAGTCTGGTGGTACAAAGAATGTGAATGAAGAAGTTGAAAAGAGAGTGATACAATTGAGGGGGAGACCACTAATGGTGTTGAAAAAGTAACTGGAGGAATAAGGAAGGAAGTTGTGGTTAAAAAAGATATAAGGAAGGATGTTGGAGTTGAAAAATTGAAAAGAAAGATGAAGTCTATCCAAGCTGACCCTGTGCAAGCTGTGCCTGAACAAGCTGTGCAAACTGACACAGCTCCCAAAGAAGTAAACATTGAATCTTCTTCAAGTGATGACACAGTCACTCTGTCTCAGTTTCAATTGAAGAAAAGGAAAACTGAAGCTGGGTCAAGTGGTTTGAAAGTCTTGACCCAAGAAGAAAAAGATTGGGAGCTGGCTGCTCAAAATGCACCTGGACTCAAAATGACACTTAAACAGGCTTATAAGTTGGTAGTGGAAGACAGACTAGAAAGAGAAAGAGTTGCTGCAACTAAGTCTGATTCTGAAATTGCCAAGGCTGTTCAAGAACAATTGAATAAAGAAGATGAAGAAGATCTTGCAGCCATTGGTACTAAAAAGAAAGTTGTAAGAAAAGGCAAAGAAAAGAGGAAAATGGTGGTTCACTCAAAACCATCACAGAAAGTTAGAGATGTGGGGCAGAGTGTGAAAGCCCATAGTTGGTTTGATGCCTTGGAGAAAAGACAGGTAACTGAAAATATCCATTATAGAAGGCATCCAGAACCAATCCATCAGGTTATTTTGAAAAGACGAAAAGGAAAAAGCATTCCAAGCATAAGGCTTACAAGGAAAGGTTTTGAATCTAACTGGGAAACCTATGATCTTGACAAGCTGCTTGATCTAGGTTATACAGAATGGGTTGAGTTACATGACCACATCACTGGTATGCCTGGAATCCACAAAGAGGCTGTCTTGGAAGCCATTGAGAAGAAGTTGGCTGTTATTGTGAAATACAAAATTGATATCACTGGTCTTCCAAGACCAAGAGCATATGATTTGGATGATGAAGATGAGTCAGAAGAGCCACTCAAGAAGAAGAAGAAAAGAAATGTTAGGCTCGAAGCTCCTGAAGGTGATCACACAGACTTCCTCAGAAATTTGAACCCTTCAGAGTTTCTTGGGTTATTATCTACTGATGCTCTAGACAGACTTCTAAGTCATCTTAATCTGTCTCTACCTGCTGGTGTGGAAAATGCAAGAAGTGGAATGCATATTACTGAACCTGAACATGGCATGTATTTTGTGGATACAAAAGGGAATCTTGTATTCCAAAGAACTGCTAAGCTAAACGAGGTACCAACTATGCACCTTTTTACCTTGTACAGATTTTGTTTTGCTTTCAATGAACAAGGTAATGGATATGAGCAGTTCCTTATTAATGAAGGACTAGATAGGAAGGTAGATGTGACGATTGCTCCATCTTTTGAAGTTAAACAAGAAACTGTATAATTAATTGGGGAATAGAGTCTTATTGTAACACTTTGTATTTCTCTAATATACAAGTAGTTGTACAAATTCAGTTGTCTTATTAGAATTTCATATCAGATTGAAAAGAACCCAAAAGATTCAAAGGGTCACAAACTGTTAGTCATATTTTTCTTTGATTCTTTGTAAGCTGTATGTTAAAAGTGTAGTTAGGTTTTGTCATCATCAAATAGGGGGAGATTGTTGAGTCCCAATGTTTGTTGTAAATTTAATGATGACAAATCTGACCTATAAACACTTAGTAATCTTTTGATTCTTGTAATCTGATCTGGGTCAGACTAAGCTGACACAGCTTGCGATATGTAACTGACCCAGATCACGCTTCATGTTCATAATTGTAATACTATATGGAAGCAAGTGTTATTCAAGCTGCATCAACAACATTAAAGCATTCAATCCAAGTCGAAGAGGAGGATTGAAGATAGAGGACCAAACTGTTAGTGGAAGACAGATTGGAACTAGCAGTCAGCTTGGAAACACTTAGGCAGATTGGTGCCGTGACAAACTGCCCAATCTGTGTCAACAATCAAAGTGAAGATAACAACCTGGATTGAAGATAAGGACTATGACGTGACTAGGAATATTCCTAGTATCCAGGTTGGTGGTTGTTTACATATGCGTGTTCACACTCTTATTGGACGATGAAGAATGTGCAGCTGTACGTGGGGGACCACAAGTACGATGAAGGCACGATTGTTTATTCTTCTGATCGTCCAATACAAGAAGACTACGTGGTTGATTTGGACACCAAGTGACGAGGAGCTTTCGCCTATAAAAGCAACACTCCTTGTATGCATATGTGTGGCATTTTCCTGAGAATCATTCTTCACACAAAGTTTCTCTGTTCTTATACACAGCTTAGTCTGTACGAGATCAGCTTGGGCTGACTCTCTTGAGCTGAAACTTATTGATTGTTGTTTGTCATTTCATAGGGTTGTTTAGATATTTGTAGGCTATCTTTATTCCGCAACAACCCTGTAATTCTTTGTATAGATTATTTCTTAATAAAGAGTTACATTTGAAAACCGCAATCTGTGTTCAAGAATGCTTTTATTTTCTACTACTTTACTGTTTTAATGATTCTTGTTCTTTACATGCATTAAGTATTTTGAGTCTTAAAACATTGCTTAAAAGTTTGTAAAGTTCGAGAAAAGTTGTATTCACCCCCCTCTACAACTATCCTGTGTACAATATACTTTGGTATATTGATACACCGTTGGACGTATCAATAAATATGAATAACTGGATGGCAAAGCTCTCACTTTCTAGTGCTCATAATGCCCGTTCCATTATTAGGAGATTAAATACATTTTTTCTCTCATGTCCACTCTATGGTGCTCTCACTCGTAATCCAGGTAAAATGTATCATGATTACCTGTGTGAATTTTGGTATTCTGCGGTGTATGTTGAAACCACTAAAACCATCAACTACACACTGCAACAAGGCACCAGATCGTTCACTCTCTCTGTCGATTCTCTCAGAGCAGCTCTTCAATTAAATTATTTTTCTGAGAATGAGATGGCAATTCCACTCCCTACTGGTATAAATTTCAGGGATGTGTGCAGATTGATGGGGCACACTGAAATTGTGGATAAACATGGCCAGTTGTTGAGGAAAGGCACTATTTACATGAGTAAATTAACAGACTCATGGAGATATTTCTTCACTCATTTGGTTGAGTGCTTAGGTGGCAGTTCTGGAGGTTTAGATCAGATTAATCAAATGCAGCTCCAGATTGCCTACTGTTTGTGGTTTGGGTACAGGGTTGATTTCGCCCAGATTTTCTTTGATGATCTGGTGGACCGTCTGAAAGTGAAAGGTAGAAAACCACACATTCCATACATTCGTTTTCTTTCACTAGTATTTTTAAGAGCCCTAGGTGCTGAATATGATTTTGAAACAAATCACTTTTCGGTGTGTGAATATATGAGGGAGTTAAGTCACCTAAAATCAAGAACTGGTGAGGTAGATATTCCTCAGACCATGTTGACTTTTCAAAGGGAAGAAGTAGAGGCACCAGGTAGAGGTCAAGTTGGTGAAGGACCCTCTGGTGACCAAGATGTTCAGATTATAGAAGTTGTACAACCCATCAGACAAGTGGCTCCTGAAGGTCAACAACCAAATGTTGAGCCTTCCAGACGACCAAGATCAAATAGGCTTCTGATGAGAGATGGAGTTCAGGTGAATCCAGAAAGACATCCTGGTGATGTAATGAACATTGATGGGTCTCCTATTTTTAAAGAGGAGAATGTTGAAAATATACAAGTTATTGAGCAGACAGAAAATGTTGTACAGACTGTCGTGCAAGAAGAAAATGTGGCTCAGATTGTTGAGCAGGTTGTTGAGCAGGTAGAACAAATTGTTCAGGCTGATGAACAAGTATCTGGTGAGCAAGAGGCTCGAATCGATTTGAATGTTGAAGCAAGTGAACAGGCTGGTGAACTGGTTGGTGCTCAGGATGGTGATACAACTGTTGGTGAAATGTTTTGGGATGAGGCTGATTCTCCCATGTCAGAAGATCAGAATTTTGATGTCAATATGAACTTTCTGGGTGAGGATGTTGTACAAGTTGAAAGTCTACCAGAAATGCCACCACCTCCACCAGAAACAAATATGCCGCCACCAGAATCAGAAATGCCACCACCCCCACCAGACTCAAACATGCCACCACCACCACCACCTTTAATTCCAGAAAATACTCAATACTTCACTCCTCCAACCATTCAAACTTCACAATCTCAACCTCCACCACTTAAAACTCCAGTCAACGTATCTGAACAACGTGTGCTGGACTCAACAGTTGTTACTGATGAAACTGAAACTGAAGAGGTCTGGGCACAAGTACCCTTCATGAACAGAATGACTTCAAATCTTAGACCTCCCAGTGGTCTCTCCACTTCGTATTCAGTCGAGGTCCAAGGCCTTTTAAGTAAGGTGGCGGACCTGGAGAGATCACTCCAGTCATCATCCCAGGTTGTTTCCGATTTTAAATCTTTATTATCAAATAATATAGCATCTGAAATGAATATATTTGCTAGGAATGAAAAGCTTGTTTTTTAGAAGCTGGATGAGCTGGTACTGGCCACTAATAACAACACTGAAAACATCAAAGTGGCAGTCCAGGGATTGGAGACAGGGCTGGTGAATGTTGTTCAGACTACAGTGAAAGGTAAACTTGTTCAACCACTGACAGGTCTGAAGGATGAGGTTCAGAAGTTGGTTACTAGGGTTAGTTCATTGGAAAGCAGGCCCACACTTGATCAGGCTGCTGTTGTTAGCACGATTAGTGATGAATGTGCAAAGAAGTTCAGACTTAGTATCTTGAAAGAAATATCTGAAGAAATTTCTGGGTCTGTTCTTCGAACTATTCAAGATGGGTTGTTACCCCAAGTGGAGAAGTTGATAGAAAAAGAATTGCCAAAGCACTTGCCTCAAGAAGTTGAAAATGTTAAAAAGGAAGTGCAGGCACTCAGAAAGAATGTGAATGATACAACTCAAATGACTGGAAGAACTTTTGGTGCACTGGATAGACACATGCTAGAACAATTATGGAATGATCTCAAGTCCAGAACTGGTGATCATTCCAAGGGGGAAAAGTCGTCTGGTGTCCAAGAAGGTTTGATTAAAAAGAAGAAAGTAGTTGTGGCCAGTGTTGTTGAAAGGGCCTTTGTTACTGAAAGCATTGTGCAACAAAAACAAGTGACTGGTACTGATGATAGTGCACAATTAGCATAGAGAGCATTTGGCACTGAAGCCACTATGTAGACTGAAGAAGCTGCTGGTACTGAAGCCAGTGAGCCCCAGTTTGAATCTTTCCCAGATATACCAACTACTCTAAAGTCTGTTAAAAA
>CM067171.1:75329163-75383160 GCA_034093135.1 Erigeron breviscapus | reverse complement strand
TCCCTAGAGGTTTATTAAGAGAATTGATCTTCTAGACATTTAAGGCATAGTGATAATTGCCCTCTAGTTCAATGAAATACCATAGATGACTAACCATCTTAGATTTGCCATAAACAATAACTATAATCATTCAAGACAATCTGAAGCTATAAATTAGTTCTAACTGAACTTGGTGAAATATCATTGAACCAAAAAAATTTATTTCGATAAGTTATATAAATAATAAGTTAAATATATGTCTAATATAAATACAGAGTTATAACCAAAGAGCCATGTAACAAATTTAAGACACAAAATATACATTCTTATATATATACATATATAGATACATAAATATTAACTAGTGACAAGTGACAAGTAATTAAAACTAAAGATATCCATACATGCACCTATACATACATAATATGCATACACAATTATCAACTAACAAAAAACTAAAATACCCCTTTCAACTTTTAAACCAAAATTCGGCCCCCCATACCCCAAAACCCTTCACCCAATCAAAATTAAGCTAGATGTTTACTCCCTACACTTCCAAGACAAAAGTTGGACCACTTTAAACACTTACACTCACTCCACTCTTACCTCACACTCCTTCGTCTCATCTTTTCTCTTAAAAATCTGCACTCCCTCCTCTCCCTCTCTTCTCTCACATGATAACCCCCTTGGGAACTCACCACCTCCTCATTTCTCAAGTAAACACACACACATACACCAAAAGATGCTCTCTCCCTCTTTTCTCTCAATCTCCCACCTCTTCTCTCTCATTTTCTCTCAATTTTTCTGCATTTTCTCCTCTCTTCTTCCTCTCTACTTCGGCTCATATAATCAACAAAAAGGCAAGGAAAAATCATATTAATCTTTAATAATAAAAAGGGTTATTGAAAGGCTTAAACAAGGGTTGAATCAAGTAAGGTTTAAGGGTTATTTCAAGCTTAGATTAAGGGTTATATGGAGCCTAGAAGGCCACGAAAATTCTGCCCAAAAACATCTTCAAATCCGAGTTCATCAAGGGTATAAATCTCCATCTCTTTGTTTAATCTATCTTGTTTTTGTATATATTAAAAGATCTTTATCAAAAATCATGTTTTCCTTTGATTTTCTTCTTGATTTAAACTCAATGAGGGCAAGGTTGATAGATCCTTATCTCACATGTTCATGCATGTAAAGATCTAGAGAAAGGATTCAATGATTCAACAAGAACAAGACCCAAGAGTTGTTGTTGTAAGATTTGTTGCTAAAATGGGTTTATAGATTTGATTAAAACTGATTTTTAATGAAATAAACACCAATATATTCTGAGATTTTACATAAACAAACTTATTTTGATGTTGCATGAAAGATTTGTTAAGAGATTTGAACATAAAATGGTTAGATGATTACATGCATTTACTTTTTGGGTGATTTTTGCAAGAACTAAGTTTAATGATTAAGTTTTGTTTAAATTCAGTTTTAGTTGATGATTGATGATCTTGAAATTGTTAATAATCTGTATATTTGATGTTAAAATAACACAAAAGTGAATAACAAACATGTGAGAGGTGATTAAGAGTGTAAGATAAGCAAACTAAGTCATTGGTGAGTTGTTTGGACCCAAATACCTTCTGACAGAATCCTTCTCCTGTCTTTGGACGGATAAACTGAACATGTGAGGGCCGTTTCAAGAAAAACTTTCAAAATAAAAGTTGTATATAAAAGAGTTAAGTTTAACCTCCAACTGGAATCACTCAAAAACACTAAACCAAACCAAAGATATGATTTTTCTACCAAAAGTGGTCAAAACTGGATTTTTGTCTTAATGCTGAGTCAACTTTGACGATTTTTAATTTCTTAACTAATAGGTTTCAGAAGTTTAAACTTGGTTTGAACTGAGTTCAAAGTGTCCCTAACGTAAAATAAAATTGGGAGATTTTTCTTAAATGTTCATCATAGAAATCCTTTATAAAATATATTGAGTCGCACAGCAGTAAGCTTTCTGACCAACTTTGGTTTTGTAATTTTTAGAGGTAGTAAACAATGTCTGAAAATTTAGCAAAAATTCACATAAATATAGGACACATATATGTCTCTGTATAAAAATCACCAAAGTCCAAATAATTCAACTTAACCAAAAATGACTACTCAACATTTTATGAAAATAAGTGTTAAAACAGAAAATTCCAAGTAAAAGTTCTTCACAACAAAATAAGCTAAAAGTCACTAGATTGCAACTTTAATCAACTCCAACAATCTCGTAACAAAAAGTATTATAAACCTACTGAGAATATTTCAAATAAAAGTTATAAAACTTAACTTGGTTATTAAATGGCAAGGACAAGCCTACAAATCACTAATTCGGTTCATATAAGCACTAACCGAAAGCTTTTATTTTTGTTTTTTTTTTTTTTTTTTTTTTTTTTTGTGGTTTGTTTGTTTTGTTGTTTTGGTTGTTTGTTTTGTTTTTTTTTGTGGTTGTAAACAAACAAAAAACCAAAAACCACAAAAAAAAACCCAAAAGCACCAACCCAAAAAAAAACAAAAAAAAAATTGGTCTTTTGTTGTTGTTTTTTTTGGTTTATTTGTTTTTTTTTTTGTTTTTTTTTTTTTTTTTTGTTTTTTTTTTTTTTTACACGTTGTCCCCTTCTTTTGTTTTTTTTTTTTTTTTTTTTTTTTTTGTTTTTTTTTTTTTTTTTTTTTTTTTTTTTTTTTTTTTTTTTTTTTTTTTTTTTTTTTTTTTTTTTTTTTTTTTTTTTTTTTTTTTTTTTTTTTTTTTTTTTTTTTTTTTTTTTTTTTTTTTTTTTTTATTTTTTTTTTTTTTTTTTTTTTTTTTTTTTTTTTTTTTTTTTTTTTTTTTTTTTTTTTTTTTTTTGTTTTTTTTTTTTTTTTTTTTTTTTTTTTTTTTTTTTTTTTTTTTTTTTTTTTTTTTTTTTTTTTTTTTTTTTTTTTTTTTTTTTTTTTTTTTTTTTTTTTTTTTTTTTTTTTTTTTTTTTTTTTTTTTTTTTTTTTTTTTTTTTTTTTTTTTTTTTTTTTTTTTTTTTTTTTTTTTTTTTTTTTTTTTTTTTTTTTTTTTTTTTTTTTTTTTTTTTTTTTTTTTTTTTTTTTTTTTTTTTTTTTTTTTGTTTGGGTTTGTTGTTTGGTGGTTGACCCCCCCCCCCCCCCCCCCCCCCCCCCCCCCCCCCCCCCCCCCCCCCCCCCCCCCCCCCCCCCCCCCCCCCCCCCCCCCCCCCCCCCCCCCCCCCCCCCCCCCCCCCCCCCCCCCCCCCCCCCCCCCCCCCCCCCCCCCCCCCCCCCCCCCCCCCCCCCCCCCCCCCCCCCCCCCCCCCCCCCCCCCCCCCCCCCCCCCCCCCCCCCCCCCCCCCCCCCCCCCCCCCCCCCCCCCCCCCCCCCCCCCCCCCCCCCCCCCCCCCCCCCCCCCCCCCCCCCCCCCCCCCCCCCCCCCCCCCCCCCCCCCCCCCCCCCCCCCCCCCCCCCCCCCCCCCCCCCCCCCCCCCCCCCCCCCCCCCCCCCCCCCCCCCCCCCCCCCCCCCCCCCCCCCCCCCCCCCCCCCCCCCCCCCCCCCCCCCCCCCCCCCCCCCCCCCCCCCCCCCCCCCCCCCCCCCCCCCCCCCCCCCCCCCCCCCCCCCCCCCCCCCCCCCCCCCCCCCCCCCCCCCCCCCCCCCCCCCCCCCCCCCCCCCCCCCCCCCCCCCCCCCCCCCCCCCCCCCCCCCCCCCCCCCCCCCCCCCCCCCCCCCCCCCCCCCCCCCCCCCCCCCCCCCCCCCCCCCCCCCCCCCCCCCCCCCCCCCCCCCCCCCCCCCCCCCCCCCCCCCCCCCCCCCCCCCCCCCCCCCCCCCCCCCCCCCCCCCCCCCCCCCCCCCCCCCCCCCCCCCCCCCCCCCCCCCCCCCCCCCCCCCCCCCCCCCCCCCCCCCCCCCCCCCCCCCCCCCCCCCCCCCCCCCCCCCCCCCCCCCCCCCCCCCCCCCCCCCCCCCCCCCCCCCCCCCCCCCCCCCCCCCCCCCCCCCCCCCCCCCCCCCCCCCCCCCCCCCCCCCCCCCCCCCCCCCCCCCCCCCCCCCCCCCCCCCCCCCCCCCCCCCCCCCCCCCCCCCCCCCCCCACCACCACCACGATCACAACTTAAGACACCAAAATATAATGAACATTCTGTAAATAATGAAATAAGGATGAAAATCCATTTTGACGCATTTGAATTGCTCGAAAAATGAGGCTTAAATCACTATTTCGGTAAACGATTTATAAGCTTAGAATCCTCAAAATGAGCAAGACACAAGAGAGGTTGAATTGATATGATTTTCCCATGATAAAAGTTGCCTAAAAGGCCTGAGGTTTTAGCCAAAAAGTTATGTGGTGATTTCTAAGAATTTCTATTAATTATTAAATTTAAATGATAATTAAAAAGGTAAATAAATAAATAAATAAATATAGTATATAAATCATGAAATTGGTTAAATAATCATAACCAATGATGAAAGTGAAAAAACCTAACTGGAAAAATCAAATAAAGAAATATCAATTGGAAAACCTTTAAACAAAATAAATAAATAAATAAAAAATAAAGAAATAAATAATAAATAAATAATTAAGTAAGTGAAAATCACTAATTAATAACTATTTTTAAATTAATAGAAAAATTACATAAATAAATATATATATCACAATATTCTAAGTTAAAAAGCATAATAATCAGAATATAACCCAAATATAATTAGCCACAAATTATAAAGGCAAGTGAGGTACTTAAAAGTATTTTTAAAAAATTATTTGGTTAATAAATCAAGAAAATGAATAAATAATTAATTAAATAATATTAAATTAAATAAATAGTTATAAATCAGAAATTTTTCATAAATATTAATATTATGAAGTTACTAATGTCAAATATTATAATCAAGCAAAGCACACAATGGAAACCATGATAATCAAAGGCAAGTTACCGAAATTCTAATAACTTATAACTACACGTATAATGAAAGTGACCCTTTTACACCAACACTCTCTACAACCAAAAAGATGCAAATATTAACAATATACTTGGATCCCAAAATTTATGACAACATAATGAAAGTGGCATTTCTTAGTGATGGCTTAAGATAGGAACTTACGTATATTAGTCCTATCGTAGGGATAGTCTTGGCTCGAAATGTGATTGGGGAATATGACGGATATATGATCAAGGAAGCGATAGATGGGAAGTACCCATTTTGGATAAGTGAATATAATATGCGGCATATCAAGGTGAGTCATAGCCCCTTTTCAAACTCTTTTATATGTTTTACTTACGGGGTGAAAAGCATGATTAATTAAAATGACTTTATCTTATGAAATGATTCTTTGAAATAATGATAATGATATGGGAATTATATTGTATGTTCAACGTGTTATATGTTATATGATGAGCTTGAGTACTGTCAAACGGTGGTCCCTGTACACTACTATTAACTCATTTGAGGCCTGTAGTTAGAGGTTGCGCAACTAGGACTTGTCCCCTCATCCACTATTATAGGTAACGGTGGGATGTTTGGTCTGCCTTGGTGGCCACCTTCATCGCCAGTCTGGCCTCGCGGTGCTCTACTACTATATATTTATGGGCGTCTCCATGGCACGACCCTTGGTTATCTTTATGCACGTGATTGACAGCATGTGCTTATCATTATCTTATCATTTGGGACATTATATCTGATTATTGGGACATAACCGGTCTTAGTAGTGGCTCAAGAACAATCTCATCAAATTACGTCATGGTAGTCTTACCATTGACCAAGAGGTATTGATATTATATTGGATGGAAATTGTGGATTGAACATACGGTTTGGGTATTGGACCTTATATGGAATCTTGAAAGTTGTTGAAATTGGCAACATTGAAGTATTGATGACCAAATGGTTTTGGTATAATGAATGATTAATCGATTGATATATTTTTCTGTCACGATAAATGTGACAAATGAGAACTTTATAATTTACCTTGGATTTCTCAACTATTTTGAAATGGATATGTAACGAGGTTTACTTGCAAACCTATGCACTCACCAACTACGTTTTCGTAGTTGACACTTTTTCTTCATGTTTTTCAGGAATTAGCCTTTGTCTTGAGGAATTATATGCATCATGATTGTTTGCATTGCACTTTGGAGTCAAAGATCAAACCTTGTGACGGGCAATGGAATCCGCCTTGATCATTGTAGTATATCATCTCATGTATTTGTTATTTGTTTCGTGGACTCAATATCCAAGTATGGTAGACGTATTGTACTCGGGAATTGGTTCACATGCTTGTGCATTGTAAAATTATTTTTATCCAATAAAGCTATGGTGAATGTTATCTATTATCCTTTGATTTGAATACTCGACTTTCTGTCCATCTCATCATTCCGCCGTGGTTGGGGTGTTACAATAATTTCCATCACTGTGCTCCCCCCGATGTGAGTCAACTCCCCTTTCAGCTCTCACTTGAACCAAATCCTCTTCAGTCCTTCTTAATTGGGCCCGAATAGCCCTCAATTCTTCATACATTTCAGCTTGAGTAGGAATCTGTTCTATCACTGGGTTTGCTCGTTCAATTTCCGATCTTGTTGGCATTTCACCCGGTAATGGCCTTCGAGGAGGCCTTTGGTTAGCTGC
Source organism: Erigeron breviscapus (assembly GCA_034093135.1). Classification (NCBI taxonomy): domain Eukaryota; kingdom Viridiplantae; phylum Streptophyta; class Magnoliopsida; order Asterales; family Asteraceae; genus Erigeron; species Erigeron breviscapus. The sequence continues at coordinate 75,376,567 of CM067171.1, read as the reverse complement.
ATTTCCAGCCCCATTTTGATTAGGTGGAGCATTACTTGTCGTTTAAAAAAACTGAATTTTCAAAAAATTTCAACAAACGCCATTAAAAACTAGCGGAAGCATTAAATGAAACGTTTATAATTCCTACCGGAATTGTCATTTATTAAAATGGTGTTACTAAATCCGTAATCATAGCAAGGCATGAAAGAAACCATGATGGCACCAACATAAATGCCATCTCAAGTCTTACATAAGTTCGTCTTGTAAAATCCAAGACATAAAAGCATCATAATAAGTATCATAAATAATGTCTAAGTAATGAGGTCTCGATTGGGTAGCTAATCATCCGAAAGCATCTACCCCGCCTCACAAGCATCCTTACTTCAAACCTGCTTATCCTGAAGGCACAACATTTTTCAAGAAACAAGTGTTAGCTAACGAATTAGCTAAGTAAGAATACATGTAATTAATAAAGCATTTGCCGATTTTACTTTGATAAAACATTTTCATTTCATTACATTACATACACATACACATACACATCATCATGTTAGGAATCCATATCCTAATTATGCCTATCATCATTCACTTTCACTTTTCACTTTATCTTTTCACTTTACACTTTACACTTTTTGGTGACATTCGTCACCTATCACATGGGACGGTGGGGGTTGTGTGTAGGCGGTCCTAAGACCTGACAGGGAACCTCACACCCGACATGATGGGTATTGCCTGCCGGCGGTCCATCGGCGTCTTTAAGGAAAGGCAAAGCTAATCCCGGAGTATACCGTTTATGCTCAAACACATTGGTGGTGAGTTACTCCACCCGGATACACTCAAACACGTACTCTTCGTCGCAAGGAGCCACTCAAGCGACCACATGGCACACTAGCCCACGAGGAGCTAATGCGGGTTAAGCTTAACACTTTCTTTACACTTTGCTCGAGCTAACACTTTATTCTTAGTTTAGGTGTTCCCTTTGCCTAAACTAACACTTTATCACTTTTACGTTTGGGCCCTTAAACGTGCACGTGTCATGGCATACCTAGGAAGTCTAGTGAACTAGATGTACAAGCCATGAATTCATCACATATCACATCACATTTGCACATATATACATTTCATAGCATTTCATAACATTTCATAATCACATGATAGCATTACAAGCTACATTACGTAATACATAGCCCATATAGCCTCCCGCATAATCCCGAGTACCCATAAGCAATACAAGATATCATTGGGGAAGTTATCATATGAAAACTATGTTTTGTTGTACCCTCAGTGTGACAAATCATGTATCTTACCTCGAAGGAGCGCACACCAACGATAACTAAGGTTATTGCACAGAGCAAGTGTTCCCAACTACCTATAACCATTAAATGATCAGCAATTCAGCTAAAAGAAGTTCATATACCAAATAGGTCACACTTGAGGTTGTGCAACCGATCTGTACACGTGCAACTACAACCTGCACATGTGTAACTATGACCTGCACATATGAAACTACCATCTGCATATGCGTAACTATGACATGCACATATGGAACTACCATCTGCACATGTGTAGCTACGACATGTACAAGTCTTTTCGTTGGATATTCCCATAAAACCCTAAAAACGTTTCCATGATATCCCCAGGCCTTATAAACACCAAATTCTTTTAAATTAACATCAAGTAGGACACAATTGATGACTTGATGTCATCAATTGATCCTTGAATCAATTTGAAACAATGATGCACACCTTAGAACACCCGAATGACGCAAAATCGATAATGTCTTGATCAAAAACTCATTACATCAAGTGGGTTTCCAATTAACCACCTGGAATTGACTTTAATACATCTAAATAACATGATTCATTATTAAAGTTTTCAACTTGATGTTGCTATCTAATTCGATTAACGATTATATTCATGAAAACATCGCTTTTACCCGAAAACATCAAGATTAATCAATCCCAACCCTTATGGCCAGAATTAATGGACAAAACCTAATAGAAAGACTCATCTAATGATCAAGTAATCATGTTTTACCTGTAAGAAGGATTAAAGGCTTGCGATCTATGAGAAATCACCACCAAAAACACCAAGAAATTGAATAGGATGTAAAGGAGGCAGCTAGGGTTTTGAGAGAGAGTTCTTTGATTATGAGATCTGATTATGGGGGCTTAGGTCATGTAATTGACCTCAAAACCTGCTGTAAACACTTTCCTAACTTCACCACTTAGGCCCTTGAACTTTCTCACAAGTCTAAATGTTACTTAAAACTCGTTTAATAACTACGGGAACACTTACCGACACTTTACACACATCTTAAACATCTTTGGCATCTTAAACACATTAACATATACATCATTAAGGCATTAAAGCCTCACACATATAGCACATTAATCACATATAATCATTAAATCTCCTAGAGACTTAACGAACACGAAGTGTTGACCTAATGACTCAAGTCAACCGTTAATTATAAAGTTTGGGATGTTACAACTTGAGCCTCATCAAGTTCAACAATCCTCCCACTGTCTTCTTGAGATATGAGTTTCCTTTCAAGGAACTCAACAAATCGAGATACCTTAACAGTGTGTTCGGTAGGAAAGTAGAAGTAGTAACTCATTGTTTCCTTTGGGTATCCTACAAAGATGCACTTAACAGATCTAGATTCAAGTTTCTCAGGCGTATCTCGTTTTACAAGTGCCTCACAACCCCGGACCTTTAAGTAAGACAAATTGGGAACACTCCCATGCCACAATTCATGCGGTGTCTTGTCAACCTTCTTGGTTGGAACCATATTGAGAATGCGAACAACAGTCTCTGGGGCATAATCCCAAAACGAAAAAGGAAGAGTTGTATGATTCATCATAGATCGAACCATTTCTAACAAGGTTCGATTTCTCCTCTCCGAAACACCATTATGTTGTGGAGTATATGGAGGAGTAAGCTGTTGAACTATTCCACAAGCTTTAAGATAATCTTTAAACTCTTGGCTTAAGTATTTACGACCTCGATCCGAACAAAGAATCTTGATGGTTCTACTGAGTTGATTCTCTACTTCACTTTTAAATTCCTTGAATATTTCAAAGACTTCATGTTTATGTTTAAGCAAGTAAACATAACCATAACGACTGAAATCATCCGTAAAAGTGACGAAGTAGCTAGCACCTTTCCTTGATACATGTCTAAATGGGCCACATACATCCAAATGTATTAGTCCAAGTAGTTCCTTAGCCCTCTCCGGTTTATGCGGAAATGGTTTTCTTGTCATCTTGCCGGAAACACAAGATACGCATTTGTCAAATGATTCATCATTTGTTTGTAAGATCCCTTCTCTTTGAAGCCTTTCAATGCGTTTCTTGCCAACATGAGCAAGACGACAATGCCAAAGATAAGTAGAGTCCAAATTGGGCTTGACTCGTTTGCTAACATTATACATTGAATTATCATTTGAATCACAACCATGCATATCAATTTCATAAATACCATCACAAGCAATAGCATTAAAATAATGAACATTATTTCAAGAAACTGAAATACCATAATCATTAAAAACATTAATGAATCCGTTGTTTTTCAACAAAGAAACTGAAATGACACCTCTAGTAATAGATGGTGCATAATGACAATTGTCTAAAACAATAACTAAACCAGTAGGTAAAACTAAATGATAGTCGCCTATTTCTTCTACAGTTGCCGGTAGACCATTGCCCACGAATAGTTGTAAAGATCCTGGCATCAGTTTCTTTCTCCTTCTAAGCCCCTGTAAAGAATTACAGATATGAGTTCCACACCTGGTGCCATAAACCCACGAATTACGCTTAGAAAAGGAATATAATTCAATTGTGAAGATACTTGAAGTACTGGCCGAACCAATTTGCTTCTTCTTCGCATTCAACTCAGCTAGATATTTAGAACAATTCCTCTTCCAGTGTCCCACTTCATTGCAGTGATAACAAGCCTGGTCTTTACCCGGATGTTCCTTTTTCGCTGGAGGGGTCTTCTTAGGTTTAGGAACAGTAGCAACTTGCTTTCCTTTACCTTCGTCCTTGCCCTTAGCTTTTGGTTGTTTCCCTTTCCGGATCTTACCCCCTTGATCATAAGAACTTGGGGTGTAGCAGACTTCTTTGGAAGCTTTTTCTCATACTCATTCACCATGGCATGAAGTTCAGCAATGGTTTTATTCATGCTATTCATATTGTAATTGCGCACAAACTCCTCAAAGTCCTTAGATAAAGACTTGAGAATCATGCCAATAGCAATAGGCGGAGGATAAGCATAATTCAACCTTTCCAATTGCTCAAAGTACCTTTTCATCTTGAGTACATAAGGACTAACCGGTGTTCCTTGCTCGTGTCGCAAGTCATGAAGTGTATCAACTAGTTCAAACAATTCCACTCCAGTTTGCTTTTCATATAAAGACTTGAGTTCTTTGATCATATCACATGGAAAATAATTCTCAAATTGCTTTTGAAGTTCGGGAACCATACTCCCTAGCATCAAACAAGCAACCTCATTATGTCTATCGTACGCAGCATTGAATGCAGCCAACTCTTTAGTAGTAGCATTGGCTCCCAGAACAAACGGGTGTCTGCTCTTCAAGGATTTCATATTTCTTCTCGGCTCTTAGAACTATTCTCAGCTGAAGAAACCAATCATTGTATGTCAATTGGATCCTAGCCTTAATGAAATTAATCGTTAAATGAATTTAACATGGGTAAATTATATTTCTTAAGGATTATTATCGAAAATACCAATAATTGAACTTTTATCTGTTGATCAGCTAGAAATGACGTACTCAAAAGGTAATCGACGATCAATAATTTCATTCATGCAATTCCTAGAGTTATGGGACTTACAACAACACTTTAAAGGGGTGTTAAGTGTTTTGTAAACATGTTTTGTCCCATCTTATGCCACGGGTCAAGGATCTCACCTCTTAACTCGCTTTAAGTCGCCCAATTAAGAACATGTAAATAGTCCACCACCGGTCTCACGGTGGAGTGGTAATCTACCTTGAAGAGATACAATTCGCCTACAGTCTCACGTAGGAGCGAAAAGTGTAACAACCCTCAATTTCCGACTAGGACAACTCACTTATAATTATCCAGATATCTATCCCTAGAGGTTTATTAAGAGATTTGAGCTTCTAGACATTTAGGGCATGGTGATATTTGCCATCTAGTTCAATAGAATGCCAAAAGAAAGCCAGTTGCCTTAGAAATGCCATAAACAATAACTATAATCATTCAAGACAATCTCAAGCTATATATTAGTTCTAATTGAACTTGATGAAATATCAACGAACCAAAAATTTTATTTCGAGAAGTTAAGATACGAAAATAATTGTACAAGACTCACAAGTTGAGATAACAATCAAAAATCCTTATAAATGTCCAACAATTCAATCACCAAGCCAATTTAAGTAAATGTGACATGAAAATAAAATGACTATCTCATAATATATTCATAAACCAAAATGTTCATAAAAGTGCTTGAATAATAATAATAAGTATATATGTCTAATATAAATACAAGTTTATAAATAATGGGATTAAGTAACAATTGTAAAACACAAAAGTATGTATATATACATATATATACATAGCACACATATAGATAAATATATATACATACACTTACATTATACCCTTAAAAATTCAAAATCCCCTCAAAAATTATACCCCAAAAACCGGCCACCCTTTTTCCCCATACACTTCACCCAATCAAAATTTAGCTAGGACTTTATTTTTCATATTTCCAAGACAAACTCTTACACTCCAACTCACACTTTACACTCTTCCATCACTTCTTTCTCTTCCCAACACACACACATATTCACTTCTCTCTCTCAAAAACTCTCTTCTCACCTCTTTTCCTTCATCATATACGGCCAAGGTGGAAAAAGCAAGAAAAAGAAAGCAAAAATCATATCTAAACAATAATAATAATAAGGATTTAAAAAGGGTTAAGCAAGGATTAATTCAAGATAGGTTTAAGGGTTGTTTCAAGCTTGGAATAGGGGTTGTTTGGAGCTTATAGGCCACGAATTTTCTGCCATATTTTCATCATCAAAACCGTGTTCTTCAAGGTATAACTCATCATCTCTTTGTTTAATCTATCTTGTTTTTGTATATACTAAAAGATCTTTATCAAAAATCATGTTTTTCTTTGATTTTCTTCTTGAGTTAAACTCAATGAGGGCAAGGTTGATAGATCCTTATCTCACATGTTCATGCATGTAAAGATCTAGAGAAAGGATTCAATGATTCAACAAGAACAAGACCCAAGAGTTGGTAGTTGTAAGATTTGTTGTATATTTGCTAAATGGGTCTCATAAAAATGGTTTTCTATGAAATAAAACACTCTTATATTTCTGTGATTTTTTCATCAAAATGATGTTTTCAAAAAGAAGATTTAAGTTTATAGCTTATATATGTCCAAAAAGGTTAGATCATGGCATGCATGTGCAAGTCTTGCACTAGTTTGAATTATTTTGAGCTAGATTTAGTTTGGATTGTGATGGATCTTTGGATGATAATTGATGATTTGAAATTGATAAGAATCTGTATAATTGATGTTAAGAGCTACAAAATAAAGTATTAATCTTGTAAATGATAAACTCAAGTGTTAATTAAGCAAGAATGGTCATTGGTGAGTTGATATAATCAAGAACATTCTGACAGAAATAATTTTCTGTCTTGAAACGGATAAACTGAGCATGTGAGGGCAGATTCAAGGAAAACTTTCAAAACAAAAGTTGTAGATGAACGAGTTAAGTTTAACCACCAACTGGAATCACTCAAAAATAATGAACCAAACAAAAGATATGATGTTTCTACTAAAACTGGTCAAAACTACATTTTTGTCTGAATATATTGTCAACTTTAACAATTTTTATCTCCTAATCCATAAGGTTCTGGGAGGTCATACTTGGTGGAAAGTAATTTCAATGTGTCCTGATCTTAAAATAAAATCATGGGATTTTTATTAAGAGCATAACCCAAAGAACTTTTATAAAACATTCGGGTATGCAAAACAGTGACTGTTTTGACCACTTTCACTTATAAAAATATTTAGGGGTAGTAAACATTCTTTATAAATTAAGCAAAAATTACAAAATAATTGGACACATATAGAATGTTGTATAAAAATCAGGAGGGTCCAAATAATTAGCCTTAACCCCGAATTAGTGGCCAACATTTCATAAATCTGTTGTATAAAAACAGAAAATTTGTAAGTAATCTTATAACTTGTGTGATGGGCTATGTAATGAACTAAGGAGTTAATGGGCTAGCCCGGCCCAATTAATGAACCCATAAGGAACATAAATCAGTAGGCCCACTTGGCCCAATAAACCATATAGCCCAATAACCAATATAACCTATTAAGCACATAACCCAATTAAGGTTAAGCCCAATAACTAAACTAAGCCCAAATCACTTAAAAGCCCATAACACTTAGGCCCAATTGGTAATGGCCCATAATACTTAAACAAATTTCATGAACCCGAATAATCATAGAACATTGAGGAATATGCGAGTAAAAGATAAGTGTAATCAAAGTAACACAAAAAATAACTAAGCGGAATGGACATAAGTAATTACGTCAACCAAACTATAAATTGATATCACAAATGCTAATTCGTGCTAAAATCGGTTACACATCAAATGATGAATAAGGATAATATACTTAACATGGCATTCCCATATGATAACCTAACATGCCAAATGAAACCACAAATGAAGGCAAGTTACCGAAATTCTAACAACTTATAACTACATGTATAATGAAAGTGACTTTTTCACCATCAATCTCTACAACAAAAAAAAGATGCGAATATTAGCAATACACTTGGATCCCATAATTGATGAAAACATAATGAAAGTGGCATTTCTAAGTGATGGCATAAGATAGGAACTTACATATATTAATCCTATCGTAGGGATAATCTTGGCATTGAAATGTGATTGAGGACCATAAGGAATAAATGATCAAGGAAGCGATAGATGGGAAGTACCCTTTTTGGATAAGTGAATATAATATGCGGCATATCAAGGTGAGTCATAGCCCCCTTTCAAACTCTTTATGTGTTTTACTTTCGGGGTGAAAAGCATGATAAATAAAAATTGTTTTCTTATATGAAATGATTCTTTGAAAGAATGTTTATGATATGGGATTTATATTGTATGTTCAACGTGTTATATGTTATATGATGAGCTTGAGTACTGTCAAACGGTGGTCCCCTGTACACTACTATTAACTCTTTGAGGCCTGTAGTTAGAGGGTTGCGCAACTAGGATTCGTCCCCTCACTCACATCAGTGGCGACAGGTTGATTGGCCGCCTATGTGGCCGCCTTCAACGGTGTCGGTCATGGGGTGCTCTAATCTACTTTTATTATTGGTCGTCTCCATGGCACGACCCTTTTATTATCATTATTGCACGTGATTGACAGCATGTGCTTCTATTATTAATTCTCCGGGACATATTATCATTATTATTATTATTATCATTATATTTTGACATGAATTGGTCTTAGTAGTGGCTCAAGCACAAACTCATCAAATATGCCTCTGCCCAAGTGATATTGATATTATTGATGGTTGGTTATTATTGATTGAACATACGGTTTGGGTGTGATATATGATTAATCGATTGATATACTTTTTCTCTCACGATGATTTTGACAAATGAGAGCTTTATAATTAACCATGGATTTTCAACGCTTTGAAGTGACTTATGATATTTGGAAAAACTTGATAGTTTGATATGGGAAATTGTGTCGGTCATGTGGTTTGGGTATACCGATATGTAATAATTTGTTTTCTAAGATTTGAAATGTATATGTACCGAGACCTACTCAAAAACCTATGCACTCACCAACTACGTCTTCGTAGTTGACACTTTTTCTTCATGCTTTTCAGGATTTAGCATAAGCTTTGAGGAACTATATGCATCATGATTGTTTGCATTGCACTTTGGAGTCAAAGATCAAACCTTGTGATGGGCAATGGAATCCGCCTTGATCATTGTAGTAAATCGTTTCATGTATTTGTTAATTGTCTCATGAACTTAATATCCAAGTACGGTGGACGCATTATACTTGAGGATTGGTTCACATGCTTGTACATTGTAAAATTATTTTTATCAAGTAAAGCTATGGTGAATGTTATCTATTATCCTTTGTTTTGAATACTCGACTTTCTGTACATCTCATTGTTCCGCCGTAGTTGGGGTGTTACAGAAAATGGTATCAGAGCCTAAGGTTATAGAGAACATTGAGGTTCCTCCGGGAATTTCAAAACTATAGCCGCTTTTCAAAACGATTTTTATAGTCGAGTCGAGCATAAGGTTAAGCGGGTTAGTTTGAGCTTTACATGGTAGGACCCTAATTAAACGTAGGTCGCGAACTACGTTTAATTATGAGAGCACCATGTAAAACTCAAACAGCCACTTGGACTTATGTTCAAAAGGATTCCTTTTCAAAAAAAAAAAAAAAAAAAAAAAAAAGAAGAAGATATTTAATAAATCCATTTTATGTGAATACTTGTTGCATTTAGACATTCACCTAAGCATATATATAACTATCCAAGACTTGCTTTACTTGAGGATTATGCTAGTTTAGTAGGATTCCGCTTATGCACACTAGAATTGAAATGAATCTAAGATTGAAAGATATTCGTTGATACATGCTATTATATGCTATAACATGTGAATTCGGCCATGATTTGATTGCAATGTGAAGGCTTATAATGTGCAATGTGAAAGTTGGTAATATGCAATGTGAAAGTTGTAATGTTCAATGTGAAAGCTTGTAATGTCAATGTGAAAGTTTAGAATGTGCAATGTGGAAATTGAGAGAAAATGCATGTGTAAAAGCTTTGTGAGTTATGATGTTGAACTTTTAAGTAGCATATGCTCTTTAACATGATATGATCACTATGAGGCAAGAAATCATTTTGGAATATGACTTGTTTTAATTATTGGGCAATGAGGTTGATTATTTATGATTGATTTGAAAGAGAATATGAGCATGACGAGTTAATATGAAATTTCATGGATGATATAGATATAAGGGCCTTTACTCTCTAAGTTTGAGCTAATTGAAACTAGCGCGTGAATATCGCGATGGTTAGGTAGTCATGCCTTACTACTAAGATAGTTATTGCACCCTGAGGTTGAGCTATTTGAGGACTAGTGTGTGAATGATGTAATGAGTATATAGTCTTGCCTTAGTATCGATATAGTCATTGTGCTCTAAGATTTGACTTTTGAGAACTAGTAATTGCTAGATATGATGGTAATATTGCTAGTCCTTACTACTGAGATAGATATTGCGTAATGAGATTTGACCGCTTGAGAACTAGTGATTGTCCTTGAGAAATTCATTACGAAATTAGATATCTTCTAAGTATGGAAGTCGTTATTAAGTACTCCTCCAATCCAATATTCGTTCACTCGTGCCCTTTTAAAAAAAATTATCCCCCATCCTATTTCTTATGACACCACTATTCATTATGGACATACGACAACGCGATATCATCGTTGGAGCATCTTCTCACGAACGTTGGACGATGTACTCTAAGAATTATAGTCTCAAGATATGACGCGACTCTATTCCCCTTAGATACTACGCATAACCCTTGCATTCGATCTGAGGTGGTGCGAAACAAATGGAAACATCGAATGAAGTTGAAGACTTGTAAAGGGCGAGTGGTATTAAAGCCGAATTACAATTCGACGACGCCAGTAGAACACATTCCGATGTACATTCTAGACGACACGTCCTGAGGATTGTAACCCCAATATTTGGTGCGATATCTCTATTCTAACACGCGTACACGAGCAGTTACCCATACTATCTAAGTCGGTGCGACATATATTGACGTCATTGAAAGTTGGAGTCCATTGGGCAACGAAAGACATAGAAGTGATTTCTTTAACTCGCGCAAGGAGTCTGATTCGAGCCTTAATGATTCTTTTGCTTTTGAATATCCTATCCAAAAAATGTGACACAACACAAGGAACATGTTTCTTCATTGAAAAGAAGTTGAAACTACACGTACAATTCAATCTGACTATGTTTCGGTGCCTCAGCTTGCCAAGTACATTCACTTCACCATCGAAGTCGCCTGCACTGCTTCCAAGCTCGATGTCATTTTTAGTGCTCCATCTCCGACAACAATGGCGGAAACAACCAAGATCCTAGTGGATGCGTTGGGTGGACGACAGCTTATGATGGTGCAGGTGTGGAAGAAGCTAATTAAGTATGGTGAAGAGTTTTTAAATTATTTAGTGTTTAGTATGAATATCATGCATGTCGTTTAAGTTATGTTCGATCGAGTTTTTTAATATATTTCGCGTTATGTTTCCGTGTTTAGTACGTATGAATTTCATCTTTAAGCTTCACTGAGATCTTGTTGCATACTTTGGAATCTTTCTAGTTGCAACCTCTCTTTCCTTATTTCGGAAACCAATATGTCTAACGATGTTTCTCTTGTGGATTTGGTCATTTTGCGAGAGAGTGTCAGCGTCCAAAGAGGACTGATAATACCGTTGCAGGTAGACAGAACTACAATCAATAAATAAAATAAGAAGGTATTACGGTTAACTTATCCGAATTGTTTATTCTAAATGCTTATCTGTTTATTATTTATTTTTTAAGGTATAACTGTTTACGTCTCACCTCATACGCCTGGTCCGGCGGGGATCGGGTTGGGTATCATTGTACATTGTTTTGTTTTTCCAGTGTGCATTAACAAACATTATATGAAAAATGGCTTCTCTACTTATATTATATATAATGTTTTTGGTTGGTAAGGTCATTTTCGGTTGATACTATAGCATGAATTATGTGTGTTAATGTGTTATGAAAAATAAATCATGATCTAACTTATTATAATATGAGAAACACGAGCAGTTCGTAGTTGATAAAAGTTAGTATATGTTATAATTTGTAGGAATTTTGTAGAGAAGGCAGGAAAGCTTGGCAAGCATTGTCAAGTGAGTTCATCAGATTTTCTCAAACTGGGATACATGCATAGTTAGTTTTGTAAAGTGTAGTTATCATGCTTTAGTTTTGATTTACGACAGTTACGCATGCATAGATTATATTTATTATGAACTGGCAGTTTATTTAGAAGTTTATCTGGAACCATGATATTTGACAGTTTATTATTTGTTTATGATGATATATATTCTATTGCATGCTAGTCAGTTTATTTGCAGTTATTTACAGTATTTCAAAACTATAGAAAAGTTATGCTGATAAAAGAAGGAGACCGTTAGAGTTTTTCGTTGGAGATCGACTAATGCTCAAGGTATCTCCATGGAAAGGGATAGTAAGATTTGGCAAGAAAGGAAAGTTGAGTCCACGTTACATAGGACCATTTGAAATTATAGCAAAGGTTGGAGCGGTGGCTTACCGTTTGAATCTACCAGAAGAGTTAAAGGGCATACATAACACATTTCACGTGTCAAATTTGAGTAAGTGTCTAGTAGATGAGTCAACAGTCGTACCACTAGAAGATATTCAAGTAAATGAAAAGCTGAGATATGATGAGGAACCAATTAAGATAACTGGTAGGAAGGTTAGAAGCTAAGAAGCAAGGAGATACCATTAGTGAAAGTAGAGTGGCGATTCCATCGAGGTCCTCAAGCTACTTGGGAACCAGAAGAAGAAATGAAGGAGAAGTATCCCGCACTTTTCGCCACGTAGTAAATTTCAGAGACGAAATTTGTGATAAGAGTGGAGGAGTTGTGACATCCAAAATTAAGGTATTAGATATTTTATTTGTCTTATATAAATACTTTAAGAAGTGTTTTTATGCTAGTTATTTAGTGATAAGTTAGAAGGATAGTTTTGCCAACTAATAAAAGTTAAAAGGTATTATTTTGCCAATAAGTAAAAGTTCAAAGGTAGGCAGTAAACAAATTTGAGAGTTGGAATAGAATTAGGAGAGTAGAGTAGGTTGCTTAGAGACCGTATATGAGCTAAACCTTCAATAATATATATACAATCCCTAGACTCGTGTATATATATATATATATATATCTCATCAATATATAAACAAAACATAATATATATATATATATATATATATATATATATATATATATATATATATATATATATATATATATATATATATATATATATATATATATATATATATATATATATATATATATATATATATATATATATATATATATATATATATATATATATATATATATATATATATATATATATATATATATATATATATATATATATATATATATATATATATATATATATATATATATATATATATATATATATATATATATATATATATATATATATATATATATATATATATATATATATATATATATATATATATATATATATATATATATATATATATATATATATATATATATATATATATATATATATATATATATATATATATATATATATATATATATATATATATATATATATATATATATATATATATATATATATATATATATATATATATATATATATATATATATATATATATATATATATATATATATATATATATATATATATATATATATATATATATATATATATATATATATATATATATATATATATATATATATATATATATATATATATATATATATATATATATATATATATATATATATATATATATATATATATATATATATATATATATATATATATATATATATATATATATATATATATATATATATATATATATATATATATATATATATATATATATATATATATATATATATATATATATATATATATATATATATATATATATATATATATATATATATATATATATATATATATATATATATATATATATATATATATATATATATATATATATATATATATATATATATATATATATATATATATATATATATATATATATATATATATATATATATATATATATATATATATATATATATATATATATATATATATATATATATATATATATATATATATATATATATATATATATATATATATATATATATATATATATATATATATATATATATATATATATATATATATATATATATATATATATATATATATATATATATATATATATATATATATATATATATATATATATATATATATATATATATATATATATATATATATATATATATATATATATATATATATATATATATATATATATATATATATATATATATATATATATATATATATATATATATATATATATATATATATATATATATATATATATATATATATATATATATATATATATATATATATATATATATATATATATATATATATATATATATATATATATATATATATATATATATATATATATATATATATATATATATATATATATATATATATATATATATATATATATATATATATATATATATATATATATATATATATATATATATATATATATATATATATATATATATATATATATATATATATATATATATATATATATATATATATATATATATATATATATATATATATATATATATATATATATATATATATATATATATATATATATATATATATATATATATATATATATATATATATATATATATATATATATATATATATATATATATATATATATATATATATATATATATATATATATATATATATATATATATATATATATATATATATATATATATATATATATATATATATATATATATATATATATATATATATATATATATATATATATATATATATATATATATATATATATATATATATATATATATATATATATATATATATATATATATATATATATATGCTTAGAGATATACGAGCTAAACCTTCAATAATATATATACAATCCCTAGACTCGGGTATATATATATATATATATATCTCATCAATAGGTTGCTACGAAATAAAACAAAACCCTAAGGTTAAATAGAGAGATCACGGCAGCTAGCAAGGGCAGCAGGGGAAGGATTACTAGAGCCTTTCTTTTGAGTTTTGTAGTAGCATTCGTGTTCGAGTTACCGTTTTGTTCAGGTAACACCTTTTCGTTGCTAGAATTTGTACTGTTATCGTAACGTTAGAATCATAGCTAGGACACCTTACAGTCGATTGGTTGAGCTAAGTTTTTCGTGGAGTTTTCGTATGTTTTTGATATACTAGACAATTAGTGAGTAACGGTTTTCGCGATTACGTAACTTATATGTAGCCGTGTTAATAAAAATGGGTAGGTCGATATAGTGATGTAGAAGATTTTATATTATGAAGTACTGATAGGTATGATATGTTTAACTTTGAATCATTGTAAGTAATATAAACTCGCATGGAGGTTAATGATGTCTTCTAGCTGCATAATCGTATATATATATACCACTAGTAAAATTAAAAGAGGTTACTTCCTAATTTTTCATTATGGATATAAAACAAAAGCTGATGGTATTCTCAGTAAGCAAATTTCATATTACATGTGTGCTTTTGTTGTCACAATAGTCTTAATTATCAGTCTTTAATTAAGTGGTGATGATCTAGTTTAATGAAAATAGATTTATATTTATTTTAATTATGGTACAATTATGTATGTAGTAATCTTTATTTCAATGATAGTTTTTGTGTACTAAAGATTAATAATCTTTTTCTCGTATGTGTGTGGATCGCATAATGATTCCAACTTTTCAAAATACATGGTCTAGTTTTATTAGTTTAATTATGTGATGTTAAAGTATGGTTTTCTTTATACGTAAGTGTCGCTCGACCAATCAGCTATCTAGGGTCCTATGAACGTAGAAGGCAGTTCGTAGTTGATAAAAGTTAGTAAGGAGTTATGTTATAATTTGTAGGAATTTTGTAGAGAAGGCAGGAAAGCTAGGCAAGCATTGTCAAGTGAGTTCATCAGATTTTCTCAAACTGGGATACATGCATAGTTAGTTTTGTAAAGTGTAGTTATCATGCTTTAGTTTTGATTTACGACAGTTACGCATGCATAGATTATATTTATTATGAACTGGCAGTTTATTTAGAAGTTTATCTAGTACCATGATATTTGGCAGTTTATTATTTGTTCATGATGATATATATTCTATTGCATGCTAGTCAGTTTATTTGCAGTTATTTACAGTATTTCAAAACTATAGAAAAGTTTTGCTGATAAAAGAATGAGACCGTTAGAGTTTTTCATTGGAGATCGAGTAATGCTCAAGGTATCTCCATGGAAAGGGATAGTAAGATTTGGCAAGAAAGGAAAGTTGAGTCCACGTTACATAGGACCATTTGAAATTATAGCAAAGGTTGGAGCGGTGGCTTACCGTTTGAATCTACCAGAAGAGTTAAAGGGCATACATAACACATTTCACGTGTCAAATTTGAGAAAGTGTCTAGTAGATGAGTCAACAGTCGTACCACTAGAAGATATTCAAGTAAATGAAAAGTTGAGATATGATGAGGAACCAATTAAGATAATCGATAGGAAGGTTAAGAAGCTAAGATGCAAGGAGATACCATTAGTGAAAGTAGAGTGGCGATTCCATCGAGGTCCTCAAGCTACTTGGGAACCAGAAGAAGAAATGAAGGAGAAGTATCCCGCACTTTTCGCCACGTAGTAAATTTCAGAGACGAAATTTGTGATAAGAGTGGAGGAGTTGTGACATCCAAAATTAAGGTATTAGATATTTTATTTGTCTTATATAAATACTTTAAGAAGTGTTTTTATGCTAGTTATTTAGTGATAAGTTAGAAGGATAGTTTTGCCAACTAATAAAAGTTAAAAGGTATTATTTTGCCAATAAGTAAAAGTTCAAAGGTAGGCAGTAAACAAATTTGAGAGTTGGATTAGAATTAGGAGAGTAGAGTAGGTTGCTTAGAGACCGTATACGAGCTAAACCTTCAATAATATATATACAATCCCTAGACTCGTGTATATATATATATATATCTCATCAATAGGTTGCTACGAAATAAAACAAAACCCTAAGGTTAAATAGAGAGATCACGGCAGCTAGCAAGGGCAGCAGGGGAAGGATTACTAGAGCCTTTCTTTTGAGTTTTGTAGTAGCATTCGTGTTCGAGTTACGGTTTTGTTCAGGTAACACCTTTTCGTTGCTAGAATTTGTACTGTTATCGTAACGTTAGAATTATAGCTAGGACACCTTACAGTCGATTGGTTGAGCTAAGTTTTTCGTGGAGTTTTCGTATGTTTTTGATATACTAGACAATTAGTGAGTAAGGGTTTTCGCGATTACGTAACTTATATGTAGCCGTGTTGATAAAAGTTAGTATATGTTATAATTTGTAGGAATTTTGTAGAGAAGGCAGGAAAGCTAGGCAAGCATTGTCAAGTGAGTTCATCAGATTTTCTCAAACTGGGATTCATGCATAGTTAGTTTTGTAAAGTGTAGTTATCATGCTTTAGTTTTGATTTACGACAGTTACGCATGCATAGATTATATTTATTTAATTATGTGATGTTAAAGTATGGTTTTTTTATACGTAAGTGTCGCTGGACCAATCAGCTATCTAGGGTCCTATGTACGTAGAAGGCAGTTCGTAGTTGATAAAAGTTAGTATATGTTATAATTTGTAGGAATTTTGTAGAGAAGGCAGGAAAGCTAGGCAAGCATTGTCAAGTGAGTTCATCAGATTTTCTCAAACTGGGATTCATGCATAGTTAGTTTTGTAAAGTGTAGTTATCATGCTTTAGTTTTGATTTACGACAGTTACGCATGCATAGATTATATTTAGTTTAATTATGTGATGTTAAAGTATGGTTTTTTTATACGTAAGTGTCGCTGGACCAATCAGCTATCTAGGGTCCTATGTACGTAGAAGGCAGTTCGTAGTTGATAAAAGTTAGTATATGTTATAATTTGTAGGAATTTTGTAGAGAAGGCAGGAAAGCTAGGCAAGCATTGTCAAGTGAGTTCATCAGATTTTCTCAAACTGGGATTCATGCATAGTTAGTTTTGTAAAGTGTAGTTATCATGCTTTAGTTTTGATTTACGACAGTTACGCATGCATAGATTATATTTATTTAATTATGTGATGTTAAAGTATGGTTTTTTTATACGTAAGTGTCGCTGGACCAATCAGCTATCTAGGGTCCTATGTACGTAGAAGGCAGTTCGTAGTTGATAAAAGTTAGTATATGTTATAATTTGTAGGAATTTTGTAGAGAAGGCAGGAAAGCTAGGCAAGCATTGTCAAGTGAGTTCATCAGATTTTCTCAAACTGGGATTCATGCATAGTTAGTTTTGTAAAGTGTAGTTATCATGCTTTAGTTTTGATTTACGACAGTTACGCATGCATAGATTATATTTATTATGAACTGGCAGTTTATTATTTGTTCATGATGATATATATTCTATTGCATGCTAGTCAGTTTATTTGCAGTTATTTACAGTATTTCAAAACTATAGAAAAGTTATGCTGATAAAAGAAGGAGACCGTTAGAGTTTTTCATTGGAGATCGAGTAATGCTCAAGGTATCTCCATGGAAAGGGATAGTAAGATTTGGCAAGAAAGGAAAGTTGAGTCCACGTTACATAGGACCATTTGAAATTATAGCAAAGGTTGGAGAGGTGGCTTACCGTTTGAATCTACCAGAAGAGTTAAAGGGCATACATAACACATTTCACGTGTCAAATTTGAGAAAGTGTCTAGTAGATGAGTTAACAGTCGTACCACTAGAAGATATTCAAGTAAATGAAAAGCTGAGATATGATGAGGAACCAATTAAGATAACTGATAGGAAGGTTAAGAAGCTAAGAAGCAAGGAGATACCATTAGTGAAAGTAGAGTGGCGATTCCATCGAGGTCCTCAAGCTACTTGGGAACCAGAAGAAGAAATGAAGGAGAAGTATCCCGCACTTTTCGCCACGTAGTAAATTTCAGAGACGAAATTTGTGATAACAGTGGAGGAGTTGTGACATCCAAAATTAAGGTATTAGATATTTTATTTGTCTTATATAAATACTTTAAGAAGTGTTTTTATGCTAGTTATTTAGTGATAAGTTAGAAGGATAGTTTTGCCAACTAATAAAAGTTAAAAGGTATTATTTTGCCAATAAGTAAAAGTTCAAAGGTAGGCAGTAAACAAATTTGAGAGTTGGATTAGAATTAGGAGAGTAGAGTAGGTTGCTTAGAGACCGTATACGAGCTAAACCTTCAATAATATATATACAATCCCTAGACTCGTGTATATATATATATATCTCATCAATAGGTTGCTACGAAATAAAACAAAACCCTAAGGTTAAATAGAGAGATCACGGCAGCTAGCAAGGGCAGCAGGGGAAGGATTACTAGAGCCTTTCTTTTGAGTTTTGTAGTAGCATTCGTGTTCGAGTTACGGTTTTGTTCAGGTAACACCTTTTCGTTGCTAGAATTTGTACTGTTATCGTAACGTTAGAATCATAGCTAGGACACCTTACAGTCGATTGGTTGAGCTAAGTTTTTCGTGGAGTTTTCGTATGTTTTTGATATACTAGACAATTAGTGAGTAACGGTTTTCGCGATTACGTAACTTATATGTAGCCGTGTTAATAAAAATGGGTAGGTCGATATAGTGATGTAGAAGATTTTATATTATGAAGTACTGATAGGTATGATATGTTTACGTCTTTAAAGCTCGAACTTTGAATCATTGTAAGTAATATAAACTCGCATGGAGCTTAATGAAGTCTTGTAGCTGCATAATCGTATATATATATACCACTAGTAAAAGTAAAAGAGGTTACTTCCTAATTTTTCATTATGGATATAAAACAAAAGCTGATGGTATTCTCAGTAAGCAAATTTCATATTACATGTGTGCTTTTGTTGTCACAATAGTCTTAATTATCAGTCTTTAATTAAGTGGTGATGATCTAGTTTAATGAAAATAGATTTATATTTATTTTAATTATGGTACAATTATGTATGTAGTAATCTTTATTTCAATGATAGTTTTTGTGTACTAAAGATTAATAATCTTTTTCTCGTATGTGTGTCGATCGCATAATGATTCCAACTTTTCAAAATACATGGTCTAGTTTTATTAGTTTAATTATGTGATGTTAAAGTATGGTTTTCTTTATACGTAAGTGTCGCTCGACCAATCAGCTATCTAGGGTCCTATGTACGTAGAAGGCAGTTCGTAGTTGATAAAAGTTAGTATATGTTATAATTTGTAGGAATTTTGTAGAGAAGGCAGGAAAGCTAGGCAAGCATTGTCAAGTGAGTTCATCAGATTTTCTCAAACTGGGATACATGCATAGTTAGTTTTGTAAAGTGTAGTTATCATGCTTTAGTTTTGATTTACGACAGTTACGCATGCATAGATTATATTTATTATGAACTGGCAGTTTATTTAGAAGTTTATCTGGTACCATGATATTTGGTAGTTTATTATTTGTTCATGATGATATATATTCTATTGCATGCTAGTCAGTTTATTTGCAGTTATTTACAGTATTTCAAAACGGCATGATATTTTTTGAATGAAGTATATTATTATATTCAAATCTGTGAGCTCACCAGCATTAGCCGACTAAGTAGCATGTATCGCAGGGAAAGATATTGCATCAAGCTCTAAGGGAAAGACATTTTAGCATATGACCAAGACTTTACTTTACTTCAAATAATTTTAGTTTTGGTTGATTTATTTTAGGCTATGTTTTTGGTTAGTTTATGACATTTTAAGAATTTGTAAGACTTCCGCACTTAAGTTTGAATTTTGTTATGAGCATTAAGATATTTTTGAAGTTTTGCTAGTAGTCATGAGCCTTGGATTTTAGGGTTGTGACAAGTTGGTATTCAGAGATATAGTTTAAGAGAAATAGGTACTTAACTTAGTTGCCTTAACTTAAACTAAGGATCCTAAAGTAGTAGCTCCTTATTATGGTTCTTTAGAGTTAATTGTAATTATAGAGATTAACATTATGATATTTAGTGGAAATAGCTAGAACACTTATGTAAGGTAAATTGATAATTATAGCTGATCAATATAATCGTAGGTTTACATGTACATATGTGTGCTAGTTATTTTCTATTATATGGATTAATTGTTGTTTTCTATAATTCTATTAATGTTCTACTATCAGCATTATTAATATTTGAAGGTAGTTTATGTGAGCTAACTTGTAAACATATATTCAGTAAGAATGTCCGAAAGACCAGAAAGATTAGGTACTCCAGAAGATGCTTTGGAAACAAATCAAGGTCGGGGTGTAGGAAGGCTTCCAAGAGGAAGTGGGCGTAGACTAGTTACTACATCAGCTCGTCGAGGTAGAGTTAAGGCTAGAGGAAGTGTTCGGAAAAAGTAGAAGGATCAAAAATTTAGGGCAAAGATAAATGAAGAAGTTACTAGGGCTCTTCTAGCTGCTTTGCCAGATGTGATTACTTAAGTCCGACAAGCTGATAAAAAAGAGAATGAAGAGAAAGAAAGTGAGACAAATAGCGGGACTAGAACTATTACCAGGAACACAGAAAACTCAATAAATACTAAGAGTTCCAAAAGTAAGGCTAGCACTAAAGATTCAACGTCGGAAGAGGAGGAATTTGAAAGTGAGAAAAATATTGGTCATAAGAAAAAGGGGTGTAACTATAGAACCTTTTCTGCATGCCATCTACCTAATTTCAATGGTGAAGGTGATGCAACAGTTACCATGAAGTGGATAAGGGAAATGGAATCAGTGATTGAGACTAGTAATTGTGCCGATAATGAAGCGGTAAAGTATGCAGTGCATTCTTTCAAGTCAGAAGCTCTGTTTTGGTGGGATAGTGTGAAGGATGTTCGAGGGGCAGCTGCTATTCGAAGGATGACATGGGAAGAGTTTGAAGAGATTCTTATGGAAAAATTTTGCCCAGAGGTTGAGATTAATCAGCTAGAGCAAGAATTTCTATCTTTGGAGCAAGGAAACATGTCAATGCGCGAGTACACTACTCGATTTAATGAAAAGGCAAGATTTGCTCCACATCAGGTTTCTACAGAGAAAAGAAGAATCAATCGTTATATTTGGGGTATGAAATCAGGAGTTAGGGAACTGGTAAGGGCCATGAAGCCCAGAACTTATCAGGAGGCAGTAGATGCAGCTACAGAAATGTAAAAAGAGAAACTTCGATAAATAGGTAACATTAGTGGCAATAAAAGAAAATGGGAAGGAAACAGTGGGGAGTCGAAGAGGCATGATTCTGGATACAAAAGGAAGGATGGCAATGGAAGTAAACCTCACTGCAAGAAATGTAACCGTGCACATTCTGGGGAATGCAAGTTAGGGTCAACAGCTTGTTATAAATGTGGAAGTTCAGGTCATATGTCAAGGGAGTGTCCACAGTGGTCCTGCTATAACTGTGGTGGTTCAGGACATGTTAAATCTAATTGTCCAGGCCTAAAAAAGACTACTACGGGAACTTTGCGAATAAGTGATGGCAAATTAGATAAGAGTGGAGGTGTACCAAATGCTAAGGGTCGAGCTTATATCATGACTACAGAGCAAGCCAAAGAGACGCCAAATGTCGTTTCAGGTATTTTTCTTATCAATAATGTTTATGCAAATGTTTTATTTGATTCGGGTGCAAATAGAAGTTTTGTGTCTGCCACTTTCTGCCACTATTTGAATAAGGATGCCAAGAAGTTAGACAGTGCCTTTCTAGTTGAATTAGTTGATGGTGGTGTAAGTCCCCCGGGTCTTACCGAACCGAGATTGACTTAAGGATATGTCGAGGTGCGGAATTCCTCGAGATAACCCACGGTTTCTATATCTACCTTTTTATGATATATATATCACTATATATATATATATATATATATATATATATATATATATATATATATCTTTTTGCGTGAATATAAACACCCGTATTTGGTTACTATAGTGAAACGGCTCTCCGGACAAACTTTACCAACCAACGTGGTAATCTAAGTCTACAAGTCGTCCAAACCGGGTGTGTGTTTGCGGTTCGTGCGTGATTCGAGTACCCTCAAGAAAACCGTGCGTGTTCTTAGGTTTCTCTCTCTAGGTTTTGCTCGTTTCTCTCACTACACTCTTGTTGAGAACACGCATGAACACACACCCATATATATAGGCGCGGCCAGGAACACGCAAAACCCTATGGGTTTGTGTGTTTCTTTGGCCCAGGCCCATTAGGGTTTGGCCATGTTTGAGAGTTCTTGTGTACAAGCATGATTTTGCTTGTTTCCACAGAAACTCTCAAACCATTTGAGAGTTCTTATGAACAAGCAAACTTTTGCTTGTTCCTCAGAAACTCTCAAATGACCATTTGAGTGTTCTTTCCACAAGCAAACTTTTGCTTGTTCCCAAGAACCCTCAAATGACCTTTTGAGTGTTCTCTCCACAAGCAACTAATTGCTCGTTCCCGAGAACACCCAAATAACACTTAGGAATATTTGAGTTAATGTTTCAACTGTTGTCAAGACGCAGAACCAACATTAACTCAACCAATGTTTAAACTGCTGTAAATATACGCAGAACCAATCATTAGCTACGACAATGTTTCTACTGCTGTGGATACGCAGAAACAACATTGTCTATATTACCTATTGGAAGTATTCACTAAGTTAATGTTTCTCCTGCTGTAAATACGCAGAAACACAATTAACTTAACTTCCCTTTGGAAGTACATTAAGTTAATATTTCAACTGCTGTTAAACGCAGAAACAATATTAACTTAATGACTCTTTACATGTTATGTCTAGAACCTGCAAAATACAAATAATAAACAAACATATAAACATAAATGGATCCCAATATGATCAACAATATATGCCAAGGTAATATTATTGACAAACGGTAATTACAAGATAAATTACAAGACTTGAATATATGTAAATATATGTAACACATCTAGAATGCTTTTGTCACTGAGAAACATGCACCAACAGTCTCCCCCTTGACACTAGCATCTAGATGTGACCTTCAAGTCTTCGTTTGTCATCCTAAGTGCAGGCCAAAAACCCTGTCATCAGGAACTTCAGGTGTTGCTTCCACTGGAGTCCTGCTCTTCTTTTCAATCACTTCAGCAGTGCCCAACACCCGATTTGAGTCTAACTCTAATTGATTGTTTACCCTAACCTTGCCCACTGCAACGGTTTCTTGTAGAGATAGCTCATTTGATCCCTTTACTTTTGGATCAAGTAGATCAAGCATTGCATCAATATATGAACACTTGTCTTGAGCTGAAGAGACTGATGGATCTTCAAACATGCTCCCATACTCATCAAACTTGAAGTACGCAGCAATGTCGTCCAGGAGTTCACTCCCAACTTCTTCCTTAGCAGTTGGTCTGACCTGAATGCCGACTCCTACTCCTCCAGTCGGTTGTTCCTGGATACCAGCCACTTCCTCTACGGCCGGTGGATTAGATGAAGGAGCACCAGCTTGGCCAGATTGACCTTGCTGACCTTGCTCCCCCTGAGCTGCATTGACGTTTGAGCCCGGAAATCTCTGAATCTCCTCCTGTTGTCTGGAGCCGCTTGGATCCTCATTCTCATCATCCCGTGGACGATGTTTGAGAGTATCATCCTTGCATCCAGGCTTCTCCCCCTGAGATTCAAGATTTTTGATCTTGTTATGCAGCTCAGCAGACCTCTTACCTAAGCTCTCGAGATGTTTAGCCTGACCTTTCAGCAATTTGTGGTGCACCCCAATGGAATCAACAATCTCAGTGACAGAATTGATTGTTGCTTCCTGGGCTTCATGTAGGTCATACTGGCTATTCTCCAGCTCTAGGTGACTTTATCTTATGAGGTCAGCATCTCTTCGGTGTGACTCTTCTTTTCCTTTTAGCTTGTTAGACAAGCCTGCAACTAGAGCTCTCATCCGATGGATGTCCTCAGCTAACTTGGATACTCTCTCCTTGTTAATCTGAGAAGCTCCTTGCTATGAAGAAGTCACTGATGGTCTTGTTGTAGACGGTGGAGTCATTGATGAAGACATGATTGGTGTGATTGTAGAGTTGCGAGGCCTTGCAGTCATCAATACTGGTCTATCTCCAATCTTGATTCCCAAAAGTCTGATTACCTTTGGAGGTGACTGGTCATCTTCTGCACGAACCAGTGATACCACAGCTGGTTTGATGACAGGCGGACTGACATGAACTTGAGGAGTTGATGGTGCTGCTAAACTCGAGGAAGATGCACCCATCAATCCTTTACCTCTATCCTTTGTATTGAGAGGTCCTTCAGTCATAGCATCCGTCAAGTTCTGCACAGGTTCTTGAACACTCGGTTCTGGTTCTTCTAAATCACATCTTGTCTCCTCCACCTCAGAAAAATATGTCTCCGCAATGAGCGCGAGAGACTCATTTACATTAGACACCTCGGTGTCCTGACGTTGTCTCTTTCTGCTGAGACTTCGCCCTGACCCAGAGGGATCTTCTTCTTCTACAACGGGCCGGGAATCAGCTTCAGCCATGGGGAGATCCACTGCTGCAGATGTACTACCAACACCTTGACCTATGGGTACTCTGCCAGCAGCATTATCTTGACCATCATCCCCATCATCATCTCCATCATCATCCCCGTTACCTCCTTCTCCTTGGTTGACATCTCCTCCAATGTTGTTGTTGTTGTTGTTGTTGTTGTTGTTGTTGTTGTTGTTGTTGTTGTTGTTGTTGTTGTTGTTGTTGTTGTTGATTGTTGTTGTTGTTGTTGTTGTTGTTGTTGTTGTTGTTGTTGTTGTTGTTGTTGTTGTTGTTGTTGTTGTTGTTGTTGTTGTTGTTGTTGTTGTTGTTGTTGTTGTTGTTGTTGTTGTTGTTGTTGTTGTTGTTGTTGTTGTTGTTGTTGTTGTTGTTGTTGTTGTTGTTGTTGTTGTTGTTGTTGTTGTTGTTGTTGTTGTTGTTGTTGTTGTTGTTGTTGTTGTTGTTGTTGTTGTTGTTGTTGTTGTTGTTGTTGTTGTTGTTGTTGTTGTTGTTGTTGTTGTTGTTGTTGTTGTTGTTGTTGTTGTTGTTGTTGTTGTTGTTGTTGTTGTTGTTGTTGTTGTTGTTGTTGTTGTTGTTGTTGTTGTTGTTGTTGTTGTTGTTGTTGTTGTTGTTGTTGTTGTTGTTGTTGTTGTTGTTGTTGTTGTTGTTGTTGTTGTTGTTGTTGTTGTTGTTGTTGTTGTTGTTGTTGTTGTTGTTGTTGTTGTTGTTGTTGTTGTTGTTGTTGTTGTTGTTGTTGTTGTTGTTGTTGTTGTTGTTGTTGTTGTTGTTGTTGTTGTTGTTGTTGTTGTTGTTGTTGTTGTTGTTGTTGTTGTTGTTGTTGTTGTTGTTGTTGTTGTTGTTGTTGTTGTTGTTGTTGTTGTTGTTGTTGTTGTTGTTGTTGTTGTTGTTGTTGTTGTTGTTGTTGTTGTTGTTGTTGTTGTTGTTGTTGTTGTTGTTGTTGTTGTTGTTGTTGTTGTTGTTGTTGTTGTTGTTGTTGTTGTTGTTGTTGTTGTTGTTGTTGTTGTTGTTGTTGTTGTTGTTGTTGTTGTTGTTGTTGTTGTTGTTGTTGTTGTTGTTGTTGTTGTTGTTGTTGTTGTTGTTGTTGTTGTTGTTGTTGTTGTTGTTGTTGTTGTTGTTGTTGTTGTTGTTGTTGTTGTTGTTGTTGTTGTTGTTGTTGTTGTTGTTGTTGTTGTTGTTGTTGTTGTTGTTGTTGTTGTTGTTGTTGTTGTTGTTGTTGTTGTTGTTGTTGTTGTTGTTGTTGTTGTTGTTGTTGTTGTTGTTGTTGTTGTTGTTGTTGTTGTTGTTGTTGTTGTTGTTGTTGTTGTTGTTGTTGTTGTTGTTGTTGTTGTTGTTGTTGTTGTTGTTGTTGTTGTTGTTGTTGTTGTTGTTGTTGTTGTTGTTGTTGTTGTTGTTGTTGTTGTTGTTGTTGTTGTGGTGGTTGTTGTTGTTGTTGTGGTTGCTGTTGTTGTTGTTGTTGTTGTTGTTGTTGTTGTTGTTGTTGTTGTTGTTGTTGTTGTTGTTGTTGTTGTTGTATCACTGGTGCCACTGGAGGTTGTGGAGGGACTGGTTGTGGAGCAACAGAAACATCACCTTCAACATCAGAATCCTCATGTGCAAATCCATCATGTTCAGGTGCAACATAATTAGGATTAATAAGCGCACCAAAGAGGTTTATGTCCCTCGGTCGAGCCTGTGGTGGGAGTTTCCACGGTATCTATAACTATCATTAAAGATACGATTAGGCATCATAGTCACCGATTCAGTAGGACCCTCCGGAACAAGATTGGGTAGTCGAGCATTTATGATCAGCATCACGAACCTCGGATACATCAGAAATCTCTCATCATCTCTCGCCCTTATCTGCCTGCACATCTCATAAAAGATATAACGAGAGAAGCTATAAGGCTTGTTCAGCACCAAAGATATCACTTGTGATTGGGTTTCGATATTCAATGAGTCATAACCCGATTTCTTATTGCACAAAGCAACAAGAATCACATGTGAAAAGAACTTCCATCTGCCCATCAAACAGTTCTTCTGAAATGTGTTCCGGTTTGCAGGACCAATATACCCCATTCTTCTGAATGCTCCCAGTCTAAGTGCTTGGGGATATGCGGTTAGACCATTCACTCCTCCCTCTTGGTCTTCAGTTCCCAAGTCAAGAATACCAATCAAGTCAGAGGCAGTGAACTGGAAGGTCTGATTGTTCACCATCGCTTCAATACTTTAAGGGAAAGGCAGTTTAGCAGATGACCAAGACTTTACTTTACTTCAAATAATTTTAGTTTTGGTTGATTTATTTTAGACTATGTTTTTGGTTAGTTTATGACATTTTAAGAATTTGTAAGACTTCCGCACTTAAGTTTGAATTTTGTTATGAGCATTAAGATATTTTTGAAGTTTTGCTAGTAGTCATGAGCCTTGGATTTTAGGGTTGTGACAAGTTGGTATTCAGAGATATAGTTTAAGAGAAATAGGTACTTAACTTAGTTGCCTAGACTTAAACTAAGGATCCTAAAGTAGTAGCTCATGATAAACTTATTATAGAGATTAACATGATATTTAGTGGAAATAGCTAGAACACTTATGTAAGGTAAATTGATAATTATACCTGATCAATATAATCGTAGGTTTACATGTACATATGTGTGCTAGTTAATTTCTATTATATGGAATTAATTGTTGTTTTCTATAATTCTATTAATGTTCTACTATCAGCATTATTAATATTTGAAGGTAGTTTATGTGAGCTAACTTGTAAACATATATTCAGTAAGAATGTCCGAAAGACCAGAAAGATTAGGTACTCCAGAAGATGCTTTGGAAATAAATCATGGTCGGGGTGTAGGAAGGCTTCCAGGAGGAAGGCTAGAGGAAGTGTTGGGAAAAAGTTGAAGGATCAAAAATTTAGGGCAACGATAAATGAAGAAGTTACTATCGTCGAGGTAGAGTTAAGGCTAAAGAAAGTGTTGGGGAAAATTTGAAGGATCAAAAATTTAGGACAATGATAAATGAAGAAGTTACTAGGGCTCTTCTAGCTGCTTTGCCAGATGTGATTACTCAAGTCCGACAAGCTGATAAAAAAGACAATGAATAGAAAGAAAGTGAGACAAATACCAGGACTATAACTATTACCAGGAACACAGAAAACTCATTAAATACTAAGAGTTCCAAAAGTAAGGCTAGCACTAAAGATTCAACGTCGGAAGAGGAGGAATTTGAAAGTGAGAAAAAGATTGGTCATAAGAAAAAGGGGTGTAACTATAGAACCTTTTCTGCATGCCATCCACCTAATTTCAACGGTGAAGGTGATGCAACAGTTACCATGAAGTGGATAAGGGAAATGGAATCAGTGATTGAGACTAGTAATTGTGCTGATAATGAAGCGGTAAAGTATGCAGTGCATTCTTTCAAGTCTGAAGCTCTGTTTTGGTGGGATAATGTGAAAGATGTTCGAGGGGCAGCTGCTATTCGAAGGATGACATGGTAAGAGTTTAAAGAGATTCTTATGGAAAAATTTTGCCCAGAGGGTGAGATTAATCAGCTAGAGCAAGAATTTCTACCTTTGGAGCAAGGAAACATGTCAATGCGCGAGTACACTACTCGATTTGATGAAAAGGCAAGATTTGCTCCACATCAGGTTTCTACAGAGAAAAGAAGAATTGTAGGTGCCCTATCGTTGAGCGGATCTTTATAAGACGTGATTCGTTATGTCAAGAGTGTGGAATCCTCTTGAGATAACTAGATTGCTATTGCCTTCAGTCAATTAATAAGTAATTAATCGACTCTAGGTCTGCATGAACTTGCAATTCGTGTAGGAGGTCACACGAACCAACAAATCAACTTAATTCGTAAATTCGTCAAAAGTTCCCTCTAGCTCGTTACTAATTACATAAATTAGTCTTGTATTTATACTAGTAGGTTATTATTTCGTGTGGTCTTGAGCTTCACACGATGTGATTAAGGCCCGATCCATCAAAACCCTCTTGAGGTCGTGCTGACATCAGCACGAGGGTCACTCAACGTGCTGCTGACGTCAGCACGATGAGCGTATCTTGGATCCTTTATTTTGCATATTACATAACGTTCAACCACCGTTCAAGTATTCTATGACACTTATAAACCTTGGCTCTACGTTCTTGTACCTGCAAAACAATATATAACACACAAACACAATAATAAACATAAACAGATATAATATTGAAGTTAAAACGTAATCATTAAATACCAACATAAGTTCTTATTTAAACGATTACAACTTATTCTAAAGACAAAAACGTTAACCAAATCTACGTTGCTATTGTCACACAAATCTGCATCTACAGACTCCCCCTTGACATTAGCGACTAGATTTCTTTAAAGCGTTTCTTGAACTTCAAAGCTATCCATTAAACAAGAGTCTAACACTATTCGCATGGATTCTCTCTTGTAAACAATGTGCGAGAATATTACGATAGCGTCTTTCTTCAACTCTCCAAAATCTCACTGCTGTACAAGGTGTATCTAAGAGTCTTCTCTGATCACCTCTTGACAAATTGACAACCTGCATTGGATCATACATGCGAAGCAGCATCTTGCTCTTTGAATCATCAACAAACATTTGTGCTTCACCTGACTTGATATCTATCTGCCAATAAGTCATTGTAGTCAGCATATCTTGATCCCATTTGATAGCGGGAACTTCTTCAACACATTCAATCTTCCTTTGAACATACCGAAATGTGCCATCTGGATTTTTAATCAACCTATCTTCTGGTTTCAAACCTCTTTCACTAAAATGCCAAATTCTTTCTCTTCGGAATCTTTGCCAATAGAAATCAGCATTTCCATTCCTCTGAAGATTGACAAACCATCGTCTTCCCAAATCTATCAAATCAGATTCACTGAGACTGTGGAAATGTCTTTGACTGATGGACATATACTAGCATCCTTCTTTTCTCTTGATAACAAATAACTTGATTCTATGATCATAAAACCAACTTTGTATCACTGAGAAATACTTAGGTGCATCCTTGTCTAAGATGAACTCCCAAAACATCGACTGTTTATAAACATCACCTATTGGTAAACCAAAACGTCCTATATGAGCTGGTATCAATCTGTCAATGACAAATTGATTATCTTGCTCCACCGGAGGTATATTAAACCTTCTAATATCAAACCTTCGCGTAGCATCAACTTTACAGCCTAAATCAACAATATACTCATGTTCTTCATCGATTATCTTTGCAAAAACTCTGAACATCAACCTTGCAGTATTCCTTGGATCATCTGGACTATGTCTGATCGGATTAAGTTCCAAATGTTCTTCTACAGCTATCGGTTCAATCTGAATGTCTCTATCTTCATTAAAGACACGATCGAAGTCATAAGGTTCTTGAAGTAACCTTTCTCTATCAGCTGCAGAGACAAATTCTCCTTCTTCCAGATCTTCATCAATGATACTATCTAAGTCATCATCAACATTATCAATATCGTCCAATGCTCCTATTTGGATCTTATCTGCAATATAAAAGTTCAAATATACAAAGACAAAGAACATAAAATATATAAGTCAAGACATTATAATAAAAGAAATAGTATAAATACATAAAACAAGATAAAATAAATAATATTATATCATAAATATAATGTAACTATTACATCAATATTAATCTTATAATCTTTATCTATTTTAACTTAAATACAAAAACATTAATGCCCAAGTTGATAATCTTCATCTTCAGGATCATCAGAACTAGAGTCAACGACATTAGACGGCAACCGACGTTTAATCCTTTGTCGTCATCGTTCTCTTTTCTGACGATCTGAATCTGACCATTGATCACTATCAAGGTCAATATTAGCTTGATCAACCTCTGTGTTAAGTTTTCCCCATATATGAAAATGTGCTTCCGCCCTTTGATGAGGATCATTTGAAAATTTCTCTTCCAATTCCCATTCCATCCTTTGTTGTTCATCTCTTACACTTTGCAGATTATGATAATCAGCACTAGGACTTGAACTAGGATTACCTGAATTGGAATCTTCCTCATTTGACGAATGATCAGGATCATCAGGATCTGCATCAGGAACAACAGTAGTAGCCATCATAGCTTTTCCTTTATCTTGAGTCCCAGAAGTACTAGCACAAGCTGTACCAGCAATCTCTGACTCTCTCTGTCTTGGCGACTCCCCTGAATATTTGCAGTCTCTGAAGCAATCACAGTAACATCTTCAGCATCTTGATCTTGACCTCGATTCTCTGGCTCACCAATGTCTCTGGTTGGTGGATCTTGAGCTCGATCTTGATCATCATCTCTTCGCTTTCTTGCTAGCTCACCATCTTTACAACCATCTTTGCTTTTATCTCCCCCTTGAGCCAAGAATTGGTCAAGTCTAGAACCAAGAGAATGAACTAAAGCAGTCATCAAGTCCATCTCTTCCTGATGTTTAGCAGCTTGGGTTTCCAATCGTTTCTCCAAAGCTGTCACACGCATATCCAACAACTTCTTTTCAGAAACAACACGATTCAGCTAAACTTGTAATGGCAATGCTGAACCCGAAGTAGAAGCAATGTCGGATGTAGAAGCAGGCGATGGCATCGTAGTCTCAAAAGAAGGCATACGAGCATTAAAAGATCCTGATGGAGGCATCTGTGGCCTTTGTAATGGTGCCAACAGACGATCCATGAATGTAGCAACAGGAACTAGTGCCTGAGTAGGAGCAGTAGAAGGCCTAGGAGCTTGAATTGTCGTCTCTGGCTCTTGACGAACTGTAGATTCTGGAGGAGTAGGAATCGTAACAGTCGTAGCCTCAGTGACAACTCTAGCATGAGAACCACCTAAACGTATAGTAAACTTGTTTCTCGACCTTTCTCACCAACAGAAGTACCAACAGAAGTACCAACAGAAGCAGAAGTAGCAGACACCGAAACCAGGAACTTCAGTAACAGAAGCTCTTAGAGCAGCAACTGATGGAGTATCACCTGTAGGAGGTGCATGAGATCTCTCCATAGCAGCATTATAAGAAGCAAACTCTCTATCAATTTCTGACTGAGTACGCTGAAGAGTTTGTAGTCTCTCCACAGCATCAATCCCTTTCCCTTGTCCACGTCTTCTCTTCAATGGTCTATCTGCTTCATCATCAGCAGCAGCAACAGGCTCTTCATCTTCCCAACCTTGTCTAGGTGCAACATAGTTAGGATTAATCAGATGTCCGAACAATGGTGGAATGTCAACATCCGGAGCTACATTTTCTCCACTTAAGTGTCTCATCATATCCTCAAACACTCTATGAGTAAGACGACCTAAGTTAAACGTATCACCAACCAATGGTATTTCAGCTGCTCTACGCCGAATGATAATCATCACAAATCTTGGAAACAGGTAGAATTTCTTATCGCTTCCAAATGATCTCAACTGCCTGATAAAGCTATCAAAGATGTACTGAGAAAAACTATAAGGCTTATTCAGCACCAAAGCAACTAGCTGAGAAGCAGTCTGTATATTCATCTGATCATGACCTGAGCTCCGATGACTAATGGACCTCAATAGGTAGTAGGCAAGCAATCTCCATTTGCCTCGAATGCGGTTCTTGCGATATGGATGTGTAATAGCACCAATATAACCCATACGCCTAAGAGCACCGTCACAGAAGGATTCTTCAAACTCTGTGGGACCTTGCTCCATGTCAACCTCACCTAAGTCCAAAATCGTCCTTAAGTCTCCAGCAGTGAACTCTATGTTCTGTCCTTCAACCGTAGTGCGAATCGCAGTGTGAACACCTACTTGCACTTGTCGAGCAGAGTTCCAAAACTGACGAATGATCAGGATCATCAGGATCTGCATCAGGAACAACAGTAGTAGCCATCACAGCTTTTCCTTTATCTTGAGTCCCAGAAGTACTAGCACAAGCTGTACCAGCAATCTCTGACTCTCTCTGTCTTGGCGACTCCCCTGAATATTTGCAGTCTCTGAAGCAATCACAGTAACATCTTCAGCATCTTGATCTTGACCTCGATTCTCTGGCTCACCAATGTCTCTGGTTGGTGGATCTTGAGCTCGATCTTGATCATCATCTCTTCGCTTTCTTGCTAGCTCACCATCTTTACAACCATCTTTGCTTTTATCTCCCCCTTGAGCCAAGAATTGGTCAAGTCTAGAACCAAGAGAATGAACTAAAGCAGTCATCAAGTCCATCTCTTCCTGATGTTTAGCAGCTTGGGTTTCCAATCATTTCTCCAAAGCTGTCATCAGCATTAACAGTAACCATATGTGGTTCAGAAGGACCAACATCATCACCAACTGGAGCAGAAGTAGATGTAGCAACTCCAGTAGTTGGTGGCACAAGATTTACAGGATCATCAATATCCTCTGCAAGAGCATCAAACTCTGGATCATTTTCCAGATTACCAGTATAAAGAGGATCATTATTAAGTCCCGCAAACTGATCTTCTTGCTCTTCTTGAGGATTATCTTGAACCTCAACATCATCATCAGCAGCAGCAACAGGCTCTTCATCTTCCCAACCTTGTCTAGGTGCAACATAGTTAGGATTAATCAGATGTCCGAACAATGGTGGAATGTCAACATCCGGAGCTACATTTTCTCCACTTAAGTGTCTCATCATATCCTCAAACACTCTATGAGTAAGACGACCTAAGTTAAACGTATCACCAACCAATGGTATTTCAGCTGCTCTACGCCGAATGATAATCATCACAAATCTTGGAAACAGGTAGAATTTCTTATCGCTTCCAAATGATCTCAACTGCCTGATAAAGCTATCAAAGATGTACTGAGAAAAACTATAAGGCTTATTCAGCACCAAAGCAACTAGCTGAGAAGCAGTCTGTATATTCATCTGATCATGACCTGAGCTCCGATGACTAATGGACCTCAATAGGTAGTAGGCAAGCAATCTCCATTTGCCTCGAATGCGGTTCTTGCGATATGGATGTGTAATAGCACCAATATAACCCATACGCCTAAGAGCACCGTCACAGAAGGATTCTTCAAACTCTGTGGGACCTTGCTCCATGTCAACCTCACCTAAGTCCAAAATCGTCCTTAAGTCTCCAGCAGTGAACTCTATGTTCTGTCCTTCAACCGTAGTGCGAATCGCAGTGTGAACACCTACTTGCACTTGTCGAGCAGAGTTCCAAAACTGACGAATGAGACTTATGACCAACGGAGGATTCTCGGTCAAAGCATATCGAATACGAGATCTTGCGAGATAATGCATGACACCGGGATACTCTGGTGTACATCCCTGCTGAGCAATGCTGATATCGATAGCAGCATTATGTTCCCTAACGAACACACGATCAACAGCAGCCATACCTGCACAAAAACAAATAGAAACGAAAAGAAAAAATAAAAAGTTAAAAAATAAAAATTTAAAATTTAAAATTTTTTCTAAGTTGCACGACCTTCCTCGTGGTGACGTCAGCATGAGGTTAAAACCTCTTCGTGATGACGTCATCACGAACTGAACCTCGTGAACCCATAAATCAAACACAAACATCTTCATATCATGATTAAAACGAATTAAAACTCAATTCTATCATGAACTTGAACTTGTTTGTATCAATTATATGCCCAGAAACACGAATTAAATCGAGTTATAATGAACACGAAGATGATTCATCTTCTTCGTGTTCGTGTGAATAGTAACCGTGACACAAAACCTTCAATTAATCTTGATTTTAGACTTGTTAATGTAAACTTTTGTTAGATATAAGTTGTAATAACATTACTTAATCCAATTTTAGTTCCAATTTTAAGTCAAAATCATCAGAAATCAAAAATTTAAAAATCACTTCGTCCTTGTTACTGTTCACGCGAAGAACAAGTCAAAAATTGGGCATTATAAGGACTTGTAATCGATGATATTCAAGTCAAAGCATCATAAATCTATCCTAGATCATGAAGTTACCAACGAATCTGGATTAAAAACACGAATAAAGGATGAAATCGATCGAAAGAAGGTCGGATGAACAGTTCGCGCGAGGAGGAACTTCGTGTGGTGAATATATTAGGGTTAATTTTCGATTTAAGGTAAAAAGAAAAGGTTAAAACCCATATTATATACTCAAACCTCGTGGGCCGGGCCAAATAGGCTTCTTCGTGGGCTCACGCTGACGTCAGCACGAGGGCTGATGACGTCAGCACGCACGAAGTGGAAATTAAAATCCACGCGAGCTGCACACTTCAAATTTTGCCAATTTTTCCAGAAAAATAATCATAGAAAAATTACAAAATTCCCAGAAAACATAAACCTGTAGATACTTGTTACCTGAACCTTGTATCTGCTCGAAAATGTAATCTTACCAAAAATCATCTGTACTAACATGTCATCAAAATAATGTATCAAATTAATCTTACATTATAATCTTGACATAAAATCGATCATTTTTCATTTGATGCTTAACTTATCACATGCAAACTTACATCGAAACACATTCAATGTATAATGCATAAAAAAAAAATAAAAATAAAAATAAAAATAAAAATAAAAATAAAAATAAAAATAAAAATTTAACAACTTAAAAATAAAAATAAAAATAAAAATAAAAATAAAAATGAAAAATAAAAATAAAAAAAGAAAAAAAATAAAAATAAAAATAAAAATAAAAATAAAAATAAAAATAAAAATAAAAATAAAAATAAAAATAAAAATAAAAATAAAAATAAAAATAAAAATAAAAATAAAAATAAAAATAAAAATAAAAATAAAAATAAAAATAAAAATAAAAATAAAAATAAAAATAAAAATAAAAATAAAAATAAAAATAAAAATAAAAATAAAAATAAAAATAAAAATAAAAATACAAAAATAAAAATAAAAAATAAAATAAAATAAAAATAAAAATAAAAATAAAAATAAAAATAAAAATAAAAATAAATAATAAAAATAAAAATAAAAATAAAAATAAAATAAAATAAAAATAACAATAAGCATGCAAAAACAACCAAAATCTTAACCTAGCAATAAAGAATAAAAACTAAGTCAAGTCACATCTTTGTCAAGCATACTTATCAACCATACATAATTGAAATATCAAAAATAAATTGAAACTAATTCACAAATATTTTGACTTTTCAATATTCAAAAACACAAATCATTTTCTAATCTTAAACAACTTATGTTTACATTAGAAAATCCATCTTTTAAGCACATATACCATAAGCAACAAGACCCATATAATCCACTAAGGATCATATAACTTCCTATGGAATCATTAGATGCTCATTAAATCTCTCGTGCAATAAGAACTAGTTTGACACTACAAACTGACACAAAACTTAAGTTAGTACAAAAATAAAAATAAAAATAAAAATAAAAATAAAAATAAAAATAAAAATAAAAATAAAATCTAAACTACTTTATTTATGTACAAGAAATTCTAAGTTTCTGCTGATTAGATCAGATTAGCAATTACATAAGCCTGCGGGTGAGAAATAATTCTCTTATTATTAGTTATGAACAGTGACCCAACAACGATTACCGGTATGTTTGTCCTCTTAAACACTCGGTACTTCCAGTCTCCTTTAATTGTGAAACACTTTCGACATACCCTGGCCAAGGACAGTCACCATGTAACCCGAGTAGCCTAATATGCCACATTATTATTTGCGAACTTATGTGACCCACACTCAGATATACTTCCGTAATCGACACAAGCACTAAGATAACAGATATTCAATATATATTCAAAAACATCCTTGAACAAACCATGAGACACTTTTTAAGATTTAAACAATTTAATTGCATTTAGTATCTTGCGATTTAATTTATTTATTTGCTTTTGCATTTCTTTATATTTGGGAACCCGTGATTTTCGATGAGACCCGTGTAGCGAACTTTCTGACAACCTATCCCAAGTTGGAAGCTTTAGGTAGGCTAGGTATACAAAGACACCCCGAGGACATACTTGTCCGAATCTCAAAGACCACATTAGCCCCTTAAGTACATTAATTTCATTTGCATAAACAGAATAACAATATCACATTATAGCTAAATTTAACTTTCATGCTCATGATTTGTAGAGGTTTTTGCCTATACATTGAATAATCCTATAATAATGCTAGATCTTTCACAGAATTTAAGGACCAGATCTAATCATTTCTGAAAAGCAAGCATTCTCAGCCATATATCTGAATATGTTTCCCACAAGAACATTACCGTTGAAAGTTCATTAATTCAGGGAAACCTTGGTACTTTGTGCCTACCGATACATCCTAAATTGTAATCACTGAACTGAGCAGTTATATTACGATTAAGCAGGCCTAAAAGCTAAAGTATCCTCACTTCTAATCATCTTGAATGCATCAACTTAAATCTCTATCTTATTTATTTTTGTTCTTTTCTGATTTTTCAATTCTTTATGATTTTTATGACACTAAGAACTCTTTTTGTATTTTTATGACTCTAGTTATTTATAGACACAGACTAAGACACAAACATACAAAATTAGTTCTTTGAGAGATCTAATATGAATCAGCATTCTTCATACCATTGAGAAGAATCAGCTTTTCAAAGCGAGTCTTATCAAATGCTTTAGTATACAAATCAGCTAGATTATCATCAGTTAAAACCTTTTCTAAGTGAATTAACTTCTTTTGGGCACAATCACGCAAGAAATGATGTCTAATATCAATATGCTTGGTGACTTTATGCATGACAGGGTTATTAGTAATGTCTATAGCTGACTTATTATCTATTCTAATAGGTGTGTCAAGAAAATCCATACCGTAGTCACGAAGTTGTTGCTGAATCCACAATAGCTGGGAACAACAGCTACCAGCAGCCATATACTCTGCCTCACACGAAGACTGAGCAACGCATGTCTGCTTCTTACACTGCCACGATACTAATCTGCCACCTAAGAACTGACAACCTCCAGTAGTAGACTTCCTGTCGTTATTGCATCCGCCAAAGTCCGAATCAGTATATGCAACAAAATCAAACGTTCCTCCCAAAGGATACCATAGACCAAGCCCTTGGTTACCCTTTAAATAATGTAAGATACGCTTTGCTGCAGTTAAATGCGACTCTTTCGGACTAGCCTGAAATCTAGCACAGAGACAAACAGCGAACATAATGTCTGGACGCGAAGCAGTCAAATACATCAATGAGCCAATGATAGCACGATAATAAGTTGCATCCACAAGTACATCTTTAGGATCAAGAACTCCTAAACCATGATTCTGCTGAATAGGAGTACCATATGTCTTGGACTCTAACATTTGAAACCTCTCCAAGATGTCATCGACATACTTAGACTGGTGAATGAAAAATCCATCTTTCCTTTGATCAACCTGTAGTCCGAGGAAGAATTAAAGTTCTCCCATAGCACTCATTTCAAACTGCTTTTTCATGCTCATTTCAAATTCTTTGCACATCTTTGTGTTAGATGAACCAAAAATGATATCATCAACATAAACTTGTACAATCAAGTAATCTCGCTTCCGCCATTTGATAAACAATGTGCTGTCTATCGAACCTCTAGTAAAACCATTTGTCAACAAATGTGTCGACAACTTTTCATACCACACCCTGGGTGCTTGATGCAATCCATAAAGAGCCTTATCAAGCCGATATGCTCTTCTTGGATAATTCGGATCTTCAAACCCCGGTGGTTGGTAAACATACACTTCTTCTTTAACTTCTCCATACAAGAAGGCACTCTTAACGTCTAACTGATACACCTTTATACCTTTGAAGCTTGCATAGGCCAAAAATAACCTTATTGCTTCAATCCGTGCAACTGGTGCAAAAGTTTCGTTATAGTCATATCCTTCTCGTTGTGCAAACCCCTAAACAACCAAACGTGCCTTATTCCTTGTAACGATCCCTTTGTCATCTCGTTTACATTTGAATACCCAACGAGTTCCAATCGGTTCTTTACCTCTAGGCACATCAACTAACTCCATACTCCAAGTTTCTCGAATTGAGCTAATTCTTCTTGCATAGCCTCAACCCAAAAAGGATCTTGAAGTGCAGCCTTAATATTCTTAGGCTCTTCTTGTGAAATGAATCCAGAATATAAACACTCAGTTATCAATCCGGAATCCTTCACTTCACAAAACAAACTAGTCATCTCTTTATTCAACTGATTTCTAGTTCGAACAGGTTCAGAAGCATCACCAATGATACTTGTAATCGGATGAGCCTTATTTACTCTATATTGAGGAACCGAATCAACATTTAGATTATCTCCTAAATTCGATTGAATCTGCAATTCTGGAGAACTAAAATCATCTTCCGATTCTTCAGAAATATGATCATCATTAGGTAATGGAACCTTTGAAGGAGTAGTTGGACTTGTGTTCTTGGGTTCAGTGACATCTAAATCTGATGTCTCATTATTGCTCTTACTACTTTTACCAACAACAGTCGTAGACTGAACTTTGGTTGGAGTAGTATCAACACTCTGAATAGGAGGAGATGTAGGAGTATAGTCCACATGATCTCTTAAAATGATCACATCATCAAATGTTTCTGGATATGAATACGAATCAGGACCGTGTAATGAATGAAACAAACTGTCATAATCGAAATTCTTGCAGTTCCAGAATGTATAGCGGGTTTATGACTGACAATCTTGACATTTGTACCCAAATCAACTTTGCCTGTCTGCTTATTGTAAACCCGTCGAATAGAAGTACCCGGTTTATAACCCATGAAAAATCCCTCTTCCACCTTTGGATCAAACTTGGACTGAGGAAGATATTTCAAGAAAGTACACGGAACACCAAATGGTTCAACATTCTGCAAATTTGGTTTCTTCTTATGTAGAAGCTCATAACATGTCTTATTATGACGCTTAACTACCAAAACCCTATTTAAAATATGACATGCTGTATTCACTGCCTCCCCCTAAAACATAGTAGGGAGCCCTGAATCAGCAAGCATTGTTCTGGCTGTTTCGATTAGAGTCCTATTCTTTCTTTCAGCAACTCCATTATGTTGTGGTTCATACGGTGCACTGAATTGATGTTGGATTCCCTTGGAAACACAGAAGACTTCCAACGTATTATTCTTAAAATCAGTTCCGTTATCACTCCTGATTCTCTTAACACGAACTCCATAAACATTTTCTGTTTCAACAAAGAAGTTGATCAAAATCTGTGGAGTTTCATCTTTCGATCGAAGAAAGAATACCCATGAGAATCTCGAGTAATCATCAGTAACCACCAAACAGTAATACATCCCACCTATACTTCTTACATTCACATGGCCAAATAAATCCATGTGAAGTAACTCAAATGGGTTGGCAATAGAATTTTCTTGCTTTGGTTTATGAAAAGACTTCTGCTGCTTACCTTTCAAACAAGGTACACATTTGTCTTCCTTTTCAAACCGTTTCAATGGAACACCTTCAACCAAACCATGTCTGACAATATCATTCATCTTTCAGAAATTTATATGTCCCATTCTTCTATGCCATAACAAGGATTCAGATTCATTTGCTTTCGTTAATAAGCAAATAGGCTCCTTGGAATCATCAACACCTAACATGAGGCCATAGATGTCTTTCTTTCTAGGAACTTTCAGCAGGATCCAGTCTTCAGGAATAACATATCCCGGTTTCAAGATTAGTGCTTCCTTCTCAGTAAAATGGACATGATTACCCTTGTCACAAATCTGAGAAACACTCATCAAATTATGAGATAGCTGTTCCACATAATTTACTTTCTCCAATGTAATCTTCCCCTTGACAACATCACCTTGACCTGAGATATTGCCGCCCTTGGGACCTGCGAAACTAACATAAGAACCATTTATATCAACATAGTTGGACAACAACTTCTTGTCCCCTGTCATGTGCCGAGAGCAGCCACTGTTAACATACCAAAGACTGATAGGCTTCCTTGGTTCTCCCTTTTGATCAGCAGCCTTGCAATCTACCATGTATGCAACAAAATCTTCAGTTGTCATACCTTCAGGTATCACGAATTCCTTCATCTGTTCTTCAATGTTCTTCTCCAAATTTATATCATTCGCATTTGTTGACACATTATTCACAACAGGAGCTATCATAGCTGTCATAGCTTCACTCTCAGACCTTACTATATCAGCAACTTTCTTAACATTCTGCTTCATAACCTCAGATGCAGCTTCTTCACTTGTATACACAGCATAATCTAATTCTTCAACAACTTCATTTGAAACATGCGCATAGTCATCATAAACCTCAACGAAGTATGCATGATTCGAAGTGTCATCCGACTGTGTATCCCATTGATAAGTATCATCTGGATTTTGAACAACAACAGCCTTGGACTCCATAAGCTGAGGAGACACTGACTGTGTAGGAGTAGCAGAAAATGTAATCATTGCATTAGTCTTTTGATGATTGGGAGGTGTAATACCGCCATGATTGTAGTTCTGTCTACCTGCAACGGCATTATCAGTCCTCTTTGGACGTTGACACTCTCTCGCAAAATGACCAAATCCATCGCAATTATAACACTTCACCTTGGATTTGTCAAAGCCTTTAGTGCCATTTCCCAAAAATCTTCCAGTTCTCTGAGAGAATCTCCTTACTTTAATGGTCAACATAGCTAACTGCCACTGTAGATCCATTTCTTCTAAATCATCAGGATCTATCTGATTGTAGTCCTCATCGATCAATGCAGGATCAGTAACTTTTCCACCAATATATGCTTCATGAGCCGAACAAAAGGCTGAATAAAGATTCATCCTTCCTTCTGCAGAACTCATACTCATTGGCATCG
Organism: Erigeron breviscapus; assembly: GCA_034093135.1. Taxonomy (NCBI): domain Eukaryota; kingdom Viridiplantae; phylum Streptophyta; class Magnoliopsida; order Asterales; family Asteraceae; genus Erigeron; species Erigeron breviscapus. Next base: position 75,334,376 of record CM067171.1, on the reverse strand, counting down.
AATGAAAAGATTGACTATTGCTCTTGACATTTGCATTTGAAGCATTTGTATTGTCATAAGCAACATATCCTACAAGTCCTTCTGCATCAACTATTGGTGAAGCTTCAACACCACTTAGAAATGCATTAGTTCCTGAGCTAGTAGTTGCTAAATGAACTGAAGTAGCATGATATATCGACGGATCTTGAGTAAAATCCGAATGAGTATCTTTTATCCTTCTCTTCATTTCTCTATTCTTCAATTTGGAAACTACTGTCTCAAAGTCCCATGAACTATATTCCTTGTCATCTTGAAGATGATGAACATATTCAGTCCATGTTTTTGGTAGTGAATCCAAGAATTTATCAACTAACTCAGTTTGAGGATATACAACCCCAAAATATGACAACTCAGTAGTCAAATGACTGAATCGAGTAATTATCTCATCTAGAGATTCTCCTTTCAGTCCATTGAAGGCTTCATACTGACGTTTAAGAAGTTTAATACGATTTTTCTTCAAAGTAGCATCACCCTCACAGTACTTTTCAAGGGCATCCCATAATTCCTGTGAAGTAGTGTACTTTTTAAACAAATGCACACTATCTTGAGGTAAGGCCATCGTAAGTGTTGAAAGTGCCTTCCCTTCCACAACGTATTTCTTCTTTTCAGCATCTGGCATATCAGTGTAAGTATATGTGCCAATTACACCATTTTTCTCAAATGTTGGCCAGTCAAAACCTTGAGTTATCATCACCCACACGTCAATATCATTCAGACGAATATAATCTTCAAATCGTCTTTTCCACATCCAATAGTTCTCCATACGGAAAAGCTTTGGAGGTGTATTACCACGACCAACTTCCTGGTCATGCATGATCATTTGACTGATAAGCAGGGCATTAGGTGAATTAGCAGCAGCTGGTACAGTAGCCATTTCGAAAAGAATAATCAAAAATAAAAACTACTAAACACGAGTTCGTGCTGACGTGGCACGAAGAGGCTGAGTTCGTGCAGACGTGGCACGAAGTCACACGAAGGACACGTGGCACATAATGAGTCACTAAGAGCAGTTCGTGCTGAGGTAATCACACGAACAACGACCACTTTGTGCTGACGTAAGCACGAAGTCGCACGAAGATAACCACGAACTTTTTAAATAACACGAATTTCGAATTGTTTCTTCAATCAATAGCTAATCAAACGATCAACCTTAGGGCTCTGATACCACTTGTAGGTGCCCTATCATTGAGCGGATCTTTATAAGACGTGATTCGTTATGTCAAGAGTGAGGAATCCTCTTGAGATAACTAGATTGCTATTGCCTTCAGTCAATTAATAAGTAATTAATCGACTCTAGGTCTGCATGAACTTGCAATTCGTGTAGGAGGTCACACGAACCAACAAATCAACTTAATTCGTAAATTCGTCAAAAGTTCCCTCTAGCTCGTTACTAATTACATAAATTAGTCTTGTATTTATACTAGTAGGTTATTATTTCGTGTGGTCTTGGGCTTCACACGATGTGATTAAGGCTCGATCCATCAAAACCCTCTTGAGGTCGTGCTGACGTCAGCACGAGGGTCACTCAACGTGCTGCTGACGTCAGCACGAGGAGCGTATCTTGGATCCTTTATTTTGCATATTACATAACGTTCAACCACCGTTCAAGTATTCTATGACACTTATAAACCTTGGCTCTACGTTCTTGTACCTGCAAAACAATATATAACACACAAACACAATAATAAACATAAACAGATATAATATTGAAGTTCAAACGTAATCATTAAATACCAACATAAGTTCTTAATTAAACGATTACAACTTATTCTAAAGACAAAAACGTTAACCAAATCTACATTGCTATTGTCACACAAATCTGCATCTACAAGAATCAATTGTTATATTTGGGGTATGAAATCAGGAGTTAGGGAACTGGTGAGGGCCATGAAGCCCAGAACTTATCAGGAGGCAGTAGATGCAGCTACAGAAATGGAAAAAGAGAAACTTCGATAAACAGGTAACATTAGTGGCAATAAAAGAAAATGGGAAGGAAACAGTGGGGAGTCGAAGAGGCATGATTCTGGATACAAAAGGAAGGATGGCAATGGAAGTAAACCTCACTGCAAGAAATGTAACCGTGCACATTCTGGGGAATGCAAGTTAGGGTCAACAGCTTGTTATAAATGTGGAAGTTCAGGTCATATGTCAAGGGAGTGTCCACAGTGGTCCTGCTATAACTGTGGTGCTTCGGGACATGTTAAATCTTATTGTCCAGAGCTAAAAGAGACTACTACGGAACTTTGTGAATAACTGATGGCAAATCAGATAAGAGTGGAGGTGGACCAAATGCTAAGGGTCGAGCTTATATCATGACTACAGAGCAAGCCAAAGAGACGCCAGATGTCGTTTCAGGTATTTTTCTTATCAATAATGTTTATGCAAATGTTTTATTTGATTCGGGTGCAAATAGAAGTTTTGTGTCTGCCACTTTCTGCCACTATTTGAATAAGGATGCCAAGAAGTTAGACAGTGCCTTTCTAGTTGAATTAGTGATGGTGGACATACTAAAGTAGGAGAAATATTTGAGGATTGCATAATCAACTTAGATGGAAATGAACTCCCCGTTAGATTAATGCCTATGCCTTTAGGTGGATTTGATGTAGTAATAGGTATGGATTGGTTATCAGATAATAAAGCTCGAATTATGTGTGATAAAAAGATGATTGAATTACGGGTTCCAAGCGGAGAATTCATACAGATCTATGGAGATAGAAAGAAGAATGATATGGCTATCATTTCAACTATAAAAGCTAGGAAATACTTAAAAGGATGATGTGTTGGTTATATAGCATATGCAATTGATGCTAAGCCAGAACGAAGAGTGGAGGATGTCCCTATTGTTAATGAGTATCCAGATGTCTTTCCAGAAGATCTGCCTGGAATTCCTCCAGAACGTCAGGTTGAATTCAGAATAGATATCGTGCCGGGTGCAGCACCAATAGCTAAAACACCATACCGTTTAGCTCCGACAGAGATGCAAGAACTCATGAAGCAGTTGCAAGAATTGTTAGATAAGGTTTTTATACGTCCAAGTTCATCACCATGGGGAGCTCCGATTCTTTTTGTCAAGAAGAAAGATGGAACAATGCGGATGTGCATAGACTACCGTGAACTGAATAATGCAGCTTGTTATGCTGGGTTATTCTTGATGGAGATTCACCATGGAGGTTCTTTTACACATAAGCCAGTTCTGAAATACAATGGGGGTAAGATAAACTATGCCGATTGTATTAATATTGATTTTTTCTCACTGCATGAAATGGACTCCATTATTGAGGATTTGGGTTATAAGGGAAAGCAGCTTATGTGGTATTATTTTTTAAAACCTGAAAGTGATTTACATGATGGTCTTCAACCTCTATCCAGTGATGGGGATGTTCATAACTTGTCTAATTATATTGAAGACAATAACCTAATACATGTTTACATAGAACATGACCAGACCACTTTAGGTTCATACTTTTCACCAACTTCCAGGAAATTAGTGATTGAAGAGATCCCTAATGATGAAATGACTAATATACCTATAACCAGACCAAAACATAAAACTGGACCTTATAGAAAATTGTTACTTGACTAGAATGAGGAACCTGTGCTAACTCCAACTAGCCAACCAACTGCTAATGTGAATACACATGATAAGGGGAAAGCTCATGTAGAGTTTCCATGTGCTAATGATAAAGGGAAAGCTCATGTAGGGTTAAATGATTTAGATGTGTGACAACCGCCAAAATTTCAGGTTGATTAATTTACTATTATGTGTACTATTCAAATCTTTGTAGATCAAACAACATGAACAAACATTTTATGGCAAAATAAATTGAACAAATATTCTTTTGATAAATCATGGACAACTATGGTCAAGAACTCAAATAGTTATTTGAGAGTTGCTTGGAAATACTTTTCCATACTTATACTATCAAAAACAGTATTTATGAATAGTACCGTATTCGTGAATAGTAACCGTATTATGAATAGTACCGTATCGTGAATAGTAATCATATCTAGAAATTGTATTTATAAAAAGTGAACGTGAATAATGAACGTGAATAGTACCGTGAATAATGACTGTATTCAGTATTCATGAATAGTAATTATAAATAGTAAAGGTAAAAAGTAAATTTTAAATAGTAAAGGTAAAAGTAAATTGTAAATAGTAAAGGTAGAAAGTAAATTGTAGAAAGGGTAATAAAATAAAATAATATAAAGGCGGGACCCACGTCAAATAATTTAAATTCAACGTTGAATCTGATTTCCGAATAAATTCAAAAGTGAATAGTGCTGAATAGTAAACATCGCTTTCATACTTTATCTCTACGATTAAAACTTCCAAAACTTGATCATAAGGATTAATTCATAAAAAGTAATCAACATGAAAGTTGTAGATTTTAATTCACTAACTTTATAGAAACTTGAATCGTCTCGATTGGAAACCGTATGAATATTTTATGGCCAAAACTAGTTATTAACATGGTTATTGCTATTTTTATAAGAGTGTATGTTGTTTAACCATGTAGACTTATTTGTAACCAGTAGTAGAGTTTTGAATCACAATTTTTACTCAAATACGACAAACTTTCACTTACCTACAAAATAATAGAGATTAGAGAGAGAGAGAGAGAGAGAGAGAGAGAGAGAGAGAGAGAGAGAGAGAGAGAGAGAGAGAGAGAGAGAGAGAGAGATAAGAAAAGAAGAAGAGAGAGAGAGAGAGAGAGAGAGAGAGAGAGAGAGAGAGAGAGAGAGAGAGAGAGAGTGTGTGTGTGTGTGTGTGTGTGTGTGCGAGAGAGAGAGAGAGAGAGAGAGAGAGAGAGAGAGAGAGAGAGAGAGAGAGAGAGAGAGAGAGAGAGAGAGAGAGAGAGAGAGAGAGAGAGAGAGAGAGAGAGAGAGAGAGAGAGAGAGAGAGAGAGAGAGAGAGAGAGAGAGAGAGAGAGAGAGAGAGAGAGAGAGAGAGAGAGAGAGAGAGAGAGAGAGAGAGAGAGAGAGAGAGAGAGAGAGAGAGAGAGAGAGAGAGAGAGAGAGAGAGAGAGAGAGAGAGAGAGAGAGAGAGAGAGAGAGAGAGAGAGAGAGAGAGAGAGAGAGAGAGAGAGAGAGAGAGAGAGAGAGAGAGAGAGAGAGAGAGAGAGAGAGAGAGAGAGAGAGAGAGAGAGAGAGAGAGAGAGAGAGAGAGAGAG
>CM067171.1:75226663-75324163 GCA_034093135.1 Erigeron breviscapus | reverse complement strand
GAATGGAGTACGATGTAACATTATATCTTGCATGAAGACTCAGAAGTATCTCAGAAAGGGATACCAGGCAATCCTAGCCCATATATCAGAGAAAAAGGCTCCGGAGAAACGGCTTGAAGACATACCCATCGTACGAGATTTTCCAGAAGTCTTTCCTGAAGACTTGCCTGGTCTTCCACCAATCCGGCAGGAGGAATTCAAAATAGACTTAGTACCTGGTGCTGCACCAGTGGCACGAGCACCATATCGATTAGCTCCTTCCGAAATGAAAGAACTTGCAAGTCAATTGCAAGAACTTTTAGAGAAAGGATTCATTCGACCGAGTTCCTCACCTTGGGGAGCTCCAGTCTTGTTCGTCAAAAAGAAAGACGGATCTTTTCGCATGTGTATAGACTATAGGGAATTGAATAAATTGACGGTTAAAAACCGGTACCCACTTCCTAGGATCGATGACCTGTTTGATCAATTACAAGGGTCGAGTTACTACTCAAAAATCGATCTTAGATCCGGTTACCATCAGCTTAGAGTTTCAGAAGAAGACATTCCCAAGACGGCGTTTAGAACCCGCTATGGCCATTACGAGTTTGAAGTGATGCCATTTGGTTTGACGAATGCACCCGCAGTTTTCATGGACCTCATGAACCGTGTGTGCAAACCATATTTAGATAAGTTTGTTATCGTATTCATAGATGACATTCTAATCTATTCTAAAACCAAAGAAGAGCACGAGGTACATCTGAAGAAAATTTTGGAACTACTCAAAAAGGAAGAATTGTACGCAAAGTTTTCAAAATGCGAATTCTGGATTCGTACAGTACAATTCTTAGGCCATGTCATTGATAGTAAAGGAATTCATGTAGATCCTGCCAAGATAGTGGCTATTAAGAACTGGGAAGCACCGAAAACACCAACAGAAATACGACAATTTTTAGGTCTTGCTGGCTATTATAGAAGATTCATCGAGAATTTTTCTAAGATAGCCCAACCTTTAACGTCGTTGACTCAAAAAGACAAGAAGTTTACCTGGGAAGATAAACAAGAAAAAGCATTTCAACTGCTGAAGGAGAAGCTCTGTAGTGCTCCAATTTTGTCACTACCCGAAGGAACGGAAAATTTTGTGGTCTATTGCGACGCATCTCATCAAGGATTGGGATGTGTGCTGATGCAGAAAGATAAGGTGATAGCCTATGCCTCTCGACAACTTAAGGTGCACGAGAAGAACTACACGACTCATGATCTTGAACTAGGAGCTGTAATATTCGCTCTAAAGATTTGAAGACACTATTTATATGGTACAAAGTGTACTATATTCACCGACCATAAAAGTCTCCAACATATTTTGACCAGAAAGATTTGAACATGAGGCAACGTAGATGGGTGGAATTGCTCAGTGATTACGATTATGAAATTCGTTATCATCCGGGCAAAGCAAACATTGTAGCAGATGCTTTAAGTCGTAAAGAAAGAGTAAAGCCACTTCGAGTACGAGCTTTAAGTATGACATTCATACTCATCTTACTTCCCAAATTCGTGAAGCTCAACTTGAAGCATTAAAGAAAGACAATCTCAAAGAAGAAGCTTTGAGGGGAATGGAAGAGCAATTTGAAGTTAGACCCGATGAAACCCGGTATTTTTCTAACCGGATTTGGCTACCAAGCTATGGAGATTTAAGAAACTTGGTGATGAACGAATCACACAAGTCAAGATATTCGATACATCCTGGATCAGATAAGATGTATCATGGACTAAAAGAATTATACTGGTGGCCTAACATGAAAGCTGACATAGCCACCTATGTTAGCAAATGTCTAACATGCTCAAAGGTGAAGGCAGAGCATCAAAAGCCATCTGGATTGCTACAACAACCAGAGATTCCCCAGTGGAAGTGGGAATGTATAGCTATGGACTTTATCACAAAGTTACCGAAGACTGCTAATGGTTGTGATACGATATGGGTAATTGTAGACCGACTCACTAAGTCTGCACATTTCTTGCCCATAAAAGAGACTGATAAAACGAGCAAGCTGGCTAGATTGTACATAAAGGAAGTAGTATCATGACATGGAATACCTATTTCAATTATTTCTGATAGGGATAGTCATTTTACTTCCAGATTTTGGCAGACTCTACAGAGAGCCCTAGGTACACGGTTAGATATGAGCACTGCATACCACCCGCAGACTGATGGTCAAAGTGAAAGGACCATTCAAACTCTTGAAGACATGTTGCGCGCTTGCATAGTTGATTTTGGGAATGGTTGGGAAAAACACTTGCCTTTGTGTGAGTTCTCATACAACAATAGTTACCACACTAGCATCAAGGCTGCACCATTTGAGGCACTGTATGGGAGAAAATGTCGTTCACCCATCTGTTGGGTTGAATTAGGTGACAAAGTTCCAGTAAAGAAAAACAGTCCAGTTACAGGCCCTGAGCTCATTCATGAGACTACTGAGAAGATTGTACAAATACAAAACCGATTAAAAGCAGCACAAGATCGTAAAAGTAAATTTTAAATAGTAAAGGTAAAAAGTAAATTTTAAATAGTAAAGGTAAAAAGTAAATTTTAAATAGTAAAGGTAAAAAGTAAATTGTAAATAGTAAAGGTAAAAGTAAATTGTAAATAGTAAAGGTAAAAAGTAAATTTTAAATAGTAAAGGTAAAAAGTAAATTTTAAATAGTAAAGGTAAAAAGTAAATTGTAAATAGTAAAGGTAAAAAGTAAATTTTAAATAGTAAAGGTAAAAAGTAAATTTTAAATAGTAAAGGTAAAAAGTAAATTTTAAATAGTAAAGGTAAAAAGTAAATTGTAAATAGTAAAGGTAAAAAGTAAATTTTAAATAGTAAAGGTAAAAAGTAAATTTTAAATAGTAAAGGTAAAAAGTAAATTTAAATAGTAAAGGTAAAAAGTAAATTTTAAATAGTAAAGGTAAAAAGTAAATTTTAAATAGTAAAGGTAAAAAGTAAATTTTAAATAGTAAAGGTAAAAAGTAAATTTTAAATAGTAAAGGTAAAAAGTAAATTTTAAATAGTAAAGGTAAAAAGTAAATTGTAAATAGTAAAGGTAAAAAGTAAATTTTAAATAGTAAAGGTAAAAAGTAAATTTTAAATAGTAAAGGTAAAAAGTAAATTGTAAATAGTAAAGGTAAAAAGTAAATTTTAAATAGTAAAGGTAAAAAGTAAATTTTAAATAGTAAAGGTAAAAAGTAAATTTTAAATAGTAAAGGTAAAAAGTAAATTTTAAATAGTAAAGGTAAAAAGTAAATTTTAAATAGTAAAGGTAAAAAGTAAATTGTAAATAGTAAAGGTAAAAAGTAAATTTTAAATAGTAAAGGTAAAAAGTAAATTTTAAATAGTAAAGGTAAAAAGTAAATTGTAAATAGTAAAGGTAGAAAGTAAATTTTAAATAGTAAAGGTAAAAAGTAAATTTTAAATAGTAAAGGTAAAAAGTAAATTTTAAATAGTAAAGGTAAAAAGTAAATTGTAAATAGTAAAGGTAAAAAGTAAATTGAAATAGTAAAGGTAAAAAGTAAATTTTAAATAGTAAAGGTAAAAAGTAAAATTTAAATAGTAAAGGTAAAAAGTAATTTTAAATAGTAAAGGTAAAAAGTAAATTTTAAATAGTAAAGGTAAAAAGTAAATTTTAAATAGTAAAGGTAAAAAGTAAATTGTAAATAGTAAAGGTAAAAAGTAAATTTTAAATAGTAAAGGTAAAAAGTAAATTTTAAATAGTAAAGGTAAAAGTAAATTTTAAATAGTAAAGGTAAAAAGTAAATTGTAAATAGTAAAGGTAAAAAGTAAATTTTAAATAGTAAAGGTAAAAAGTAAATTTTAAATAGTAAAGGTAAAAAGTAAATTTTAAATAGTAAAGGTAAAAAGTAAATTGTAAATAGTAAAGGTAAAAAGTAAATTTTAAATAGTAAAGGTAAAAAGTAAATTTTAAATAGTAAAGGTAAAAAGTAAATTGTAAATAGTAAAGGTAAAAGTAAATTGTAAATAGTAAAGGTAAAAAGTAAATTTTAAATAGTAAAGGTAAAAAGTAAATTTTAAATAGTAAAGGTAAAAAGTAAATTGTAAATAGTAAAGGTAAAAAGTAAATTTTAAATAGTAAAGGTAAAAAGTAAATTTTAAATAGTAAAGGTAAAAAGTAAATTTTAAATAGTAAAGGTAAAAAGTAAATTTTAAATAGTAAAGGTAAAAAGTAAATTTTAAATAGTAAAGGTAAAAAGTAAATTTTAAATAGTAAAGGTAAAAAGTAAATTTTAAATAGTAAAGGTAAAAAGTAAATTTTAAATAGTAAAGGTAAAAAGTAAATTGTAAATAGTAAAGGTAAAAAGTAAATTGTAAATAGTAAAGGTAAAAAGTAAATTTTAAATAGTAAAGGTAAAAAGTAAATTTTAAATAGTAAAGGTAAAAAGTAAATTTTAAATAGTAAAGGTAAAAAGTAAATTTTAAATAGTAAAGGTAAAAAGTAAATTTTAAATAGTAAAGGTAAAAAGTAAATTGTAAATAGTAAAGGTAAAAAGTAAATTGTAAATAGTAAAGGTAAAAAGTAAATTGTAAATAGTAAAGGTAAAAAGTAAATTTTAAATAGTAAAGGTAAAAAGTAAATTTTAAATAGTAAAGGTAAAAAGTAAATTTTAAATAGTAAAGGTAAAAAGTAAATTGTAAATAGTAAAGGTAAAAGTAAATTGTAAATAGTAAAGGTAAAAAGTAAATTGTAAAAAGTAAAGGTAAAAAGTAAATTGTAAATAGTAAAGGTAAAAAGTAAATTTAAATAGTAAAGGTAAAAAGTAAATTGTAAATAGTAAAGGTAAAAAGTAAATTTTAAATAGTAAAGGTAAAAAGTAAATTTTAAATAGTAAAGGTAAAAAGTAAATTTTAAATAGTAAAGGTAAAAGTAAATTGTAAATAGTAAAGGTAAAAGTAAATTGTAGAAAGGGTAATAAAATAAAATAATATAAAGGCGGGACCCACGTCAAATAATTTAAATTCAACGTTGAATCTGATTTCCGAATAAATTCAAAAGTGAATAGTGCTGAATAGTAAACATCTTTCATATATTTTATTATATATATATATATATATATATATATATATATATATATATATATATATATATATATATATATATATATATATATATATATATATATATATATATATATATATATATATATATATATATATATATATATATATATATATATATATATATATATATATATATATATATATATATATATATATATATATATATATATATATATATATATATATATATATATATATATATATATATATATATATATATATATATATATATATATATATATATATATATATATATATATATATATATATATATATATATATATATATATATATATATATATATATATATATATATATATATATATATATATATATATATATATATATATATATATATATATATATATATATATATATATATATATATATATATATATATATATATATATATATATATATATATATATATATATATATATATATATATATATATATATATATATATATATATATATATATATATATATATATATATATATATATATATATATATATATATATATATATATATATATATATATATATATATATATATATATATATATATATATATATATATATATATATATATATATATATATATATATATATATATATATATATATATATATATATATATATATATATATATATATATATATATATATATATATATATATATATATATATATATATATATATATATATATATATATATATATATATATATATATATATATATATATATATATATATATATATATATATATATATATATATATATATATATATATATATATATATATATATATATATATATATATATATATATATATATATATATATATATATATATATATATATATATATATATATATATATATATATATATATATATATATATATATATATATATATATATATATATATATATATATATATATATATATATATATATATATATATATATATATATATATATATATATATATATATATATATATATATATATATATATATATATATATATATATATATATATATATATATATATATATATATATATATATATATATATATATATATATATATATATATATATATATATATATATATATATATATATATATATATATATATATATATATATATATATATATATATATATATATATATATATATATATATATATATATATATATATATATATATATATATATATATATATATATATATATATATATATATATATATATATATATATATATATATATATATATATATATATATATATATATATATATATATATATATATATATATATATATATATATATATATATATATATATATATATATATATATATATATATATATATATATATATATATATATATATATATATATATATATATATATATATATATATATATATATATATATATATATATATATATATATATATATATATATATATATATATATATATATATATATATATATATATATATATATATATATATATATATATATATATATATATATATATATATATATATATATATATATATATATATATATATATATATATATATATATATATATATATATATATATATATATATATATATATATATATATATATATATATATATATATATATATATATATATATATATATATATATATATATATATATATATATATATATATATATATATATATATATATATATATATATATATATATATATATATATATATATATATATATATATATATATATATATATATATATATATATATATATATATATATATATATATATATATATATATATATATATATATATATATATATATATATATATATATATATATATATATATATTTTCTATTAAAAATCGATGATACTCTTTGCTGATATTGTATCATCACTACTGAACTAATGATATTTTGAAAATCTATATTTTCTATATGAAAAACTTATGAAACTCACCAGTTTTATGAAACTATATTTTCTATATGAAAAACTTATGGAACTCACCAGTTTTATGAAACTATATTTTCTATATTGAAAACTTATGGAACTCACCAACTTTATGAAAATATATTTTCTATATGAAAAACTTATGGAACTCACCAGTTTTATGAAAATATATTTTCTATATTAAAAACTTATGGAACTCACCAGTTTTATGAAACTATATTTTCTATATTGAAAACTTATGGAACTCACCAGTTTTATGAAAATATATTTTCTATATGAAAAACTTATGGAACTCACCAGTTTTATGAAACTATATTTTCTATATTGAAAACTTATGGAACTCACCAGTTTTATGAAAATATATTTTCTATATGAAAAACTTATGGAACTCACCAGTTTTATGAAAATATATTTTCTATATTAAAAACTTATGGAACTCACCAGTTTTATGAAACTATATTTTCTATATTGAAAACTTATGGAACTCACCAGTTTTATGAAAATATATTTTCTATATGAAAAACTTATGGAACTCACCAGTTTTATGAAACTATATTTTCTATATTGAAAACTTATGGAACTCACCAGTTTTATGAAAATATATTTTCTATATGAAAAACTTATGGAACTCACCAGTTTTATGAAAATATATTTTCTATATTAAAAACTTATGGAACTCACCAGTTTTATGAAACTATATTTTCTATATTGAAAACTTATGGAACTCACCAGTTTTATGAAAATATATTTTCTATATGAAAAACTTATGGAACTCACCAGTTTTATGAAACTATATTTTCTATATTGAAAACTTATGGAACTCACCAGTTTTATGAAAATATATTTTCTATATGAAAAACTTATGGAACTCACCAGTTTTATGAAAATATATTTTCTATATTAAAAACTTATGGAACTCACCAGTTTTATGAAACTATATTTTCTATATTGAAAACTTATGGAACTCACCAGTTTTATGAAAATATATTTTCTATATGAAAAACTTATGGAACTCACCAGTTTTATGAAACTATATTTTCTATATTGAAAACTTATGGAACTCACCAGTTTTATGAAAATATATTTTCTATATGAAAAACTTATGGAACTCACCAGTTTTATGAAAATATATTTTCTATATTAAAAACTTATGGAACTCACCAGTTTTATGAAACTATATTTTCTATATTGAAAACTTATGGAACTCACCAGTTTTATGAAAATATATTTTCTATATGAAAAACTTATGGAACTCACCAGTTTTATGAAACTATATTTTCTATATTGAAAACTTATGGAACTCACCAGTTTTATGAAAATATATTTTCTATATGAAAAACTTATGGAACTCACCAGTTTTATGAAAATATATTTTCTATATTAAAAACTTATGGAACTCACCAGTTTTATGAAACTATATTTTCTATATTGAAAACTTATGGAACTCACCAGTTTTATGAAAATATATTTTCTATATGAAAAACTTATGGAACTCACCAGTTTTATGAAACTATATTTTCTATATTGAAAACTTATGGAACTCACCAGTTTTATGAAAATATATTTTCTATATGAAAAACTTATGGAACTCACCAGTTTTATGAAAATATATTTTCTATATTAAAAACTTATGGAACTCACCAGTTTTATGAAACTATATTTTCTATATGAAAAACTTATGGAACTCACCAGTTTTATGAAACTATATTTTCTATATTGAAAACTTATGGAACTCACCAACTTTATGTTGACGTATTTTAGCATGTATTCTCAGGTAACTAGACGATACATAATACATGGGACACTTTCCGCTGCATACAACATACTGGACCATGGCCTACCCTCAGACTCTAGTAAAGACTCATCAATTTGCTAAAGTCTCAAGTTACTGTTTAATATTTTAATATTAAATAAATGTTTTCATGAATAATATCTTTCATGAATTGTAATATAAATTTGTGAACAATGTTTTTATAAATGTATTTTAAAACGACAACGTTTTGTGTCGTTCAGTATATCTTGTGTTGTGAATCCATGTACGTCATATTCCGTCTAGGGCGGGGTGTGACAAAGATGACAATGGGCATATGAGTGGTGAGGGTAGTAATGACAGTTTAGAAGAACATAGTAGTGGTGAGGATATAGGTGACAATGAAGGAATGTACCTTTTCTAAACAGGGATAGCTAAATCTGATGTGTTGTTGAACAATATGTGTGAGGTATTGAATAGCAAGTTGGTTAAGGGTAGGGAGAAGCCCATAATCTTTTGTCTAGAGTTCATTAGGGAGTATTTGATGATAAGGATTGGGAATGTGTGTAAGGTTATAGAGAGTTCCACAGGTGTACTGGCAACTAAATTGTTAGAAGTTAACAAAACTGAGGCTGGACCATACAAATCTATCTTTGAAATTGATGTACCATTTCAAGATTAACCCAACCAATGGTGTTAACATGTGGATTAAGTCTCCTATACCAACTGTGATCATTCCCCCTGCTTATCATGTACCTGTTGGAAGGCCTAAGAAGAAAAGAAGAAAGACTGTAAAAGAGATTGATGAAATGGTCAAAGGTGGGAAACTGTCAACGAAGCATAGGTCTGTTTGTTGTAAGAAATGTGGCATGGCTGGTCACAACAAGAAGACTTGCAAATGGACATAAGAAAGTCAAACTGGTCCAACTGAAGCAAGTCAGAGTGCTCCAACACAAGCAAGTCAAACTGCACCAAGAAAGAGAGTTCCAACTGAGGGAGGTCCAAGTCAAGGAAATGCAAGTGTTGGAGGTCCAAGATCTACCAAGTCCAATGTTGTTTCAAGTCCAGGTGGTAGAAGATGTGTTCTGAAAAGCAGCCTCAAGAAAGTTTAATGTTATTTGATATTTATGTCTAATGTAATCTGGTCATGTGATCATGTAATCTTTTGATACATTTTGCTACCTTATGTGGTCATGTACTCTGCTACTAGTACTCTAGTCTATGTAATGTCTTATGGTACTTATGTCTTTTATGGCCATGTAATTTGACACCTTGAATCTTTTGCTACTGGTCAGCATTGGTTACAATGTCAACAATGCAATCTATGTGTATTTTATGTCTTTTATGTCCATTTGATTTTATACCAAGTCAAAATTTCACAAGTATTATACTCTGCTCATGTACAAAGATAAACAAAAAGCTTAAGAAAAAACTTCAAACCAATAAAATATATTGCCAAATTTCAATAAAATAAACAAAGAAACTAAAACATAACCATTGTCATTGATACTTAGATAACAAAGATACAAGATACACTGATTCAAACTACTAACCAAATATTACAAACAAAATCACAATTAATACAACCACTAACACTATCTTCAATTTCTTCAATTCGTTATTTTTTTTATAGTTGTGCTTCAGTTCGGTTCTTAGACCTTAACAAGCGTGGTATAATTTCCATTGCACGTTGACACATCGGTGGGTCAACCCATCCAATGAATCTGCATTTCGAAGCCTACCAAAAGTACAAGAAATCATTTCAATTCATACAAGATTTATTACCTAATTGAAATTTAATGAAAACATACCTCATTTGGGCATGCGTAAAAACGCCTTCCTGGGTTTTTGTCTGTCCATGATGTCCGAATTATTGCTTCCCTACCGCACCCACAAAACACCATTTTCTTGTTGGAGGGCACGATTTATTGAATTTTATGATATACTAGGTTTAATTTTGGTGTTAATTGGGGAAAGTGAAGTGAAAAAGGGGAATATAAGGGAGAATGAGAGAGAGGACGGTCAAAAGTGTGGGGAAAAGACAAGTGTGCCCTCACGTGAAAGCCACGTGAGGAGGGTTACCGTCCAACAATAACGTCCGTTTATATAAAGGACGAAACGTGACCATTATCCTTCTATAAAGGATTGCCAGTGTCATTTCGAAAGTTAAAGGATGAAACGTGATGTTTTGGTAAAACCATAAGGACGATTTGTGAAATTAACTCTATATTATATATTACTAGTCCTAATACCCGTAAGATGTACGGTAGCTATATAGATTGTATCATAAAAAAAATTCAAATATGCCTTATACATGATTCGTGAGTATGAAATAAATTGTGGTTAAAGTAAACCGATGATCGAAGCTAAGTTATAATAAAAAGTAATGAGTAATGATAAATATAATATATGTTTAGTTAAAGTTTTGGATTACCTTAAATTTTTACAATCACATCAAAATCGAAACTTGTAAGCATAGTGGATGACGGCAAATAGCCTTGTGATTTCGGATCGTAAACTCAAATTTTTGGAGTCTTCATGTTAATAACTTATTATTATAAGTAATATAAGTAATGGAGTTGAAGAATTGAGAAAGAAAAAGAGACAATTTTTTAATGAGAAAACGATTAATCAAATAAGGTTATAATGTGTTTTGTATCTATAAGCCAAGAGTTAGAGTTTAATTCCAAGTCTAATAAGGAAATTGAATCTATATGCAATTAAAAAAGCTAATTTAATAAAATAAATAAATTAAAAGGACACATGTCGATCAAGGATTACGCCACGTGTCGTTTCAAGAACATCTCAATCCTGTTTTAGTTTATTGGTAGATTATATTTATATTAATAATATTTGTAGAAAAAATCTCACTAATTTACACTTTTTTTTGTTTTCCATCAATAATTTACACTTTTTACCCTCACTAAATACTTAATTATAATTATTACAATTTGTAGTTATCAACTTGAAAATTTTGTTTTAGATTTTCATCATTTAATTAATTAAAAATTTAAACATTTATTTCTAATTTTTTTTCTTCCAAAAATCTTTTCTTTTTTAATATACTAAAAGGCAGTTGCTCTAAAAACTTATTGACCAATCACAACTCTCGATTCTTAAAGTTGACTTTTGTTTTCAATTTTGACTTTAATTTACACTTTTTTGTTTTCAATTACAAATTTACACTTTTTATATCCAATAGAATATTAGCTATTATATATCTTATTTATACGTTCTATCATATAAATATAAAATTAATTACTAAAAATAAATAAAATTTAATGTAAATATATTAAGATTTTAAAAGTAATTGTACTATTATCTTTTTCTGAAGTTTTTTAGTAATTGTCGTGACACATATAGAAATAAAGCATGTAAAAATATAATCTTTATAGAAAACACATATAACATTGTCATATTCTAATTGAAATATTTGGAATATGTTTCATCTAAAAATAAGATATTATTCTTAAAAGTGTAAAATAAGAATGTAATATCACCTTGTGTAACAATAAATCAAATAAAATGATTGTGACCTATTATGATTTTTTAATATTAAATATTGCTAAGTATGTCACAATCTACGACTTTGATGGACATATTATGATTTTGTAATATTAAAATATCGTTATGTATGTCACAGTAAACTTTAAAATATTCAAACAACTTTGATAAACATATCTTAAAAAATATTTCACTATAAAACTCAAAGTTTTATAATATAAATCATTTTTTTATTACTGAAAATTGTAAACCAAATTTTAAATCAAACATCTAATATTGATAAAGTTGCAAGCCTGTGTATTGATACGGGCGTAAAATTTTGACCTGCTATTTTGACGTTATGAGATGAAGTTTGTCCAAAAGAAAAAGGGTCTCCACAATTTACAATAGTGACGATAGCGAGAGTTTAAGGACATCAACCTCGTTAACCCTCAAACTGTACACAAGTCTTTTGGTCTGGATATGGTTGTAAAGGAAGATCAAAAACTACGCAGACCTCAGGATATATCATTCGATACAGCGTCGTTTCATTCTTCGTCTGCTTCCGAGGTGCAAGCGATGCTCGAAAGTATTAATGGATGGAGGTCTTTTCTAATGTAGCGATGACTAGGACTAGTAGTAACTAATGGCTGTGCCGACCATTGTGAATGATCTTTAAAGTTACAATCGTACTCGAGTCTTGATGCTTCTGAGAGAAACCACCTTCTAGGATTAAACAAGCAATGTGAAAATGGGTTAGATAACCTTCTGGAATTATTTATCTCTACAAAATTTGTTACAAGTTACTGTTTTTTTGGTCTTAGTAGGTCATTGCAATTTATATTTTTCTTCATTACACTTATAAATGTTTTCCAATTGAATCACTTATCAATGTCGCATTATGTGCTATTATATATATCATCATGTTGAATAATAATAATGGTGGGAAAGTCGTCTTTTGAGACAAAGCTACATTCTATTTATAGTAAATGAGTATATGTATGACACAATAATAAATTATTATGTACCTTCATAACTAAACTCTATCCAGTTTGTCACTATTCCCTTTACATTATTCAAACACCACGGGTGTTGGATAACCAAATATATTATTATTATTATTATATTATTATTATTATTATTATTATTATTATTATTATTATTATTATTATTAAGAAAGAGACCTATTAAACCACGGGGTGTTGCATTATTATGGACAATTAGTTCTCAATTATTTATCAAGATATTTTAGGTAACGACAATGAGGGTTAATGATTCAAGTAGTGAGTGATTAAGGGGTTTTCAAAGAGATATGAGTTCAATCCCTGATAAGCATTTAAATGGCACATACTTTTGGGTTTTATTTTGGAACGCCTAATCAACATTGGATGTAGAGGGGCTTACATCCGACTATACCGATTTGAATAGACCATCACTCTTGAATACGGGTGAGGGGTTAGTTTCAAATTCGAATTTTGAAATAAAAAAATAGGTACTCTTTTAACTGTTGTATAGGCGTATAGCCCACCAAAGTTAAATTTAAAACTTTCAAGGATTGACTTGGTGATTTACAACTTTGAAAAAGATGTATGTCAATACCAAATATTTAATTAAATTGGTCATGAAATAGACTACATATATGTTACAAGCAACATGAAGAGATTAATTTTCCTAAAATTAAATTATGTGTCATTAATTTTATGTTCATATTGGTGAATTTGGAAATTATTACACGTGCTTCACAATTTTCTTTGCAATGAAGTTGAGAAAAAATTGGTAAAGAAGTTGACAAAAATTGGAATTTATTGCATGTCCTGATACCCGTTTCTAGTTTCTTACACCATGACATACATCGTGAAGACATACATCGCGAAGACGAGCAATGGTGCCAATAATCAATGAATGAATAGTTTGAACACCATTAGAATTTAGAAACCTACGTCAGTTATTTTTAAAAAAATCGTCATTCAATCTTCAATATGTTTTGACCGATGAATTAATATAAAACTACAAATAATGCTTATAAAAATGAGGTGGCATAAAATATGGTATGAGAAAACCAAAACTTACCCATATTCTGATGGTATGAAAAAGGTAAATAAGTGACCCATTTCTGGGGTATTAATTGTTTTTTAAGTGGGTTTTCTTTTATAAATAGTATGATTTGAAAAATGTATGAAAAAGGTAAAATCGAGTAAGCGACCCATTTAGTTGCGTAGTTGTAAATTTGAATATATGATGGTATGAAAGGCTCTTAATATGTTGTGTTATGTGTCTTTTGTCCGAATAAAGTTGTCTAACTGCTTTGTGAGTACGAAAAATGAGTGATAAGTTGAAATCGTTTAAAGTGTCAATTTGTGCAAAACTGCTGTTGACGGTCGTTGTGACTATCTCTACTACATTATAAAGCATCTCTTCTTTTCAATTTTTCAACTAAGTAGTTGATAACCTCAAAATACCCCTTTCTTTTGTTAACTAATTTAAACATATTCACCTAAGATATCTATAATATCCTTAATGAAATTATTTACAACATACATCCCTCAGCCTTTCAACGTAGTCCTTTCTTTTACATCAATCACTTTTACATTAATACTGACCACCGCCGTCGCCACCGCTGCCCGTAGCCGTCGTCCCCACACCGCCGTATCCCCCGAACATTTGTCTATATTGATGGTCGATGCAGCACAACGACAGTCAATCCTCTGTTTTTTTCTTGACTTACGAGCGTAATTTGATCTTTCCGGGACCGGAAACTTTCACAATAGTCTTATATTATCATATTATGAAAATTATATTTGTCATTTTTCAAAAATAATACGTTTGTCTTTTAGCCAAAGTTTGGCTAAATTTTTCCAAGTATAAAAAAAATTAAAAAATGGCAGGAGTTTGGTCCTTACATTACCTCACTTCCTTTGTCATGCGCGAAAAATAGCGTTGGCAGGAATGTTCCCGCGTGACAAACCCCCTTATGGCCTCACTGCACTTATATTCCAACGGTTGACAACCCCCTAAATAGACATAATAAAGTCAAATTATTTTCTATTGCAGTTGTTAAACAAGAAAAACTTGACAACTAACAATTTTGGCAAAAGTGGAAAAGAAACAAAATAGAAAAGAAAAAGAAGTCACATAGTCACACAGAGGCCTTAATCGTAAACCAGCAAATAACTATATAAGCTTGATAACTCTAACAATTTCGGCATAAATTTTGGTTTAGAAACTTTGATGAATGATATAGTTCCGTTTAAACAATCGGGCAAATAATAAAACACACAAGTTATATGGAAGGATTGACTTTAAATCTTATTTTGTAGGCACCTCGACTTTAAGCTGGCGTATATGATAAAATTTATGTCATCTAGAAAAGAGTAAACGACACGGATCGTCCCTGTGGTTTACCCAAATAGTCATGTTTCGTCCTTACTAATCAAAAACCTCACTGGCAGTCCTTTATAGAAGGATAAGGTTCACGTTTAGTCCTTTGACTTATTGACCGTCACCTCTCTTCTGTTAACCCCCTCACGTGCCTCCCATGTGAGGGGTATATGGGTCTTTTCCAAAACTAAAGGACCATAAATGATAGTTTAAGTGGACATTTGATGATCTGAGAAAGTAATTAGCCCCTTTTTCGTTTTTCCATTGTTCGTTTTTTTAATAAATAAAAAATCAAAAAGAAGGAAGTGTAGATACAGAGGTATAGAGGCAACGAAGGCGGCTGGGTGATGGTGACGGAGGCTGGCGGTGGCCTGATGTAACACCCCAACCACGGCGGAATGATGAGATGTACAGAAAGTCGAGTATTCAAAACAAAGGATAATAGATATCATTCACCATAGCTTTAGTTGATAAAAATAATTTTACAATGCACAAGCATGTGAACCAATTCCCAAGCACAATACGTCTACCATACTTGGATATTGAGTCCATGAAACAAATTACAAATACATGAGATGATATACTACAATGATCAAGGCGGATTCCATTGCCCGTCACAAGGTTTGATCTTAGACTCCAAAGTGCAATACAAACAATCATGATGCATGTAATTCCTCAAAGCTTACGCTAATTCCTGAAAAGCATGAAGAAAAAGTGTCAACTACAAAAACGTAGTTGGTGAGTGCATAGGTTTACAAATAAATCTCGTTACATATCCATTTCAAAATAGTTGAGAAATCCGTGGTAAATTATAAAGTTCTCATTGGTCACATTTATCGTGAGAGAAAAATATATCAATCGATTAATCATTCATCATACCAAAACCATTTGGTCATCAATACTTCAATATTGCCAAACTCAACAACTTTCAAGATTCCATATAAGGTCCAATACCCAAACCGTATGTTCAATCAAAAATTTCCATCCACAACAATAATAATTTCCATTCCGCCAAAAGGCATAATTCGATGAGTATATGCTTGAGCCACTACTACGACCATTTTACATGTCCCAAACAACATAATATTTCATTTCAGAGCACAAGCTGTCAATCAAGTGCTTTAATCACAATTGGGGTCATGCCATGGAGACGACCAATAATATATAAAGATAGTTAGAGCACCGCTCGGGTCGGACTGGCAATGAAGGTGGCCACCAAGGCAGACCAAACATTCCACCGTTACCTATTTAGTGGGTGAGTGGACGACTCCTAGTTGCGCAACCCTCTAACTACAGGCCTCCACTATCGGAGTTAATAGTAGTGTACCGAAGTATCTCGGTTTGACAGAACTCAAGCTCATCGTATAACTTATAACACATTGAACATACAATATCCCATTTCATAATCATTCTTTCAAGAATCATTTCATATTTATAAAGCCATTTTATTTATCATGCTTTTCACCCCGAAAGTAAAACACATAAAAGAGTTTGAAAGGGGGCTATGACTCACCTTGATATGCCGCATATTATATTCACTTATCCAAAATGGGTACTTCCCATCTATCGTTTCCTTGATCATATATCCGTCATATTCCTCAATCGCATTTCAAGCCAAGACTATCCCTACGATAGGACTAATATACGTAAGTTCCTATCTTAAGCCATCACTAAGAAATGCCACTTTCATTATGTTGCCATAAATTTTGGGATCCAAGTATATTGTTAATATTTGCATCTTTTTGGTTGTAGAGAGTGTTGGTGTAAAAGGGTCACTTTCATTATATATGTAGTTATAAGTTGTTAGAATTTCGGTAACTTGCCTTTGATTATCATGGTTCCCATTGTGTGCTTTGCTTAATTATCATATTTGACATTAGTAACTTCATAATATTAGTATTTATGAATACTTCCTGATTTATGACTATGTATTTAATTTAATATTATTTAATTAATTATTTATTCATTTTCTTGATTTATTAACCAAATAATTCTTTAAAAATACTTTTAAGTACCTCACTTGCCTTTATCATTTGTGGCTAATTATATTTGGGTTATATTCTGATTATTATGCTTTTTTAAACTTAGAATATTGTGATATATATATTTATTTATGTAATTTTTCTATTAATTTAAAAATAGTTATTAATTAGTGATTTTCACTTACTTAATCATTTCTAAATTATATGACATTTGTTCTTTGACTTGAAATGATTTTACTCCAGTAGGTTTTAGTCACTTTCATCATTGGTTGTGATTATTTAACCAATTTCATGATTTATATAATTTATTTATTTATTTATTTATTTACCTTTTTAATTATCATTTAAATTTAATAACTAATAGAAATTCTTAGAAATCACCACATAACTTTTTGGCTAAAAATCCCAGCCCTTTTAGGCAACTTTTATCATGGGAAAAATCATATCAATTCAACCTCTCTTGTGTCTCGCTCATTTTGAGGATTCTAAGCTTATAAATCGTTTACCGAAATAGTGATTTAAGCCTCATTTTTCGAGCAATTCAAATGCGTCAAAATGGATTTTCATCCTTATTTCATTATTTACAGAATGTTCATTATATGTTGGTGTCTTAAGTCGTGATAGTGGTGGTGGTGTGATGTGTGCAAATTAAAGCTTTCGGTTAGTGCTTATATGAACCGAATTAGTGACTTGTAGGCTTGTCTTTGCCATTTAATAACTAAGTTACGTATTATAACTTTTATTTGACATATTCTCAGTAGGTTTATAATACTTTTTGTTACGAGATTGTTGGAGTTGATTAGAGTTGCAATCTAGTGACTTTTAACTTATTTTGTTGTGAAGGACTTTTACTTGAAATTTTCTGTTTTTAACACTTATTTTCATGAAATGTTGAGTAGTCATTTTTGGTTAAGTTGAATTATTTGGACATTGGTGATTTTTGTACAGAGACATATATGTGTCCTATATTTATGTGAATTTTTGCTAAATTTTTAGACATTGTTTACTACCTCTAAAAATTACAAAACCAAAACTGGTCAGAACGAGAGCTGCTGTGCGACTCAGAATATTTTATAAAAGATTTCTATGATGAAGATTTAAGAAAAATCTCCCAATTTTATTTTAAGTTAGGGACACTTTGAACTCAGTTCTCACCAAGTTTAAACTTCTGAAACCTATTAGTTAAGAAATTAAAAATCGTCAAAGTTGACTCAACATTAAGACAAAAATCCAGTTTTGACCACTTTTGGTAGAAAAATCATATCTTGGGTTTGGTTTAGTATTTTTGAGTGATTCCAGTTGGAGGTTAAACTTAACTCTTTTATCTACGACTTTTATTTTGAAAGTTTTACTTGAAACGGCCCTCACATGCTCAGTTTATCCATTCAAAGACAGAAGAATGATTCTGTCAGAAGGTATTTGGGTCCAAACAACTCACCAATGACCATTCTTGCTTTATTAACACTTGAGTTCATCATTTACAAGATTAATACTTTATTTTTATATCTCTCAACATCAAATTTCCAGATTATTATACTTCTTTTAACATATTTTTCACTTAATACAAGTCCATCCATCTCATAATCCAACAACAAGATTCAACTTTCTTAGATCTAACATGCATTCATCCAAATCAACACTTTTCAATACCAATCTTTATAGATCTAACTTTCAACAACATAAAAACATCTTTTTAATGAAAAATCTCACAAATATATTCTTCAAAATATACAAAAACATATAGATCTATGAAAAGGAAAATCACTTTAAAAGCTACTAATCTATAACAACACTTTTGGGTCTTAAACTTGTTGAATCCTTGGATCTTTCTCATAGATTTCGACATGCATGTGCATGAGGAGAAAGATCCTATCAACTTGCCTTCATCAAGTGTATATTACAAAGAAAACAAGAAGAAAACATAAACTTTTGATAAAACCTTTTGAATATAAACAATAACAAGATTTAATCTCGTAAAAAGGATGAAGATTATACCCTCTTGAACTTGGTTTTGATGATGGATTTATGGCAGATTTTTCGTGGCCCTCAAAGCCCCAAATCGACTCCATGCTTCCATCATACATGACTCTAGATGATAGATGATCAATGGGACTTATTATTACATTAGATTAGTTAGATTTGAGCTCTTTGTTGCCTTGTTTGAATCGAAAAAGAGAAGGAAAAAGTGCAGGAAATTAGAGAGAGTTGGAGAGAGTTTTTGGAGTTGTGTATGTGTTTTGCTTGGGAAGAATGAGAGTTGTGAGCCTTCCCAAGGCCTCAATAACCTGAAGGAGGGTGGAGTGAGGTGTGAGGAGCATGTTCATTGGGTGTTTGCATGGGTGGAGTGGTGGCTATTGGTGTAAGGTGTTTGTGAGTGTATGTGTAGTCCAATTTTAAGTCTAGGTTCATTTTAAGGGTTATTTTTGTACTAGTTGTGTAGAGATGGTTATGTTATGCAAATTTCTAATAGTGTTGAGAGTGCAAGAGAGTAAATGGCTAGGTGGATGGTGATTAGTGGATTTTTACAAGAGTTTATGTATATATATATATATATATATATATAATTCATATTTTTTTTTTATAATTATAAGACATTGTATATATATGTGTATCGTGTATGTAAATATATATATATATATATATTTACAAGATTAATACTTTATTAGTACTTTATTTTATATCTCAACATCAAATTTCCAGATTATTATACTTCTTTTAACATATTTTTCACTTAATACAAGTCCATCCATCTCATAATCCAACAACAAGATTCAACTTTCTTAGATCTAACATGCATTCATCCAAATCAACACTTTTCAATACCAATCTTTATAGATCTAACTTTCAACAACATAAAAACATCTTTTTAATGAAAAATCTCAGAAATATATTCTTCAAAATATACAAAAACATATAGATCTATGAAAGGAAAATCACTTTAAAAGCTACTAATCTATAACAACACTTTTGGGTCTTAAACTTGTTGAATCCTTGGATCTTTCTCATAGATTTCGACATGCATGTGCATGAGGAGAAAGATCCTATCAACTTGCCTTCATCAAGTGTATATTACAAAGAAAACAAGAAGAAAACATAAACTTTTGATAAAACCTTTTGAATATAAACAATAACAAGATTTAATCTCGTAAAAAGGATGAAGATTATACCCTCTTGAACTTGGTTTTGATGATGGATTTATGGCAGATTTTTCGTGGCCCTCAAAGCCCCAAATCGACTCCATGCTTCCATCATACATGACTCTAGATGATAGATGATCAATGGGACTTATTATTACATTAGATTAGTTAGATTTGAGCTCTTTGTTGCCTTGTTTGAATCGAAAAAGAGAAGGAAAAAGTGCAGGAAATTAGAGAGAGTTGGAGAGAGTTTTTGGAGTTGTGTATGTGTTTTGCTTGGGAAGAATGAGAGTTGTGAGCCTTCCCAAGGCCTCAATAACCTGAAGGAGGGTGGAGTGAGGTGTGAGGAGCATGTTCATTGGGTGTTTGCATGGGTGGAGTGGTGGCTATTGGTGTAAGGTGTTTGTGAGTGTATGTGTAGTCCAATTTTAAGTCTAGGTTCATTTTAAGGGTTATTTTTGTACTAGTTGTGTAGAGATGGTTATGTTATGCAAATTTCTAATAGTGTTGAGAGTGCAAGAGAGTAAATGGCTAGGTGGATGGTGATTGGTGGATTTTTACAAGAGTTTATGTATATATATATATATATATATTTATATATATTTATTTTTTTATTTTTATAATTATAAGACATTGTATATATATTTGTAAGATATATATATATATTATATATATATATATATTATATATATATATATATATATATATTATATATATATATTATATATATATATATATATATTATATATATATATATATTATATATATATATTATATATATATATATATTATATATATATATATATTATAGATCTGTGTTTTATATACATTTCAGAGGTTGAGTTTATATATAGATGTTGATATTGATATAGATATGGAGTTATATTTGTTTGGAGTTGTATGTGTTTGTATGTATATTGTTGTTGCTTTTGTTCTTGATAGTGATTTTTATTCCTCGTTAATATTATTGAATCAGATATAAAAATTAGTATTTGTAGATATATTAATGAATCTGGGTAAAATGAATATGTATGTAACTATCTTTATAGTTGCTTCAAAAGATAATTATGTTTGTATGAAGAAGTAAAAGAAAGGAGGAAAGAAGCAGAAAGAAGAAAGTATCATTGATAGTCCTTTACGGTTGAAATGACCAAATTACCCTCGCGTGTGAGGCACGTGAAGGGGTTAACGAAGGAGAGATAACGGTCAACAAGTCAAAGGACTAAACACGAACCTTATCCTCCTATAAAGGACTGTCAGTGAGGTTTTTGATTAGTAAGGACGAAACGTGACTATTTGGGTAAACCACAGGGACGATTCGTGTCGTTTACTCTCTAGAAAAATTGAAAAACAGAGGTTGATCTATCATCACGTCTTATGGTTTTGTGAAAGGTTTTGTGAGGCTTAAAAGAAAAATTTTAAAACGAGGCATTATACTGTGTATACAGCATAGTACTATAGTGTCATAAAATTATAGGGTATGGTATTTTATAATGCTTTTTTAATTATTATTTTTTTTTGAAACCATTTTATTTTTAAAATTTTCTTCTCTTGCTTAATTGGGTGGCGTAGTGACGCGACTAAGTATTCAATAAATTCCAAAAATGGATAGCCCCGGGTACAAACCTACCCCCATTACGGGTATCATTTTTTAAATATACATCACTAAAGAAGTTGGATGTTCATGTTGGATGAACTAAATTATGAGATAGCAAAACACCATATAATATGACAATGGATAGCTCTGGGTACAACCCTACCCCCATTATGAGTGATCTATATACTATCATTTTTCAAATATAAATCACCAAACATATTTCATATTGTACGATACAATAACTTAAAACATATTCGGTGGTGTACGATTAAAAAATGGTAGTGTACGGATCATCAGTAATCACATTTTTTGTTTGTGCTACGAATGTGAGGAAAAAATAAGAATACCGCTTATTGGGTAGTAAGCATTCATATTTTAAAATTTCATCGGTACGAGTTCTCTCATTTTACGTTAAACTTGGGTGTTTAACATAAAAAAATCGGGTCATATCAAATTTTGGTATGCCTGCCACCAAGAATGTTAATATGTTTTAGTACACGAAAGCCATATGGTTTTGTTGCATAAAAGGAAAGCCGGTGGAAGGACGGTGTGGTGTTTGTGTCTTATTTGAAGTTTAAAAAGCTAACCCCCAAAAAGCAGAGATGAGTGAGTGGTGGGTCATATATCATGGTATCAAAGAGCCTCCTACGGTCAATAATGGTTGAATGTTACACGCTCCTTTCTTTCTTTCTTTCTGTAAAAGTTGAAACCACCCCCATTTTATCTTCAAATTCACATTTTGCATTTTTTCCAAGAAAAACATGATGGAGGACATCATTATAAATCCATCTTTGTCAAAAGGAAACTATGTAGAAGCAAACTCTCTTGTTGATTTTAGTTGAAATGTTGCTTTCGTCAAAGAAAAGATTAATTAACCAATGAAAATTTGCTAAGCGATTTGATTGTTCATATATAGCGTCGGTTAGATATTAATTTATATACTTTCGTTATTAAATGCAAACAAGGATCACAGAATAAGGATGTTTATATTTTACTCTTTTAGGTAGAACTGTCACATATGCAAATATATTGGTTTTTGAAGTTCATGCGATAGCCAACAAAGTTTGTATATATCTTAGAAGTTTGATAGTATTTGTTTCCACGTGACTTAAAAAAATACTCGCATGATAAATCCAAAAAAATATTTGTAGCAAAAAGATAGAGTGACCGCCAACCTAATCAGCCGCATAATCGGCTACCAATACGTGAGGTTTAACCAGGACATTGTACAGTTTAACCAGGAAACGTGAGGTTTAACCAGGACATTGTACAGTTTAACCAGGAAACTAATGTGTCCAGAAAGGATTAAGGATCAAACCATAGACTTCTGACAAGGGCTTTTCAACTTGATCAAATCCTTGCTTGTTTTTACACATGATAGTATGATACACATAAGTGAAAATATAATAGCAGAGTACAAGTAATACATCTGTTCACGTATTCATAGTTTGGAAATGCCACTTCTGCAAATTTTCTGGTGCATTGCCACAATTAACTAAAGGGTTAAATACCAGAATGTAACCAACTATTACCAAATGTCTATAGTACGAACGAACGTTTTTGGACATGACAACTTAGTAAATTGTCCAAATCATGTAACATCGTATACATGGCAACCCATATGAGCTTGTGCGAGTTTTTGACTAGTCGGTTACATTATTTGAACATTGTCAACATACAATGTCCAAAACCTGAGTTTGTTCCTACTATAGACATTGAGTCATACTTACATTCCGGGATACTTAACCGTTAACTAAAACCCATTTATGCACATGTGAATGTCAGGTCTATGACTTTGGGGTATTCTATCAGAGTTGGAATCTCACCTTTTACATTTTGTAGGGGGTGGATTAGAGGGTTTACATAAAATAAAAAAAAATAAAATAAAAAAGTTAATAAGGTAAAACATTTACCCAAAACCTGATAGATTCTTGAAAAATGTACATGACGCAGCTGAAAGAGACCATAATGTTGGGTTCAAATGAACCAATTTGCTAGGACAAGAAGTTAACTGGGAACCTTGGTAACAATGTAACACTACAAACAATTCAATAATAATCAAAATTGGACGAATACGAGCTACTGTGTAAGTGAAATCTATAACCTCATGCACCAAATCGGGCATAGTATCGAATGAATGTGTCTAGAATGAATAAATATAAGGCCTAATAAGCTATACAGAGATAAGACCCACGTATCCAGCATATAGCATCAATATACATGATATAATGTATGCACCTGCAACAATGACAGGTTCCTTTATCCCACATGATTCAAGGTGGTAATGCAAGGGAACCACCTTAAACAAACGTCGCCCAATTCCATGCAACCGCTTCGTGGTCTTGAAATATGATACCTACCAAAAACAAATCAGATTAGAATGCAGTTGAACTATGTAATAGCTAGACATGCTTTTGCTCAATCATAAAATGTAGATGTTGCAGAATGAGTAGGCTTTCTACAACGTTCAAAACAGATTAGGCCAACGTAACACTAAAGTTTTTTTCAACTACAAATAGTTATTAGAACTTCGAGAAAATTTACATTTTGGTAGTTACATGTTTTGTCCGTTTAGGTCAATTTGGACTGACTTCTAAAGCCTAATTTATAGTAATATAACTGCTCAGATGTTTGGACTACTTGTTAGTTATTACAGGTATCTTTTGTCATGTCACCTACTTTATAATACAACTCACAATGGTAACACTTGCATGCCTTTTATTCTTATAATCTGGTCAAATGAAATTGTGGCGGGCAACCGGGCACTATTTTCGAATACAGATACACACACACACTCTAACACTTGCATGCCTTATATTCTTATAATCTTATTACAAATACAATTGCCAAGAAATCTCTCTACCTAACTTAGAGGTATTATTGTCTACATCTCACCCCCCCCCCCCCCCCCCGGTTACACTGCCTTTGACGGGATTGGGTATTATTGTCTTTGGTCAACTGAAACTATTATTACTTGATGGGCATAAAAAAAAAGCTATAATTACCATTTAATGACATTTACCCAAGATTAAGATATTAAAGTCAGCTATATATCAAAAAAAATAAAAAAAATGTAGCCAACATGATTAATTTAGCCAATGTGCTTCATGATTTTGGCCAAATATATGAAAAAATTATGGCAAATGTTGCAAGAAATACTTTATAAAAGAAAAATGACTTGAACAATGAATTTGTGCCGCGAGTGGCCAAAATAACAGAATTATTGGGCATATTTCTAATTTCATTTATGCACCTCCATAGGCTATATTACCATGTTGGCTACATTTTTTTATACTTATTTTTATCAATATATAGCTGGCTTTTATAGTTAAATTTAGGGTAAATGTCATTAAACATAACCCTAACAAACCCATTCTTCAAAAATTAGATAAAAATAACATGCCAAATAAATATATAAAAGCATCATAGCAACTGATACCTGCAATATAACAGATAGTGCTTCCAATATAATGACTCCAGACGAAATAAGTAACGGAAAGAACATTCCTGTAGAAGCTGCCATTGCAGCCAGTGCTCCACCCAACGCCAAAGCTCCAGTATCACCCATAAATACAGAAGCCTTGTACCGGTTATGAAAAAGGAAACCAACACAAGCTCCTGCCATTGATGCTCCAAACACAGCAAGATCTGAACATATTGGAAGAGCAGAACGGTAGATCTCATTTGAATCTTCGGAAAAAATTTCACGACTCTAAAACAACTCTAAAAAATAACATAGTGTACTAACCAGAACATATTGGAAGAACTGCAATGGACATGCCAATAAAAGAAAGAGCAGCAGTTCCTCCCGCTAATCCATCAAGACCATCAGTTAGCTCCACTCCATTTGTCATTGACACAAAACCTAATACAGTCAATAATAAATAAGAACTTCCCATGCATATCAGGCCCAATGGTAGGGGTAGAGGCACCACCATTTTACTGCACAAAAAGAAGCAACATATATTTTAGGTGCCAAAGTGTAAGATTTAAACATTCAATGTCCAAAGAGTAAGAGGACTTATAGTTATCCACCAATTACTTTAGCATATTTATTATTCATATACTCATTTACATATACTCATTTGTTAATTTCTTGGAAACTTGGATTTTTGTGTTTCAAATTCAACGTAGATGCTGATAAAATGGCAGGCAAGGGGCTTTTGAGTTCACATGATTTTAATATATATTTGCTCATTTCATGTTTAATCACAACAGATTTCAGAACATCATTATTTTACTAACAATAAATAAATAGCTTAAAATATATTTGGATTTACTCTAATAAATATACCGGATTTCAGATAGACAAAAACTTTTTAAAAAGTCAAAAGGATGACCTCTCTCCATGTATGTCATCATGCAGACATGGGGAACAATTAATTTTGTAGACTATGTTTTATCTTTGATTCACATATTGTTAGAATAAAATGTCCAGCTAGTAACAACTTGGACATTAATCTACTTATCGGGAAGATGTTGGCAAACACAGGAGCATAAAAGTTTCATAACACGTTTAAAATCCAGAATGAGAAGAAAATTATAACATTATAGGATTTCACTGCAAGATTGACATCTAAGTTAGTTACCATGAAAATGGTTACAAGAAAGTATACATGCTGTATGGTGAAGATATATTCCTGGTACATAACCAAAAATAGAACAATGTTCCAACAGCTACCTGTGCAATAAAGATCAAGTAAGAGCTAACTTCAAGATCTCCCACTGTGAGGAGCAGATAAGCCATATAATGAGAAAAGTTAGTATAGGAGGCAAGATGGCCAGACCAAACCAATTAGGTAACGGGTTGAAATGGGTTTAGCTTAGCCGAGAAACACCTTTGTACTTATAGAATAACTAATGCGTTGATTATGATTATGATTACGATAAAAATATTATTAGTTTACCACAATAATTATTCGAAACTTAACAACATATCAACACTTTAAAAGGCTGTTTGCTGTCATGGTTGCAAAACTTGGCCGGTAACTCGGACTTGACTAGGGACTCAGCAACCAAAAGGGACGAGTTAGCTAAACCCAGTTAATGGGTAAACCTCGGGATCAACGCCGGTAAAAAGTCAGCTTACGTGGGTAAAGCTCATCCAACTCGGGTCAACTCTTAAAACTTTCTTTTAAATAAACTTTAAATTTTTTTAAATAACTTTTTAGTAACATTATCACTTTATCGTTTTATTTTTGTTTTTTACGAAGATATTGTTTGTGTTTGTCACTAACTTTTCTGTTAATCTGTTTAATCTATCAAATAATATTTATATTTTTGTACTATGTTTATGTTATTAAACAATTTTGATTTAAGTTTGAAGTGTGTAGTGGATTTCTAATTTTCTATTCCATATAATTTCCAAAATTATTATTTTAATAATTAAAAATCCAATCAGGGTACCCCCAAGCAAGTCCGAGTCACCAAAAACTTGTGTCTCGCCCCCTCTCCAAGCCAAGTTCGAGTCAAGAGTTCCCCAACCTTGTAAACATTGACTATGGGAAACTTTGAACACATCTGACCCGTTGCCCTCTCAGCTAAATTTCTTGGTTTGACCCACTTGACCAGGCTAAGTTGCCACCTATAAAGATTAGTAATAGCTTTTACCTCGAACAGAATTCTTATCCACGGAGATAACCCGATCTTCCTCCTTTTCACCAGAATTAAAAAGTCATCTATTAGTCCAATTGTGGCAAATGCTAAAGTTGCTATAGATGCTCCTGAAACTTCTGTAGAAGAAAATCCAACTAATACTTCAGCCACAACTACTCCGATTGGTATAAGAAACAATCCGCCCATCGTGACAGTTCCCTTCTTAGAGGAGTGCCTTGCTGGCCATTTGCTAATAATCATTTGCATCTTTGAAATTCGGAACAACGGAACACATATATAGCCAGCGAAAGACACTAAGATTGCAGACGCTGTAAAAGGGAATATCAAGTGAAATGGTGGTAAAGGAAGCCTAACTATCCTCCATGCGTGTGAATCCAAGAGTAGTAGAAGCATTGTCAAAAAGGTAACAAGCCCTATATTGATTAAAATTCCGTACTTAATTCTGCAATGCAAAAGTGGTAGATGTAAGTCTGTCCCTATTAACTTGTATACTTAGATGGAGGAAATTACTTGTAGAATGACATACTCAAAAATTTGATAGCAGGACTATGAAGTATCTCACCTGCTTCTCTTCCTGGATCTACCCATCATTGCCAGCCTTTGAGCAGCCGTTGTCAAGGAATCATCAGGCTGACGACGCTCACTTGATGTTGGAATATCAACATCAGTGATTGGATTTAATATAATATCTCCATCACTTTCTTCACCTTCACTTGACGAGAAGGTGTATCCAACAGAACCATCACTGTCAGCTCTATCATCTAGTGGAAAACTAGACATGTCCTATAAAATAAAAATAATTAGAAAATATAAAGCCTTGATATATACACCCACGCACAGAAGAATAATTTATTGCATAATCTATTTTTATAAATGTGCTTCACCCAGTGAAAAAATTAATGCACTGTAGAGAGGGGGATGTTGTACACAGACTTGCATTTTGATTTATGATTTTTTGGGTAATGGCATTACCCCTGTAAATCATAATTTATGATTGCTTACATATAAATGGTATTGTAATTGGCCTAAAGAAGCAGTTTTGGTTTCCATCTACTTCCACGACTATGCTTAAGTCTATAAGCATTCGTATTTTTCATATTGACTTATGGCCTTACCAGTGAGAATCGATTTTCATCAAGTAATCAGAGCAACCAATATTTCGGGACTTCACATTTCTTGTGTTATATATTGATGGAAGAAGGATATCTAAAAGCCATTTCCACTAGTATTATTATAAATAATTTAGAAATCTGAAAGGTCGACTTGAATGCGCTAAAGCCAGATTTGAATTGTTTGTTGACATGGGTTATGATTCTTACAACTAAATACTTCAACTTATGATGTTTAGAACTCTTGACCTCCAATTCACCAACTAGATCACATCAATCAATAATTGTAATAACACATGGTTTTTGAGTATAAAATCTAGACACATTGCATCTAGCGTAGTATTATCAACTATCATTTGTTCAATATCTCTCCCAATCCATGAAAGGCTCGTGTCTTGCCAACACTATAAAGATTCTTGGTTGTGTTCTAACAGTATTCCATACTAGTTACATGTTTCAGCCTACGGCAAGTTAAAGAATCTTGGTGATGTCATGTAAATAGGAGGCATATCTTGTCAGCATAAGTACACTGATTTTCATTGCCATTAAGACATCCTTCTTGTGTGGATACAAAGACGCCTAAACTTGAGTTTTCCTCCATAGGACTATTAATTGTGATGGTACTAATTTCAGTAGTTCATTTCTGAACGTTGTATCCAAGTGTAGCTTACTTAGGTGTAAACTATCATCCTCG
Source organism: Erigeron breviscapus (assembly GCA_034093135.1). NCBI lineage: Eukaryota > Viridiplantae > Streptophyta > Magnoliopsida > Asterales > Asteraceae > Erigeron > Erigeron breviscapus. The sequence continues at coordinate 75,294,340 of CM067171.1, read as the reverse complement.
GTGTCAATATATTTTGGGCAAGCATAGGATACTAAACTTATAAAACCTCAACATAAATGTACGGCAAAAACTCAATTCAAATATATAAAAAATAAACAATAGAAAAAACAAAGATTTAACATGGGTATGTCCGATCGGTGTGATTGGTTTTATCCACAGGCACAAACCCGGATATCTAATTCAATTTTTTATACACTTGCTACAAAGATTATAGCCCTGCAATCCAAAAACACAAAGGAAACCTATTGTTGATGTAGGTGAAAACATCATAAATGATTATTTCTCCTCAATATATATGAATTTGATTTTGGTGTTGGATTTGGCCGAAATGCACATGGTTACTCAAAAACATGCCAACGGTGAAAACTCATAGCATCACTCCTTCACCATGCCCAGTGGTCCTTTCGGCCATTCAGGATCGTTTAAGGGGCCCAAAATGGCGTTTTAAATATTCATGTTTCTTATTTTTGAACTTTTAGATTTGTTTAGATTTTGACATTTTGTTTCCTCAATCTGTTTCGGATAAGAACTGTATAGCTCCCTTCCCAAAGTATTTGCCTATTTAAATACCCTTGGAATTAGGGTATTGCAACAATTTTTGCTTTTGACAAATAATATAAATTTGTGAACCCCCTATAGGATTCCAATTTGTTTAGCTCTTAAATTCGTATTTGATCTGCAAGGTCATCCAATCATATTGTCTATACAAAGAGGGCAGGGGCGGGTCTAATCCCTTTAAACTTTCGCATTGGTTTTTGTCACATTGCAATACGGGTGGGGGTTATAACTCCATTATTAAGATCTCATATACTAAGTTATAGTTAATGTCACAAGCAAGCCAAGTTAAATCACCTAATTGATAAACATATTCAAGTAATTCGATTATGATGAATATGTATGCATTCCTCCATACAATAGACGTATCAATATACAAAGTCAAATCAAATATCATATATCTATCTGTCTTTCATAATGTTTAAAATAAGAAGAAGAAAAAGAAGGAGAAGAAGATATACATACCCAATCCATGGAAGCAATAGTAAGAAGAAATCTTTGTCTTTTAATAGACGGCCCTCCATACCCATATCTCTTACTAATTCTCGATGATGATGACAATGATGCGGATAACTGTAACAAATACTAATAATTAAATAAGATAGTATATAGGGTGGTTTTTCAGTGAGAACACCCTTAAATTGAGAACACGGTGAGAACACTAAAAACTTCATTTTGATGCATTAAAAGTCCATAAAACCAACATAGTGTATAACTAATTATCATTATTTAAGTGTTTAACAACACATTGATCCGTTAGTTTATGGACTTTTAATGCATCAAAATGAAGTTTTTAAGTGTTCTCACCGTGTTCTCATTTTAATCATTTTAAGGTTGGATGTATTGGATTGGCAACCCTATATATATATATATATATATATTATGTATAACAATAATATTATAATAAAAGAAGAATGTGTGATTGAATTTAGAAAGATGTACCTTGAAGTAGTAATGAAAATTGGGAGGAAATGTTAAATTAGTGTTTAGTTGATGACTAGGAGATGGTATGAATCTGGGGAAATTAACAGATGAACAACAACAGCAGCAGTTACTATAACAACAACACCAAGAAGAAGAAGTAGGAGATCGGATCATTATTATTATTGATATTTATTTTTATCTATTATTTTTAATATTGAAAGAGTGATAGCAGAAGCATATGATGATATATGTGGTGGTGTTATATCTGGAAAGAAATTAAAAAAAAAAATATGGAGAGAGGGGATACGACCCCCGCCCCAGATGGGTTGCTTTGGGGTTATCGACGATGGGAGGGGGCATATGCAGTTCCCAAATTTAGAATCATCAAAATTCCACCTGCTATCACAAACTTTTACGAGTCAACTCAATTTTTCGCAAAAACGAGACCACTTTTTATTATAAAATATATATATATATAATATATCTCTCACCTTACCAACGAGCCGACAGCTGATGGCTGTTGGTCACGACTACTACAAAAAAGCTCCAATGAAGATGAATATTTCACATGGAGGAGTGTGCATCTTTATGTTGGGTGTTCTTCTGTCGTGCGACCCGGCGGCTTTTGTGCGACCTGTGGCCCACGCCTCTAGTCCTATTCCGGGTGCAAAGCCTCTTCAATCAATAAAGACCTCTTTCTTTCTCCCCCATTTCTCATTTTGTTGATTGAAAGAGAATAAGCGCTATCCATTGAGTAAAGTAAAGGGAGGGTTTTTTACAGACAAATGTGCACATGAAGAAGGGGAGAGATTAAGTGCCTAGCCTTAGATGGAGCAAAGCAGACTGAGGGCATTAACTGATGAGATCCGATTCCTTCGCTTTCTGTGGCATTGTTGTTGAGCTAACTCTCAAGCGGAAATATCATAAGAGAGAGAAGAATTCACTACGCGAAAGAACGGAAAAGGAGTTCGAGTGTGATGGTCCCCCGGAACCTGAATTGGAAGGGATTATTTCCCCACCCGACGGATTCACCATATTGGCTCCGATCCCCTCTTTACTTTTGTTCTTCCCCCCGATTTTTGCCCTATCACCAGTGGTTACTCCCGATCCGAAGCACCCCTTTTCCATTCATAGAGAGATCCAATCGTCAAAATCAATAAAAAATCAAAATATTAATGATTAGAGACATATTTGTTATTTACTCTAATTTTTTCTCTTCTTCCTTCCGAAACCTCTGCCTTTTTTGTTTGACTATTTTTATTTTTCCTCTTTATACTAATGATGAGTACAGAACGTGAATAAAAATAAAAAAACAAACAAAATCCAGAAAGTGAAAAACAAACAAAAAACAGAACATATGTGGATTAAGCAAAGTGATGAATGATGATGCACAACCATAATATAATAAAATCGTTGACGCACAACTTTTGATACACAGCCATTGAAGCACAGTCGTTGTTACACGACTGTTGATGCACGGCTGTTTAGCCATCTTCAACCCCGAACATATATTATCAAGATTGCAACTGATGCACATTGATACATTTCGATTAATTTTGATGATCATGATTCACATTGATGCCATAATACCACCAGAAACTGATGCACCATGATTAACTTTGATGACCCATTTTCCAAATCTAAATTCATATACATTGCATCTTCATACAAACCAAATCACAAACAATATGATGTACCGTGGCTCCTTATCAGTTATAGAATTAAATGGTTCAACTTTCCATTCATCATTTTCTATTTCAAACAATAATAAACACAAAATTATTCAGCAATACTAAAAAAGAAACTATATAAAAAAAACAAAAACAATAAATTAAAAAAATAAATAAAAAATAAGACATGATTGAAGAAGATTATCAACAACAGTTGAGAGACAGAGAGAGAGTGATAAAGTATGAATTTGGTGGTGCTCCGATGAGCGGGCGGCAGCAATGGTTTCCATGCTAGCCATCTTCATCATCACATGTATTTGATATTAGAGTAAATTACAAATTTGGTCCCTGTCGTGGGTCAAAAATTACCGTTTTCGTCCCTACCTTTCATATATTACCGTTTTGGTCCAAAAAACTTTGGTCCGTCAACGCTTTTGGTCCAATTCTCTAAACGGACGTTAAACACCCATCACGTGATCTGCACGTGATGGGTATTTTAGTCTTTTCATTACCACAGGGACGAAAACGGTAATTTTTGACCCACGACAGAGACCAAAATTGTAATTTACTCTTTATATATATTCCTTTAGTCATCATCAATTCACATCAGACTCTTTCTATTAATCATATCTCATTCTTAATCTTCTTTTAGATTGCCACACCATCTCAACAACATAACACTCCCACAGTGACACTCACATGACAAACGGATCTATGGTGGTGGTAGTTTGTTATTCTTTCTTAAACGGCGGCGGATCTGTGGTGGTGGTACTTTGTTTCTTCTTTCCGAAACAGGTGGTGCGTGGCCAAAAACTCCGACGACGGAAGAACGTCGCAGATGAAAACTTTAAGTTAATTGGGGTTTCAATTTCTTGCTGGTGCGATTCCAAAGTATGATGAATCTTCTAAGTGATATGCTGTCCAGAAGGTGTATTGACAAAGACGACAACAGTGGCCGGGAAGTTTGTTTTTAGTTTCCTGGATATGTATTTTTTGGAAGGACGATTGGGTTTAAAATTTCAATCTTGAGGAACTTTTGATAGGCAATTTCATCTTTAATCTCGTAAAAATATAAAGATTGGTGAGAAAGTAGATGGGTGGATGATAATTGGGAATGGAAGTCGGATTAGACAATAGAAATCAGGGAATAAAAGAACTCATCATGAGTTAAATTAGGGAAAGAATTATATATCTTTCAGGTTGATATTCAAATTAATCATAAAGGTTAAGTGGTTTTAACAAATAATCAACTCTAAGTTTGGAAGGCAATGGTGTGGACTATATTTTATATTTACTCCGACAGCCCATAATACTTGGAAAGTTGAAGATTAGGGGGAGGCCTGAAGGCTGTTCATTATATTTATTATATCTGGGTTTTGTATTTGTGTTAACATCTATACTTGATGTTATATATGTGTTTGATAATTATATTTGGAGTTTTTGGTTGTTTTTTGTGTCCATATAGATTTGGTTTCGATGGGTTGGAAATTTGGTGGTCAAAGATGTTCACCGGAAAAAATAGAGTTGTCGGAGGAAGAAGTTTGTCGGGACCGGAATTTAAAAATCACCATATTTCTATGAAATGTAGTGAACTATGTCTTAATAATTGTCTTAATAATGTCTATTTAAAAATCACCATATCTCGATCTCTTATTTTTTTTTTCCAATTGTTTGTATTTAAAATAATTAGTATAATAAATAGCGAAGAATTTGGGTTTAAAATAAAATAAAGAGTAAATTACAATTTTGGTCCCTGTCGTGGGTCAAAAATTACCGTTTTCGTCCCTATGCTAATGAAAAGACTAAAATACCCATCACGTGCAGATCACGTGATGGGTGTTTAACGTCCGTTTAGAGAATTGGACCAAAAGCGTTGACGGAGCAAAGTTTTTTGGACCAAAACGGTAATATATGAAAGGTAGGGACGAAAACGGTAATTTTTGACCCACGACAGGGACCAAATTTGTAATTTACTCTTGTTTAATAATAAAGATAATAAGAGTTTATTATATAAAAAAGAGAGAGAAGAGAGAAAAATTTAAAGATGAAATATGAGAACGGAATGGACGGATATGAACTTGAGATGCATGTGTTGGGATAAGGAGATGAGAAAAAAGAGGATTAATTTGATAAGAAAATCTGGTAGAGATTTTTTTTTTCGAACAGTAAATCTGGTAGAGATATTTTAATATAACTAAGGCTGGCAAATCGTGTCTTAACAGGTCTTAACAAGTTCGGTGCGCACAAAATTCTCAGCTTTCAAACATGAAAACGACTCATTTAACACTTGTCTTTGATGATTTGAGCGTGACAGTTATTCGTTTTATGTATCAAAAAAGTTAAATGTTGAACTTTAAAATATTAAAAACAAATATTTTTAAAAATAGAAAAAGTTGCATAGTACATTTTTTGCTTAACAGTTACTTTAACAGGTCTTAACAGGTACCCAATTGCCAGCCTTAATTATACCATAATAGCCATATTATTATAATTATTAATTAATGAAAATTTTAAGACACATGTCAATCTCACAATGTGTCTTACTTGTTTTACAATAATAAGTGTTTTATTTTACCCTTTACCTATATATACAAGCATGGTACCCGCGCAATGCGGCGGCGAGCCGGCGATGACAATGGTGTGATGGCGGCGACGGATGGTGACGGTGGTGGCGGCATCAATTGGTGTAGGTAAAGGTATTTGATTTAAAGGGGGTAGTAGAGATATTTTATAATATAATGGACTAATGGTGTAATTTAATATTAAGGGTTGATGGTGATTTAATTCATTAAGGGTATTTTGGTCAATTCGCATGTCCCATTTTTGTAAACTTTCAACATGGGGGTTATAATTTTTATATAGTAGTATAGATATATAGGAAGGGTTATTTAATAACTAATAAAAAAAAGAGCTCAAGAACGATTCTGGACCACACATTCTTTCTCTCGTTCTCTCTCTTCAATTAAATAATAAAATTCATCCAAATCATTCAAAATGCTTTATCTCACAAACCGTAAATCGTTAGACGAATCAAAAAGCATGGGTAGTCTTAAAATTTCATCCTCTTTCATTAGAGATCCAATTCGATATACTTTTAACGACTTTTTAATTTTCGTTTTTTCCCCCTTGTACTTGTGTACCTACACATGTGTGGGATCATTGTTTTCACATGTAAATTAGTGAATGAACATATGCACACAACAATGAAGGTTAAGGGCGGAGCCCGTTAATCCATGGCGGAGCCATGGTGGCCAAGGGCGGAGCCATAGCGCCTAAGGGCGGAGCCCGTTAGGTAGATCACCCATCACCGGTCACCCCCTATGACCTATCACCCTCTGACCTATCACCTATGACCTATCACACTATGACCTATCACCCTCAATGACCTATCACCCCCACCAGCTTTGGTTTATGAATATCCTTAAGGGCGAAGCCCGCTCCGAATCATAATTTTTGTTCAACCTACACATGTGTAAGTTATGTGTAAGTACCAAAAAGAAAACGAAAATTAAAAAGTCGTCAAAAGTATATCGAATTGGATCTCTAATGAAAGAGGACGAAATTGTAAGACTACCCATGCTTTTTGTGTCGTCAAACCGTTTACGGTTTATGAGATAAAACATTTTGAATGATTTGGATGCATTTCCATATTTAATTGAAGAGAGAGAAAGAGAGAAAGAATGTGTGGTCCAGAATGGTTCTTGAGTTTTTTTTTTTATGAGTTCTCAAAATAACTCACCCCTATATATATATATATATATATATTATTGTATATATTTATATATATAGATATAGATAACATAAAAACAACCTTTACTATCATAAATAAAAAGTCAATTTTTTATAGGGTAAATTACACTTTTGGTCCCTGAACTTGGCACGTTTTTCACTTTTAGTCACTAAACTTCAAAAATTGCAAATTATACACTAAACTTGTCACTTTTTTTCACTTTTGGTCACCGCGTCAACTTTGTTACCTTTCCTCCGTTAACTTGCTCAGATTCGTTAGTTTTTTTTTTCCAGTTTTTGTCCTTTTCATTTATTCCATTTTTAAAAGTGATAATTGAAAACTCAATCCATTTATATGATTTATTACAAATTTATATAACACAAACAAAAATATTTACGGTTAAATCATAAGGCGTTATGAAGAAAAAAATCTAGAACACGTTACTCCGGATAACCGTTACAATATCTTAATAAAATGAATTAAGGAAAACTATATAAATTTATATAACACAAACAAAAATATTTACGGTTAAAGTAGACATAAGAAGACTAAAAAATTCAAACAAAGGCACTAAAAAAAATCTAACTTTATAAACAAAAATTTCAACTAACAATTATTTCATTGTCGTTTAAAAACAAAATCAATTATTTCATCTAATCAAACTATTTTATAATCAATAAAGTAGTAAACTGTAAACATAAAAAAAAACTGTTTCAAAACCCCTCACAAATGAATATGTATTTTCACTAATCGAACAAAACAATATCTAAGACTTGAAGTTAGGCCGATTATCACTTTTAATAATGGAATAAATGGAAAGGACGAAAAGTGAAAAAAAAACTAACGAACCTGGGCAAGTTAACGGAGGAAAGGTAACAAAGCTGACGCGGTGACCAAAAGTGAAAAAAAGTGGCAAGTTTAGTGTATAATTTGCAATTTTTGAAGTTTAGTGACTAAAAGTGAAAAACGTGCCAAGTTCAGGGACCAAAAGTGTAATTTACCCTTTTTTATAATTTATGATAAAATGAAAAATTATCTAATAGATTTCCTCTAGATTTTCAACATTAAACTTAAATTTTCAATATTGATTTTAAGTTTCAACATTTACTTTCCCAAAATGCCCTCTTATCTATTCTATATTTACCTAAAATAACTATAATACTTTTCTCTCTCCTCAAATCTCAACCAATCATTTATTTTTTCTCTCCTCCATAAATCATTTTATTCTTCTAATTCATTCAAAATCTTTTATCTCAAAAACCGTACATCGATAAATTATAAAAATTATATGAGTGTTCTTAAAATTTCATGCTCATCGTAACACCCGTCATTTTAAAAACCTGGATTTCAAAAACTTTTGCCAAACGGCGTTTAAAACATAGCGGAAAAGGATCACTTAAAAACTGCTCCATCCGTAACGGATGGTACCTTTCATTAAAGTTTGGTGTTACTAATAGCATCATCGTAATAGTCAAAGTAAAATCCAAGTTATGGCACTAACATAATTGCCATCAAATCTACAAGAGACATAAATCATAAATAAAGTAGCCGAACATATGGCTATAGGTAAAGTCTAATCATAGGGAGACTAATGCTAATCTTCCTTTATTCTTCTACCCATCTCACGATCCACGCACTTCACTAGCTTATACCTGCTTATCCTGAAGGACACAACATTTTCATAAAAAGCAAGTGTTAGCTAATAAAATTAGCTAAGTAAGATACACACATTTTGATAAAACGTTCTTCATTTTACTTTCATAAAACTTCGTCATATTTTACTTATCAAAACGTAACCACATTACATATCATCCACAACAATCATAGATCAACTCATACTCCCCTTTTCCCACATTGCATCACATTTCATTTCATATCAACATATACATCTTATCATCATATACCCAAATCTTAATCAATATCTTATATCATATCAACATAGACTTACTACTAAACGTAACTTCATATCATATCTTGGCATATCACACATAAACTTGTCACACGTATTCATATTAGTACATATTCTCACGTCACATTGTGATCTCACAACGTAAAGCACATATACTTCTTTCACACATATCTTATTATCAACTTATTCAGCTTAATCAAATTCATCTCACGTCTTACATATCACACATAAACATATCGCACATATATGTATAGCACATGTAAGATATATACTCCTAATTGTGCCTATGCATCGTTCTTATCACACGTCTCAACACATCTTATTAAATCCCACATCACATTGTAATCTCACGTCTTAAATTACATGTACATCTTTCTCACGTATTCTTATAATTATCTTAATCAACTTATTCCCACATCTTACATCTTTAATTAGTTTACATATTACGCACTAGCTTTACAACTAGCACGATTTCCCACGTCTTAACTTTTAGGAAAGGCAAAGCCATTTCCATAGTATCCCGTCATGCTTTTAACATTGGTGGTTAGTCACTCCACCCGGAAATACTAGTCCCACGTAACTATGCCGCAAGGAGCCACTCAAGCGACCACGTACGCACTAGTTTGGCATAAACTAGCACGGGTTAAGCTTAACACTTCCCACATCAATCTCACGTATTTAGCTATAGCATTTCCCACGTATTTATATCTTTCTTACTTTTACGCACTAACACTAAGGCTAGAACGGTTTCCCACATCTCACATTTTACTTTAACATTAGGTATATACATTACCTAACTAGTCCCACATCTACTTTAACGTTTAATCCCACTAACATGCACAACTCATAACATTTCTTACGTGTATCTAGTGAACTAGACATTTCATACTTAATTCTCACATATAAGCCATCATACATCAACGTCAAGACATATCAACAACATTATCAACAATATATATCATAATCAGTTCATAGCAACATCATTAAAGTCATCACACTACTTATGCACACAACTACTTTTACTTTAAACGTCAACATAACAACATAGGTCATTTCAGCATACATACATTCCCATATAACCTCCCGCATAACCCGGAAAACCCAACACACATAAGATAATCCGATTAAGAGGTTAATTATAGAAACCACATTTTGTTGTGCCTCCAGCGTGATAAAAGTCATGTATCTTACCTGACGAAGAGCACAACGATCAACAAGCAACTTTAACGTATCTTTCTTGAGTTCCCAACTACCTAGCACACACATATAATCGACATGTAACATAAACGGGACCTTAAAGAACATCTCCAAGTTCCCTAAACATCAACATAACTTATACCTAAGGTCTACGGGTCAAATGAGCACTAAAACTAGCCTAAACGACCACCAGACCCCAAAGTGCGCCGCACCCCCCATCTGTGCGTCGCACCAAACACCCAGCAACTTCAGCCCAGCACCAGGTGCGCCGCACCAAGGCCCAGGTGCGCCGCACCTCGGGTGTCGACCAGCAAAATCAACTTTGTTTCTCTTCGTTCACCTTCCAAACGGATCCCAAACCTCCACCACGAATTACACCCATTAAATTGAAATCAAATAGGTCACAATTAAGCATTTGAAAACATCAATCAATCCTTGAATCAATTGCATAAATGAATCCCTATTTTTGATCATCAAAACGACTCGAAACCGCAACGTTTGGTCCCAAAAACACAATTGAACACACATGAATCTAATTAAACACCTGGGATTCACTTATTTACATATAAACAACATTATTCAACATTAAAGTTTGCATCTTGACATAGTTAATCAACTCTATTAATGATTTTACTCACGAAAACATCGTTTTTAAACGAAATCATCAACTTTAAACAACCCCAACCCTCAAGGTCGGATCTACAGGGACAAAACCTACTTTAAAACTTAATCAACAATCAAATGATGATATAATACCTGTAGGGTTGATCAACGGATCGAAAACTAGAAGAAACCACCACCGAATCACCCCGAAATTGCTCTAAACTTGAAGGAGGCTCTTAGGGTTTTGTGTCTGAAAGTTTCTAGGGTTTAGATCTGATTATCCAGCATTATGGTCGACCTACATGCTCTATATATGCTGGAGCAACTTTGCAAACTTTACATCTAGGCCCTCGCACTTCGTTACAACTCGTTTCAGCCCTTAACGGCTCTTTTAACGCCTACCGGAACACTTATCGACCCTTATATCTTATCGGAAACATTAATTGACTTTATTAATCATTATCAACTTTAATTTCATTACTTTAAATCACTTTAACACATATCTCACGTAAATCATTTAATTCACATAAGCACATACAAAATACATAGTAACTAACGGTCTCTAACGACAAGTTGACGGTCAACGTCAAAAGTCAAACTTGAAAAGTTTGGGATGTTACAATTCTCCCCTCCTTAATAGGATTCTGTCCTCAGAATCATCTCACGACATCAACACCTCATTTCATCTTCTCACTACTTTCCACACACGCATTTGTCAACGTTTTAACACTTAAAATTCAACCACATTTCCAATCATTTGCTTTTCACTTCCTCTCTTTCATTTAATGTCTTTCATTAGTCAATGTGATTACCGTCAAATGAACACGTCCGCGTCATGATACATTTATAATTATGTTCCGGACCATAATTATAACTATATCATTCCTCACACGTGTACCTTTAACTATATCCACACATCTTAATGTCCAACATTTCCATCTCAATCCATCATAGCATAATTATACTAACTACAAAACACACATAATAAACACACAATCCACATGCACATAATAATCACATATAAAATCAACTAATCTACTAAAGAATTACTTTATTAGATACCTCGTCATCATTCTCGTCCTCCATAGTAACCATCTGATATGCACGAGCTTTGGCTTTTTGAGTACCATCCTTCTTCTCATCATTTTTCCATCGAGGACAACTAGCAATCAAATGTCCCGTCTCACCACATTTGTAACATCGAGTCTTATCCTTGCAGTTAGAAGCAACATGTCCTGCTTACCACACTTGTCGCATCTTCTAGTTTTCTCCGAACATGGTCCACTATGGTGAGCTTTACAAGCTGCACACCACTGACTAACTTTCCCATCATCTTTTCCTTCATAAGACGAACCACTCTTAAATTTCTTTCTAGAATCCGATGACTCATCAGACCTTCTCTTGAATCCATTCTTCTTATCATCATCCTTAGTCGCCACTTTCTCAGTTTTAAGGTCATCATCTAACCTTTTGGACTCCTTAATCGCAGCAGACAATGTAGTATGTTGCCTGCAAAGGCCGCGATAGCTAGCAGGGAGACCATCACAGTAAGCCTCAATTTGGTCCTCCTGCCTTCGAACCAAGTGTCCAACAAACTTCAACTTCTCCATAAACGAGTGTGCATATTCAGAAATTGCACCGGGTTTAGCAACCAACGATCTAAACTCCTTTTCAATCAACCTTAACTCACGCGTTCCCACATACTCCTCAAGAAACTTCTCCTTAAATGTTCCCTAAGGCATAACTGCAAGTACCTCAGGAGCCATAGACACTGTAGTAGCCCTCCACCAATTACGGGCATTCTTCTTCAACATCCTACTAGCACACAAAACCTTCATATCATCCGGACAATAGCAAGATGCAAAAACTACTTCAATGTCCTCGATCCACTCCATAGCACTCACTGCATTTTGGGTACCATAAAACTCCTTGGCACCACATTTCTGAAAGCTTTCATATTTGAAGTTATTAACACGAGGTGCATTAACAACTCCAAGTCCTCCACCATTAACTCCATTAACACCCACGGCTGCCATGGATGGTTCACCACCTTGGGAGGGATTTGAGTAATTCCCCTATCTACTTCAGAGGCGGTTGGTGGATCACCAAGACGAATTCCTCGATTTAACCCACGGGGTGGCCTTTGCTCAACTTCATTTCCAGCCCCGTTTCCATTAGGAGGAACACCACCACCATTCCCTCCTCCTCTCTGGTTACTAGCTCTAGTGTTTGCCATTATCTCTACAAGCCACGACGATGGTTAGCAAGAGTTAAAGAGTGACTACATATGTTAAGGCCATGCTACATATATCTACATTATCACACACAATAAACAAGCCTTAAATCACATTCTCGCTCACTCCCCAACCCGTCTTACAGTATTTCACTTCATTGGCTAGGCATCCTACTTAAGCCTAACCTACTTTTCATCGGTCTAAGTCCAAAATCCTACGGCATAGGTCGAATTTTGGTTCACTTAAACCATTTCTCTGATACCAACTTGTAACACCCGTCATTTTAAAAACCTGGATTTCAAAAACTTTTACCAAACGGCGTTTAAAACATAGCGGAAAAGGATTACTTAAAAACTGCCCCATCCGTAACGGATGGTACCTTTCATTAAAGTTTGGTGTTACTAATAGCATCATCGTAGTAGTCAAAGTAAAGTCCAAGTTATGGCACTAACATAATTGCCATCAAATCTACAAGAGACATAAATCATAAATAAAGTAGCCGAACATATGGCTATAGGTAAAGTCTAATCATAGGGAGACTAATGCTAATCTTCCTTTATTCTTCTACCCATCTCACGATCCACGCACTTCACTAGCTTATACCTGCTTATCCTGAAGGACACAACATTTTCATAAAAGCAAGTGTTAGCTAATAAAATTAGCTAAGTAAGATACACACATTTTGATAAAACGTTCTTCATTTTACTTTCATAAAACTTCGTCATATTTTACTTATCAAAACGTAACCACATTACATATCATCCACAACAATCATAGATCAACTCATACTCCCCTTTTCCCACATTGCATCACATTTCATTTCATATCAACATATACATCTTATCATCATATACCCACATCTTAATCAATATCTTATATCATATCAACATAGACTTACTACTAAACGTAACTTCATATCATATCTTGGCATATCACACATAAACTTGTCACACATATTCATATTAGTACATATTCTCACGTCACATTGTGATCTCACAACGTAAAGCACATATACTTCTTTCACACATATCTTATTATCAACTTATTCAGCTTAATCAAATTCATCTCACGTCTTACATATCACACATAAACATATCGCACATATATGTATAGCACATGTAGGATATATACTCCTAATTGTGCCTATGCATCGTTCTTATCACACGTCTCAACACATCTTATTAAATCCTACATCACATTGTAATCCCACGTCTTAAATTACATGTACATCTTTCTCACGTATTCTTATAATTATCTTAATCAACTTATTCTCACATCTTACATCTTTAATCAGTTTACATATTACGCACTAGCTTTACAACTCGCACGATTTCCCACGTCTTAACTTTTAGGAAAGGCAAAGCCATTTCCATAGTATCCCGTCATGCTTTTAACATTGGTGGTTAGTCACTCCACCCGGAAATACTAGTCCCACGTAACTATGCCGCAAGGAGCCACTCAAGCGACCACGTACGCACTAGTTTGGCATAAACTAGCACGGGTTAAGCTTAACACTTCCCACATCAATCTCACGTATTTAGCTATAGCATTTCCCACGTATTTATATCTTTCTTACCTTTACGCACTAACACTAAGGCTAGAACGGTTTCCCACATCTCACATTTTACTTTAACATTAGGTATATACATTACCTAACTAGTCCCACATCTACTTTAACGTTTAATCCCACTAACGTGCACAACTCATAACATTTCTTACGTGTATCTAGTGAACTAGACATTTCATACTTAATTCTCACATATAAGCCATCACACATCAACATCAAGACATATCAACAACATTATCAACAATATATATCATAATCAGTTCATAGCAACATCATTAAAGTCATCACACTACTTATGCACACAACTACTTTTACTTTAAACGTCAACATAACAACATAGGTCATTTCAGCATACATACATTCCCATATAACCTCCCGCATAACCCGGAAAACCCAACACACATAAGATAATCCGATTAAGAGGTTAATTATAGAAACCACATTTTGTTGTGCCTCCAGCGTGATAAAAGTCATGTATCTTACCTGACGACGAGCACAACGATCAACAAGCAACTTTAACGTATCCTTCTTGAGTTCCCAACTACCTATCACACACATATAATCGACATGTAACATAAACGGGACCTTAAAGAACATCTCCAAGTTCCCTAAACATCAACATAACTTATACCTAAGGTCTACGGGTCAAATGAGCACTAAAACAAGCCTAAACGACCACCAGACCCCCAAGTGCGCCGCACCCCCCATCTGTGCGTCGCACCAAACACTGAGCAACTTCAGCCCAGCACCAGGTGCGCCACACCTCGGGTGTCGACCAGCAAAATCAACTTTGTTTCTCTTCGTTCACCTTCCAAATGGATCCCAAACCTCCACCACGACTTACACCCATTAAATTGACATCAAATAGGTCACAATTAAGCATTTGAAAACATCAATCAATCCTTGAATCAATTGCATAAATGAATCCCTCTTTTTGATCATCAAAACGACTCGAAACCGCAACGTTTGGTTCCAAAAACACAATTGAACACACATGAATCTAATTAAACACCTGGGATTCACTTATTTACATATAAACAACATTATTCAACATTAAAGTTTGCATCTTGACATAGTTAATCAACTCTATTAATGATTTTACTCACGAAAACATCGTTTTTAACCGAAATCATCAACTTTAAACAACCCCAACCCTCAAGGTCGGATCTACAAGGAAAAAACCTACTTTAAAACTTAATCAACAATCAAATGATGATATAATACCTGTAGGGTTGATCAACGGATCGAAAACTAGAAGAAACCACCACCGAATCACCCCGAAATTGCTCTAAACTTGAAGGAGGCTCTTAGGGTTTTGTGTCTGAAAGTTTCTAGGGTTTAGATCTGATTATCCAGCATTATGGTCGACCTACATGCTCTATATATGCTGGAGCAACTTTGCAAACTTTACATCTAGGCCCTCGCACTTCGTTACAACTCGTTTCAGCCCTTAACGGCTCTTTTAACGCCTACCGGAACACTTATCGACCCTTATATCTTATCGGAAACATTAATTGACTTTATTAATCATTATCAACTTTAATTTCATTACTTTAAATCACTTTAACACATATCTCACGTAAATCATTTAATTCACATAAGCACATACAAAATACATAGTAACTAACGGTCTCTAACGACAAGTTGACGGTCAACGTCAAAAGTCAAACTTGAAAAGTTTGGGATGTTACACTCATTCATTAGAGTGGTCATTCGATATACTTTCGACAATTTTTTAAATCCGAGGGTGGAGCCCGTACGGCTAAGGGCGGAGCCCGTCATGTAGATCACCTCATCACCGCCGCCGCCGCCATTACATCACCACCCCGCTATCACCTCTATCACCGCCGCAACGCACGGGTACCGTTCTCGTACTATATAAATACAAGATATTTAAATATAATCATCTATATTTATAAATTACTAGATTAGAACCCGTGCATTACACGTTTATATCTTACTATTTCTTACTGATTATTCATAAATTATAAACGGTAAAAACGACTTTAGAATTTGAGGTGAATGATTATATATATTCATAAAAAAGACGTCGATATAAGTTAAAGTGCAAAAACCTGGTTAAGGTCATCTTGAGCATGTGCATATTGATTGAGGTTTTTTATTACAATGTCAACCCGGTGAGATAATAAATTAGTCATTTGGCCACAAATATTGAGGTACATACACGATATAATCTGAAAGGTAATTCCTTAGTAACATAAAGAAATTATAGAAACGAACCATATTAGCTTAACATGTATTAATCACAAGTACACATAACGGAAAAATAGATCATGTACAACATAAAATTAGTTAACATAAATAATAAAAAATAATCTTCATCATCTTTACTTGTTGTGGATAGAATTAAGAGGACATTCAAAAATACGGATAAATGTAATAATCACGAGTAACGCAATGAAAAACTATACTGCTAATTAACATAAACAAGAAATAAATGAATATAAACATATTAAACATCTAATCACTACTAGAAACAGAGCTATCCTTGACCCGCTTTTTATGACCCACACTAATAGATGACACGCAAAAATATGTGTCATAAAAAAACTGTCATAAATTATAGAATCTGAAGGCTAGATGACACGCAATTTGTAGTGTCATAAAAAAGGTGGTCTAACACGGAGTCTTCAGCGGCAACCCAAAAAATTCAAATCACTTCTCCAAAAATTAAACCCTTTCCCCCAAAACCATCCTATCCTTCCTTCACCTCCATTCATCCCCAATCCCCTGATCCTAATAACATCATCCCCAATCCCCAATCCCCAGATCCTAAACTCTTTGATGCTACAAATCGAAGCCCTAAAATCTTCTTTGATCCTTTTTTCTGCTACAAAATCCTCTTTACTGCTACAAAATCCTCTTTGATGCTACAAATCGAAGCCCTAAAATTACTGTTGAAGACGAATCGAACCCTTGAAGACGAATAATTGAAGACGAACGAAGCCCTAAAATAATCAAAGCCCTAAAATAATTGAAGAAGAACGAAGCCTCTTTACTGTTCAGATTGTTCAATTGGTAAATTTTAATTTCACTCTCTTTTTGTTAAAATTATTATTATTGATTATATATGTATATATGTATATATATTGATTATAGTGTATATATCTACATGTATATATATATATATGTATCTGTGTCTATATATCTATATTGAATGCAAATATATTTGATAATATCCTTACGCCAATGCATTTGTCACAAAGATGACCTTATTTAATACTTCATTTTATGTTCACTTTGCAGCAATTGTTGATATCTTCAAGAAACCTCGAGTTTTTCACCAGCGGTTATCGCTACTTGATTCAGATTCCTCCTGCTGTAGTTGTTGCACCCATGTTCTTTTCTGGGAAGATTGAATTTGGTGTTATAAATCAGTCTGTGTCTGCCTTTAATCATATTCTTGGAGATTTTTCCCTTATTGTATATCAATTTTAGGCTATCAGTGCCTGTACCGTGTGTAATCTGCTTGTTACTTTGTCCTATATGATGAATAATGGGTGTTAGCTTGTTACTTTGTCCTATATGATGAACTAATGATGAATTATCGGATTCAGTAGTAGCAAGTTTAGGTACATTGTTTTTGCTCAGTAGGTCAGTAGTTCGGTAGCTTGATTTGTATTGGTTCAGTATTTGAAGTTAGTTCCGTATGTGTGGTTAGTGGTTATGGTTAGCTGCTGCCTGCTGGTTCATGCTTGTCCATGTTTTGTAGTTAGTGGTTCGGTATTTCGAATAAGCTAGCTTGGCTCGGTATTGTTGACTCTGTATGTTGTTGTTTGTAAAAAAAAAAAAGACTGGGCTGAGAAAATATATTGGAGTATGCTGCATCTTTTGAAATGTGCTACCAGTTCCACCTTATCTATTTTTTAGGAGCACAATATCCAATTATGGGTGCTTTAAGCTGTTTTTCCCCCTTTTTTGCAGGTTTTTAAGGGACTGTTTGGAACTTGTATTATAGCTTTTTTGCTGTTTGAGCTGTTCTTTGAAGTTTTTTCTTGTGTGCAGAATTTCTTGGTTGCTTTGAGGTCATTCTGCAGCTGTTTTTTAAGAATCTGAAAATGTGGCACATCGTTTTGGTGTGACTTGGCAAGAACAAGATCAAGCTGCAGTGAGTTTCTAATTTTAAGAATCTAATAACTTGCTTCTTTTTATTATGTCAAAAACTATGTTAGTCGTTGATATGAATTTCTGTAATATCCATATGTTTTGATAGGTCGAGTCTCATAGGCGTGCTGCTTTAGCAACTTCATCTGGGAAGTTCAAAGATGAGATTGTTCCTGTTTATACAAAGGTATAAATTTTGACTTTTGATGTCGAACCATTAGATATACTGAACTTAATTATGCATTTTATTAGAAATTCAAGTTCGACATCTTGTGTTTGAACTTGGAGTCTTTAGCAAATCCATATCAGTGTTGAAGTTGATATTAGTTGATCGTGACCTCAAAAGCTACGTGGATTTCTTTGTAGATTGTTGACCCAAAAACTGGAGAGGAAAACCCGGTTATAATATATGTAGATGATGGTATCAGGTCAGAGACGAACATGCTAATCTAGCAAAACTCAAGCCATCATTTAAAAAGGATGGGACAACCACAGCAGGTATTTTTGAAGTGAAATACTCTGTCCGTAACTTCTGAACTTTTCTTATATTTAGTGTGTATATATGATTTCATTAGTTACATGATTTCGATAATAATCTATATAATTGACTGAGTAAAATAATTTAGAAAGCATTATGCATGTGATTAACTTTTATGGACTTTTTTTTAATGATTAGGGACTGCAAGTCAGATTAGAGATGGTGCTGGTGCAGTCCTCCTCATGAAAAGAAGCGTGGCTCTGATCACTTTATCTATTTTCCGGTCTTGAGTTCTATATAATTAGGTAGTTGTATATATGAATGTGATTAGCTTTTATGGTTAATTTTAGAATTTTAAAGTAACTTGTGGTTGTATGAAACGCATTGTTTTGATATATATGAAATGCGCCATTTTGCTATTTGTGTATTTATTTGTATTATGAGCTAGATTAACTGTTATTTAATGTGTGGATATTAATAATTTTATATAAAAAAAATTTTTTAAAATTTTTTTGAACCATGACACGCAAAAAAGGTGTCATAAAATAGTGTCATAAAAGTGTGTCGTAAAAGAGTGTCATAAATTCATGAGCCGCCAAATGCGTGTCATAAAGCTTTATGACTGGTCCTTCCTTGACGGGCATTTGCGCGTCATCCGAGCTCTTCTTGACGCGCATTGCGCGTCATCGATGGGTCTGTTTGTAGTAGTGAATAATCACAAGTAAACACAACGAAAAAATAAATAGCCTTTATTACCTTTTCAAAGGTATTAATATCTCTTATTATAGTCCACAATACACTTTAATCAACGTCAATAAAGTGTTAATTCTTCCATCAATCTATAGTTTAAAGAAAAACAACCCATTTATATTTTTCATCTCTTGTTTGGGGGCTTCAACAGGCTTCAAAAAAAGAAAGTATTTTTTGTTTTCTTTGATATTGAGTTCGACGGCTTCAATAAGAAAAATAAGAGAATGTGATACTTTGTGTTGGTTTTCTTATATTGGTTCGACAAGTTTTCTTATGTTTTTTTAATATCTTATTTTTCTCATATTTTAGATGATAACTCAAGTCATATCTATATTACTATATAAAAATTATAGTCTTATGTTGAAAGTTAAAAAAATTAAACATGCGAATTGATCAAACTACGCTTAATGAATTAAATCACTACTAACCCTTAATATTAAATTACACTACCAGTTATTTATATTATAAAATATCTTTATTATCTCTTTAAATCAAACACATTTACATCAATTACATACATCATTTGACGTGTCATATCACCAACGCCGTGCATTATTCAGGTACCGTACTATTAATATATACAAAATTTATATATAACACGTTATATAATATATATTTATTATATATTATATAATTAATATTGATTGATTTATTATAATTAATATTAACTTTATATATGAAAGTTGGAGCTTTGACTTGTTTTGTCTTTTGTTAGACATTTATTTTTTGCATTTTATGTGTTGCTTATGTCGTATGTTTAGGGTATAGTGGAGACTACAATTTATAGAATATGGGTTTGAAATAAATTAACAAACTTAATCTTGGCTTAAGTGGTTATACACTTCCCTAGGCATTTGGAAGGTTGTAGGTTCGATACTAAGGTCGCGTTTTGTGACAACTCGTAATTAATTAACATCGGGTTAGTCCTAATCTCAATTAGACAGTCATTTGACGTGGAACTTATTAGACTTTTGGACTTTTGACTTAGTCAAAGTAGACGTATCCTTATGACGTAGACTATTAGCTATTTAGACGAATGCCGAGTCTTAAAATAACGTTAAATAAAGATTTAAATGTTATAATTGAACACAGTAAATAGACTGTCTAAACTAAATATTTCTAAAAGTTTAGTTTATTTAATTTTAATTACTTGTCTTAACTAAAATAAGACGAAGGAAAATACCTTTACTTTACATTTTTAATCTTTTGGTCAAACGGTATTTAATCGTAAGCATTTTACCAAATTAAGGGTATTGGAAATATATCAAATTTGGCCACATGGGCCGTTCCTTTTATTGTGGTCAGAAACAAAACACCAAAAATCTTTCCCTCCTTCTTTCTTTTGCTACTGTCGACACCCACACACCCACATAGAACACCTACAAGTTTTTGCTCTCAAATCAAATACCTGGAAGAGAGAAACCAAAGGGGATTCAAAGGGGTAATCATATTTCAATAATAATTTAGGGATTTGGCACCATCATCATCTTAATCTTCACCATCTTCATCAAATTCTTCAAGAACACAAATTTTGGTAAGTTATCCTTTTTCTACTAAGATTTTGATTTGAATTGATTCAATCCTAGTATTATTTCAGTTTTTGGTTAACTAGATTGTTGGACTATGAATATGAAATGGGTTTTGGTTTTTGTTGGATAAATGGAATTTTAATTAGAATTAAGTTTTGGAAATCAAAAGGGTTGAAATGGTGAAATGGTTGGTGATGCGACCAATTTATACATATCGCCCACATCGTTTTTGGCCATTTTATTAAAAGCTTTTAGTCGAATTTGTGTGCATTTGGCGCGTTTATGTGTTTGTTAGTGTTTTCAGGTTCTAAACAGGTTACGCGTTCATTTTGTGCAATTTCGGATGATTATTGGCCAGAAGTCATTTGTGAAGTCGAGAGTCGTTTCGAGTGGAAGAGATAGCGAGTGTCGGGATCGAAAGATGAAGGTTGTACACCAAGCATGTGACTGCGCCGCAGTGGAGATGTACGTGGTCCACTGCGCCGCAGCCAAAATCCCCGGCAAGCGGCGCCAAAAACTTGATGTGCTAAATCGAGTTTAATATTTTTAAAACTAGAATCACCTTAAAACTCACTACTACGCACTCACGGGCAGTGGACCCGATCGTTTGTAATATAGTTAACAGGTAAGACCGTGTTCGTTCGCAGGGATTGGTTGAACTAGTTGTTTCATAAAATGGTTTGGAAAAAGGGTGTTACTTCAATCTCTTTTTAACAGAAAATTAAAAACATAAAATGAAATGAAACTTCAGACAATAATATTAAAATTCATCCACCTTGACTTCCCTCGACTTCAAATGTGATTGCTTTAAATTAAGATCAAATTCATTAAGTTGAATAGATAATCGTGTAAGGATAAAGATGCTTACGTGGTACCACCAACCGTTTGCAAATTACCCAAACACCTAATTTGCTAGTTCAATTACCCAAGCCGGTACCACCAATGCTTAAGAAAATATCCCTAGTAATTAGTTTGTTTGATTAACAATTATCAATCATATCTATGTGAATAAATACGTGGTACCACCAACCGGATCTAGACACGTTTACCAATTAATACCTATTATTCTAAATGACATTCACCGTGGTACCACCAACCGGAGACAATCAATCATAGACAATTAATTTGAAATAAAATACCTATTCACCTAGTACCACTAACGATGAACAAATAAATTATTAATATCACAAAGAATAAAGCATAAGGAATTAATCAATAAAGATCTCAACAAAAACAACACTCCCTAACCTATTTTCACCTCTAATTCACGTCCAATCTTGCAATTTCTTTCTTCTCTCTCCTAGATTATCATCCATTTATCGTCATCATGGGTAAAGGAGTAAGTTTCTTGAACTTTTCTTTGAGTTTTCTTTTAAATCTTTGATTTTCGAATTTTTAGGTTGTAATTGTTAAATTAATTGATGGGTTTTGTGTGATATGTGTTAATTATGATAATGTGATGTTCAATTTCATGAATTTAACACTAGTTCATCCGGATTTGAGTAGAAAAGAACTAGGGTTTTGAAACAAATATTTTTGAACTGATGCTGGTTTCGCACCTCACTGCGCCGCAGTGAGGGATTGCCTTGTCCCACTGCGCCGCAGTGGGACGTTTTTCTGCCTAAATTTTTGTTGATTGTTTGATATTATTCTCGCTTTGCGTTCCTCGTTTTACTTGCTTGTTTGTCGTTATTATATGTGATTGTAGGATGCGTCTGGTGCTGACAAGAGGAAGCAACCCGATGAGGGAACATCCAGTGGGACCGCTCAGAAGAAAGGCAAGGCGGTTACGGAGGTTGAGCCGCCTGTTCTTAAGTTTTGGCCGGGTCAGTTGAATGAGAAGCACGCGTGGCTAGATTTTTCAAGGGTGAAGCAACCTCACCGCAACAATTATCTTAACGAGCTCTTTTCTATTCACAAAGAGGTGGTTTGCCCACCCAGGTATCTCCACCCCACTTCTGCTCAACATTTTGGTATTCGGGCCGATATTAATGGGTGGTTTAGAGTAGAGGCTCAAGTTGATGACAGGTTGGTTGTGAGCGATATGTGGCATAATGTGTTTAATAACAGGGAACCTGTTTATAGGGAGCTTTGTTTAGAATTTTATTCAACTTTCAAGGTAAAAAAGGACTTGAATAAGATTAAGGATATTTTTGAGGAGAGGTGTGTGCACTTTTATTGTGGAGGTATGCTTAGGAAGATTTCTGTAGCTCAGTTTGGGTATTATACTGGGATGTATACATTGGATGAGTTAAGGAATAGTGATTTCAGAAGTTTGTTGAGGCAGGGTTTATATGTGAAGCAGCCTTTTGATGGCGAGTCCCTAATGCAGTATTGGACTCGTATTACTGGTGGCGAGGTTTGGAAGACTGGTGGGTCAGGTAGCATGTCTAAGATTCGGAGTATTAAGCTTAGGATGCTCCATCGTATGGTTGTCACTTTCTTGGTTCAGCGTTCTACTCATTGGGAGAAGGTGTATCTGACAGACTTATGGTTGATGAAGTTGTTTTCTGAGGGGGCTCCAAGGCGGTTTGCATTAGCTCCCATGGTTGTGTTGGACAGGATGTGGAACCACTCCGATTCGGAGTTGGTTTTGGGGCATTTCATTACGATGATCTATAGACGGATGGGGGTTTTTGATACTGATAACTGTCAGACCCATCTTTCACCACCGGTATTTCAGGAGACTTTGGAGGAGGGAGAGTTGATAAGGGCTAAGATTGTTAAGAAGATGACGAAGACGGAGAATTCAAGGTTGCTTGATGACATTGGAGTGATTCCTGCACCGCCTCCCATTGTGGAGGAGGATGAGGATGTTGATATGGATGCGGCTGCTGAGGAGGAGCCAGAGCCGGTGCGACATCCTACACGTCATGCTACCACTACTGCAGGAGGTTCCTTTTCCGCTTCTGCTCATCCAGCAGGTTTTGATTTCACCTCTCTTCAGTCTTTGATGGATAGGATGTATGAGGATCAGCAGTCTTTCCATTCTCGAATGGATAGTTTTCGAGAGCAGGTTGGGGGAGATTTGACTATGATGGGTTCTGGTTTAGGGAGAGTGGTTTACGACTCGCGCCGTTACCAGCCTTTGTGGGAGGCGCAGTTGAGAGGGCAGGATTTTTGCCCACCAGCTGATATTCCCGAGTACCGCCCGCCCTCCATGTTTATCCCTCATCAGCGTGTTGGTGGAGGTTTTTACTTTCCTCCCGAGCATCAGGTTGAGGAGCCTCCCCGTCATGATCCAGGAGCATTGGGACCGGATATGGGGGGGGGGGGGGGGGGGGGGGGGGGGGGGGGGGGGGGGGGGGGGGGGGGGGGGGGGGGGGGGGGGGGGGGGGGGGGGGGGGGGGGGGGGGGGGGGGGGGGGGGGGGGGGGGGGGGGGGGGGGGGGGGGGGGGGGGGGGGGGGGGGGGGGGGGGGGGGGGGGGGGGGGGGGGGGGGGGGGGGGGGGGGGGGGGGGGGGGGGGGGGGGGGGGGGGGGGGGGGGGGGGGGGGGGGGGGGGGGGGGGGGGGGGGGGGGGGGGGGGGGGGGGGGGGGGGGGGGGGGGGGGGGGGGGGGGGGGGGGGGGGGGGGGGGGGGGGGGGGGGGGGGGGGGGGGGGGGGGGGGGGGGGGGGGGGGGGGGGGGGGGGGGGGGGGGGGGGGGGGGGGGGGGGGGGGGGGGGGGGGGGGGGGGGGGGGGGGGGGGGGGGGGGGGGGGGGGGGGGGGGGGGGGGGGGGGGGGGGGGGGGGGGGGGGGGGGGGGGGGGGGGGGGGGGGGGGGGGGGGGGGGGGGGGGGGGGGGGGGGGGGGGGGGGGGGGGGGGGGGGGGGGGGGGGGGGGGGGGGGGGGGGGGGGGGGGGGGGGGGGGGGGGGGGGGGGGGGGGGGGGGGGGGGGGGGGGGGGGGGGGGGGGGGGGGGGGGGGGGGGGGGGGGGGGGGGGGGGGGGGGGGGGGGGGGGGGGGGGGGGGGGGGGGGGGGGGGGGGGGGGGGGGGGGGGGGGGGGGGGGGGGGGGGGGGGGGGGGGGGGGGGGGGGGGGGGGGGGGGGGGGGGGGGGGGGGGGGGGGGGGGGGGGGGGGGGGGGGGGGGGGGGGGGGGGGGGGGGGGGGGGGGGGGGGGGGGGGGGGGGGGGGGGGGGGGGGGGGGGGGGGGGGGGGGGGGGGGGGGGGGGGGGGGGGGGGGGGGGGGGGGGGGGGGGGGGGGGGGGGGGGGGGGGGGGGGGGGGGGGGGGGGGGGGGGGGGGGGGGGGGGGGGGGGGGGGGGGGGGGGGGGGGGGGGGGGGGGGGGGGGGGGGGGGGGGGGGGGGGGGGGGGGGGGGGGGGGGGGGGGGGGGGGGGGGGGGGGGGGGGGGGGGGGGGGGGGGGGGGGGGGGGGGGGGGGGGGGGGGGGGGGGGGGGGGGGGGGGGGGGGGGGGGGGGGGGGGGGGGGGGGGGGGGGGGGGGGGGGGGGGGGGGGGGGGGGGGGGGGGGGGGGGGGGGGGGGGGGGGGGGGGGGGGGGGGGGGGGGGGGGGGGGGGGGGGGGGGGGGGGGGGGGGGGGGGGGGGGGGGGGGGGGGGGGGGGGGGGGGGGGGGGTGGGGGGGGGGGCGGGATGATGAGACATTGTATTGTCATTTGTTATTTTTCTTTTCTTTTCTTTTTAGGTTTTTATTTCTTTGAATAATTACGTAGATGCTATGATGGGTTTGGATATTTGTTTTGTTTGAAGTAGGAATTGAAGCAGGTATTTGATGACCATTGTCCAAGACAAGTGTGGGGGGGAACCCTTTTGGATTCTCTTCCCATCTATATTTCTATGGCATCAGTTTGTTGATTATGTGATGGTGTGCATATGCTGGCATGTCCTTCCTATTTCGGAGGTGCAATTTATGAAACGGGGTCGACTAACTTGTTTTAAAACGGATTGTGTCCTTATTCCGGTATGTGCTCCGATTTTTCGATTTTGCTTATCCCTATTTACCTTTGTTTGACCGAATATGGACATTGAGGGCATTGTCCATCTTAAGTGTGGGGGGATTGAGGCAAATAGAAAAAGCCGGGTTGGTTAAAAAGTGAGAAAGTTTGAAGTTTCCTTCCTTTACTAGCATTTTGGTTATGTTTTTAAATTTTTGAGGCTATAGGTTTTGTGCAAAGACGAGAAATGAAGTGAACCCAAAATTTTGCTAATCTAGGATAGAACTTGAGATTGGTTACTTTTTGCTTTCCTTTCCTAGTGCTTGTGGCATTTCATCGTTCCAAGGGGTCATAAGCTTGTTCCGAACTTCAAATAATCTAGGTTGCTTGCGAATTGTACCTTAATAATGAACCTAATGTGAATAATAGCTTCACTAGATGATGTATTGGTAGGCACCGCTTGAGGTTTTCCATTTGAATTTTGCAACTTGTGTGCATAAAGTGCTTGAAATGTGTTTAACATGCTTGTGGTAGTTTGACTTAACATATGGTTTGCACACCGGATGTCCGGTCCTTAATTCTTATGTTATAGGTTGTGGCTCTAGTCATTATGTTTGGTCTTTATATCGGGGTGTCTGGGGTGCTTCGGCATCAAACGGGTGGCACATGCGGGGACACGCGCAAAACTTCTTTTTAATAGTCTAATGCTAATGTGGGCTTTGAGATTCGGACAAGTAAGTCCTTGGGGTGACCTCGTTTTACCTAGTCTG
This sequence comes from Erigeron breviscapus, assembly GCA_034093135.1. NCBI lineage: Eukaryota > Viridiplantae > Streptophyta > Magnoliopsida > Asterales > Asteraceae > Erigeron > Erigeron breviscapus. The sequence goes on along the minus strand of CM067171.1, from coordinate 75,267,429 downwards.
CCTAAAGCTTCCAACTTGGGATAGATTGACTGAAAGTTCGTTACATGGGTCTCATAGAAACTCACGGGTATTAAATTATAAAACCTTTTGTTCTCGCATGTGTTTGTGTTTAGAGCATGGCCTCTGGATATGCAACCCAACCTTGAGTTATGGCGTAAGTCTCTTAACGATACTCACGTATCCGTAGCGAACCGCTGGCCTGACGCTTAGAGTACACTTTCGTATAATCACCCGATGTATGGATAGAGTTGCAATTCTAGACCGTAGGAGTATGTTTTGTCAAGGGACTCACAAGTATACCGTAATGAAAACCTAATGGAAAACCAATGGCGTGAGTGTTTAGGTGGACAAATATACCAATAATCATTGTGGAATATTGCTTATGTTGCCAATAATAATTGTGAAGCTTGCTAGTAGATTATAGCTTAGTAAGAACGAGCTTAAGGTCAATTAGAATGATAGAAATGTTAAAGAGGTGAACACAAGCATAGGGAGGATTCTAATTGTAACTGAAAGATGGTTTTGTTATAGATTAGTAGAATTTTCTGATTTCGTCTAAAACTTTGCTCATTAGTTTTTAAATGCATTTGCTTTTGGTATTCAACACCGCTTGGTTGGAATCTTCCCATATAACCATGTATCGTTTTGTGACATTTTGAATTGGGTTATTAAGATTGATAAAGTTTGATTTGCTTGAGGGCAAGCAAAGCTCAAGTGTGGGGGGATTTGATGCGACCAATTTATACATATCGCCCACATCGTTTTTGGCCATTTTATTAAAAGCTTTTAGTCGAATTTGTGTGCATTTGGCGCGTTTATGTGTTTGTTAGTGTTTTCAGGTTCTAAACAGGTTACGCGTTCATTTTGTGCAATTTCGGATGATTATTGGCCAGAAGTCATTTGTGAAGTCGAGAGTCGTTTCGAGTGGAAGAGATAGCGAGTGTCGGGATCGAAAGATGAAGGTTGTACACCAAGCATGTGACTGCGCCGCAGTGGAGATGTACGTGGTCCACTGCGCCGCAGCCAAAATCCACGGCATTGTTTGGACAAACCCCCACTGCGCCGCAGTGGGGATGGCTTGATGATGACTGCGCCGCAGTCTCGAGTGGTCAGATGCATCAAGAACCTCACTGCGCCGCAGTGGGGGCAGTACACGCCCACTGCGCCGCAGTGAGGGGTCGGCACTGAAGGGTTTTTGGTCAGTTTTTGCATCAGACATCAGGGGGTATAAATAGAGAACAAAAACCTAATTACCAAAATATCAAATACTCTTTCTAGGAGCTGCACTACAGGGGATTTCTTCAAGGTTCAAAGGCTAGATTTCTTCCTCAAAATCATTGGAGATCTACGTGCACCCATCTAGATCGTATCTACTTTTCGTGTCTTACAATTTACTTTCATCAAACGATTGGTACAATCATGTTTACCTTTTCTTTTGATTATTATTTACCATTCATCATGAGTGGCTAGATCTATTATCATCCACCTTGATGAAACTAGACGAATAATGTGATTGCTATGTTTTAATTCAAGAGTTGATTCTATTATCGTTATATTGAGATCTTTATTGATTAATTCCTTATGCTTTATTCTTTGTGATATTAATAATTTATTTGTTCATCGTTAGTGGTACTAGGTGAATAGGTATTTTATTTCAAATTAATTGTCTATGATTGATTGTCTCCGGTTGGTGGTACCACGGTGAATGTCATTTAGAATAATAGGTATTAATTGGTAAACGTGTCTAGATCCGGTTGGTGGTACCACGTATTTATTCACATAGATATGATTGATAATTGTTAATCAAACAAACTAATTACTAGGGATATTTTCTTAAGCATTGGTGGTACCGGCTTGGGTAATTGAACTAGCAAATTAGGTGTTTGGGTAATTTGCAAACGGTTGGTGGTACCACGTAAGCATCTTTATCCTTACACGATTATCTATTCAACTTAATGAATTTGATCTTAATTTAAAGCAATCACATTTGAAGTCGAGGGAAGTCAAGGTGGATGAATTTTAATATTATTGTCTGAAGTTTCATTTCATTTTATGTTTTTAATTTTCTGTTAAAAAGAGATTGAAGTAACACCCTTTTTCCAAACCATTTTATGAAACAACTAGTTCAACCAATCCCTGCGAACGAACACGGTCTTACCTGTTAACTATATTACAAACGATCGGGTCCACTGCCCGTGAGTGCGTAGTAGTGAGTTTTAAGGTGATTCTAGTTTTAAAAATATTAAACTCGATTTAGCACATCAGGGTTGGCGACTTGGATAGTTTTCCAAGTCTTTGAACAGGTTTATGGTCATTGAAATGAAAAGGTTTGAGTTGAAAATGGTTTGGTTTTCCTGCATAAAATGAAGCTGCTGCTTCTGGTTCAGTTTTGGGCCACTGCGGCGCAGTGAGCTTGACAATGGCTCACTGCGGCGCAGTGCAATTGTACTTGTCCCTGGTTTGATTTAGCCCACTGCGGCGCAGTGAGCATGGTTCTGGCTCACTGCGGCGCAGTGGATGGTTCTGGCCACTGCGGCGCAGTGCCTAGCATGGTTCTGGCTCACTGCGGCGCAGTGAGCATGGTTCTGGCTCACTGCGGCGCAGTGAGCTTGGCAATGGCTCGCTGCGGCGCAGTGCAATTGTACTGGTCCCTGGTTTGATTTAGCCCACTGCGGCGCAGTGAGCATGGTTCTGGCTCACTGCGGCGCAGTGGATAATTTAGCTCACTGCGGCGCAGTGAGCATGGTTCTGGCTCACTGCGGCGCAGTGGATACCTTCTGTGAAATTATGCGCGTCGATTTTTAAACATTAATAACTTTTAATCCGAAAGTCCAAATAAGTTTATTTACTTTTGGTTGGTAAAATGAAAGTTTGAAACACATTCTCGGTTATGGCATTCTAGGGTCTATAGCTAAGTAGTTGTACGTAGGATACCCGTCGTCAAGGGATTTGATCCTCATTTTGGTAATGATATCATAGGTTTTGGATAACCAGGAGAATTGACTGTGGATCTTCTCGAGCTACATTATACCTTTTAGCACTTTAGATCGCTAAGGTGAGTTTATGGCGCCCTTTTTCCTTTACTTGGGCCTGAAAGCATGTACTGTATACACGACTACTTTGCAAATGATTTGTCTTTGTCTACGCCATGAGATTTGGTAAATGAAATCATTTGTCTTATATTGAGGTTAGACTTCGGTCTGAACCGTCTTGTCTTATATTGAGGTTAGACTTCGGTCTGAACCGTCTTGTCTTATATTGAGGTTAGACTTCGGTCTGAACCGTCTTGTCTTTATATTGAGGTTAGACTTCGGTCTGAACCGTCTTGTCTTTATATTGAGGTTAGACTTCGGTCTGAACCGTCTTGTCTTTATATTGAGGTTAGACTTCGGTCTGAACCGTCTTGTCTTTATATTGAGGTTAGACTTCGGTCTGAACCGTCTTGTCTTTATATTGAGGTTAGACTTCGGTCTGAACCGTCTTGTCTTTATATTGAGGTTAGACTTCGGTCTGAACCGTCTTGTCTTTATATTGAGGTTAGACTTCGGTCTGAACCGTCTTGTCTTTATATTGAGGTTAGACTTCGGTCTGAACCGTCTTGTCTTTATATTGAGGTTAGACTTCGGTCTGAACCGTCTTGTCTTTATATTGAGGTTAGACTTCGGTCTGAACCGTCTTGTCTTTATATTGAGGTTAGACTTCGGTCTGAACCGTCTTGTCTTTATATTGAGGTTAGACTTCGGTCTGAACCGTCTTGTCTTTATATTGAGGTTAGACTTCGGTCTGAACCATCTTGTATTTAATAACTACAACAAACGACGATTGATCTTTTAGTCAACACACTGATGGAATCTGATGGAATTGGAATTGAATTTCATTCCTTAGTGCGTTTGGTTGTTCAATGATGAAGGAATATCATTCCGTTGGAATGTAAACATTCCCTCATTTGATGGAATCTGATGGAATTGGAATTGAATTTCATTCCTTAGTGCGTTTGGTTGTTCAATGATGAAGGAATATCATTCCGTTGGAATGTAAACATTCCCTCATTTGATGGAATCTGATGGAATTGGAATTGAATTTCATTCCTTAGTGCGTTTGGTTGTTCAATGATGAAGGAATATCATTCCGTTGGAATGTAAACATTCCCTCATTTGATGGAATCTGATGGAATTGGAATTGAATTTCATTCCTTAGTGCGTTTGGTTGTTCAATGATGAAGGAATATCATTCCGTTGGAATGTAAACATTCCCTCATTTGATGGAATCTGATGGAATTGGAATTGAATTTCATTCCTTAGTGCGTTTGGTTGTTCAATGATGAAGGAATATCATTCCGTTGGAATGTAAACATTCCCTCATTTGATGGAATCTGATGGAATTGGAATTGAATTTCATTCCTTAGTGCGTTTGGTTGTTCAATGATGAAGGAATATCATTCCGTTGGAATGTAAACATTCCCTCATTTGATGGAATCTGATGGAATTGGAATTGAATTTCATTCCTTAGTGCGTTTGGTTGTTCAATGATGAAGGAATATCATTCCGTTGGAATGTAAACATTCCCTCATTTGATGGAATCTGATGGAATTGGAATTGAATTTCATTCCTTAGTGCGTTTGGTTGTTCAATGATGAAGGAATATCATTCCGTTGGAATGTAAACATTCCCTCATTTGATGGAATCTGATGGAATTGGAATTGAATTTCATTCCTTAGTGCGTTTGGTTGTTCAATGATGAAGGAATATCATTCCGTTGGAATGTAAACATTCCCTCATTTGATGGAATCTGATGGAATTGGAATTGAATTTCATTCCTTAGTGCGTTTGGTTGTTCAATGATGAAGGAATATCATTCCGTTGGAATGTAAACATTCCCTCATTTGATGGAATCTGATGGAATTGGAATTGAATTTCATTCCTTAGTGCGTTTGGTTGTTCAATGATGAAGGAATATCATTCCGTTGGAATGTAAACATTCCCTCATTTGATGGAATCTGATGGAATTGGAATTGAATTTCATTCCTTAGTGCGTTTGGTTGTTCAATGATGAAGGAATATCATTCCGTTGGAATGTAAACATTCCCTCATTTGATGGAATCTGATGGAATTGGAATTGAATTTCATTCCTTAGTGCGTTTGGTTGTTCAATGATGAAGGAATATCATTCCGTTGGAATGTAAACATTCCCTCATTTGATGGAATCTGATGGAATTGGAATTGAATTTCATTCCTTAGTGCGTTTGGTTGTTCAATGATGAAGGAATATCATTCCGTTGGAATGTAAACATTCCCTCATTTGATGGAATCTGATGGAATTGGAATTGAATTTCATTCCTTAGTGCGTTTGGTTGTTCAATGATGAAGGAATATCATTCCGTTGGAATGTAAACATTCCCTCATTTGATGGAATCTGATGGAATTGGAATTGAATTTCATTCCTTAGTGCGTTTGGTTGTTCAATGATGAAGGAATATCATTCCGTTGGAATGTAAACATTCCCTCATTTGATGGAATCTGATGGAATTGGAATTGAATTTCATTCCTTAGTGCGTTTGGTTGTTCAATGATGAAGGAATATCATTCCGTTGGAATGTAAACATTCCCTCATTTGATGGAATCTGATGGAATTGGAATTGAATTTCATTCCTTAGTGCGTTTGGTTGTTCAATGATGAAGGAATATCATTCCGTTGGAATGTAAACATTCCCTCATTTGATGGAATCTCCATTCCATGGGGATGGGGGAAGGAATCTCATTCCTTCCGTCACTTAAATCTTCAAAAAATGAAAAACATTCCGTCAAATTGCATTCCATCAGATTCCAATTCCTTTGACAGATTCCATTCCTTCCAAAAACATTATGTGAACCAAACGCGCCCTAAGGTTGTAGGAAAAAAATGATGTGGCGAGCAAAAAGGTATGTCACATAATCGCTTGGAGATAGAGAATTATATATATATATATATATATAGATATATATAATAATATATATATATAATATATAAATAATATATATATGATACACGATTAAACTCATGCGTTACATGGTATTATTGTGTAAAAATCTGTTAAAAATAATGCATCTTCAAATTTAAAGTATAGACTATGATATTGTAGCAACAATGTATTCAAATATAAACTTACTTATTAATGCAGTTCCATCATAAATGAATATATTTTAATACTAATCAACTGACTTGTTTTTTTAATAATGTCTAAATCATACAATCATATAACAACAAATGAAATCAAAGAATAAAGTATATAAAATATATTTTATAAATAACGAGATTAAACAAATTAACTATAGATACATATTAAATAGATTAAATAAATTAAAAGATTACAAAAAGATAAATATTATACTTACTTTAATAATTAATAATCTATATGGCATAAAAAATAACAAATACTTTTAAAAAAATCACTAAGCAAAAATCCAAAAAATTATGTCACATATTGTTTAAGGGTAAAGTTACTCTTAAATAAAAGGGGGTTTAATCTTGTATGAGAAAACGATAACGAGTGATTAAGAGGGTGAAAATAGATGATTTTGTACTTGTTGGCGGTTCCCTAATGGTGTGAAGAATATGTAGCTTCACGCCACCAAGTATAATATATGTGGGTGTTTGTGTGTGTTTTTCATTAGGGTTTTAGGTGGATCCTTTGAGGGGTATTTATAGGCCCTCAAGGAAGGATCCAAAAGTTGGAGGGTTAACGGTAACGTTAGACATGTAGCTGTTATCGTTTGGAAAGCTGTGTTACGATCTTTGGTTCGAAGGTACAAATACAAGTCGTACGTACTAGTGCACGTTCTAGATTGTACTGTTTGTCTGCTGGCTAGCCGCAACCTTCGTAGCTGGGTATCGGAAGCTACGACTTAGCTTATTGGATTTCGTTCTTCGCCTTAATAAAGGCTTTAGTTCTTAATCAATGTACATAATCCGGAGGGTACGTAGGGTTAAGGATGGTACATCATTGTTGATGCATGTTGATGTGACAACAGCAACTTAGATTTGATTAGTCTTTTAGATTAAGACATTATGTTATTTTATGTCTTATTCATTTATGTGTAATTGATAGATTATGGACTTCGTGTTTTGGTAATGATCGATTACATGTTTTGGTGTTATATATATGTGTTTATATATGATGTTTGTTATGTATGTTATACAAGTACAAACATAATATATGTTAGGTTTCTTGTACATGAAGTACTTAGAAAATAACTAAGCATAGATGTTGATGGTATTTAGTACTAACGAAGATAACCTTCGTTAGGAACTAACGAAGATAATCTTCGTTATATGGGCTGGGCTGCTAAGTTCGTAAGAACAAAGCCCAGCAGGCCCAATATCGATCAGAAACATATATAAATGAATGGAAACCCTAAATTGAGGAATCTGGTTCATCTCTCACACACCTAAGGCGACTAAGTTCGTTTCTAGCTTATAGAAAACGAAGTCAGAAAACGAATTTAACTTAAATTCGTTCTAAGTTCATCCAACGAAGATAGAAAACGAATTTAACTTAAATTCGTTCTAAGTTCATCCAACGAAGATAGAAAACGAATTTAACTTAAATTCGTTCTAAGTTCATCCAACGAAGATAGAAAACGAATTTAACTTAAATTCGTTCTAAGTTCATCCAACGAAGATAGAAAACGAATTTAACTTAAATTCGTTCTAAGTTCATCCAACGAAGATAGAAAACGAATTTAACTTAAATTCGTTTAAGTTCATCCAACGAAGATAGAAAACGAATTTAACTTAAATTCGTTCTAAGTTCATCCAACGAAGATAGAAAACGAATTTAACTTAAATTCGTTCTAAGTTCATCCAACGAAGATAGAAAACGAATTTAACTTAAATTCGTTCTAAGTTCATCCAACGAAGTCAGAAAACGAATTTAACTTAAATTCGTTCTAAGTTCATCCAACGAAGATAGAAAACGAATTTATCTTCATTTTCGTTTTGAATCTTCATCAAACGATTTTAACCTACGAACTTAAGCTATCTTCGTTCTGAACCTTAGCCTACGAACTTAAGCTATCTTCGTTCAGACCTTGTTCTTACGAATTTAACCTATTTTCGTTCTATTTCTTATCTTCGTTTGAACAATAATTTTCTCTTATGGCTTCCTCATCTTCAACCAACAATGCTGTTGCCCAATACCTCAATTCTCTCGTTTATCATGATCATCTTGTAGGACGTACTAATTCTCCACCAAAGTTAGTTTCATTGGCTGACTTCTGGGCGTGGAGAGGTCGATTTGAAGATTTTATTCAACGAGAAGACTTAAACATGTGGCTCATGATCACTGAAGGTTATGAGTGGCCTACTCTTACTGTGAATGGAATTACTTCTACATACAAGGTGGGAGAATTAACAGGTGAAGAAAAGGCTAACTATGCCATTGAAGTAAAGACTCTTTCCACTCTTCGTATGTGCATTCCTCAAGAGTTGGTGCACTTGTTTCCTAAACAGGAATACAAGACTTCAAAGCAATTGTTCGATGCTATTGAAGCTCATTGTGAAGGTGATCCTCTATTGAAGCAAAACAGAATTAAAATGCTTAAGAAACAATTTGACTGCTTCAATGCTACAAAGAATGAACAAGTTGAGGATCTTATTCTGAGATATCAACATCTTCTTGCTGAATTAGCTTACTTTGATCTTAAATACACTCCTACTGAGATAGTGGATAAATTCTTGGATGGTTTGCCGAAAGCTTATAAAGAATTTCGTCATGGATTGCAAGAAAGAGCTGATTATGCATCTCTTCGAATAGATGGAGTAATATCCACACTAAGAAACAGAGAAATGAAGGATAAGGCAAAGGATCTTCAAGACAACTTCACACAAGATCCATCTCTCTATCATGCCACTATGAAAAATCCAACAGCTGATGTTAATGCTTTCTTTTCTGGAGTTGGTAATACTGGTGAGACAGACAATTGTGGTCCATTAATGGATGGAGATGATTCTTCCGGATTCATGGCTTCTGATGCTGGTAACAGGGGTAAAAGGGCTAATGAAGGTGCAAAGACTGGAAATATGAAGTTCGGAAACATTACATCTTCTTCTGCTGGTTACAAGTCCATGCCTATGAATATGAAATCAGCTGAGGGTAGGATGAATGTATTTGCTGCCATGTGTGCTGCACATGAAGCTTTTGTTGTAGGAAGAATCACAGATCCAGCACTTATTGATGAAGATTACGACCAGATAGATCCAGATGATGTTGAAGAAATGGATCTGAAATGGCAATTGGCAATGATCACCAGGAGAGTGCAAAAGTTTATGAATAGAACAGGCAGACAGCTTACTGGAGGTACTCATGGTTTTGACAAGTCAAAGGTGAAGTGCTATAACTGCGAAGGTTTTGGACATTTTGCCAGAGAGTGTCAACGGCCTAAGAGAGAGGCCAATGTTACCCCTACACGTCAAGATAGAGGTGGTAATCGTCCGCTCAATCAAAATTCAACTAGAGCTCTTTTGTTGACTGATGATCCTACTGCGAATGTCAACGGCCTAAGAGAGAGGCCAATGTTACCCCTACACGTCAAGATAGAGGTGGTAATCGTCCGCTCAATCAAAATTCAACTAGAGCTCTTTTGTTGACTGATGATCCTACTGCGAATGTCAACGGCAATGACAAGGCTATAGTAGCTGTTCAGTCTGATGGTTCTTATGTTTGGAATCTTCCACATGATGAGACCAATAACGCTTATTTGGCTGAAATTCTTGATGATATGGCTCAAATAGTTGATTCTCCTGATGACTTCTTGGATACCACAGTTTACCACAGTGAAGAGCAATTGTATGAGAATACTAAAAGTTCGAAATTGGAATCTGTTGCTGCTGGTATATATGATACTGATTCCGAATCTGACAATGAGTTAGAAGATGTCAAGAATCTTGATGAAGTGAAAGCTACTGAAGAGGTGAAAGCTGCTGATGTTAAAGATGATTTTGCTACTGAAAAGGATGAAAAGACAATTGGAGAGCAGATGCAAGAGTTTGAGATTCCGGCTGACATGACTGTGGATGATTTTGTTGCTTACATGGCAGATTGCAAAGAGGCAGACCAACAGGTATCCTATTCTTTACATACTATTGTTCATGTTTGCAAAATTGTTAATCGCATGTTTGATGAACTTGAACAAAAGAATGAACAAATTAAGAAATTAGAATCTGTTGTCAATGCTGCTCATGATGAAAGAGATAAATTAATTAGAAAGGGTCTAACTGTAAATGATAAAGAAAAATTCTTCAAGGACAAGATTAGATCCTTAGAGTCTGACATTAGAGCTATGAAAGATAAAGTCAATCAGTCTGTGGCCATAGAAAGAGTAAGTAGTGAAGCTTATTCCTTGTTAGCTAGAAAGTGTGCTACCATTGAAAAGGAACTTGCTGATGCTAGGATAGAAATCTTGGAATTAAATGCTAAATCTGATTCTGCTAGACATGCTGAGCTTTTAATGCATATGTCAAAGTTTGAGAATTCTTCCTCTAAGAGTCTTGACACTACTAAGATCTCTTATAAAGATGTGCCTCCTCCTTTCAATAATAACTATACTTCTGTTGAACCTAATCTTCCTGAAATCCTACTTCAACCTAGTGTTGTAGATAGTAATCCAAAAGACTCAATTCCTGAGGCAAAGATGTCTGAGGGAACAAAAGAGTCTAAAGGAGTTTCTTCTCAACCTAACAAGGAAGAGAAATTGAAAGGTGTTGTTTTAAATCAGTCTATTCCCAATGGTCAGAAAGACAGTATTGTACACTTTACACTTCATAAGAGTAATAGGGTCTATACTGAGTTAGAATTCCCATTAAAATCTATTGACCCTAAGAGGATTGATAAAGTCTGGGATGTTGCTATTGAGGATATGAAGAAATTAAGTCAGCAACGTCTCACTCCATTACCTAAGCAGTCTAGGAATAGAAAATCTGAAGATAACTTAGCCATTAATGAAGAAGCAACTAAGGTTTTAAAGCACATCTTAATGCCTGCACTAAGAAATCTTCAAGTATAGGTAAACATGAGAAAGATGGTGCTAGAAGGTCTAGGATATCACCAACTAAACAAGACTCTGAAAAAGAAGATCAAAGGAAAACAAGTAAGTCAGTGGACACTAGTGCTAACAATGAATCTGTAGGTACAAATAAAAAGGTAGATACAAACAAAAAGTTCAAGGTCCTCTCCTGCTTTGCTTGTCATGAAAAGGGTCATGTTTATAGTGTATGTCCAAATAGACCTCGAAGATCAGGTTCTCCTTCAAAGGTTTCCACCTCGGAAGGAAAAAGGGGGTTGGGTAATGATAAACAGGTTGATGAGGCTAAAGTTCAATCTTCTCCAAAACCGTTTACTATACCTCAACGACGTGAATCTCCACTAAAAGGTTCATCAGGAAATGTTCATAGGAATTCAAATCGTTTTCAAACACCTCCACGACCTGATCATTCTGCTCCTAGAAATCAAAATTCATTCTATGACCAAGTTCATTCGAGTGTTCGACCTTCTTATGGCCCTCATTCTCCTAGACCTTCTCCGACGAGAGGTCAGAAGTCTCCTCCAGTGAGAAGACGAAACGAGAATCATGTCTCACCCACGGCTTCGAGCAATGGATATTGGACTGAACTGATTCTCAGGATGAGAAGGGTCGACCCAAACCTAAGAAGGTTTGGGTCCCCAATGAAAACTAATTTTTCTCATTTTATGTGCAGGGAGTTCCTAGGACACCAATTCATTTATGGTACCTTGACAGTGGATGCTCCAGGCACATGACAGGGGACAGGAAACTCTTGTCCAATTATACTGGTATAAATGGGTCGTATGTTAGTTTTGCTGGATCCAAGGGCGGCAACATCACCGGTCAAGGAGATGTCGTCAATGGACAACTTACTCTTGAAAGAGTAAACTATGTGGAACAACTTACTCATAATCTATGAGTGTTCTCTGGATCCAAGGGCGGAAACATCACCGGTCAAGGAGATGTCGTCAATGGACAACTTACTCTTGAAAGAGTAAACTATGTGGAACAACTTACTCATAATCTAATGAGTGTCTCCCAGATCTGTGACAAGGGCAACAATGTTCATTTCACAGAAAAGGAGGCATTCATCTTGAAGCCAGGTTTCGTTATTCCAGCAGAATGGATAATGCTCAGAGCTCCTAGGAAGAGAGACATCTATGGCTTAGTTTTAGGTGTTGATAATCCAACGGAGCCCTCTGTTTGTTGAGCAAAGCAAATGAGTCTGAATCTCTCATCTGGCATCGTAGAATGGGACATATCAACTTTCGGAAGATGAATGAACTTGTTAGTCTTGGATTAGTTGAAGGTGTTCCAGTTAAGAAGTTTGGGATGGAAGATAAATGTGTACCGTGTTTGAAAGGAAAGCAACACAAGAATCCTCATAAACCAAAGGTGTACAACACTATATCCAAACCATTCGAACTACTTCATATGGATCTCTTTGGTCCTGTGAACGTAAGAAGCATTGGAGGGATGTCTTACTGTTTGGTGATCACTGATGATTACTCAAGGTACTCATGGGTATTTTTCTTGAAGACAAAGGATGAGACCGCAAACCGGTTTATGGATTTTGTTAGACAAGTTGAGAATGTCCATGAAGTTAAAGTTAAGAGAATCAGGAGTGACAATGGCACTGAGTTCAAGAATAATACTATTACTGTTTTCTGTTTGACCAAGGGTATTCAACATCAATTCAGTGCACCGCATGAGCCACAACAGAATGGAGTAGCTGAAAGGAAAAACAGGACATTGATAGAAACAGCTAGGACGATGCTTGCTGATTCAGGGCTTCCTGTTACTTTCTGGGGGGAGGCAATGAATACAGCTTGTCACATTTTAAATCGGGTTTTAACAGTTAAACGGTTTAAGAAAACTTGTTATGAACTTTTGCACAATACAAAGCCAAATTTGCAAAATGTTGAGCCGTTTGGTGTTCCTTGTACTTTTCTTAAAGTACTTCCTCAGGGAAAATTTGATCCTAAATCTGAGGAGGGTTTCTTTTTAGGTTATATACCTAGTACACCAATTCGGCGTGTGTACAATCAGAAAACTGGCAAAGTTAATTTTGGTACAAATGTGGTAATTATCCTGATAAGACTAATGATCCAGAAGTCGATGCCACTCAATATCGGGCTATCATTGGTTCCTTGATGTATCTGACGGCTTCACGTCCAGACATTACCTTTGCTGTTTGTATGTGTAAGTCCCAACTTGTTAGATGGTACTACTGAAGACACCTCTATGTTGATGGTGGAGTTACTTTGCAATATACTTGCTGAACTGGAGACGACCAGTTGCAGAGGTATATACCAAGTTCTAGATAGATTACTTATATAAAAGACAATAAGTAAAGAACAATGCAATAATACAAATAACTTGTAAACAATCTTGATGAGACAATATGTAGTTTTCAATGTGTAATTTATTTATTGATATTAAACAAATTACAAGGTTGATGCGGAACCAAGATAATACACGAATGTAAATATCCTAACAACCTATGAAATACAATTGATCTATACTCGGAATTTCTCTTCAACAATCGAAACACTTAAAGTAGTGAAATGTTCCTTTTAGCGATTGAGAGAATATTGCACAAGTTCACCAAGAATATTGCAGGTTTGCAAAGTGTGAAGTATTTATCTTGTGAGTTCGAATACTTAAATTCTTGGTTGTGCAATGACTTGTATTTATAGGCAAAGTTAACATTGGGATGTTAACTTTAGCCATACAAATGTGGTTGGGAGCATTTAAGGAATAGCATTTAATTCCTTAAAAAGCATTGTAAAGTTGCATGTTAAAGTGACTTTACATAACCACCTTTATGTACCTTTTAATACTTAAATAATAAGATAAGGCTTATTATCCGGGTAAAGGTACATAAAGCACACAAGTCAATTCCTCGTAATCAGTGTAAAGCTTTGTAAGGGCTTTCCACTGATGGTCTCCAGTTTGTAATTGACTAGAATGCCAACTGGGCTTCGCTGCCATTGCCATTATCTTTCTTCCATTTGTTGTCTTTGACTTCAACTGGAATGCTTCTTCAACTTTGTCAGTTCTCAACTGGAGGAAGTCTTCAGTTGCGTTAACTGTACGGTGCAACTGGACTTCAATATATTTCTCGACAAATCATCTAGGTCACCAGTTTACTGGGTCACCAGATGCAACTGGTGACTGGTCAGTGTGAACTGGTGACTGGCCAGTTCCAGGTGACTGGTCAGTGTGAACTGGTGACTGGCCAGTTCCAGGTGAACTGGTCCTAACAAATTCCCCCTATTTGTCTAGAAATATAGTCTAAGTCTTTTCTAGTTCTTGTATCTGTACAAGTGTGAACTATAGAGACTTGTTTGATTTAAATCTATCTAAGATATCTAAGGTATTTTTATAGATCAGTAAATACCTTAGGTTTTTCTTTTAGGTTTGTTAGATTTTAATCTATTATCTACCTTGTGGTTACAAACTGGTAACTTCATTTATACAAGGAATGAAATTTACACAAGTTACAGAATGTAAAACAAACTACAAGTAGATAACTGAAGAAAGAACTTAAACAGATGGCCCTTCGCCAGTTCTTCTTCTCTTGGTCACTAGAGAAATAGGTTGAGTGTCTTCAGGGTCAATATTCAGCCTTTGCTCCAGATTCTCTTTATGTTGAATCTTGCCCTTTAAGAAATTTACCCATGCCTTCTCAAACCTATTCTTTTGTGCCTTAGCATCAAGCACATTCACCATCTCGACCCATTCGCTGAACCCATATTGTAGCACACCAGGGTTATCAGTTGTAACCAATGGCCCACCAGCATACTTAACCTCTACTTGAAAAACCTTGGTGCCTGGCTTAATTGTAATATTGACACTATTAATAGTACCACCATGTCTTCTGGTTGACATGATCTGGGAGTAGTAGTTTCTTGCTTCAGTTTCATTTGTGATTTTAATACTCCCAGCACCAGCAGCCAGTACAGCGGACTTAATGTCTTCATTTGAGACCTCGCCAGTTGGTTCAATGAATGTTCTAAGGTCAGCATCCCTTGCAGCTTTGGTCAGTGGTCTCCTTGGTGGATTCATCACTTCCTTCACAACCTTCTTCACATTAGCAATTCTCTTTAGAATCCCACTGGCCCTTAACTCCTTAGCCCTCTCCAATGAAATGTTCAAGCTTCTGGAATCAAATTCAGCCTCATCCTCATGATAGTGTCTTTCCAGTTCAACATCTAGCATTTCATTTAACTGGTCAACTATCCTAGGATCATCCTTAATCCTGAGATACTCCTCCTTAGTGATACCCAGAAGATTGGCATCACTCATATCTAGCAATTTCAATTGTGTGAGATGTGCCCTGGCTTCAGCTTGGTTCCTTTGTTTCATTTTCTTTCTTTCTTTAATATCATCACCAAGTCTGGCCAGTCTTCTACTATCACTATCTGAAACTGGAGGCAGTACATCAGCATTACCAGATACTTTACCCTTTCCCTTGTCTAACACATTCCCCCTTACACTAGCATCTCCACCAGTTTGCTCACCAGCTTCAGTACTGGTAGCTAAGCTCAATTCCCTTCTAGGTACAACTGGTGGTGCAAGGACTGTACTTCTTTCCCCCTTGGCAGCATCTAGACCTGCCCTAATTGCTTCCCATTCAGAGGGGTGTGATGGCAACCGGTCAAGAGGCTGCCACGACTGCACATCCTTGCACTCTTTGAATATCCCACACATCATCCTGAAGGACCTCCAAAGGTGGTTGGTTTCTTTAGACTGGGCCAAGACATTTGCAACAACTTTGTCTTGACCAGTTTTTAATGCATTCAAAATTTTTGATTCTTCATCAATACCAGCAACCACCTTTTCCTTCATATCATCATCCCTCTTCTTCAAATTCTCCACTTCATTGGTTAGTTTATTTAATGATTCAGTATGTAGAGATACTTGGGTGCTCAAACCTTCCCCAGTTTCCTGGATGGGTGCATCTGTTGGAGGATCAGATACCGAAGTATCTTCACCAGGGATAGACGTGATTGGAGTTGCTTCAGTTATGGTTGCTCTATCCTCAACCACAACTTGAGACGAACTGGAGGGTCCCTCATTATTTTGAGGCCCGCCCAATTGTCTTTCTGATTCACTTTCCAAAGGTGCATCAGTTTTAGCAAATGCCAGTTGCATTCGCTCTGGAATTTCGACCTCTCCAGCTTCAGATACCAGAGAGTCTAGATTCCTCAACATATCTGGCCTTGTGTACGGTGAATCTGTACTTTTATATTCTTCATGGCCCAGAATTTGTTGAAAACAGAGAGAGAGAAACCTTGAAAAGGGGATACACACACCCCTGGAGCCCTTCAGTTTTTGTACTAGGCTTCTATACAAAATATCTGCAAAGTCCACTCTCAATCCGTTCCACAAGCAGTAAGCCATCTCTGCTTGCGAGGAGTTAATCTGGTCAAGTCCACCAGAACTCCCACCCATGCTCTCCACCAGGTGGATGAAAAAATACCTCCATGAAGGTGTAAGGCCCTTCATGGTCATCGCACCTTTTGTCTTCAACACCCCATTCTCCAAACACTCCCTGTGTCCCATTTCCAGGAGTACTTGGCGAAAGTTTATATTAGGGGGCAAGACGACTGGAGATTCACCCTCTCTCCAGTAATTGAGGCGTAAGGCATCCCTCAATATATCTGCTGACAAGGCACACTGGATTGTTCCATCCTTTAACGTGAAACTGATGGAGGAACAATCAGAAGAAAGAACGGCAGTGTACCAAAACTCACATAAGTAGTTGTGAAACATCTTACGTGGGTTTAGAGAGAATGAGGGTCCTATTGGAGAATTCTTCAAAAACTTTTGAATTCTACCAATAAG
The DNA here is from genome assembly GCA_034093135.1 of Erigeron breviscapus. NCBI lineage: Eukaryota > Viridiplantae > Streptophyta > Magnoliopsida > Asterales > Asteraceae > Erigeron > Erigeron breviscapus. The sequence goes on along the minus strand of CM067171.1, from coordinate 75,250,540 downwards.
GGTATCGGACCCTTGAGATCCTCGTAGGCTGGCCATAGGATTATTTGGATTTAGTTTTATGGCCGAAGCACTACTAGGGGCACCAGGTGCCTGTGTGACATCTGGTGAGGGATTGTATGGAACAGTCAAGAGATTTACATCTCTTGAACGTGATGATCTAGGAGCCATAGAAGAATGAAAATGAAATTGATGCGTCTGGAGGTAAGACTGGAGATGAAGGGTCTTGAGCTTGTACAGAAGCATCAAGAATCTTCTGGTCTGTTTCAGTACCTTCAGAATCCGAAGATTCTATAAGGATTTCCTCATCATTAACATTCATGTCCAGATCCATGAATGTGACAGAGGGCTGTTCAGTTACCTGGACAGTCTCCAGATGACCTTCCCCAGTTTCCTGGATGGGTGCATCTGTTGGAGGATCAGATACCGAAGTATCTTCACCAGGGATAGACGTGATTGGAGTTGCTTCAGTTATGGTTGCTCTATCCTCAACCACAACTTGAGACGAACTGGAGGGTCCCTCATTATTTTGAGGCCCGCCCAATTGTCTTTCTGATTCACTTTCCAAAGGTGCATCAGTTTTAGCAAATGCCAGTTGCATTCGCTCTGGAATTTCGACCTCTCCAGCTTCAGATACCAGAGAGTCTAGATTCCTCAACATATCTGGCCTTGTGTACGGTGAATCTGTACTTTTATATTCTTCATGGCCCAGAATTTGTTGAAAACAGAGAGAGAGAAACCTTGAAAAGGGGATACACACACCCCTGGAGCCCTTCAGTTTTTGTACTAGGCTTCTATACAAAATATCTGCAAAGTCCACTCTCAATCCGTTCCACAAGCAGTAAGCCATCTCTGCTTGCGAGGAGTTAATCTGGTCAAGTCCACCAGAACTCCCACCCATGCTCTCCACCAGGTGGATGAAAAAATACCTCCATGAAGGTGTAAGGCCCTTCATGGTCATCGCACCTTTTGTCTTCAACACCCCATTCTCCAAACACTCCCTGTGTCCCATTTCCAGGAGTACTTGGCGAAAGTTTATATTAGGGGGCAAGACGACTGGAGATTCACCCTCTCTCCAGTAATTGAGGCGTAAGGCATCCCTCAATATATCTGCTGACAAGGCACACTGGATTGTTCCATCCTTTAACGTGAAACTGATGGAGGAACAATCAGAAGAAAGAACGGCAGTGTACCAAAACTCACATAAGTAGTTGTGAAACATCTTACGTGGGTTTAGAGAGAATGAGGGTCCTATTGGAGAATTCTTCAAAAACTTTTGAATTCTACCAATAAGGGTATCGGACCCTTGAGATCCTCGTAGGCTGGCCATAGGATTATTTGGATTTAGTTTTATGGCCGAAGCACTACTAGGGGCACCAGGTGCCTGTGTGACATCTGGTGAGGGATTGTATGGAACAGTCAAGAGATTTACATCTCTTGAACGTGATGATCTAGGAGCCATAGAAGAATGAAAATGAAATTTGGGATTTAGGGTTTTTGATTTGTAAAGCAAAGAGAAGAATGAAGCAATATTGATGATTGGAAGTAAATGAAGGAATGTAAGAGAAAGAAAAAAATAAATGAGTTACGGAGTAAATAAGGGTATTTATAAGGGGATTCAAGATCCCAATGTAAAACCAAAAATTATATTTTATTAAACCAAATCAATTTTGAAGATATTTTGACAAAAAGAGTTTGAGTTTTGAAATAAAAATATAACTTTCCATGTAAGCATTAAATGTTACCATGTCAGCATTAAATGCTACGACGGCTTACTTTACCCATGACCCCACTCACTTTTTGTTTTCCCAATACAAACAGTTGTCAAGTACTTAAAATGGTTTCAAACACGTCAGATCACGATATCAAGTGGTTAAAAAACACTCGAGTATCATCACGTGTCACACATATTGACCAAGTATTTGTAACGTTATAAAAATTTAGACAAAGACTGAACCTGGTAACTGGAGGATCAGTCCAGTACCAGTTTCCAACTGAAGAGTTCTCCAGTTGCATTTTCAAACAAAAACGAATTTTAGTCAGAAAATTATTTTGAGTCTTTCCCCCTAAAATGATGATCCAGTAATCAATTAGTGCCAAGATAGTATCACAAAGGCGTTCGATAGCCTGGCGAGCAAAGATTATCTGGACCTCCTCAACTGGAGAACTTCATCAGTGTCACTGACGCGTTCAATAACAAAGAAAGCTCCAGTTAAGGGTTTAACATTCCCAGTTCGCTGATGAGATGTTTAAAGGTTTTATCATCGAGAGGTTTAGTAAAAACATCAGCTAACTGTTTGTCAGTGGGGATGAAATGAATTTGAATATCACCTTTCATAACATGATCTCGAATGAAATGATACCTGATATCAATATGCTTTGTTTTGGAGTGCATCACTGGGTTGTGAGAAATAGCAATTGCACTGGTGTTGTCACAAAAGATTGGGGTCTTGGTATACTTCTGACCATAATCTAGTAACTGGTTCTTGATCCAGAGAATCTGGGCACAACAACTGGCCGCAGAAATGTACTCTGCCTCAGCAGTGGACATAGAGACTGAAGTCTGCTTCTTGCTGGTCCAACTTACCAGTTTTCCTCCAAGGAAATGACAACCACCAGTTGTGGATTTTCTATCAATCTTACAACCTGCATGATCAGAATCTGAATAACCCATTAGATCTAATCCTGAGCCTTTGGGGTACCAAAGACCAAGATTAGGACACCCTTTCAGGTATCTAAAGATACGCTTTACAGCGTGCAAATGTGATTCTTTAGGGTTAGCCTGAAACCTGGCACATAAACATGTTGCAAACATTATATCTGGTCGACTGGCAGTTAAGTACATCAGTGAACCAACCATACCTCTATAGTCAGTTATGTTAACTGGTTTGCCAGTTGGGTCAGAGTCCAAATTCAATGGTGCTGCAATAGGTGTGTTTTTCGATGGGATTGAATCATATTTGTATTTTCTTAACAAATCTCTGACATATTTTCCTTGGTTTATGAAAATTCCATTTTCAGTTTGCTTAATCTGAAGACCTAAGAAAAATGTTAATTCACCCATTAAACTCATCTCATACTCAGATGACATGATTTTAGAAAACTTTTTACACATTGCATCATCAGTTGAACCAAAAATAATGTCATCAACATAAATTTGTACCAATAAGATATTACCTCTTTCTTTCAAGATAAACAAGGTATTATCTATTGCACCTCTTTGAAAGCCATTTTTAAGAAGATGTTTAGTCAAAGTATCATACCAGGCTCTTGGGGCTTGTCTTAGACCATACAATGCTTTGTTCAGTCTATAAACCCAATGAGGATGCTTCTCATCGATGAAACCTGGAGTCTGCTTAACATAAACTTCTTCTTCCAATGTTCCATTAAGGAACGCACTTTTGACATCCATCTGGAAGACCTTGAACTGCAGATGGGCTGCATAAGCCAAGAATATTCTTATGGCTTCAAGTCTTGCAACTGGAGCAAAAGTTTCATCAAAGTCAACGCCCTCTGCTTGACAATAACCCTGGGCAACTAGTCTGGCCTTGTTTCTTACAACATGGCCATCTTCATCCATTTTGTTTCGGTAGACCCATCTGGTACCAATAGGTTCTTTCTTTAACCCTGGTGGACAAGGAACAAGCTCCCAAACATTGTTCCTTTCAAACTGGAGGAGCTCTTCTTGCATAGCTTCCACCCAGCTTGGGTCTGCCATAGCCTCGTCAATCTTCTTTGGTTCAATTAAGGATAAGAAGGTGACGTTTAAGCATTGCTCACTGGTGGCTCTTCTAGTCTGAACCCCACTAGTTGGATCACCCACAATTTGTTCAATTGGGTGGGCTTTAGTCCATCTAGTGTATTGACTAGGTTGGTGAACTACAATATCAGTGCAAGTCACCTGGCGATCTTCTTCAGTTGCAACAGTTTCTGGAGAAAGATCAGTCCAAACAACTTCTACATCCTCATCAGAGTCAATGAGGTCTCGATTAGCATCATGAAATTCCTCAGTTGAAGGTATTTCATGAGTAACTGGAGAAATAGGTGCTTGAACTGGTGCTGATATTGGAGTGGCACGTACATCTGATCCAATCACCAATTCTTGTGGTAAGTTGAAATTGATGGAGGGATAAAATGATGTGTCACTGGTGCTTTTCTTCTTCTTGACTGGTTCCAGTTTGTTGTAACTGGAAGCATCTTCTGGTGAAACAACTGACCGATGAACTTGGTCAGTTTCACCAAAGTTGATTGGAATGACTGGAGAAATAGGTGATTGAACTGGTGGTGATATTGGAGTGGCACGTACATCTGATCCAATCACCAATTCTTGTGGTAAGTTGAAATTGATGGAGGGATAAAATGATGTGTCACTGGTGCTTTTCTTCTTCTTGACTGGTTCCAGTTTGTTGTAACTGGAAGCATCTTCTGGTGAAACAACTGACCGATGAACTTGGTCAGTTTCACCAAAGTTGATTGGAATGACTGGAGAAATATCAAGGCTTGGTCTCTTGTTGATTGCTTCAGTTGATTCATCGAATGTGACATGAATTGTCTCATGCACCTTTTGGAGTCTATAATTATAAACTCTAAAGGCCTTTCGAATATCTGAATAGCCTAAAAATACCCCTTCATCAGCTTTTGCATCAAACTTTCCAAGCTGACTGGAATCGTTCAGTATATAAACTGGACAACCAAATACATGGAAATATCCAATATTCGGTTTACGATTCCTGAGTACTTCGTAGGCAGTCTTCTTATGTCTCTTGATGTAGACTGACCGGTTTTGGGTGTGACAAGCAGTTGCAACTGCCTCAGCCCAAAAACTGGTGGGAAGACCAGATTCAGATAGCATGCTTCTGGCCGCTTCTATCAGTGTACGATTCTTTCTTTCCACAACTCCATTTTGCTCTGGAGAGTGAACTGATGAGAAGTTTTGAGAGATGCCAGTGTCAGTGCAAAATGTTTCAAGTACCTTATTTTGGAATTCAGTACCATTATCACTTCGCAACTGACAAACTTTTCGAGTGTACTTGAGCTCAATTCTTTTGATAAGAGAGATGATTTCAGCAGGTGCATCACTTTTGGATCTGATGAATACCACCCAGCAATATCTGGTGAATTCATCAACCACAACTAGAGTGTATTTCTTTCCAGCTCTAGTTTGAACATTCACTGGACCAAAAAGATCCATATGAAGCATGTGAAGAGGTTCAGTGATGCTAAAATTTTGCCTAGTTTTAAAACTGGCTCTCTTCTGCTTACCCATCTCACACCCTGGACATGGCTTTTCCTTATTGAAGGAAATCTGAGGTATCCCATCAACCAGTTGTTTGCGAGATAACTTGTTAATGTTTTTGAAATTAAGGTGGGATAACCTTTTATGCCATAGCCAGTTGGTGTCCTCATCAGCTTTTGCATCAAACTTTCCAAGCTGACTGGAATCGTTCAGTATATAAACTGGACAACCAAATACATGGAAATATCCAATATTCGGTTTACGATTCCTGAGTACTTCGTAGGCAGTCTTCTTATGTCTCTTGATGTAGACTGACCGGTTTTGGGTGTGACAAGCAGTTGCAACTGCCTCAGCCCAAAAACTGGTGGGAAGACCAGATTCAGATAGCATGCTTCTGGCCGCTTCTATCAGTGTACGATTCTTTCTTTCCACAACTCCATTTTGCTCTGGAGAGTGAACTGATGAGAAGTTTTGAGAGATGCCAGTGTCAGTGCAAAATGTTTCAAGTACCTTATTTTGGAATTCAGTACCATTATCACTTCGCAACTGACAAACTTTTCGAGTGTACTTGAGCTCAATTCTTTTGATAAGAGAGATGATTTCAGCAGGTGCATCACTTTTGGATCTGATGAATACCACCCAGCAATATCTGGTGAATTCATCAACCACAACTAGAGTGTATTTCTTTCCAGCTCTAGTTTGAACATTCACTGGACCAAAAAGATCCATATGAAGCATGTGAAGAGGTTCAGTGATGCTAAAATTTTGCCTAGTTTTAAAACTGGCTCTCTTCTGCTTACCCATCTCACACCCTGGACATGGCTTTTCCTTATTGAAGGAAATCTGAGGTATCCCATCAACCAGTTGTTTGCGAGATAACTTGTTAATGTTTTTGAAATTAAGGTGGGATAACCTTTTATGCCATAGCCAGTTGGTGTCCTCATCAGCTTTGGTATAGAAACATTGCCCTTTTGGAGCTGGTTCCATATCCATGATGTACACATTCCCTTTTCTTGGTGCAATCATCACCACTTTCCAATCCTTGTTAAATATGGTGCCTTGTGCAATATCGAACAATACTCTGAAGCCATCATCGCAAAGTTGGCTTACACTGATCAAGTTATATTTCAAACCATTCACAAATGCAACTCTTTTGAATTCGACTTGTCCATTATTGAGCACACCATATCCTTTAGTCTTTCCAGATTGATCGTTACCAAACGTCACTGTCTGTCCATCTTGGACAGTGAACTCTTCCAGTAGGGGCTTACATCCGGTCATAGTCCGGCCAGCAGCGCTGTCCAGATACCAGATATTTTTCTTTCGATCGCCCTACACACACACAAAAATCATTAGTTCTTTTTGTGAACCCATCTTTTCTTGATGGGTCCACTGGACTTCTCTTCAGAAGCCACAGTTGATTGTTGAGGTGTTGAACTGGAGGCTACATCTGGAGCTTTAGCCTGTTTGGCTCCAGTTTTGACCTCAAAGGGGGTGGTCTCATTGGTTTCAGTTTCAACAGCTTCAGGTTGATCATAAGGTGTTTCAACCTGGAGAGCTGGAGGCAATGCATGAAGATCTGGTATAAGAGCTGCCATCTCCAGATCTTCAGATTTCCATGCATTTTTCTGGGCATCGATAGTTCTTGAAAATGCATCGTAGTTTTTGCCAGATGCTTTTACCCATAACTTGATAATCTTTTGAGCCTTTTCAAAATCATAAGATAGTTTTTGATTATCAAGTTCTAAAAGCCTCAATCTTTAAAACTGACTCCTTGAGAGCCAACTGGACACTTTGCAAATCATTTAGTTGTGGTTTAACATTGTTCAGTTCAATTAAGATAGTGTCAAGATATCTTTCACTATCAGCTCTAACAGTTACCACAAATGCTAAATCACTACTTAATGATTCAGCCAGGTCCAGTTTTAGTTCAGGGTCAACCTGGTTATCATAGTCACATACCTTTTTCAGTATGATGTCCACCCATCTTCCAGAGATGACATCATCTTTCACCACATGCTGCTGTTGTTGATCTTCCAAGGCCACGAAACACATGTCCCTTTCCTCTTCTTCATCGTCAGATGAGTCATCAGAGTACTCCCATTTTCCCTCAGTTTGTGCCATTAAGCACTGATCCTTTTCCTTTTGCATGGACAGGAGGGCAATCTGGGCCTTAAGCTTCTTGTATTTAGCTTTGTAGCTATCATCAGGCCGATTGAAATTAGGGACAGAGGGGCCAGTTTGGTTGTTCAACTGACTAGATCTGCATTCCTTTATAAAATGACCTTTCTTGCCACACTTATAGCATGTAAGATTGGTCTTGTCCAGAGAGCTGGAGCTGGAAGCATTGTTGGGGCCATTAAATCTTTTGGATTTATGCTTAAACCTATTAAAGGTCTTAGCAATCATGGTGACCAGATCATCATCGTCAGTTTCATTACAACCATCACTGTTTTCAGTGGTCAGTCCAGAGTTTAAGAAACTGTTCAACATCTCCTTCATCGAGTGTACCTGGACACTCTCAGCAGACATTAAAGCAGCACAAGGTCGCTCAGTTGCACTAGCAACCTTAGGACTCTGGGCATGGTTCATGGCATCTTGCTCAGCCACAAGTCTTGCAGCATTATTATCTTCAGTGAACCTGAAGGCTCCATAGAGCGATGCAAGAGTGTGAGTGTGCAAGGTTTTACCTTATCTCAAGATAAGAACCATGTTTTCCCATTTGGAAGGAAGAATATCACAAAACTTCTCAAGAAGAATATCCTTATCCTTCTCTACACCCAAACCTCTCAACTGATTGATGAGGCTAGAAAATCTGGTGTATGTACCAGTTAGACTTTCATTGGGCAAGGCAAAGAAGGATTCATACTTCTTGTTCAAAGCAACTTTTTTGGTGACAATAGTGTCATCACCTCCTTCAAATTGAATCACTAATTCATCCCACATAGACTTGGCACTGGGAAACAACACAAGTGTTGGAATTAGGTCTTCAGAGACAGCCCCAAGGATCATGTTTTTCAGTCTGGTGTCCAAGTCCACCAGTCTGCGATCCTCATCAGACCAATGGTCTTCTGGCTTTTCCCTTGAGCCTCTTCTTCCAGTAGGATCAAGAAGAGGACTCACCCCAAGAGACATGGGTATATATGGTCCATCCTTAAGGATTTTCAACATATACCTCTCAATACCACCAAAATGCAACAGCATTCTAGCTTTCCATGTACCAAAAGTCTCACTGTTTCCATCAAATTTTGGAACAGGAGTGTTAGAGTAATGTACATGGACATGGTTTGGGGCAGTAGGAGGAGGAGGGTTGGTGTTAACATTTTGAAAAGGTTGTGCATTTATATTAGATGGGTTTTCACCTGAACCAGAACCATCTCCACCTTCAGTAGTGTTCATCTTTGCAGATCTAGGCAAGTTTATTAGCCTTCTGCTCTGATACCACTTGTAAGTCCCAACTTGTTAGATGGTACTACTGAAGACACCTCTATGTCGATGGTGGAGTTACTTTGCAATATACTTGCTGAACTGGAGACGACCAGTTGCAGAGGTATATACCAAGTTCTAGATAGATTACTTATATAAAAGACAATAAGTAAAGAATAATGCAATAATACAAATAACTTGTAAACAATCTTGATGAGACAATATGTAGTTTTCAATGTGTAATTTATTTATTGATATTAAACAAATTACAAGGTTGATGCGGAACTAAGATAATACACGAATGTAAATATCCGAACAACCTATGAAATACAATTGATCTATACTCGGAATTTCTCTTCAACAATCGAAACACTTAAAGTAGTGAAATGTTCCTTTTAGCGATTGAGAGAATATTGCACAAGTTCACCAAGAATATTGCAGGTTTGCAAAGTGTGAAGTATTTATCTTGTGAGTTCGAATACTTAAATTCTTGGTTGTGCAATGACTAGTATTTATAGGCAAAGTTAACATTGGGATGTTAACTTTAGCCGTACAAATGTGGTTGGGAGCATTTAAGGAATAACATTTAATTCCTTAAAAAGCATTGTAAAGTCGCATGTTAAAGTGACTTTACATAACCACCTTTATGTACCTTTTAATACTTAAATAATAAGATAAGGCTTATTATCCGAGTAAAGGTACATAAAGCACACAAGTCAATTCCTCGTAATCAGTGTAAAGCTTTGTAAGGGCTTTCCACTGATGGTCTCCAGTTTGTAACTGACTAGAATGCCAACTGGGCTTCGCTGCCATTGCCATTCTCTTTCTTCCATTTGTTGTCTTTGACTTCAACTGGAATGCTTCTTCAACTTGGTCAGTTCTCAACTGGAAGAAGTCTTCAGTTGCGTTAACTGTACGGTGCAACTGGACTTCAATATATTTCTCGACAAATCATCTTGGTCACCAGTTTACTGGGTCACCAGATGCAACTGGTGACTGGTCAGTGTGAACTGGTGACTGGCCAGTTCCAGGTGAACTGGTCCTAACAGTATGTGTGCTAGATATCAGGCTAATCCGAAAGTGTCACATTTGAAAGCTGCGAAAAGGATTCTTCGTTATGTGAAGGCCAAGCCTCGTCTAGGGCTTTGGTATCCCATGCATGGTTCCTTTGAATTCAAAGCTTATACTGATTCGGATTATGGTGGCTGCAGTTCGGATAGGAAATCAACTTCAGGTGGATGTCAGCTTTTAGGGGGGAGAATTATATCGTGGCAGTGCAAAAAGCAGACATCTGTTGCACAGTCTACCTGTGAAGCAGAGTACATAGCTGCTGGTCAATGCTGTTCTCAGGTACTTTGGATACAGCAACAATTGCGCGACTATGGTATGGATATCTCAGACTCTCCTATTTGTATTGATAATAAGTCTGCCATAGATATTACTAAGAATCCAAAAAACTTTAAAGTCACCAAGCACATAGATATAAAGCATCACTTTTTACGTGACTGTTTTGAGAAAAAGCTTATTCATTTAGAAAAGGTTATTACTGATGATAACCTTGCTGATCTATATACTAAAGCTTTTGATAGACCTCGTCATGAGTTGTTATATCAACTCAATGGTATGAAGAATGCCGAGTAGATTCTCTCAAAGAACTTAAATTTTCTTTTTGAGTCTTAGTAGTTTAAGTCGTATATAGATAGTGTCAAAAAAAAAAAAAAAAAAAAAAAAAAAAAAAAAAATAAAAAAATAAAAAAAAAAAAATTAAAAAAATAAAAAAATAAAAAAAATAAAAAATAAAAAAATAAAAAAATAAAAAAAATAAAAAAATAAAAAAATAAAAAAATAAAAAAATAAAAAAATAAAAAAAATAAAAAAAATAAAATAAAAAATAATAAGTCTGCCATAGATATTACTAAGAATCCAAAAAACTTTAAAGTCACCAAGCACATAGATATAAAGCATCACTTTTTACGTGACTGTTTTGAGAAAAAGCTTATTCATTTAGAAAAGGTTATTACTGATGATAACCTTGCTGATCTATATACTAAAGCTTTTGATAGACCTCGTCATGAGTTGTTATATCAACTCAATGGTATGAAGAATGCCGAGTAGATTCTCTCAAAGAACTTAAATTTTCTTTTTGAGTCTTAGTAGTTTAAGTCGTATATAGATAGTGTCAAAAAAAAAAAAATAAAAAAATAAAAAAATAAAAAAAATAAAATAAATAAATAATAAATAAATTATAATGTAAGGTTACTGCACTACATGATTAGACGTGACGATACTTTAGCTTTTAAGCCTACTTAATTGTACTTTAAAATGCTCAGTTCAGTGATACCATTATATGATGTATCGATAGGCACAAAGTACCAAGGTTTCCTTTTAATCTGAACTTAAATGTATACAATGTTCTTATAGGAAACGTATTCAGATATATGGCTGAGAATGCTTGTTCTTAAAATAGACAAGTCCTTTAAATCTTATGAAAGATCTTGCATTATAATTATGTATATTTGGTCTTTATAAAGAAGGTCTCGGATACATATATGTGTATGTATTGCTTTTTCGGATGTATATTTGTGACAAGATATACAAATATCAAATAAATATGTTGAAAATATGAAGCTAATGTGGCCTTTGAGATTCGAACAAGTAAGTCCTTGCGGTATCTTTGTATACCTAGCCTACCTAAAGCTTCCAACTTGGGATAGGTTGTCAGAAAGTTCGCTACACGGGTCTCATAGAAAGTCACGGGTTTTCATAAGTGCTTTAAAAAATTAATGTCACAAATATGCAAGTACTTGGCATTATGCAATGTTAAGTATATTTCCGTACGTGAGTCAAGTTAAGTCGCTTTGCGCGTGAGGAATCACCGACCTGTCATTGCTGACTTGATTCTTAAAGACTTTCTCACTTTACTCACCAAATGTCTTAATCTTAGTGCTTGTTTCGATTGTGAGAGTGTATCTGAATATGGGGCACATAAGTTCGCAAACTAAAATTGTGGCATGAGTAACTTACTAGGTTACATGGTGACTGTCCTTGGCTCAAGTAATACGAAAGTGCCACAAACCAAAAAGGAGACTGGAAGTACCGAGTGTTTAAGAGGACAAACATATTGGTAATCGTTTTTTGGATCACTGTTCATAACTAATAATAAGAGAATTATTTCTCGCTAGTAGGCTTATGTAAATGCTAATCTGATCTGATCAGCAGTACCCTGGTCACATGTAATGAATAAATTAAGTTAACTAGTGTTTAGATTAGTTTATTGTTCTGTAATTTTTTATTCTAATTTATTTTTCATTTTATTGAGTCAAAATAGTATTTTCATAAGTTCTTATTGCACGAGAGATTCTACTTAAATTCTGTTCAGTATATATTTTGCTGAATTCATTTATTTGGATTCTTGATGAGGTTATGTGATTAGTACAAAAGAAGATTTTCTGATATGGACATTAAATTGTTTAAGTTTAGAAAATGATCTTTTAAGTTTTCTGTGAAAAGTCAAAGTTATTTGAAATCTCACAAGTTTAAGTTGTTACAAGTTACGAATTTAATTAATAACTTGGTGACATTTTAGGGTTTGACAATGGAATGACCTCCCTTGATCTTTTGTTAGAATCTTGAGTTTTTCGTAATTTTTAATCCTAATGTTGTGTGTTTTAGCTTGAATTTTCTGCATTATTATGCCTTTGCTCTTGATGCGTTAATGAGTTTTTGGTAAGTGTGCAGTGTTCAGGTTAAGAAGATAAAGTTGGAGTGATGATCTTTGTTGCAATACAGTGTTATTCATACTGATGATGTCGTGGAGACAAGATTTTTGGTGTGAAGTGACAAAAAAAAAAAAAAAAAAAAAAAAAAAAAAAAAAAAAAAAAAAAAAAAAAAAAAAAAAAAAAAAAAAAAAAAAAAAAAAAAAAAAAAAAAAAAAAAAAAAAAAAAAAAAAAAAAAAAAAAAAAAAAAAAAAAAAAAAAAAAAAAAAAAAAAAAAAAAAAAAAAAAAAAAAAAAAAAAAAAAAAAAAAAAAAAAAAAAAAAAAAAAAAAAAAAAAAAAAAAAAAAAAAAAAAAAAAAAAAAAAAAAAAAAAAAAAAAAAAAAAAAAAAAAAAAAAAAAAAAAAAAAAAAAAAAAAAAAAAAAAAAAAAAAAAAAAAAAAAAAAAAAAAAAAAAAAAAAAAAAAAAAAAAAAAAAAAAAAAAAAAAAAAAAAAAAAAAAAAAAAAAAAAAAAAAAAAAAAAAAAAAAAAAAAAAAAAAAAAAAAAAAAAAAAAAAAAAAAAAAAAAAAAAAAAAAAAAAAAAAAAAAAAAAAAAAAAAAAAAAAAAAAAAAAAAAAAAAAAAAAAAAAAAAAAAAAAAAAAAAAAAAAAAAAAAAAAAAAAAAAAAAAAAAAAAAAAAAAAAAAAAAAAAAAAAAAAAAAAAAAAAAAAAAAAAAAAAAAAAAAAAAAAAAAAAAAAAAAAAAAAAAAAAAAAAAAAAAAAAAAAAAAAAAAAAAAAAAAAAAAAAAAAAAAAAAAAAAAAAAAAAAAAAAAAAAAAAAAAAAAAAAAAAAAAAAAAAAAAAAAAAAAAAAAAAAAAAAAAAAAAAAAAAAAAAAAAAAAAAAAAAAAAAAAAAAAAAAAAAAAAAAAAAAAAAAAAAAAAAAAAAAAAAAAAAAAAAAAAAAAAAAAAAAAAAAAAAAAAAAAAAAAAAAAAAAAAAAAAAAAAAAAAAAAAAAAAAAAAAAAAAAAAAAAAAAAAAAAAAAAAAAAAAAAAAAAAAAAAAAAAAAAAAAAAAAAAAAAAAAAAAAAAAAAAAAAAAAAAAAAAAAAAAAAAAAAAAAAAAAAAAAAAAAAAAAAAAAAAAAAAAAAAAAAAAAAAAAAAAAAAAAAAAAAAAAAAAAAAAAAAAAAAAAAAAAAAAAAAAAAAAAAAAAAAAAAAAAAAAAAAAAAAAAAAAAAAAAAAAAAAAAAAAAAAAAAAAAAAAAAAAAAAAAAAAAAAAAAAAAAAAAAAAAAAAAAAAAAAAAAAAAAAAAAAAAAAAAAAAAAAAAAAAAAAAAAAAAAAAAAAAAAAAAAAAAAAAAAAAAAAAAAAAAAAAAAAAAAAAAAAAAAAAAAAAAAAAAAAAAAAAAAAAAAAAAAAAAAAAAAAAAAAAAAAAAAAAAAAAAAAAAAAAAAAAAAAAAAAAAAAAAAAAAAAAAAAAAAAAAAAAAAAAAAAAAAAAAAAAAAAAAAAAAAAAAAAAAAAAAAAAAAAAAAAAAAAAAAAAAAAAAAAAAAAAAAAAAAAAAAAAAAAAAAAAAAAAAAAAAAAAAAAAAAAAAAAAAAAAAAAAAAAAAAAAAAAAAAAGTTGCTTTTAACGAGTTATTGCTATGTACAGGATTAGGTCAAAGGGTCGCATCGTGGAAAGTTTCGTGATGAAGAATCTTGATAAATTTTCTAAGTCCAATGTTGTTCTTACGAAGATAGTCTTTAACTTCGTTTGGACTTGTTCTTCAGAAAATTGAACTTATTTTCGTCACATCTAATTTCGTTTTATTTGGTTTTAAACGAAGATAACTTCTATCTTCGTTCCACTTGAGTTTACAAAGGTTAACTTCGTTCCCCTTATTTTAGACCGATCTTCTAACCGACCCGTTTTGACCCATCTTTTAACCATCCATATATATATCCCAACTTAATTCGTTTTCTCTTTTTCATTGCCAAAATTATTAAAGAAAAACGAATTTAACCTGCATAAACCCCTATATCTTCATCAATCAAGTTACTTGATCTCACTTGATTTTCTACTTGTTGTTTCGATTTTTGTTGAAATAAGTGATTCAGGTATATTATCTAGCATCGTCATTCTCAAATCCCCAATTCTTGATTCTTGTTTTTGCCCAATTTTTACATGAACTCAATCAGTTTTATAAATATTTTAGGTTCTAGGGTTTAATTTCGTTTTTGATTTTAATCCATTGGATCTTTAATTCGTATGTAAAATCGAAGTGGGTTATGCTTCATTTAATTGATACAAATGTTTTGTAACTAATTTCGGGCAAAACAAGTGTTAATCAATTTTATTAAAATCAAATATTTGATTTTGGAACCAACTGCTGTTCAGAATGTCTATGAAGTTAGCTTTCGTTTATTGTCTACGAACTTAGGTTCTCAAACAGAGCTTACGAACTTAGACTCTCCTTTCAACTAACGAATTTAGGAGTTCTTGTGACAAACGAACTTAGTTATGCTTCAAAGCTATCTTCGTTTGTTGTTACCCAACGAACTTAATGTCTATTTTCGTTTTTTTTTGTTACCTAACGAACTTAAAGTCTATCTTCGTACAATCTTAACTAACGAACTTAAAGTCTATCTTCGTACAATCTTAACTAACGAACTTAAAGAGTAATTTCGTACAGTCTCAACTTATGAAATTATTGATTAAGTTCATCTACGCCTGTAATTCTATAATTGTTTTTAAATTATGATTTGTTTTGCAGAAATGGCTCTTGCTCCACGTCAGTTCGTTAAGAAGCACAATCTTGCCTTAAATCTTGATCCAGATCAGCATAATTGTGAACGCTATCATGAGATGTTTGATTTTATTGCTCGTTCTAGGCTTTCTTATGCATTCTGTGATTCACCTAGACTGATTAGGCAGTATATTGATGTCTTCTGGAGGACTGCTCATCAGGTCATCGTTAATGGTCGTAGTTTTGTTCGGGCAACTGTCGAAGGAATCACTTTTGATTTTAATGCTGCGATGCTTCGTGAAATTCTGCATTTGGGTGAAGAATCAGACGAAGCAGTAGAATTAGCTTATGATTTTGACCTTATTCGTAGATGTTTTCAAAGAATGGGATATGTTGGTCAAATAAAGCTTCCTTTTAACAAAAGTGGATTTCAAGGACGTTGGAGATATCTTGCTTACGCTTTGTTGGTAAGTCTGAGCAATCGTAAGGCTGGATTTGATCAGCTTTCTGCTCAGATTTCTTCGCAGATGGTTGCCTTGGTCTATAATCGACCTTATCCTTTTTCGACATACTTCTATCAAGAGTTTATTGGTCAAATCAATGCCAAAGCGAAAAATAGGTTTCTATTATATCCTCGCTTTGTTATGGCAATCGTTAGACATTTTTGTCCGGATTTGGTATTTGATCAAGGTCCTCGCTATGCACCACATGCTTGGCCTTTACGTCTATTTGCTGATCTAGAAGCCAAAACTAGAAATGTGGCTGGTCTTAATGATCCACCACTGTTTGGTCATTTGATTAATCCAAATTATCGATCTCGTTTTGAGGATGATATGTTAGTGGATGATGAAGACAATTCTGATCATGAGGATGAAGAGAGTTCAGATGATAGTTCTGATGGTGATTCTGATGACTCTAATAATGGGAATGATGGTGGTGATGATGTAGTTGAAGCAGACACAGATGAATATGATAGTGTCGCTGCTGATTCTGGTAATGAGCATCGAACTAAGATGGCTCATGATGTCCCTGCTGCTTCAGGAAGTGATCATTCATATCACTTTTCTCGAGAAGATATAACTGGTGCTTTACGCCGAGAGCGTCGGAGTAAGGCATGTCATTCTTCACCTGTTCTTTCTGATACGGATCAATCCATTCATGATGAACATGATTCTCAAGTTAATCAGGATGATGGTGCTGAACAAGAAGTTGTACTTCAGCATCAAGAAGAATTGGAACATAGAGATATGGCATCAAGTCCAATCCATGAAGATACAAGTACTGTTGGACCTAAGAGGACACTGGATGCTCCTCTTACTTATCGCAGAACTAAGCGTGCACGAATTTCTGAGGCTACTTCAGTATCTGCAGCTGCTGCTGCTATTCCTGCTGTCTCTACAGCACCGGTTGCTTCTGTTGCCGGTAGTTGCTGATTCTGATTCTGATTCTGATTCTGATTCTGATTCTGATTCTGATTCTGATTCTGATTCTGATTCTGATTCTGATTCTGATTCTGATTCTGATTCTGATTCTGATTCTGATTCTGATTCTGATTCTGATTCTGATTCTGATTCTGATTCTGATTCTGATTCTGATTCTGATTCTGATTCTGATTCTGATTCTGATTCTGATTCTGATTCTGATTCTGATTCTGATTCTGATTCTGATTCTGATTCTGATTCTGATTCTGATTCTGATTCTGATTCTGATTCTGATTCTGATTCTGATTCTGATTCTGATTCTGATTCTGATTCTGATTCTGATTCTGATTCTGATTCTGATTCTGATTCTGATTCTGATTCTGATTCTGATTCTGATTCTGATTCTGATTCTGATTCTGATTCTGATTCTGATTCTGATTCTGATTCTGATTCTGATTCTGATTCTGATTCTGATTCTGATTCTGATTCTGATTCTGATTCTGATTCTGATTCTGATTCTGATTCTGATTCTGATTCTGATTCTGATTCTGATTCTGATTCTGATTCTGATTCTGATTCTGATTCTGATTCTGATTCTGATTCTGATTCTGATTCTGATTCTGATTCTGATTCTGATTCTGATTCTGATTCTGATTCTGATTCTGATTCTGATTCTGATTCTGATTCTGATTCTGATTCTGATTCTGATTCTGATTCTGATTCTGATTCTGATTCTGATTCTGATTCTGATTCTGATTCTGATTCTGATTCTGATTCTGATTCTGATTCTGATTCTGATTCTGATTCTGATTCTGATTCTGATTCTGATTCTGATTCTGATTCTGATTCTGATTCTGATTCTGATTCTGATTCTGATTCTGATTCTGATTCTGATTCTGATTCTGATTCTGATTCTGATTCTGATTCTGATTCTGATTCTGATTCTGATTCTGATTCTGATTCTGATTCTGATTCTGATTCTGATTCTGATTCTGATTCTGATTCTGATTCTGATTCTGATTCTGATTCTGATTCTGATTCTGATTCTGATTCTGATTCTGATTCTGATTCTGATTCTGATTCTGATTCTGATTCTGATTCTGATTCTGATTCTGATTCTGATTCTGATTCTGATTCTGATTCTGATTCTGATTCTGATTCTGATTCTGATTCTGATTCTGATTCTGATTCTGATTCTGATTCTGATTCTGATTCTGATTCTGATTCTGATTCTGATTCTGATTCTGATTCTGATTCTGATTCTGATTCTGATTCTGATTCTGATTCTGATTCTGATTCTGATTCTGATTCTGATTCTGATTCTGATTCTGATTCTGATTCTGATTCTGATTCTGATTCTGATTCTGATTCTGATTCTGATTCTGATTCTGATTCTGATTCTGATTCTGATTCTGATTCTGATTCTGATTCTGATTCTGATTCTGATTCTGATTCTGATTCTGATTCTGATTCTGATTCTGATTCTGATTCTGATTCTGATTCTGATTCTGATTCTGATTCTGATTCTGATTCTGATTCTGATTCTGATTCTGATTCTGATTCTGATTCTGATTCTGATTCTGATTCTGATTCTGATTCTGATTCTGATTCTGATTCTGATTCTGATTCTGATTCTGATTCTGATTCTGATTCTGATTCTGATTCTGATTCTGATTCTGATTCTGATTCTGATTCTGATTCTGATTCTGATTCTGATTCTGATTCTGATTCTGATTCTGATTCTGATTCTGATTCTGATTCTGATTCTGATTCTGATTCTGATTCTGATTCTGATTCTGATTCTGATTCTGATTCTGATTCTGATTCTGATTCTGATTCTGATTCTGATTCTGATTCTGATTCTGATTCTGATTCTGATTCTGATTCTGATTCTGATTCTGATTCTGATTCTGATTCTGATTCTGATTCTGATTCTGATTCTGATTCTGATTCTGATTCTGATTCTGATTCTGATTCTGATTCTGATTCTGATTCTGATTCTGATTCTGATTCTGATTCTGATTCTGATTCTGATTCTGATTCTGATTCTGATTCTGATTCTGATTCTGATTCAGATTCAAAGGCAAACAGCCTTGGAATCTGATTCTGATTCTGATTCAACTTATGATTTTGATAAAGATTGATAAAGTGTATATTAGGTTGCATGTAATAAGTTTACGACATGTGAATGTAATCTATCTTATTTCAATGCAATTATATTTCATCTTTATTATTATTATCATGATTATTCATTTTATTCTGGTGTTCATTTTGTGTAATCTTAATAGATGATACAGATGATGCAGAATTATTCTTTGATGGTGATGAACTTGAGGAGGGTGAGTTTGTTCCTGAACCGGATATAAACATATTCAAGAAGCCTTATGGGTTTGATGATGTTTGGGACTCAACTTCTGAAGATCCATCTTTAGAAGAAAGAAAAGAGTTAGAGATTAAGAGGAAAGAAGTTAAGGAAAGAATGCTTCAAGCTTCAATTAGTAGCTCTGCTAAAGTTTTAAACTTTGTGGTATATGCTAAGATTGATGATGCTTTGATTCCTTTCCACTGGGAAATCAACTTGACAAGACCTTTTGATCCAAATGATTATCCTGTACCTCTCAGAGAAGATGATCCATTACATGAGATTGATCGACTTGAGCCTGGGCAAAGAATTAATGAATATATAGTCACATGGGATACTATGAAACCCCTCATGTATTGGACTCACATCTCAGATAAAGATGCTGTAAAATATAAGACAATAATCTGGAGTTGGTTCTATGATGAAGAACTGAAGTTGTTCGTTCTTAAAAGACCAGAAGGTTGTCAGTATCTAGCATGGCGTGAGAGACATTTCAGAAGTTTGTGTGAAGAAGACTTACATGAACTCGGAAATAACAGGATTATCAATCTAAGTGGTTATGGTCTTGCTGATGTGGTTGGTAAGAATCTTTATGAAGATTTCAAGTTGAGATCGAATATGAAAGACTCTGAGAAACCAAAGTTTCATATTGAACCAAGACGAAAGAAGAAGGTGGTTAAGCCAGATAAAAGCATTGAGTATATTCAACGTGATATCAAGTGTATGATCAAAGTCCCTGCCAAGAAATGGGCACAAGGTGTCTTGGATAAGATGGACAATTGGGAGATTGATCGGAATTCTGGTGAAGCCAAGATGTATGCAGACTCAAAGAAGAAGATGTTGTTGAGAAGGATGTATGATCCAATGAAGTTGGTTAACTTCTCAAGAAATGATCAGAGAAAATTATACGATACTGAATGTTCATTTTTACCATTTTGGAAGAATGAAGAAGATCGATATCGTAAGATTCTCCAAGTCTGCTTACACGAAAATATCCATGCAAATAGCAGACGATTGTTATTTGATGGATGATGAAGATTTTTTGAAGACTGAAGAAATAGAAAAAAAAAAAAAAAAAAAAAAAAAAAAAAAAAAAAAAAAAAAAAAAAAAAAAAAAAAAAAAAAAAAAAAAAAAAAAAAAAAAAAAAAAAAAAAAAAAAAAAAAAAAAAAAAAAAAAAAAAAAAAAAAAAAAAAAAAAAAAAAAAAAAAAAAAAAAAAAAAAAAAAAAAAAAAAAAAAAAAAAAAAAAAAAAAAAAAAAAAAAAAAAAAAAAAAAAAAAAAAAAAAAAAAAAAAAAAAAAAAAAAAAAAAAAAAAAAAAAAAAAAAAAAAAAAAAAAAAAAAAAAAAAAAAAAAAAAAAAAAAAAAAAAAAAAAAAAAAAAAAAAAAAAAAAAAAAAAAAAAAAAAAAAAAAAAAAAAAAAAAAAAAAAAAAAAAAAAAAAAAAAAAAAAAAAAAAAAAAAAAAAAAAAAAAAAAAAAAAAAAAAAAAAAAAAAAAAAAAAAAAAAAAAAAAAAAAAAAAAAAAAAAAAAAAAAAAAAAAAAAAAAAAAAAAAAAAAAAAAAAAAAAAAAAAAAAAAAAAAAAAAAAAAAAAAAAAAAAAAAAAAAAAAAAAAAAAAAAAAAAAAAAAAAAAAAAAAAAAAAAAAAAAAAAAAAAAAAAAAAAAAAAAAAAAAAAAAAAAAAAAAAAAAAAAAAAAAAAAAAAAAAAAAAAAAAAAAAAAAAAAAAAAAAAAAAAAAAAAAAAAAAAAAAAAAAAAAAAAAAAAAAAAAAAAAAAAAAAAAAAAAAAAAAAAAAAAAAAAAAAAAAAAAAAAAAAAAAAAAAAAAAAAAAAAAAAAAAAAAAAAAAAAAAAAAAAAAAAAAAAAAAAAAAAAAAAAAAAAAAAAAAAAAAAAAAAAAAAAAAAAAAAAAAAAAAAAAAAAAAAAAAAAAAAAAAAAAAAAAAAAAAAAAAAAAAAAAAAAAAAAAAAAAAAAAAAAAAAAAAAAAAAAAAAAAAAAAAAAAAAAAAAAAAAAAAAAAAAAAAAAAAAAAAAAAAAAAAAAAAAAAAAAAAAAAAAAAAAAAAAAAAAAAAAAAAAAAAAAAAAAAAAAAAAAAAAAAAAAAAAAAAAAAAAAAAAAAAAAAAAAAAAAAAAAAAAAAAAAAAAAAAAAAAAAAAAAAAAAAAAAAAAAAAAAAAAAAAAAAAAAAAAAAAAAAAAAAAAAAAAAAAAAAAAAAAAAAAAAAAAAAAAAAAAAAAAAAAAAAAAAAAAAAAAAAAAAAAAAAAAAAAAAAAAAAAAAAAAAAAAAAAAAAAAAAAAAAAAAAAAAAAAAAAAAAAAAAAAAAAAAAAAAAAAAAAAAAAAAAAAAAAAAAAAAAAAAAAAAAAAAAAAAAAAAAAAAAAAAAAAAAAAAAAAAAAAAAAAAAAAAAAAAAAAAAAAAAAAAAAAAAAAAAAAAAAAAAAAAAAAAAAAAAAAAAAAAAAAAAAAAAAAAAAAAAAAAAAAAAAAAAAAAAAAAAAAAAAAAAAAAAAAAAAAAAAAAAAAAAAAAAAAAAAAAAAAAAAAAAAAAAAAAAAAAAAAAAAAAAAAAAAAAAAAAAAAAAAAAAAAAAAAAAAAAAAAAAAAAAAAAAAAAAAAAAAAAAAAAAAAAAAAAAAAAAAAAAAAAAAAAAAAAAAAAAAAAAAAAAAAAAAAAAAAAAAAAAAAAAAAAAAAAAAAAAAAAAAAAAAAAAAAAAAAAAAAAAAAAAAAAAAAAAAAAAAAAAAAAAAAAAAAAAAAAAAAAAAAAAAAAAAAAAAAAAAAAAAAAAAAAAAAAAAAAAAAAAAAAAAAAAAAAAAAAAAAAAAAAAAAAAAAAAAAAAAAAAAAAAAAAAAAAAAAACAAAAAAAAAAAAACAAGAAAAATAAACAAGATGAGAATAAAATTGTGTTAATTTGTTTTGTTTTATACTCATTATGGCAATGTCCACGTGGTGCATCCGGAAAGCTCGTCATAAATGCTTCCGGTTTTGAAAACTAGTGGAATACACGTGTTCGTTTCTGATGCTGCGTTGCTTCGATGTGTCCCATCATGGGGGTACTGTAGCGTTTTTTGTTCCCTATAAATACTCGCTTTCTTTTCTCATTTTTCATTTTTCCAAACTCACACGAAAACTTTTGCTCTCCACTCTCTCTAGTTCGTAGCTTCCGTAGGCTTTCGTATCTTCCATAACTTCCTTTGTTGTGATTCTCCGCAGGTGATTGCTTTAGTTTCCGCTTTATATTTTATCATGGGTAATAGGAAGGATCTGTGTTTTAGCTTTTGCAACGTTACAAAGCAAGATTTATTTCAATTTCTGTCCAATTATAGGTTCCCTTTAGGTTACCATTATATTGTCCCACACCCATCCGATACAGCGAGGATGGTTCCGGCGGGCAAGATTGTTTTATATATGGCTATGTTCGAAGTATCGAATGTCCGCATACCATTTACCACGTTTTTCCTAGAAGTTATAAAACATTTCAAGTGCCATATCTCCCAGCTGACCCCATTCGGAGCTCTTCGAATTACCATGTTTGAGGCGGCGTGTCGTGCTTTAAACGCGGAGCCTATAGTGGGTACTTTTCGTAAGTTCTATTGTTTAGGGGCTGATGGTGATTGGTTCACCATACAGAAAAGGCCTGGCTCGAAGTTGCCGGAATGCATCTATGGTTGATGAGCGATAATTATATAGACTTTTACCGCCCTTGTTTTGGCCATTTTATAATCATTTGAGTGAACTTATGATACTTAATGGCATTCATATGTGATTTCAGGCTCATTGCTCGTGGCATGAAGGAAAACGTCAAGAAATGGTAAAGGAAGATAAATGATGGTTCGATGAAGATTCGGGTCGAGATTCAAGACTTAAGATGAAGAAACTTGTGTCGACATGAAGCCTATGACCATGTGTTAGTATTTTGGGCATAACTTCTTCATACGAACTCCGTTTCTGACGTATAAACTGTCCACGGAACCGGGAGAGAAAGATATACAACTTTCGTGTTGAACCTGAAGCCTTCGAGCGCCGCTCATTTCTCTCTAGCGCCGCTGGAAGTGATCCTGAAGCTTACCAGCGCCGCTGGGACCTTAACAGCACCGTTGGGGACCTCAATAGCGCCGCTGGGAGTGCATGAGCGCCTCTGGGACCTAGCCAGCGCCACTCCCAAAGTCCGTCAGATCTGAAACTTCCCGAAAACCTATAAATACCCCTCTAAAACCCTAGGGCTGTTATAGGGTATTTTCATCAGATCTAAACCCCCGTAACACCTCCATATCATCCGGAAGATCAAGCATCGATTCTCTACAACATTATTATCTTTTAGATCTCTATTTCATCGTCGGTACTTTATGTTTTCATATATTATTGACTTTGATCTTTCTTCTACCATGAGTAGCTAGGTATCTAATCATCTACTAAGATGAAGTGACATGATTATGTGATGGTTGCATGCTAGATACACTTAACGTCTTATAGTTTGTTATTATTATTGTTG
The DNA here is from genome assembly GCA_034093135.1 of Erigeron breviscapus. NCBI lineage: Eukaryota > Viridiplantae > Streptophyta > Magnoliopsida > Asterales > Asteraceae > Erigeron > Erigeron breviscapus. The sequence continues at coordinate 75,227,185 of CM067171.1, read as the reverse complement.
ATGATATATGTATGCTTTGTGGTGGTACCCGTTGTGTGCGTATATGATTTTAATTGTTTATGGTATAAACGATTATCGCTAGGTCATGGTATGATAGTGAACAATATAATAATAATAAGAATTAATCTGTTAAATGGCTTGGTAAGTCAACTAGACAAGATTGTTATTTAAATAGTCAAACAAACTAATTGGTTAGGGAGCTATAGGTGGACAGGGTGGTACCCACGTGACCAAGTCTAGTGACTTATTTAGATCTCAACTATTGTATTGAAGTGCAACCTGAAACATGTCATGGATCTGATTCGAAGTAGATGATCTCTTAATTATATTGTTTTTAAATCAAAATCTTTTCGTTGTGTCTTCCGACACAGCCTGCCCCGGTAATACCGGATTCTTGTCTTTTATTTATTAGTTTAAGCAACGTGACAACTCGGTCACAAAACCCCCAACCAATCTTAGAATTACTTAGTCTTGCTTAGTTCTTAAACATAGTCCCTGCGAACGAACCTGGTCTTACCTATT
>CM067171.1:75179744-75225663 GCA_034093135.1 Erigeron breviscapus | reverse complement strand
GGCTTACTGAATCACAAAGAGCATATGGCACTGAAGCCAGGCTTACTAAATCACAAAGAGCATATGGCACTGAAGCCGGGCTTACTGAAGAGGCTGCTAGTACTGAAGCCAGTGAGCCCCAGTTTGAAACCTTCCCAGATATTCCTACTACACTGAAGGTTTTTAAAGGAAAGGAAAAAGTTGTGTCTGGTGAAGAGGAAGAGCAAACTGAAGATGTTGATAATGAAACTTCAAGGAAGTTAGAGCAGGAATGCATAATGATAGAGATTTTTAAAAGAAATCAAAAAGATGAACTGCTGGCCCATCAAAGGGAGATGGCAAATATGGGTACTCTGGACTCCTACAATGCTGGAAGGTTAGGCATTAATATTGAAGTTTTTAAAAGGATGAAGGATGACCCCAGAGTTCATCAATGCCTAATTGCATTAGATGATGTTCATGTACGCTCATTCTACGCTGAAGAAGAGCAAGTCTATGACTCAATTATTTATGGCGTGAGTGTACCAGAACTCATCAGACAGAGAAAAGCTGAACTGGTAAGTCTCCAGAAGAAAATAAGAAAGAATGCTGGTGCTCTGGAAATAGAGTACAGAAAGAGACTTACTGGTTTACCAAAGTTGACTGCCAGACAGATCAAAGCAATCAGAGATGGTGATGTAAGTACTTTCATTCCCCTGGACACTTCTCGAAGAATAAATCGTCAAGAACTCCAAACTGCTGTAGAGCAAAGGAGAGTGTCCAAGGATACTGAAGCTTTGATCCAGCAAGCCAAGCTGAAAGAAAAATACAAATGAAATGTTGAACTTCAGGGCTGATGCAAGAAGGATCACTGGTGCTGAAATCAAGTTGGCTGAAGATCATGAAGGCATGTTTAAGTTTGAGGTAAAGTTGACCAGGCAGGGTAACTTCACTGATGAGAGGAGAAGTACTTCAGTCCAAGCTTTTGGATGGAGTGAACTTAGGGAAATTGCTCTAACATTTAAGGGGAAGACAGATGTGTCGACTGATGTTAAGGCATTTCTGAAAAGGATTGAGAAGGTATGGAGAAGAAAGCAACAGATGGAAGTTGCATTGGGCATAAGATCACCAGATTCATTACCATCTTCTCCATCACCAAAGAGAAAGGCTACTGAAGATGCTCCAGAAAGGACATCGAAAAGAAGGGCCTAACTCTTATTGTTACTTATTGTAAATTATTGTCTTATGAAAATTGTATACTATTTATCAGTTGATGAATGTAATAATAGTTGCAATTTTTATTTTTATAAGTAAATGACCAGATTTAGTCTAAGTTAGAACTTAATTGATGAAACTGAAAACACTCATGATCTATAAAGTGTTTTCCAGTAACTTAGATTTTTTAGACAAATCGAAACTTGTGTTTTTCAAGCTTACAAAATGTATAGATTCAAGCTTGAAAACACTTGCATTATTTCTAAACAAATAGGGGAATTTGTTAGGTCCAGATTTAGTCCAGATTTACTGGACTCGCTCCAGACTCGACTACTGGAGCCTCACTGAAGATCTGACCAGAATCGTGTTCTACTGGACCTACTCCAGACTTGGAATCTGGAGTCCCCCTGAAGATTTGTCCAGAAATAATTGAAGACTAGTGAGCAAATACTTGTATAGGAAATCTGGAGTATTCTCCAGATTAGCTCACTGGACTTCACCCCAGTCCAGATCAACTCTACTGAAGACATTCTGATTGAAGTCAAAGACTGAAGTCTGAAGAAAGAAGACTTAACAAATGGCGGAGTCCACTGGAAAGTCTTACCAGATCTGTTCACTGGAGGATTGTTAGTGTTCTAGATCCTGCAAGTCTGAACACTGATATCAAGGATTGACTTTTCCCTTTACACACTTTCCAAAGAACAATCCACTTGTTCTTTACCAAAGTATACGTGTGTTAAGGTGGTTGGATAAAAGGTACACTTGCACTTGATGTGACTTTATCCTTATTCCTTATCCAATACATTTAATGTTCTTGTCGGATCATTAAATGTATGCAACCATATTTGTACGGCACAAAATTCACTGGTGAATTTTGTTGCCTATAAATACAAAGTCATTTCCTTGACAAAAAAACTTTTAAGCATTCATTTTGCATTGAAGTGAATTTGTCCAAATACTCTCGATCTTAAACTGGGATACTTCACAACTTTAAGTATCTCGATCCTAAAGAGTTATTTGACAAATATAGATCATTTGTAACTCATAGGTTGTTAGGATATATACTTAATTGTATTATCTTGATTCCGCAATAACCTTGTGTTTTATTTAACATCATAAATAAAATACCCATGAAACAATACATAATGTTCCACTTTATTTGTTTATTGCTTTAAGTCTTGTATTACTTTATTTATATACTTGCATTTATAATAAAGTAATACTAGTCCAATCTAGTGCTTATTAGACTTGTTGTATTTTGCACTTTCCTGGTTAACCATCGAACTTAAGGGACTCACATCCAGTTCACTAGACAGTTTCACTGGGTCTCCATGTGCAACTGGAGACTGGCCAGTTTACCAGTAAACTGGTCCTAACAAATTCCCCCTATTTGTCTAGAAATATTGCCAAGTCTTTTTCTAGTTCTTGTATCTGTACAAGTGTGAACTGGAAGGACTTGTTCGATTTAAATCTATCTAAGTTTCCAAGGCATTTTTATAGATCAATAAATGCCCTAGGTTTTTCTTTTAGGTTTGTTAGATTTTAATCTATTATCTACCTTGTGGTTACAGACTGGTTACTTCATTTATACAAGGAAATGAAATTTATACAAGTTACAGAATGTAAAACAAAATACAAGTAGATAACTGAAAAGAAAAAACTTAATGAGATGGCCCTTCGCCAGTTCTTCTTCTCTTGGTCACTGAAGAGATAGGTTGTGAGTCTTCAGGGTCAATATTCAATTTTAGCTCCAGATTTTCTTTGTGTTGAATCTTGCCCCTTAGGAAGTTCACCCATGCTTTCTCAAACCTATTCTTTTATGCCTTTGCATCCAACACATTCACCATTTCAACCCATTCACTGAACCCATACTGCATTGCACCAGGATTGTCAGTTTTAACCAGTGGCCCTCTGGTATAACTAACTTCAACGTGAAAGACTTTGGTGCCTGGCTTGATTGTTACATTAACACCATTGATAGTACCACTATATCTTCTGGTTGACATGATCTAGGAGTAATAGCTTCTTGCTTCAGATTCATTTGTTATTTTTATACTCCCAGCACCAGCAGCCAGTACAGTGGACTTGATGTCTTCATTAGATACCTCGCCAGTTGGTTCAACAAATGTGCTAAGGTCAGCATCTCTTGTCAGTGGTCTTCTTGGTTGAGGAATCCTTCTTAGTGGATTCAATACCTTTTTCACAACCTTCTTAATATTTGCAATTCTTTTTAGAATCCCACTGGCCCTATTCTCCTTAGCCTTCTCCACTGATATGTTCAAACTTTTGGCATCGAATTCAGCTTCATCATCAGGATAGTGTCTGTCCAGTTCAACATCAAGCATTTCTTTCAACTGGTCAACTATCCTGGGATCATTCTTAATTCTGGCATACTCCTCCTTAGTGATTCCCAAAAGATTAGCATCACTCATATCAAGCAGTTTGATCTGTGCAAGATGTGCTCTGGCTTCAACTTGGTTTCTTTGTTTCATTTTCTTTCTTTCTTTAATATCATTGCCAAGTCTAGCCAATCTTCTGCTATCACTATCTGACACTGGAGGAAGTACATCAGCATTGCCAGTTTCTAACATAGGAATATCAGTGGCCGGCTGGGCAGATACATCAACTGCTAACCCTTTGCCCTTATCCAAAACATTCCCCCTATCACCCATATCACCAGTTTGCTCACCAGCTTCAGTACTGGCAGCTACAACCATTTCCCTACCAGCTTGACTTCCAGATGGAGTTCTTTCAGGTGCAACTGGTGGAAGGACTGCACTTCTTTCCCCTTGGTAGCATCTAGACCTGCCCTAATAACTTCCCATTCAGAAGGGTGAGATGGCAACCGGTCAAGAGGCTGCCATGTTTGCATGTCCTTGCACTCCTTGAAAATCCCACACATCATCCTGAAAGACCTCCACATATGGTTGGTCTCCTTTGACTGGGTCAAAACATTTGCAGTAACCTGTTCTTGACTAGTTTTTAATTCATTTAAGATCTTGGAGTCTTCATCCAAACCAGATACAACATTTTCCTTCACTTCCTCATCCTTCTTCTTCAAACTTTCCACTTCAGTTGTCAGTTTATCCAAAGACTGAGCATGAAGGGATACCTGGGTGTTCAAATTTTCAATGCTGCCTCTCAACTGGTTGATCTCACTAGTGAGTGGGGCCAGATCAACCTGAGGAGTGGCTAGCTTGGTGATCTCAGACATCACCTTTTCAATCAGTTGTTGTTCTCTTGCACCCAGCGTATCCTCTATCTTCTGACCAACTGAAGTCATCAACTGCTCTCCAAGTTCAGTCACATTTAGGCCAGGTTTTTCAACTAATTCCTTTACCTGCCTCTCAATTTCCCTCAAATCTACTTCAGATGTTCTTACAGTGTTGCCAAGCAGATTGGAGATTGACGTTGTGACCTTGGACTGAGTAAGGTCAAAGGCTTCCTTCAAAGATGTTGCTAGAGTGTTACAGCCAGTGACCAACTCATTTAGCTTATTGAACACCAAGTCTTCATTTGATGAAAACTTGTTAATCCCTAGATCAACCACTTTAATGTTTGTCAAGTGATCCTTGTGGTATCTGGAGAAAGACTTGGTGTTTTTGTCAAGTGTCTTTTGAATCTCCTCCACCCTAGTAAGAAGGTTTTGGAGATCGGCTTGCAAAGAGACAACTTGACTGTCCAGTGACGAAGGAGAAGGTGTCACTGGACCAACAACAGTTACTACTGGAGCAACTGGAGGAGGCAAACTTAGAGAAGTCTCCCCAGTTGTCATACCAGCAGTTGAAGAAATGAGTGGTGGTAGAAGAAAGGACTGAAAAATCAATGTGTTGTTCATGCTAAGAATGCTCAGGTGTGAACAACGGCGGCAGTGGGGGTGGCATTTCTCGAACAAGTGAGAATTTCCCAGTTGGTGAAGGAGCCATACGTCTGTTTCCAGACATATAGTTATAAGTTGGGAATGGTATATCAGTAGGCACATTTTGTTGGGATGGTGAAAGTGAAATTGATGCATCTGGAAGCGAGACTAGAGATGAAGGGTTTTGATCTGGTACAGCAGAATAAAAAATCTCCAAGTCTGTTTCAGTACCTTCTGAATCCGAAGATTCAATAAGGATTTCCTCGTCATTAACATTCATGTCCAGATCCATGAATGTAACTGAGGGCTGACCAGAAGGGTCAGTCTCCAGATGACCTTCCCCAGTTTCCTGGATGGGTGCATCTGTTGGAGGATCAGATACCGAAGTATCTTCACCAGGATAGATGTGATTGGAGTTGCTTCAGTTATGGTTGCTCTATCCTCAACCACAACATTAGACAAACTGGAGGGTCCCTCATTATTTTGAGGCCCGCCCAATTGTCTTTCTGACTCACCTTCAATAGGTGCATCAGTTTTAGCGAATGCCAGTTGCATTCGTTCTGGAATTTCGACCTCTCCAGCTTCAGATACCAGAGAGTCTAAATTCCTCAACAAATCTGGAGCAGTGTACGGTGAATCTGTACTTAAGTATGCTTCTCTGCCCAAAATTTGTTTAGAACAGAGAGAGAGAAACCTTGAGAAGGGGATACAAACACCCCTTGTGCCCTTCAGCTTTTGTACTAGGCTTCTAAACAAGATGTCTGCAAAGTCTACTCTCAATCCATTCCACAAGCAGTAAGCCATTTCTGCTTGTGAGGAGTTGATCTGGTCAAGACCACCAGAACTTCCACCCATACTCTCCACCAGGTGGATGAAAAAGTACCTCCATGAAGGTGTAAGACCCTTCATGGTCATCGCACCCTTCGTCTTCAAAACCCCATTGTCCAAACACTCCTTATGACCCATTTCGAGGAGGACTTGACGAAAATTAATACTTGGGGGTAAGACAACTGGAGATTCACCCTCTCTCCAGTAATTGAGGTGTAAGGCATCCCTCAATACGTCAGCGGACAAGGTACACTGGATTGTTCCATCCTTTAAAGTGAAACTGATGGAGGAACAATCGGAAGAAAGAGTGGCTGTGTACCAAAACTCACACAAGTAGTTGTGAAACAACTTGCTTGGATTTAGAGAGAATGAGGGTCCTATTGGAGAATCCTTCAAAAATTTTGGATTCTACCAATAAGGGTATTGGACCCTTGATATCTTTGTAAGCTTGCCATCGGATTATTGGGATTGAGTTTGATGACCGAAGCATTACCAGGAGCACCAGATGCCGGTTTGACATCTGGTGAAGGAGCATATGGAACAGTCAAGAGATTTACATCTCTTGAACGGGATGATCTAGGTGCCATTGGAAAATGAAATTGAAATTTGGGAATTAGGGTTCTTGATTTGTGAAGTAGAGAGAGAAATGAAGCAATTTTGATGATTGGGAAGTAAATGAAAGAATGTAGAAGGAAGTAAATGAGTTCGGAGTAAATAAGGGTATTTATAAGGGATTCATGATCCCAATGAAATACAAAAATTATATTTTATTTAACCAAAACAACTTTGTAGATATTTTAACAAAAGAATTTTGAATTTTGAAATAAAATCATAATTTGCCATGTCAACATTAAATGTTACCATGTCAGCATTAAATGCTACGACGGCTTATCTTACCCACGCGCCCACTCACTTTTTATTTTCCCAATACAAATAGTTGTCAAGTACTAAAATAGCTTTAAACACGTCAGATCACGATACCAAGTGGTTTAAAACACTCGAGTACCATCACGTGTCACAAATATTGACCAAGTATTTCTAACGTTATAGAAATAAGACAAGACTGAATCTGGTCACTAGAGGATCAGTCCAGTACCAGTTTCCAACTGAAGAGTTCTCTAGTTGCCATTTTCAAACAAAAACGAATATTAGTCAGAAAATTATTTTTGAGTCTTTCCCCCTAAAATGATGATCCAGAAATCAATTAGTGCCAGGATAGTATCACAAAGGCGTTCGATAGCCTGGCGAGCAAAGATTATCTGGACCTCCTCAACTGGAGAACTTCATCAGTGTCACTGACGCGTTCAATAACAAAGAAAGCTCCAGTTTCAAGGATTTAACATTCCCAGTTCGCTGATGAGATGTTTAAAGGTTTTCTCATCGAGAGGTTTTGTAAAAACATCAGCTAACTGTTTGTCAGTTGGGATGAAATGTAATTCAATGTCTCTATTCATAACATGATCACGAATAAAATGATACCTGATGTCAATATGCTTTGTTTTGGAGTGCATCACTGGGTTGTGAGATATAGCAATTGCACTGGTGTTGTCACAAAAGATTGGGGTCCTTGTATACTTTTGACCATAATCTAGTAACTGGTTCTTGATCCAGAGAATCTGGGCACAACAACTGGCCGCAGAAATGTACTCTGCCTCAGCAGTGGACATAGAGACTGAAGTCTGCTTCTTGCTGGTCCAACTTACCAGTTTTCCTCCAAGGAAATGACAACCACCAGTTGTTGATTTTCTATCTATCTTACAACCTGCATGATCAGAATCTGAATAACCCATTAGATCTAATCCTGAGCCTTTGGGGTACCAAAGACCAAGATTAGGACACCCTTTCAGGTATCTAAAGATACGCTTTACAGCGTGCAAGTGTGATTCTTTTGGGTTAGCCTGAAACCTGGCACATAGACATGTTGCAAACATTATATCTAGTCGACTGGCTGTTAAGTACATCAGTGAACCAATCATACCACGATAGTCAGTTATGTTAACTGGTTTGCCAGTTGGGTCAGAGTCCAAATTTAATGGTGCTGCAATAGGTGTGTTTTTCGATGGGATTGAATCATATTTGTATTTTCTTAACAAATCTCTGACATATTTTCCTTGGTTTATGAAAATTCCATTTTCAGCTTGCTTAATCTGAAGACCTAAGAAAAATGTTAATTCACCCATTAAACTCATCTCATACTCAGATGACATGATTTTATAAAACTTTTTACACATTGCATCATCAGTTGAACCAAATATAATGTCATCAACATAAATTTGTACCAATAAGATATTACCTCTTTCTTTCAAGATAAATAAGGTATTATCTATTGCACCTCTTTGAAAGCCATTTTTAAGATGTTTAGTTAGAGTATCATACTAGGCTCTTGGGGCTTGTCTTAGACCATACAATGCTTTATTCAGTCTATACACCCAATGAGGATGCTTCTCATCGATGAAACCTGGAGTCTGCTTAACATAAACTTCTTCTTCCAATGTTCCATTCAGGAACGCACTTTTGACATCCATCTGGAAGACTTTGAACTGCAGATGGGCTGCATAAGCCAGAAATATTCTGATGGCTTCAAGTCTTGCAACTGGAGCAAAAGTTTCATCAAAGTCAACGCCTTCTGCTTGACAATAACCCTGGGCAACTAATCTGGCCTTGTTTCTTACAACATGGCCATCTTCATCCATCTTGTTTCGGTACACCCATCTGGTACCAATGGGTTCTTTCTTTAACCCTGGTGGACAAGGAACAAGCTCCCAAACATTGTTCCTTTCAAACTGGACGAGCTCTTCTTGCATAGCTTCCACCCAGCTTGGGTCTGCCATAGCCTCGTCAATCTTCTTCGGTTCAATTAAAGATAAGAAGGTGACGCTTAAGCATTGCTCACTGGTGGCTCTTCTAGTCTGAACCCCACTATTTGGATCTCCCACAATATGTTCAATTGGATGTGCTCGAGTCCATCTAGTGTAATGACTAGGCTGGTGTAACACAATATCAGTGCAAGTCACCTGGCAATCTTCTTCAGTTGCAGTAGCTTCTGGAGGAGGATCGGTCCAAACTACTTCTACATCCTCATCAGAGTCAATGAGGTCACGATTTGCATCATTAAATTCTTCATTCAAAGGCATTTCTTGAAGAACTGGAGAAGTTGGAGTTTGAACTGGTGCTGATATTGGAGTGGCACGTACATCAGATCCAATCACCAATTCTTGTGGTAAGTTGAAATTGATGGAGGGATAAAATGATGTGTTCCTGGTGCTTTTCTTCTTCTTAACTGGTTCCAATTTGTTGTAACTGGAAACATCTTTTGGTGAAACAACTGACCGATGAACTTGGTCAGTTTTACCAAAATTGATTTGAACGACTGGAGTAATATCAAGGTTTGGTCTCTTGTTGATTGCTTCAGTTGATTCATCGAATGTGACATGAATTGTCTCATGAACCTTTTGGAGTCTATAATTATAAACTCTAAAGGCCTTTCGGATATCTAAATAACCTAAAAATACCCCTTCATCAGCTTTTGCATCAAACTTTCCAAGCTGACTAGAATCGTTTAAGATATAAACTGGACAACCAAATACATGAAAGTATCCAATATTTGGTTTACGATTCCTGAGTACTTCATAGGCAGTCTTCTTATGTCTCTTGATATAGACTGACCGGTTTTGGGTGTGACAAGCAGTTGCAACTGCTTCAGCCCAAAAACTGGTGGGAAGACCTGATTCAGATAGCATACTTCTGGCCGCTTCTATCAGTTTGCGATTCTTTCTTTCCACAACTCCATTTTGCTCTGGAGAGTGTGCTGATGAGAAGTTTTGAGAGATGCCAGTGTCATTGCAAAGTGTTTCAAGTACCTTATTTTGAAATTCAGTACCATTATCACTTCGCAACTGACAAACTTTTTGAGTATATTTGAGTTTAATTCTTTTGATGAGAGAGATGATTTCAGTAGGTGCATCACTTTTGGATCTGAGGAATACCACCCAGCAATATCTGGTGAATTCATCAACCATAACTAGAGTGTACTTCTTTCCAGCTCTAGTTTGAACATTCAATGGACCAAAGAGATCCATATGTAGCAAGTGAAGAGGTTCAGTGATGCTAAAGTTTTGCCTAGTTTTGAAACTGGCCCTTTTCTGCTTGCCCATCTCACACCCTGGACATGGCTTTTCTTTATTGAAGGAAATATGAGGTATCCCATCAACCAGTTGTTTGCGAGACAACATGTTAATATTTTTAAAATTAAGATGGGATAATCTTTTATGCCATAGCCAGTTGGTGTCCTCATCAGCCTTGGTATAGAAACATTGCTCTTTTGGAGCTATTTCCATATCCATGATGTACACATTTCCTTTTCTTGGTGCAACCATCACAACTTTCCAATCCTTGTTAAATATGGTGCCTTGTGCAATATCGAACAAAACTCTAAAGCCATCATCACAAAGTTGGCTGACACTGATCAGGTTGTATTTCAAACCATTCACAAATGCAACTTTTTTGAATTCGACTTGTCCATTATTGAGCACACCATATCCTTCAGTCTTTCCAGATTGATCATTACCAAACGTCACTGTCGGTCCATCTTGGACAGTGAACTCTTCAAGCAGGGGCTTACATCCGGTCATAGTCCGGCCAGCAGCGCTGTCCAGATACCATATATTCTTCTTTCGATCGCCCTGCACACCCACAAAAATCATTAGTTATTTTTGTGAACCCATCTTTTCTTGATGGGTTCACTGGACTTTTCTACAGAAGTCACATTAGATTGTTGTGGTGTTGAACCGGAGGCTGCATCTGGAGCTTTTTCACCAGCTCCAGGTGCAGGAGTAAAAACGATTGGTACTTGATACTTACTCCCCTGATTTTTACCAGATTTAGTTCCAGATGGAACATTCTTTTGATTAGGTTTTGAAGGGAGTAGTTTAATATTTTGTTTGAAAACTGGAGGTAATGAACCTACTTCCAGATTTTTAATCCGGGCAGTACAACTCTGAACTTGTCGAGACAAAAGTTGGAGTTGACATTCCAGATTAACCAAAATATTATTTTCATCAGGCAGCTGAACCTTGGACCTTGGTTCAGCTGGAGTTTTAGTCTATCGGGTCTTGGGCTCCTTAGACTTTTGAGGTAAAGGCTTGTTACCAGTGGCCCTTTTAACTGGAGCATTAGCCTGTTTGGCTCCAGTTTTAACCTCAATGGGGGTGGTCTCAATGGGTTCAGTTTCAACAGTTTCAGGTTGATCATAAGAGGTTTCAACCCTGAGAGCTGGAGGCAATGCATGAAGATCTGGTATGAGAGCTGCCATCTCCAGATCTCCAGATTTCCATGCATTCTTCTGGGCATCGATAGTTCTTGAAAATGCATCATAGTTTTTACCAGATGCTTTTACCCATGACTTGATAATCTTTTGTTCTTTTTCAAGATCAGAAAATAGTTTTTGATTATCAAGTTCCAAAGCCTCAATCTTTAAAACTGACACTGGATACTTTGTAAATCATTCAGTTGTGGTTTAACGTTGTTCAGTTCAATTAAGATAGTGTCAAGATATCTTTCACTATCAGCTCTTACAGTTTCCACAAAAGCTAAATCACCACTTAATGATTCGGCCAGGTCCAGTTTCAGTTCAGGGTCAACCTGGTTATCATAGTCACATACCTTTTTCAAGATCAGAAAATAGTTTTTGATTATCAAGTTCCAAAGCCTCAATCTTTAAAACTGACACTGGATACTTTGTAAATCATTCAGTTGTGGTTTAACGTTGTTCAGTTCAATTAAGATAGTGTCAAGATATCTTTCACTATCAGCTCTTACAGTTTCCACAAAAGCTAAATCACCACTTAATGATTCGGCCAGGTCCAGTTTCAGTTCAGGGTCAACCTGGTTATCATAGTCACATACCTTTTTCAAGATGATGTCCACCCATCTTCCAGTGATGAAATCTTCTTTTACCACATGTTGCTGTTGATCTTCCAAGGCCATGAAACACATGTCCCTTTCCTCTTCTTCATCAGCTGATGAGTCATCAGTGTACTCCCATTTTCCCTCAGTTTGTGCCATTAAGCACTGATCCTTTTCCTTTTCCATGGACAGGAGGGCAATCTGGGCCTTAAGCTTCTTGTATTTAGCTTTGTAGCTATCATCAGGCCGATTGAAATTAGGGACAGGGGGGCCAATTTGGTTGTTCAACTGACTAGATCTGCATTCCTTCATAAAGTGACCTTTCTTACCACACTTATAGCATGTAAGATTGGTCTTATCCAGAGAGCTGGAGCTGGAAGCATTGTTTGGGCCATTAAATCTTTTAGATTTATGCTTAAACCTGTTAAAGGTTTTAGCAATCATGGCGACCAGATCATCATCGTCAGTTTCATCACAACCATCACTGATTTCAGTGGTCAGGCCAGAGTTCAAGAAACTGTTTAACATCTCCTTCATTGAGTGTGCCTGGACACCCTCTGCAGACATTAAGGCAGCACAAGGTCGCTCAGGTACACTAGCAACCTTGGAACTCTGGGTATGGTTCATGGCATCTTGCTCAGCCACCAGTCTTGCAACATTATTATCTTCAGTGAATCTGAAGGCTCCATAGAGCGATGCTAGAGTATGGCTGTGCAAGGTTTTACCTTGTCTCAAGACAAGAACCATGTTTTCCCATTTGGAAGGAAGAATATCACAAAACTTCTCAAGAAGAATATCCTTATCCTTCTCTACACCCAAGCCTCTCAGCTGATTAATGAGGCTAGAAAATCTGGTGTATGTACCAGTTAGACTTTCATTGGGTAAGGCAAAGAAGGATTCATACTTCTTGTTCAAGGCAACTTTCCTGGTGACAATAGTGTCATCACCTCCTTCAAACTGAATAACTAATTCATCCCACATTGACTTTGCACTGGGGAACAACACAAGTGTTGGAATTAGATCTTCAGGGACAGCTCCAAGGAACATGTTCTTGAGTCTGGTGTCCAGATCAACAAGTCTACGATCCTCATCAGACCAATGGTCTTCGATCTTTTCTCTTGAACCTCTTCTTCCGGTTGGATCTAGAAGAGGACTTACCCCAAGAGACATGGGTATATATGGTCCATCCTTAAGGATTTTCAACATATACCTCTCTATCCCACCAAAATGCAAAAGCATTCTAGCCTTCCATGTACCAAAAGTCTCACTATTTCCATCAAATTTTGGAACAGGAGTGTTAGAATAATGTACATGAACGTGGTTTGGGGCAGTAGGAGGAGGAGGGTTAGTTTTACATTTTAAAAAGGTTGGGCATTAGTATTCAAGGGGGTTTCACCTGAACCAGAACCATCTCCACCTTCAGTAGTGTTCATCTTAGCAGATCTAGGCAGGTTTATTAGCCTTCTGCTCTGATACCACTTATAAGTCCCAACTCAATAGATGGCACTACCTGAAGACACCTCTATGTCGATGGTGGAGTTACTTTGCAATATAAGCCCTGAACTGGAGACGACCAATTACAGAGAGTATATACCAAGTTCTAGATAGATTACTTATTAAGTGACAATGAGTAAAGAACAATGCAATAATACAAATAACTTGTAAAGTAAATTGGTGAGACAATATGTAATTTTCAAGTGTAATTTATTTATTGATGTTAAATAAATTACAAGGTTGTTGCGGAACCAAGATAATACAAGAATGTAAATATCCTAACAACCTATGAACTACAATTGATCTACACTCGGAATTTCTCAAAACAATCGAAACACTTAAAGTTGTGAAATGTTCCTTTTTACGATTGAGAGAATATTGCACAAGTTCACCAAGAATATTGCAGGTATGCAAAGTGTGAATTCCTTCAAAGTGTGTTCGAAGAAGTTATATTCTTGTTGTGCAATGACTTGTATTTATAGGCAAAGTTAACATTGGGATGTTAACTTTAGCCGTACAAATATGGTTGAGAGCATTTAAGGAATAGCATTTAATTCCTTAAAATGCAGTATAAAGTTGCAGTATAAAGCAACTTTATTCAACCAGCTTTATGTACCTTTTGTATTTAAATAATAAGATAAATCTTATTATCCGGGTAAAGGACATAAAGCACAAAAGTCAATTCCTCGTAATCAGTGTAAAGCTTTGTAAGAGCTTTCCACTGATGGTCTCCAGTTTGTAACTAACTAGAATGTCAACTGGGCTTCGCTGCCATTGCCATTCTCTATCTTCCATTTGTTGTCTTCGACTTCAACTGGAATGATTCTTCAACTGATCAGTTCTCAACTGGAGGAAGTCTTCAGTTGCATTGACTGTACGGTGCAACTGGACTTCAATATATTTTTGGACAAATCTTCTGGGTCTCCAGTTCACTGGACAATTTCACTGGGTCTCCAGGTGCAACTGGAGACTGGCCAGTTTACCAGTAAACTGGTCCTAACAGCATGCTAGATACACTTAACGTCTTGTCGTGATCTTGATGAATTAATTCTTTATAATTTGTTATTATTATTGTTGATGATATATGTATGCTTTGTGGTGGTACCCATTGTGTGCGTATATGATTTTAATTGTTTATGGTATAAACGATTATCGCTAGGTCATGGTATGATAGTGAACGGTATAATAATAATAAGAATTAATTTGTTAAATGGCTTGGTAAGTCAACTAGACAAGATTGTTATTTAAATAGTCAAACAAACTAATTGGTTAGGGAGCTATAGGTGGACAGGGTGGTACCCACGTGACCAAGTCTAGTGACTTATTTAGATCTCAACTATTGTATTAGGGCAACCTGAAACATGTCATGGATCTGATTCGAAGTAGATGATCTCTTAATTATATTGTTTTTAAATCAAAATCTTTTCGTTGTGTCTTCCGACACAGCCTGCCCCGGTAATACCGGATTCTTGTCTTTTATTTATTAGTTTAAGCAACGTGACAACTCGGTTACAAAACCCCCAACCAATCTTAGAATTACTTATTCTTGCTTAGTTCTTAAACATAGTCCCTGCGAACGAACCTGGTCTTACCTATTAGCTATATTACAAACGAACGGATCCACTGTCCGTGAGTGTGTGTTTAGTTTGGTATTTCCTTGATTTTATAAATTTAAAACTTGACTGCTTTTAATTATACACAAACGACACATCAATGGTGTTACCGCATCCATTAAAGGGTGGAAAAAAGGTTTTTTTATGTTGATAGTTCTATTGTACTCTCCGCCTATCCTTCGTTATTGAGTATGAAAGGTAATGCATGCGGAACCTTGGCGGACATTTCTGTCGAGATTGAATTCGACCAAGAGTTGGTGATGCGATTGTGCAAGCCTCCGACGTTGAGCCGGACACTACCGGAAGCCGTGTTATATTTGGCTAAGCTGAGCTCAGTTTGGTCCTTTCATCCGGCCGCTCCTAGGCTTTTGAATAAGAAAGGGAAGGGTATGGAGTCTCCGACCCCTCTTGTTTGACCTATTAGAGCCTCCGAATTTGTTTTCTTCTATTATAGTTAAAAAGGTTTGTTATTATTGTTGTTATATTGACTTTACTTATTCCTCTTTGCAGTCATGGACTTTTTATCATATATGGGGAGTGACTTAGAGGATGTGGATGTTGTCCCGGATCTTCCGGAGGGTCAAACAGTTCCAGAAGTGCCACGTATATCTCACGAAAAAGATATTGTAGTCCTGAAAGACACACCAGAGACTATTGCACGGCGGAGGGAGATTGAGGAAGATTTTTCTAGACAGTTATTATTGGGTAAGAAAGGTGTTGAGTATAGAATTCGAGCTTTAGTGTGTGTTTTAGTGTGTGTTAATGGAGGTTACTAGAGAGAGAAAGTAGAGAGAGAGTAGAGAGATGTCAGGGAAAGTTTGGTTTGTATTATATGGTGAAAGGTTACAATTAACATAATGGAGGGGGTTTATATACATATGAGCTATTTACACTATGCCCCCTTCCATTGTACCAAGTTTACAATATAAGTACAAATTAACATAAGGTACACAAATCAACTACTACATTTATATTTCTAACAATCTCCCCCTTAGTAGTGATTTGTAAAAAAAATATCCAGTCTTTGTCTTTCTTTAAGCTCTTGTATTCGGTCTATCTTTGTTTGGATGCCAGAACCAATTTTCTCCTTCGGGTCTATCATCAGGAACAACCAACTCTAAAGTTCCATCAGAATAAGAAGCAAGTTCATCCATGCGAATGAAAATCTTCTTCTTTCTGCTATTCAAAAAGACAACATCGAAGGATGGTTCTTCTATGATATGACCAATACTTAGCTGTTTAATATCTGTAGTGTATAGACTTTGATCTGGATATGGCACATTAATCTTTCTCTTCACAACTTCAAATCCTATTTGAAAATCTTCCAATGAAGCATATTGAATGCAGCTTGACATATATCGTTTAACAGATTCAAAGGCAATAACATCTTCACGATATCTCTGCATAGCATTCACGAAATGATTGTAGAGAAAGATAATGTCATCAACTGGCAGCAGCTTGAACTGTGTTTCAGTAAATCTATAGCTCTTGCCATTATCTCTTTTGACATGAAAACTTGGGATTGAGATAGTATTCCTTTTAACCAAAATAACTGATGCGTAAATCACGCGACAAACGACAGCGGAAGACTATTTTTGGTATTTTCTGGATTTTATACGAAATGAACAATCAAACAAGACAATAAAGTAAAACGATAGATAAAAGAATCCACCACCAAGACTCGTAAAGGCTAAGCCACCGGAATCAAGGATAAAGGAAATACTCCGCTCCACCACTACAATCGATAAAGGTCTAGCCACCACGATTATAGATAAAGGAAACCGAAGATTTAAAAGACCTCACCACAATATTTGATAAAGAACAAGTCACCACAAATATTGATAAAGGGGTCACTCCTAACCACCAAGATCAAAGATCTATAAAGGTAAAAGAAGATTTGTAAGAAATAGAGGTTGCTCTATTAATTTTCATTCAACATCAACTAACTTTTACAATGAGAAATACAACCCCTATTTATAACCAAAACTATCTCCTAGGAATTAACGAAAAGTAATAATAAAATAATAAAAAGCTGTCTTGAACAAAAGACAACCACTAATTTATTAACCAATAAGAAAGGGACAAGCAATCTCCTAGAAGGATTCCTCCTGCAAGTGGTCCACAAACCGTTATGAATAACGTTGTCACGCGCTCCTTCCTTATCTTCTTTCGACAGCTGTCATTCCTTCTTTATTGGGTCCCCACACGTGATCAGACTTTATTGATAGGACTGGAAACTAAAATCTGGACCTCAACTGGTGACTTCATCTGGAGCGTTCATTAGTAGACTGGACTGGAGCTGGTCACTTGAGTGCTTCAGTGGAGAACTTCACTGGTGGACTTCTGGAAAGCTTACTGAAGGGTCTTGACTGGAGCCTGGATCTGGAGGATCATCACTGGAGCCTGGATCTGGAGGATCTTCACTGTAGAATGCATCTGGAGGATCTTCACTGGAGAATGCATATGGAGGATCTTCACTGGAGAATGCATATGGAGGATCTTCACTGGAGAATGCATATGGAGGATCTTCACTGGAGAATGCATATGGAGGATCTTTACTCGAGAATGCACCTGGAGGATCTTCACTGGAGAAGTAATCTGGAGGCTTTTCAACTGGAGCATGGATATGGAATTGCTTCACTGTAGTCTTGTCCTGGAGAACCTTCACTGGAGTATTCCATCTGGAGCATTTCGACTGAAGCAACTTACTGGAGTTATTCACTGAAGTAAAACTGGAACCCATTTTTGAAGCCTCGTGACTGGAGCAAATTACTTGAGCTTTGACTGACGAGTCTTCACTGGTGTGCAACTGAAACATAGCTGTTAAGTTCACTGGTGGATGCTCGCTGAAGTATAACTTAAATAGAGCACTGGTCACCCACTTCTGACTAGTGTCACTAATAAATACTTGCTGAGGAACGACCTGCTGATGTAACCTTCTCACTGAAGTGTTACTAGTCGTTCTGAACACTAGCTGATCACATCTGGTGTTGCCCCGTTCAGTGATCGTTGTTCTGGACACTCGCTGGTTGCATCTGGTGCTGACCAGTTCACTGGTCGCGATCAGTTGAAGTTGCTTCAGCGAGAGTTGTTTCTGATCAAGACTTATTTTGTCACTGGTGGGCAGCAAGATCAGTAAGGCTTGTCTTATCACTTCAGTACTTGACTTAAGATCAGCATACACCAGTAGTTTAAATCCAATAAAGGATATCCAAGTGTTATTTTTTGCTTGCTGAACTTCATTTAATAAAAACACGAGCCGAATATTTATGCGGAAATGGCTCGGGGTCATTCCTGCATCAATCTCTCCCTTTTTTTGAGGACTTGCCCTCAAGTCCTTAAAGTAAGGTCTTGAGTTTCCATTTCTGAGCATCTTCAGGTCATAGCCAACTTCTGATAATCCCCACATTGTAACAAAGCTTGAATCTTCAGATTGTTTGAAACAAAAATATTTATGTACACCATCTCCCAAGGCCTCGACATTCATCATGGATTCAAGAACCAACAGATAGGAAACTTGATCAAACTTTGAGACATCATCAAAGACCAGATTATTCTCATCAATAGGAACAAGGATTAGAACTGGAAAGACTAAGTATCGCCCAGTACACATAACTGCCACATTGATTTTCATCTCGACTCCTGGGCTACTGAGCAATTCATGATTCCCAGATATGACAAACACTTTCCTTAAAAGACCAGAACATACTCCTACACACACTACATTCCGGTTCCTTTTCTTCTTACAATTGATCTTATAATTAAGTCCATACTCATTCTCGACTTGCTCTTCACTACCTCTTATAAGACCAGACACATATAACTTCATTTTATATTTAACATTCCCACTGGTTTCAAGATCGACTATACAAGAAACTGTTTGTAACCCTTCTTTAAACTCACATTTAAATTCAGCTCGGGATATTACAAGATTAGTTTGAAATAGTGCATAGTCATCATGGGTTTCACCAGTTAGAGTATACAGACCAGATTTCTGAAGTGTTAACAAACTGGACACTCCAGCCCATACCATGGCCTTATCATACTTAAACATATCAGCATGAACACATAATGAAATTATTTCAGCTTTAATCACTTCATCAAGTAGTAAAGATTTAAGAGTATCTTGCTTCTCTCACACACATAATGAACTAGTGTTCAAGTGGCCATCATGTATCAAAAGACGATCATTCATAGGAATAACACAAAAACCCATACCATAATAATCGATTCTGACATTAAACACAAGTGCTCGGTTAGTAGTTGTTACCCCTATGCCTTCCTTAAGCCATTGAGTTGTGACTGGTAGTGACTGAGTAGGTATGGAGTTCTTCCTCAGGCATATAGACATTGCTTGTTGAACTTCAACTGATGGATCTCCAGTTGGATCTTCAGTTGGATCTTCAGTTGGATCTTCAGTTGGATCTTCATCAGTAAAAGCTTCACTGGAGTACACTTTTTGTTGGACTTCATCAGTGAGAGTTCCAGTCGAATGTACTACTTGCTGGGCTTCTTGGATCAGCGATGATTTATCACCAGCAGCTCTTACGGACTCTTTTTCGCTAGTAACATAACAAAAACAAGTCTGGCTAACACTTCCTTGCTGGGATTCATCAACACTAACTTCACGAGAATGATTAGCATTCCGATTCAGCAAGAAATCATCAAGGTCAGCTTCAATTACTTCTTCACCATCGTCATCATAAACACATGGTTGGAAAAATTCATCTTCTTGCTGAACGTCATCCATATCAAGTGAATGATCAGTTCTCTTGAAGAGTAAAAAGTCATCAGCTCCATCAAACATTTCTTCTTCATCATATATAAGCTCTTGCTCAACATCGGCTTCAACTTTTAACTCTTTAAAAGAATTAGGGGCTGATCTAATCTCCATGAGATTTAAATTACAATCAGTGAGTTTCTTACGAGAATTTTTCTTTTTTGTTTCTCTCACATGATTTTCTAACACATCTAATATTATCCCCATTTGTTTTTCAAGAGATTTAAGCTGTCTATCTCTTCGAAAATTCTCTAAAGCAAGATTTCTATTATAACCCATTTGTTTTTCAAGAGATTTAAGCTGTCTATCTCTTCGAAAATTCTCTAAAGCAAGATTTCTATTATAACCCATTTCTATTATCTAAATGAAAAGATAATCAAAAATAGATCTAGACAAGAGAGATCAGATCTGAAATTGGAAACCACAATTTCATGAATAAACACATTCAGATCTAAACAATAATATTCCAAGAAGAATCAGATCTGTGAAATTTTGAGACAACTCTACCCAAACAGATTTTTTAACAAAGAAACAAACACCAACAGATTAAAAATAACAAAAACCCAAGGACTAAAAGATTAAGAAATCTTTTGGTAACCTGTCTCTGATACCAATTTGATGCGTAAATCACGCGACAAACGACAGCGGAAGACTATTTTTGGTATTTTCTGGATTTTATACGAAATGAACAATCAAACAAGACAATAAAGTAAAACGATAGATAAAAGAATCCACCACCAAGACTCGTAAAGGCTAAGCCACCGGAATCAAGGATAAAGGAAACACTCCGCTCCACCACTACAATCGATAAAGGTCTAGCCACCACGATTATAGATAAAGGAAACCGAAGATTTCAAAGACCTCACCACAATATTTGATAAAGAACAAGTCACCACAAATATTGATAAAGGGGTCACTCCTAACCACCAAGATCAAAGATCTATAAAGGTAAAGAAGATTTGTAAGAAATAGAGGTTGCTCTATTAATTTTCATTCAACATCAACTAACTTTTACAATGAGAAATACAACCCCTATTTATAACCAAAACTATCTCCTAGGAATTAACGAAAAGTAATAATAAAATAATAAAAAGCTGTCTTGAACAAAAGACAACCACTAATTTATTAACCAATAAGAAAGGGACAAGCAATCTCCTAGAAGGATTCCTCCTGCAAGTGGTCCACAAACCGTTATGAATAACGTTGTCACGCGCTCCTTCCTTATCTTCTTTCGACAGCTGTCATTCCTTCTTTATTGGGTCCCCACACGTGATCAGACTTTATTGATAGGACTGGAAACTAAAATCTGGACCTCAACTGGTGACTTCATCTAGAGCGTTCATCAGTAGACTGGACTGGAGCTGGTCACTTGAGTGCTTCAGTGGAGAACTTCACTGGTGGACTTCTGGAAAGCTTACTGAAGGGTCTTGACTGGAGCCTGGATCTGGAGGATCGTCACTGGAGCCTGGATCTGGAGGATCTTCACTGGAGAATGCATATGGAGGATCTTCACTGGAGAATGCATATGGAGGATCTTCACTGGAGAATGCATCTGGAGGATCTTCACTGGAGAATGCATATGGAGGATCTTCACTGGAGAATGCATATGGAGGATCTTCACTGGAGAAGTAATCTGGAGGCTTTTCAACTGGAGCATGGATCTGGAATTGCTTCACTGTAGTCTTGTCCTGGAGAACCTTCACTGGAGTATTCCATCTGGAGCATTTCGACTGAAGCAACTTACTGGAGTTATTCACTGAAGTAAAACTGGAACCCATTTTTGAAGCCTCGTGACTGGAGCAAATTACTGGAGCTTTGACTGACGAGTCTTCACTGGTGTGCAACTGAAACATAGCTGTTAAGTTCACTGGTGGATGCTCGCTGAAGTATAACTTAAATAGAGCACTGGTCACCCACTTCTGACTAGTGTCACTGATAAATACTTGCTGAGGAACGACCTGCTGATGTAACCTTCTCACTGAAGTGTTACTAGTCGTTCTGAATACTAGCTGATCACATCTGGTGTTGCCCCGTTCAGTGATCGTTGTTCTGGACACTCGCTGGTTGCATCTGGTGCTGACCAGTTCACTGGTCGCGATCAGTTGAAGTTGCTTCAGCGAGAGTTGTTTCTGATCAAGACTTATTTTGTCACTGGTGGGCAGCAAGATCAGTAAGGCTTGTCTTATCACTTCAGTACTTGACTTAAGATCAGCATACACCAGTAGTTTAAATCCAATAAAGGATATCCAAGTGTTATTTTTTGCTTGCTGAACTTCATTTAATAAAAACACGAGCCGAATATTTATGCGGAAATGGCTCGGGGTCATTCCTGCATCAATCTCTCCCTCTTTTTGAGGAACAGCAGTGTCACTACGGCGTTCATACTGTCCCCCAGTCTCGATCTGAGGCCTGTTACCTGCGGCTAAAGCTGGCATGATGTTAGCTAAGGCAGGATTTCTAAGCTGTCCTTGAGGGTCACACAAAGTGGGTCCCTCTCCGCTTGTTCCGGCACCAGTACTCAACTGGGCTTGTGAATCAGTGTCCCTAGGAGATCTAGACTCTTGTGCATGAACTGAAGGCGAGAGGTGGGGCTGGTCCTCTCTAATTTCAACACTCTCATCCTCCAAACGAGGAGAGTGTGGTGAGCGTGGCTGTTCCCCGTGAATTTCTGAGACTAACTCCTGTTGTGAGGAGTCAGAATGGCTAGGAGAGGTTGGTGCATATGAGAATGGGCAGTTCCCGATTTCTACCCTAGGGTAAACAACCCGGCTAGACACATTGGTTTGAACTAATGGAAGGCCAACGTTTTCTTTATGCCCTTGTCCTAACCCGGACCGCACATCCTCTCTGGTATTTTCAACTCCTCCCTCATCCCTGCCTTGTTCCTCCAGCACATCATCATCTCCAGTGCTAACATTCTCAGTTTCTAACTCAGATACAACATTATCCACACTTCTTGTTGATTGTTCAACATCAAACTCCGCTAAGGCACCAGGTTGATCATTCACATCTGCTGAAGTAGATTCAAGTCTTTGTCTTGCAGATTTAGACGACTTATGTTTTCTTTTTGATTTCTTCTTCTTTGAAGTCTGCTTTAGAACACTTCTAGCAGACATCTTAAGTCGTCTACCTGGTGGTGGAGTTGGTTCATCAGGTAGAGCAGATGCAAGTGGTGTTGGATTTTGTACTGGTGAAGAGCGAGGTGGTGTAAAAGTTGGTGGATTCGGTGAAACAACGGATGGTAAAGGTGTAGATTGTGAAGGTGAAGATTGCGAAATGTGAATGGTTGGTGTAGATTGTGTAGATTGTGAAGGTGATGTTTGTGAGGTAATGTTTGGTGTAGATTGTGAAACAGGTGATGAAATAGGTTCAGGTGAAGCAACATCTTGCTCAAACATAACTCTCTTTGACTTTCTTTTCCTCTGCTCAGAGGCCCCTTCATCACTAACCCTCTTTTTCTTTTTGACACACTAGGACCCTCACTTGGCGACCTATGCTCAGCTTGGGAAGGAGTCTGTCGGCTTTCAGACCCCATCGCATAGACTAACCACTCAAGATAAGCCCTAAGGTGAGGACTCTGAGCAGGAACCAGATTTATCAGGAATGGTGGAATTGGAAAAGGTTTTACAGTTTCACAACTTGTGCCTCTCAAGTTGGATTTATACATCGCAATCACACACTTGAAGTTGTTCTCCAATTTTGGAATTTCCTCTGCATTATCAAGAACATCTTCGATAATTAGTGTGAAGAATCTGATAAAGGGAATATATTTTCTGTCTTGTTTATCCTTTCCCTTGACAACTTGTATCATCTTTTTCCATATAATCACCGCAAAGTCACACTGCACATTGTGAGTGACTGCATAGTATATTGCCAAAGAATCCTTTGTCAGAAGATCAATTCCTTTCTGTGATGGCATCAAGCAAGTTGTAAGAATATTGTACATCGTATGCCAGAGAGTTGCTACATTACTCCTTCTAAAATCTCTCATCGTTGTCAACTCTCCTGCATAACCCAAGAATGAACCCCAGCCAACATTTCTTCAACTGATGGGAGTTCTTCGTATTCTTCAAGTACAGGAAATCCAATTGTTGTTCTAAACTCATCCAAAGTGAATCGACAATTAAACAGTTCAGCTTCTGACTCTAGAGAAAACTTAAAGTAGTCTGTTGTGTTATGCCTTTTACTTCCTCGTACATATTCAATTGATTGCCACAGCTCAAAGACATACTTTTCAGGTACAATTGCCCCTCCAGTCAGAGCATTATTCAGTGGATG
This sequence comes from Erigeron breviscapus, assembly GCA_034093135.1. NCBI lineage: Eukaryota > Viridiplantae > Streptophyta > Magnoliopsida > Asterales > Asteraceae > Erigeron > Erigeron breviscapus. The sequence continues at coordinate 75,201,734 of CM067171.1, read as the reverse complement.
ATAGCTAAGAATCTCTGGAATGATCGGGAATTTGCAAGCAAATGGAATGTGAAGTGCTTGATTAGCTTGCATTTTCATTGAATCTCCTTCTCTGAACATTGCCATCTTGGTACTTTATTATTTTTCTGTTTAAGACAAACTGACCAAAGTTTTGACCAGAAAATACAATTCAAACACAGAAAAATAACAAAATATACCAACCTTTAAGAAACACATTTATTACACAGACAATGTTTTGCATATATATTAAAAATGAGAGAACAAAGTAGTACACAAAGGCGTTCGATACCTTGCATCTCACCCAAATATATATACAAAACATGACAATATATAGGATCACATAAGTATTAAAAGATAAGAAAACAAGGTAGTACACAAAGGCGTTCGATACCTTGCCTCTCACCCCAAACACTTATGAAATACTATATATTTACCAACACAATACACATACACAGTTAAACATTTTAAAACACATCACAAATAATAATAAAAGAAACATAGAATAAAAATAAAGAATAAAAATAAAAATAAAATAACATAAAAAAAAATTGAAATTCTAATTTGTACTATTTGCAGAGCAAAGACCTCTGCAAACAGCACATTTTGGAAAAATTTGCCCAGTGTTTGACAAGGACCAAAAAAATGGTTTTGGCAAAATTTTGATTTGTATTAGAGTTGAAATATGTAAATTCAGAGCTCAAAGCTCTGCAAATGAGCAGTTCAGTCCAACTCCTTTGAAATGTATGAAATTTTCTTTTATTGAACAACAAAAATGTTGTCAATTGATAAAGAAAAATTTCAATGTGAAAAATTTCAAATTGTACTGTTTGCCGAGCAAAATGCTCTGCAAACAGTTGGATTTAAAACTTTGTGAATTTTTTTTTCATTTGTACTGTTTGCCGAGCAAAAAGCTCTGCAAACAGTTGAATTAAGAACTTGGAGAAAAATTTTCACATTGTACTGTTTGCCGAGCAAAAAGCTCTGCAAACAGTTCATTTGAAAACTTAGGTTAAAAGTTTTCACTTTGTACTGTTTGCCGACCAAAATGCTCTGCAAACAGTTGGTTTTAAAGTTGTAAAAATTTTGTACAAAAAGCACTGTTTGCCGAGCAATGAGCTCTGCAAACAGTGGTTTTAAAGTTGTAAAAATTTTGTACAAAAAGTCCTGTTTGCCGAGCTCAAAGCTCTGCAAACAGTTGAATTTAAGACTTGGAATCATTTTGAACAAAATGCATTGTTTGCCGAGCAAAATGCTCTGCAAACAGTTGACTTTAGACTTGTAAAACTTTTGGAATTCAAAAAGGCTTGAATGCCGAGCTCAAAGCTCTGCAAACTGTTGAATTTAAAACTTGGATTCATTTTGAAAATCAAAAACCTTGAATGCCGAGCAAAATGCTCTGCGTTATGTTGTTTTAATGGACTTGATGAAAATTTGCTTGATTTGGTAAAAACAAGTATTTGCCGAGCTAGAAGCTCTGCAAATGACACTTTTTGATCCAAAAATTTGTTTCGGAAAAATATGAACATGATAATCAAACTTTATGATGATTTGAAGATGATCAAGAACAAAGGACCCATTTGCCGAGCCAAATGCTCTGCAAATGGTACTTTTCATCAAAAACACATCAGTTTACCCAGCCCATGCACAATCAAACCCAGAAAGATCATAAACTCAAGCAGATTAAGGCATCTAATCATTTAAACAACAAGTATAATACCTAATCATGCATCTTAAACATCATATACACATGATCAATCATCAAAACATACATAAAAATCATGGCAGTTCTTTCATGCATTTTATCAAACAGTTGAATTAAGAACTTGGAGAAAAATTTTCACAAAGTCCTGTTTGCCGAGCTCAAAGCTCTGCAAACAGTTGAATTTAAGACTTGGAATCATTTTGAACAAAATGCATTGTTTGCCGAGCAAAAAGCTCTGCAAACAGTTGAATTAAGAACTTGGAGAAAAATTTTCACATTGTACTGTTTGCCGAGCAAAAAGCTCTGCAAACAGTTGAATTAAGAACTTGGAGAAAAATTTTCACATTGTACTGTTTGCCGAGCAAAAAGCTCTGCAAACAGTTGAATTAAGAACTTGGAGAAAAATTTTCACATTGTACTGTTTGCCGAGCAAAAAGCTCTGCAAACAGTTGAATTAAGAACTTGGAGAAAAATTTTCACATTGTACTGTTTGCCGAGCAAAAAGCTCTGCAAACAGTTCATTTGAAAACTTTGGCCCGCCCATTTTCTTTTATATCACGAATTCGGGTCGCGGGTATGGGTGTGACCCGCGTGTCAACCCGAATCCAAACAAGTTTGGGCTTAAACCTCATTTTGGGCTTATAACACAATTTGGGCTGGTCTAGTTGGGTTTTCACTTAAAACAAACAGAATAACAAAAAAAATTAAAATAACAATAATAAAAACAGAAAAAAAATAAACCAAACTAAAAAAATCTTTTTATTATTTTAGAATTTTCTACTTTTATATTTGATTTTTCAGTTTTAAAACAAACACACATATAAAAAAAATTTAAACAAATAAAAAAAATAAACAAACAAAAATTTTCATACATTGCACACTCCCCCTCAAAATAAGCATATAAGACTATACTAAATTTACAAACTCCCCCTTAAATCATGCATTCTACCCTTTTTCTCCCCTCAAACATTGCATGTAATCTTAAGTAAAACACATCAATGTTTGAAACAGAAAATGAACATAGAATACATGGCATGAAATCAATTAAGTTTGTAAATCTAGCATTCCCAACTTGGTTTTAAGAAAATTGAACCTGTTTTCATCCAAAGGTTTGGTGAAAAGATCTGCAAGTTGGTAGTCTGTTGGGACAAAATAGAGTTCGATGTTACCTTTTTCGACATGATCTTTAAGAAAATGGTACCGAACATCTATGTGCTTGGTCTTTGTGTGCTGTACAGGATTGCAAGAAATAGCAATAGCACTCTTTGAGTTACAGTAAATGGGAATTCTGTTGAATTGAAATCCATAATCAGTCAACTGTGTCTTCATCCAAAAAACTTGTGAACAACAGCTTGCTGCAGCAACGTATTCAGCTTCTGCAGTAGATGTGGATACACAATTCTGTTTCTTTGAAGACCAACTGACCAATCTTTCCCCTAGAAACTGTACACTCCCAAAAGTACTCTTTCGATCAAGCTTACAACCTGCATGGTCAGCATCTGAATATGCAATTAACTGAAATCCAGTATCCCTTGGATACCAGAGACCAAGATTCACTGTGCCTTTTAGGTATCGGAAGATCCGTTTAACGGCCTGGAAATGACTTTCCTTTGGATTGTCCTGGTACCTGGCACACATGCATGTGGCGAACATAATATCCGGGCGACTAGCAGTCAAATACATGAGTGACCCTATCATACTGCGATATTTCTTTTGATCAAAAGATTTTCCATTTAAGTCAGCATTAATCTTTGTTCGAGTTTCCATGGGTGTCCCAATTGTTTGACAATCCATCATATCAAACTTTTTCAACATGTCAAGAATGTACTTAGATTGACAGATAAAAGTACCATTTGACAATTGTTTTACTTGAAGACCAAGGAAAAAGTTTAATTCACCCATCATGCTCATTTCAAATTTCTTGATCATTAAAGCAGAGAAATTCTTGCAGTATTTAGGATTAGTTGACCCGAAAATTATGTCGTCAACATAAATCTGGATTAGAATGATGTCACTCCCTTGTCGTTTGATAAACAAGGTAGTGTCAATCGAACCTTTGCTAAAGCCAGATTTCACAAGATAAGAGGATAGAGCATCATACCATGCACGAGGCGCTTGTTTCAGACCATATAATACCTTGTCTAACCTGTAAACGTAGTCTGGATGTTTGGAACTCACAAAACCTTCTGGTTGTTCAACGTACACTTCTTCTTTGAGAATTCCATTTAAGAAGGCAGTTTTAACATCCATCTGGTAGACTGTGAAGTTCTTGTAGGCAGCATAGGCAAGAAACATCCGAATAGCCTCAATTCATGCAACTGGTGCGAATGTCTCATCGTAGTCAATTCCATCTTGTTGGCAATATCCCTTTGCAACCAATCGTGCTTTGTTGCGTACAACAACTCCAGTTTCATCCTTTTTATTCTTGAAGATCCACTTGGTTTTAATTGGCTCCTTGTTCTTGTAAGGATTGGGAACCAATTTCCACACCTCAAGTCGTTCAAATTGATTCAGTTCCTCCTGCATAGCTTTCACCCAATCTGGACAACCTAGAGCTTCATTAACTGTCTTTGGTTCAACAATGCTCAGAAAATTCACAAACAGACATTCATTCGCGGAAACAGATCTTGTCTGAACTCCAGTTGTTGGATTACCAATGACTTGTGAAATTGGATGAGCTCTTGTCCATTTGGTTGTATGAGGAATTGGATCATGTGGATCACCAGATTCTTCAGAATCAATAAAATTCGGAGAATGTTGTTCTGTCAATTGTTCAAACGAGGTTGCAATTGGTTCAACAAAGTCATCTTGATCATAATCTTCTGGATTGGTTGTAGGATTTGTCACTTGTGAGATATTTTGATGTTCAGTATGCAACTCTGAATAATCAGTAGTTGGAGGGGAATCAGATGATGAACTAACATCTGATGATTGTGATGGTGAAGACTCATTGGGATCCATCTCTTTTGAAATTGAAGTTGATGGTTCATTTGGATTCTCATCAGATTCAGAAACTTTCTTCGGAACTTGGAAAAATTCTTCAAACAAGATATCCAAATCTTGTGAAGTCGGAGTTGAGAATGATTTGACATTTGATGCAGTCTTAGTTGCGGAAGCTTGTGGACTTTGAAGTTCGGGTCTTGAACTGTGTTGTTCAAGAACCATTCCCGAGAGTTCATCAAATCTAACGTTTATACTCTCTTCAATTCTCTTGGTTCTTCGGTTATATACACGATATGCAATGGATTCTCTTGAATAACGGATGAAATATGCCTCATCGCCTTTTGGTTCAAATTTGCCCAGATTGTCTCGATCATTGAGAACATAACATACACATCCAAAAATGTGCAAAAAGTTCACATTGGGCTTTCTTTTGTTGATCACCTCATACGGAGTTTTATCAAACCTCTTGTTTATTATGGATCTGTTTTGTGTAAAACAAGCAGTAGCAACAGCTTCAGCCCATAAATTCGGTGGCAACTTCGAATAGGCAAGCATTGTTCTAGCTGCTTCAACAAGAGTTTGATTTCGACGTTCAACTACTCCATTCTGTTGAGGTGTTCTGGCAGCAGAAAATTGGTGTGAAATACCCATGGACTTGAAGAAAGAATCAATAGTTGAATTCTTGAATTCAGTGCCATTGTCTGAGCGAACAATTCTAACAGATGATTTAAGATTGACTTGGGTCTTCTTGATGAAATCAATAATCACTTGTGGAGTGTCACTCTTTGCATGAAGAAAGAATACCCAAGTGTAGCGAGAATAATCATCTACAATCACTAGAATGTATCGCTTGCCATGGATACTTTGAACTTTCATAGGGCCACACAAATCCATGTGAATAAGATGCAACGGACCTTCTGTACTTAGAAACTTCTTTGGTTTGTGTGTTGCTTTCTTCATCTTTCCAATTGCACAAGCTGGACAAACATGTGCATTTTCATACTTGTAATCCGGAAGACCTTCAACAAGTTGTTTATCCACGAGTGTATTAATCGTTTGAAAGTTAAGATGAGAAAGTCGGCGATGCCATAACCAAGAGTTTTGAGCAGTTGCTTTCAAAAGAAGACAAATCTCTGAGGAATTAGATGGGATGTTGTTGAGATCAATTGTGAATAAATTATTGTCTCTTGTTCCAGTCAGAATATCCACACCATCTTCAGTCTGCACTTTGCACTCATATCTCCTAAATAATACTTGAAGATCATTGTCACAAAATTGACCAACACTAAAGAGATTGTGTCCAAGTCCTTCAACGTAGGAAACTCTCTTGATAGTGACTCCATTTTTGATAATGTCTCCATAACCAAGAATAGGAGCGATATGATCGTTTCCGAATCTTACGGTTCCCATAAACTTTTCAACAAAGTTCGAAAGAATTGACTTGTTACCAGTCATATGGCGAGAACATCCCGAGTCGACATACCATACACAAATAAGATATTCCTGCAAGGACAGGGAATATGGTTTAGGTACCCATGTAGATTGGGTCCTTGCAGGTTAGAGGGATAACATGCAAGTACAATCAACAAAAACAAACAAAATAAGCATCAAGCAAAATAACACACAAACAAACATTTTATTCAAATAACAAACATGCACACATAAATGTTCAAAACACAAATACGAATTACAAGCAAGGAAATGTAAATGTTTATACACAAGTTTTGATACAAGCAGGAATAGTCCTAGATGTAGTAGCATTATCTAATGTATTTGATATACGGACAATCCACACTTGTTTGACATGGGTAGTGTTTCCATCAAGTTTAACATTTCTAGTAGCATGCAAGAATCTATCTTTTGGAATCCATTTACTGCTACTTTTCATGCACAAGTCACCTGAAACACGAACATTTTTAGAGTTAGAAACTAATTTAGCTTTTATGTTCTGAACAGGTTGCTTCTTGATGGGTTCTGTGATTTTATTTACTTTCTTTATGTTATTAGGTGACAACCAACCATACTGGTCTTTGTATTTAGTCATGCCTGTTAAAGTATCTCTAACCCTCTGTAAAGTGCACTTAGGATTCTTCTGAGAATACCTAGGGAAACTAGAATACCTAACCTGCGGAGGTTGTTTGTTACCTAATGAGAAAGCTTCATCCTTAACACTCTTCGGACCACTGCTTGCTTTGACTTCTTTTTGTGACTGAGATTCAGATTTGACCTTGTACATCTTTGATTGCCTAGGAGTCTTTTGGACTGTGGGACTTTTCTTTGATGGTTTGGTCTTTGGTTTTGAATCAGTCTTGGGTGATGGGTTGGTCTTTGATCTTTGGGTGGTCTTTGGTCTTTGGAACTTATCGGATGAGGAAGATTGTGAAGAGTGTGACTTTGGAATCTTCTTTAGATTAAAATCAAGTTTTTCCTCCTTTTGAACAAAAAGTTTTTCAAATTCAGGTTCAAAATCATGATTTTCTTCCAAAAATGTTGACATTTCATCAGTTTCCAACTTTACACTTACTTCACTTTTCTTTATCGGACATGGACTTTGCTTGAGTGGAGTTGATGCTTTTTCTTTTTCTTTATGAAATTGAAGTGCTATTTTCTGAAATTGGAATTCAACTTTTAAATCATTAAGTTCCTTTAGCACATTTAATCTCTGTTCTCTTTCTTTTTCAAACTTTTGTTTGAAAGCATCAATTTCATTCAAGTATGATTGAGTTCCCTCAGAAAACTTGGTAAAAGTCTGGGTTTCAGATGTAATCGGGAAGAAATAATCATGCATCAACATCATGAACATCATCTAAATCACCATCAGTTTGCACAGACACATGAACAACTTTCTTTATGTCTACATTCACATTCTGAACATGAATTGGATGATTCTCTTTAAACACATTGGTTTTCTTTTTCATGGATAAAATCTTCTCATTGATTTTTTCAAATGATTCAGAAAACTTTCGGTCAAAATCAATTTTGCACATATCAAAGATCTGAGATTCTTTTTCAGTTTGGACTGAAGCATTTACACTTTCACATATAGAACTCACAGAACATCCAGATGGATCACAAACTTTGGATTCTATTTTGGGTTGGTCAATGACATAATGATTTTGAGCCTTCAAATTTTCTATCAAAGATTGCTTTTCCTCAAGAGACTTTTGCAGATCTTCAATTACCTTTTCCAAAACTTTTTGTGGTACATACGGTCTCAAATTTTCAGGTTTTGGAATAGGATTAGGATTTTCCAAAGGTTTTTCAGTAAAACACTCAAGAATTTCAGGTATGATAGCCTCATGATTGTCTTTGATTGTTTTATGTGTAGAGTTAGCGAAGAAATCATATGACTCATCCATTAACTCATAGTTAAAATAGACTTTTGCACCCTTTTCTAGAAAATCATCAGCCTCATAATCACTATCAGTCGGTCTCACAAATTGGTCTGTCATCCCACATCTCAAATAAGATTCGTTGTATAATGATGGGACTTCTTCTTGTGCTTCGAGCAAACATTTTGGATTGTTATAACCCAACCCTGATGTGAATATTGTTTCTGAATTTCTTGGCCTATTTAAAAAGACTTGTTGATATGAACGATTGATCTTATACAACTTTTCTTGATAAGACTTGATTTCAGCTTTCAGTTCATCATTTTCTTTATCAAGTTTTTGTTTAAGAGAATCTTTTATACAACATTCATATTTTAGGTCAGAAATTTTGTTTTCAAATTCCGTCACATCAGGGATAGATTCTTTCATCTTAACATTCAAAGACTCAATGTCTTCAGCCAAAGCATTTGCTCAAAACATCTCATTGGTCTTTTCAACTTGAAGTTGTCTGACAGTCTTGCTTAGTTCAAGAACTTTGGTCGCAAGTTCTTGTTTCTCAAGATGCAGTTTGGAGTTTGGAGTAAAAGAGACTGCTGCTTTTTCTGATTTCAAATTCTCAAATTCTTTTTAAAATGAATCAATTTTAATTTGAAAATCTTTTTCTTTGTCCTCCAAATCTTTCTTTAATTTTAAATTCTTTTTACTCAACTCCCTGCAATCTTTTCTTGCTGTTTCACTCATGTCCATGTAGTGTTTTAACACTGATTTGGGAAAAGAGATTACCTCATCCTCGACTTCAGAAGAACTTTCATCATTTTCCTCCAACTCCTTTGACTTCTTGATCTTTGTCATGAAGCATACATTTGCTGCAAGTTCGTCTGTCTCCTCATCGGAAAGATGTAACCACTTGTCATCCTCAGCGAGAAGGGCAATTCCGCTTTCCTCTTGTCTTGCCAGCAAAAGTTTGTACTTATAGTACTCGGAGTTCTTTTGTCGAGGTTTAGTACAGTTTATGGCAAAATGTCCAGTGATACCACAGTTGTAGCATTTCCTGTCTTCAGTTCTCTTATCCATGACCTTCTTCTCAAACTTTTTCTGATTATCATATTTCTTCTCACCACCAGCAAAATCTTTCTTCTGATCATACGAAGAGACTGATGAAGTCCTAAGCTGATTGTTTGTTAGTTTCTTTTTGAAGAATTTCTTCTTGAAAGTCTTTGTGAAATAAGCGAGTTCTTTGTACATCTCTTTTTGCCTTTCATCAAGATCACAATCACTCATTTCACTTGAATCAGAATCAGTTTGAACTTCAACAAAACTGTGTCTTGACAATCTTGAAGTCTTCCTATCAGCAACCAAAGCCAATGGATCTGAATGTACACTCTCTTCTTTCTTCTTCTGTATTCTCTGAACATCCTCAACATTAAGTTGTAGTTTTTCAAACAGAGTGTGAATGGTGAGTTTTCCGAAGTCTGATTGTTGATTGAGTTGAGTTCCATACACTTGCCATTCCTCTTCCAGATTTTTTATAAATTTGATGTTCAGTTCCATATTGGTTCTCTTCACATCATTCTTTCTCAGCTCATTGATGACATTGCAGAATCTGATGTATACCTCATTCAATGGTTCACCTTTTGTTGTTTAAATGTTTCATACATGTTCAGAACAGTCGACAACCTTATGGTGTTTGACACATCAGATCCTTCCATCTACTTCTCCACTTCATCCCAAATGTCTTTTCCTGTTTCATAGGAATCCACATTGCAGTAGATGTCATCAGGAAGTGCTTGGTAAAGAAAGGCAATTGCACTTTGGTCAGCCTCAACTCTGTTTCTCTGATCTGTGTTCCAACTCTCTTTAGGTAAAACTTCTCCATTAACTGGGTTCTTTGGAATTTCAGGACCATCTTTGTAAGATTTTCTCAGCAGTTTTCCATTCTTCTGCCTGTCTATCCAGTTCAGAAACCTTTTCTTCCATTGAGGATAAGATCCTCTAAACAAGACAGGTGGTCTTCCTTCAGAACCAAGTGTTAAAGCTTCCCTTGAAGCCATTTCAAGCAATTAACAGACTTAGAAAAATTTGGGAACTTTCAATTTCAACTAAATGCAGAGCTTAATCCTCTGCAAATAGAACAAGTGAACTTTACACTTAACCAAATTTCTTGAAATAACTATTTGCCGAGCAATAAGCTCTGCAAATAGAACAAGTGAACTTTACACTTAACCAAATTTCTTGAAATAACTATTTGCCGAGCAATAAGCTCTGCAAATAGAACAAGTGAACATTACACTTAACCAAATTTCTTGAAATAACTATTTGCCGAGCTTAATCCTCTGCAAATAGAACAAGTAAGAAATTTCACAATTTCAAAAATTTTGATTTTTCAACCCACTTGAAGAATATTGATGAAAAATGGTTTTGAGAAATTTTCTTGAAAAATTTTGATTTGAAATTCTTAAAAACAACTAAGTGCCGAGCTTAATTCTCTGCAAATGGTGTAAGTGACCAAGTTCTTAAAAACAACTAAGTGTCGAGCTTAATTCTCTGCAAATAGTGTAAGTTATAAAGTCACTTGGTCGAAGAATCAATTTCAACTATTTGCCGAGCAAAAATCTCTGCAAATAGAACAAGTGAACTTTACACTTAACCAAATTTCTTGAAATAACTATTTGCCGAGCAAATATCTCTGCAAATAGCACAAATAGAACTTGTACTTAGTCACACCACCCAAAACACTTGTTTGCCGAGCTTAAACTTCTGCAAACAATGCAAGTAGCACCAGTCTCAAATCAAGAATTCTCAAAAACAACTATTTGCCGAGCAAAAAGCTCTGCAAATAGCACAAGTAATCTCAACACTTAACCACAAATCCTTGAACCACTTATTTGCCGAGCAATGAGCTCTGCAAATAGAACAAGTGAACTTTACACTTAACCAAATTTCTTGAAATAACTATTTGCCGAGTAAAAAGCTCTGCAAATGGTACAAGTAAGATCCAGTACTTAGCCAAAATTTCTGAAACACATATTTGCCGAGCAAACTGCTCTGCAAATAGTACAATTAAGAATACCACTTAGCCAACGACTTCTGCAAATACGAGTAACCACAACACGACAAAATAGTCGGTTAGGTTATCTTCTATGTTCAGCCAACCCCTTATTTGCAGAGAAGATTGAAAATCTTCGATATCTTCTTCATTTTTGCGAATTAGAACTCGAATTTTATATCAAAATGTTCAGAAAATCAATGCGCACAAATCCTCAAACAAATTAGATGCTAATTTCAACTGGAACTCAAACCCTCATGAACATGCGATTTGTAGAGCTCGATCAAAATCAACTCAAATGATGAAATTAGCTTCTGAAAATGATAGCGAAGGAAGATATACTGAAATTAAATCGATCGGTGGACAAAATTAGAACAGAAACACCCTTAATTTGCATGAATCACTGAAACAGTGAGCTCTGCAAATGAACCTTTCAGAAAAATTACTCAAATTCTGAAATTAAGCACAAATTAAGCTTGTAATAAGCTTGTGGATCGTTCAGCAACTCTGATTGTGCTCTGATACCAATTGTTGAGTATAGAATTCGAGCTTTAGTGTGTGTTTTAGTGTGTGTTAATGGAGGTTACTAGAGAGAGAAAGTAGAGAGAGAGTAGAGAGATGTCAGGGAAAGTTTGGTTTGTATTATATGGTGAAAGGTTACAATTAACATAATGGAGGGGGTTTATATACATATGAGCTATTTACACTATGCCCCCTTCCATTGTACCAAGTTTACAATATAAGTACAAATTAACATAAGGTACACAAATCAACTACTACATTTATATTTCTAACAAAACGCAAAGAAGAAACTGCTACAAGCGAAGCTTCCGAGAATAAAATGAAGCGACAAAGGAAAAGTGAGAAAAAATCCATTTCCAAGTCTCGCAAAAAACCTAAACCACAATGTGATGTGATTTTTGAGAATGTCGAGGGTGATAAAAATATGGAAGAGGTGTAATTTGTTGCGGCCCCTCCGCGTCATGGGGCGGGCAAAGGTTCCATGGCTGTTAGGAAGTTGAAGAAAAGTGTGCCCGAAGATGTGCATGAGATTGAGGATTCTGACGAAGCCTCCAGAATCGGCGTTCAATCGAAAAGTGATAAACCTCCGTCCGTATGCCTTCCTGAGATTCCAAATTCAAAAAGCCCTTTTAAGGTGGTGTTCACAAGGATTCCTGCTGATAGTTTTTTAGAGAAGGATGAAGAGAAAGAGGATTATATTTCCAAGATAATGGTTCCGGCGCGTCTTCAAGAGGTGGCCCTTCTTTCTACGGAGGAATTCCGGAGCTCCACCCATGAGACCACCATCCGGAGCCTTTCCGAGCAGGTATGCTTTGTTTTATATTAGTGTTGTTTAGTGTTACATATTTTCTTGGGGTTATGTTCCACTTATTAGTTTAATTTGGGTGGCAGAATGACTTTTGGCGTTGTTGGGATCTATTAGAGGGAGAGAAAGATGGCTTGAAGGTGAAAGTTAAGGAGTTGCGCCGTAGGGTTCGGAAGCTGGAACTTAAAGACCCCGATATTCAGCCACAAAAGGTTGCGGACATGGAGGCAGAGATTGTTATTCTTAAAGAACAAAAAGAAATGGCGGAGCAAGAAGTGTCCGCCCATCGGAGAAGGGTCGAGGAAGTTGTACAGGAGAAGGCCAAGTTGGATGACGAGCTGTTTGAGGAGAAAGCCAAGGTAGAACAGTTGAATCTGGAAATAGGTGAGCACAAGGAGGTTGAGAAGGACTTACGTAGTAAACTTCGAGAAATGGATGAGGATATTGATAAGTTGGCGGTGGATCGTGCGGAGTTAGTGAGGGGTATTCCTTTTATTTTTGACAAGCTTTGTTCGAGTTATGAGTTTGCTCAAGAGATGGGCGCAGTCCAAAGCTGCGCACTGGCCGTGGGCTTCAACAAGGGTTTGGCAAAAGCCAAGGTACAATCTCCGAGTTTGGACATAACTCAAATTCTAGGGTATCAACAGGATGCTGTCGTGGCCTTGAAGAAAGCTGCCAGAAAGTTTGCTGAGAAGAAGTTCGATTATCTGGACAAGGTGGCTTCCGACCCTGACCTACTCGCCTCAGAGATTTTTGCTATTAACCCTGTTAGGAGCCTCCGAGGCTCCCACGTCCACCCAGGCTACTGCATCCTCCGCTGCTCCCCCTGGTTCCGTCATCCAAAATCCTTGAAATCATATTTGTTGGTTCGATGCTACTTAAACCATTTTATTTTACGTTTGATTTGTAAAAGCCTTTATTGGCTTCGTACAATTACTTTCCTCTTTTCTCTATATGTCTGTAAGGCCTTTGTTGGCCAGTACAGTCTTTGCTCTTTTCTCTGTCGTATCTTCCGTAGGTTGCGCACTTGATAAGGCGTAGTATTTCATGCATGTTTGTTTATGATATTTTTATATGTTGGCATTTAGTTGTGTAGGCTCTAAGTGTTTTGCAATGTGTCGGAGGTTATTTTTGTGATCGTGATCGTAGCCTTGTTTTTGTGATTTGCTTAGTACTCTAGGCGTAGCCTTGCACTTGTAGGCGTAGCCACTGGTAAGCTAAAAATGCATGTTTTCATTAAATTTGTGTATTATATATTTTATGAAGGAAATTCTTGTTTGCCAAGCCTTGGGCTTACATGATTGCCATGGGTTCTTGGGCTTCAAAATTTTGTATTTGTTTCCTTCAAAATTTGCAAGACTAATGGGGTCTTGCGACGCAAGGTTGCGAGCCTACGCGTCTGCTTACGGTGCCGAAGGGATAGCCGCAGCTTATTTCGTTACTTAGAAGAATTTTTCTAAGGTCTATTTCACATAGCTTTCGTAAGTGTTGCATAGGCTCTGATTAGCCGTAGCGTACTTTAACTTGTAATGATTACTTAGAAAGATTTTCTAAGGTTTATGTGACTTTTGTGAGTTTACGCAAATGATGCATAGCTTAGGCTCCTGCTGGCCGTAAGCTGCAGTTGCTTTGTGGTATTTTATCATTTATATTTGAGAATAGTTGTTCAAAAATCACGTTGCTTAGGCTCCGTATGGCCGTAAGCTGTGTTTGTTTAATTCGGTTGGCCGTAGCCTTTTTACATAGGTTGGCCGTAGCCTTTGGTAATAATAGAAAAATTCAAGTAGCACTTTTTTAGTTGTGAGCCATTCCACGTTCGTGGGAGGTCTTCTCCTTGAAGCGTAGCCAACTTGTAGGATCCATTGCCGCAAGCCTCTGTCACTTGGTATGGGCCTTCCCATTGGGGTCCCAGCTTTCCAATTTTTTCAGCTTTGCTTGCATCGTTGTTTCTGAAAACATAATCCCCGGGCGTGAAAGTTTCTTTCCTGACCCTTTGGTCGTAATATTTCTTGATCTGTGCTTTGTAAGCTGCTTCTCTGATGGAGGCTATTTCTCTTCTTTCCTCCAACAATTCCAAATTCTGCCTGAGTTGTTCTTTGTTTTTACTTTTGTCATTGAATCTACGGATGGTTGGTACGCAGGCTTCGGCTGGGATCATGGCTTCGGAGCCATACACCAGGCTGAATGGTGTTTCTCCATTGCTTGTTTTTGGAGTTGTTCGTAAGCCCATAGTACTTGGTGAAGTTCATCCAACCATCCACTCTGACATCTTCCCAGTCTTGTTTTGATTCCATGCACGATTTGCTTGTTCATTGCTTCCACTTGTCCGTTAGCCTGCGGATGGGCTATGGATGTGAAACATTGTTGGATTTTTAAATTGTTGCAGAACTGAGGGAAAATTCCTTGACTAAATTGTTTTCCATTGTCACTAACTATGATTTGTGGGATTCCAAATCTTGTTACCACTTGCTCCCATACGAACTTTTCCATTTGTTTTCCGGAAATGGTTGCCAAAGGCTTGGCTTCGATCCACTTTGTTAAATATCAACAGCTACGACCAGAAACTTGACGCGTCCCGGAGCCTGCGGAAAAGGTCCAACGATGTCGATGCCCCATTTTGAGAAAGGCCAAGCTGATGTGACTGGGATGAGTTCGCTTTTCGGAGCCTTCGGAACCGTGGCGTGGATTTGGCATGATTCACAAGTTTGGATTTCTTTCAAAGTATCAATGTGCATAGATGGCCAATAATACCCCATCTTGGTAATTTTGGCTACCACCATTCTTGGACCAGCGTGGGCTCCACAGCATCCTTGGTGTATTTCTTGAATGATTGCCTTTGCTTGATTTGGGCCGACACACCTTAACAATGGTCCCAAATAGGACCTTCTATATAGGCCTTCCTCCCGGAGGGTGTATTGCGGAGCCTTGATTCTAATCTTTCTTGCTTCATCTTTATTGGCAGGCAGCAGTCCACTTGTCAGATATTCAATGATCGGTGTCATCCAAGTTTGCCCCCCTTCCTCCACAGGTGCCACAACGATTTCTTCTTCGATAGAACTTTTTTGCAAAGTTTCAACAAGGACTTCTTTAGTCAGATGGGCGAAGGAGGTGGAAGCTAGCTTGCTCAGAGCGTGTGTAATTTTGTTGTGGCTCCGGCTGACATTTTGGATTCTGAAACTTTTGAATTTTTGCCTTATCTGCCTTACCTTCTCTAAGTATTTCTTCATTGCTGGCTCCTTTGCTTCATATGTTCCATCTACTTGAAAAGCCACTATTTGAGAATCTACGCATACGTGAATATTTTCTACCTTCATTTGTATTGCAATTCGTAGGCCTGCCAATAATGCTTCATACTCCGCGGCATTGTTCGAAGCCTTGAACTCAAATCGTAGAGCGTAAGTGAATTCTTGGCCGTCCGGACTTGTCAGGATAAGGCCCGCCCCGGAACCGTCTGCACTAGAGGCTCCGTCCGTGAAAAGTTTCCATGTTTCCCGGCCTTCCGGTTCTTCCGACTCTTCCTTTTTCACAATACTTTCAGCTTTTCTTTTCTTCTTTGAGTCTTCCGGTGGGACCTCCGCAAGGAAATCTGCTAAAATTTGTCCCTTGATTGAACTTCTTGGTTTGAACTCAATTTCATGTTCTCCTAATTCAACTGCCTATTTTGCCAATCTTCCTGAAACCTCCGGTCTGGTTAGAACTTGCTTGATTGGCTTGTCTGTCAGTACCTGGATAGGGTGTGCCTGGAAGTACCGCCGGAGCCTTCTAGCTGCATGTATTAAGGCAAGAGTTAGCTTTTCAATTTCTGGGTACCTTGTTTTCGGAGGCTGTAAAACTCTGCTAACATAGTATATTGGTTGTTGGACTCCTTTTCTGTTTGTTATCAAAACTGCACTTATGGTTTCACCGGAAGCTGCTAAGTACATCTGGAGAGTTTCACCAGGTGCTGGGGCCGTCATAGTTGGCAATTGGCATAAGTAGTTCTTTAGCTCTGTAAAGCTTTCTGTGCCTCTGTCTATCTAAAATTTTGTTTTTCTAAGCAACCCTTCAATGTTTGAAAGAAAGGTAAGGATCTATCTGCTGACTTTGATAAAAAACGATGAAGAGCTGCGAGCTTGCCGTTGAGGCTTTGAACCTCTTTGAGAGCTTGCGGAGCCTTCATATTTTGGATGTCCTTGATTTTTTCTGGGTCTGCCTTGAACCCTTCCTTCATGATGATGTGTCCCAGGAATTGTCCTTCTTCTACCCCAAAAGAGCACTTTTTTGGGTTTAACTTCATATTGATGGTTCGGAGCGTTCGGAAGGTTTCTTCGATGTCTAGGAGCATGTCTTCTTCACTTCGGCTCTTGAGAACCATGTCATCTACATAAGCTTCCAAATTTCTGCCAATCTGTCCGCCAAAGAGTTTATCTACCAACCTCTGATACGTTGCTTCAGCATTTTTCAAGCCAAAGGGAATTTTCTTATAGCAGTAGATTCCTTCAGATGTGTAGAAGGTTGTTTTATCTTCGTCATCTGGGTGCATTTGTATCTGGTGGTAGCCTTTGTAAGCATCTAAAAAACATTTTAGTCGGAAGCCTACGAGTGATTCCACCTTCCAATCGATTTCCGGAAGGGGATAGCAGTCTTTTGGGCACGCTTTATTGATGTATGTGAAATCGACACACATTCTCCATCCTCCATCGTGCTTTTTTACCATTACTGGGTTAGCTACCCAACTTTGGTATTTTACTTCTCTAAGGATGCCACCTTCACTAAGTCTTCCACTTGCTCTTTTGCAGCCTTATTTCGGTCTGATGCTAGGCTCCGACGTTTTTGCTTGATAGGCTCCAGATGTGGCCTTGTATTTAGACGATGCTGGGTGTTAAAAATTTCACTATTTATCTTCAATTCTCTGGGAACACCTGTCATGTCTGCCGGCGTCCATGCAAAAACATCTTTGTTCTTGTCCAAAACTTCCTTGGTAGTTGCTTGCCAATCATGATATGTTGGTCTGGGTATTTGTCGTTAATAAATACCTTTTCTGTCTCCACCTCTAGATTTTCATTTTTCTTAGAACACTCTCCAGCCTCCGGAGCCTTTATCAGGGAACATTGTACCTCCGGCCGAGGCTCTGTTTTGACAAAACCTATCCCCCTTGGAGTTGGGAATTTCACTATTGCATGAATTGGAGATGGTACCATACCTAACTTTCTCATTGCTGGTCGACCAAGTATGATGTTGTATGGTGATTCTGCTCGTACTATCACAAAGGTTAAGCTTCGGATCTTGTTCGCGGAGCCTCTCCAACAGTAACATTTAATGTGACTTCTCCCAGTGACCATGTTCTTTCATTCGAAAAGCCTACCAAGGGGCTTATGTTGTCTTTCCTTTTCTTTCTCAAAGTGGCTTTCAGCTTCCAAAAACAGTGTTTGTACATTATCTTGCACCCGCTTCCGGTATCCAGGTGGATTCTTTTACTGGGTGATTCCCCACAATGGCTCCGATTATAATTGGTACTTCAGATGCTTCCTCATCTTCTACCGGGGGGAACTTATGGCCACTTTCTTCCAGGCTTCAGTTATGGTCACTGGTCTTTCTGCTGTCGGACGTTCCGGAAAAACTGTTGCAATTAGTTCTTCCAAAGGTTCCGCTATAGCTTCCGGAGCCTCTATCATTGGATTTTTACCATTGTTTTGTCTTGGTCCCAGCTCTTTGATGCCTTTTAACAACATCGAATATTTTCCAGACTTCATGGCCTTTTCAACTTTGTGCTTGAAAACTTTGCATTCATTTGTCTCGTGGCCATAACGGTTGTGAAACTCACAAAACTTGGACATGTCTTTATCTCGGAGGTTACCCTTCGTCGGAGCCTTCTCTGCTGCTATAATATCACGAGCATTTTTTGGCGGATGCTGAAGTGTAGAGTTACTTCTGGAGGCTCCTCCTCGTAGCCTATTAAATGGGGAAGTTCGGAACCTTTCATGCCGAGAGTTTCTGTTTCTTCTATTCCTATCAAAGTCTTTGTCGTAGCCTGGGTTAGTGACTTCGCCCGCTGTTTCTTTTCCCACAAGGAATGTGTAAATCTTGTCCATTAGCACTGTATATTCTTGCGGAAGATCCGTGGAGAGAAAATCTACGAGTGGCTGGAAGCGCAACCCATGGACGAATCCTGAAATCTTTTGATTGTCACTGAGGCCCTTCATTAGTGCTGTTTCATCTGTGTAGCGAGTAATAAATTGGCAGACGCTTTCATTTTCTCTTCTTTTGATGTTATGGGCTTCCAAGTGCATTTTCTTGTATTTTCTCTGCTGACTAAAATGAGAGCGGAACTTGGTTTTTAAATCTTCGAAACTTGTTATACTTCCTTCTGGATGCGCGTCTAGCCAAACACGCGCCAAATATTTCAGAGTGAGAGCAAACATATGGCAGGCTATTGGCACGTTCCACCTCTGCATCCAGATCATCCCATTGAAGTGCTTCAAATGGTTGTCCGGATCCTCCTTCCCATCGTACATCTCTATTCCCTTTGGCAAACCTCCCTCCGGTAGTGGGTAATCTTCAATCCATTGCACGAAGGGTCCTGGTTCTGTTTGTACTAACATATCTTCTTCACTTGGGAACCACCCCGGAGGGTGCGGAGCATACCTTGTGTTAGGAAAGTGCGATTGGTAATAATTTGTATTTTGATGAGGCATACTTTGTGTTTGTCTCCTATCAGGCTGCGGGGTGGAAAAGTGCATGCGCATGTTCCGTGCCCCCCTGGTAGGCTGTGGTGTAAAGTACTGTTGAGAGTGTGTATTTGGGTAATGATTATATTGCGGAGGTGGGCTATTGTAAGCGTGATAGTTCTGATTGTACGTTTGACCTGTTGTACGGACATATTCTTCTGCCAGGGGTGGAAGGTTCGGACCTCTCTGATAGTCTTCATTCTGGTAACCAAAGTTTCTTCTTGGGGCTTCACCAAAATGGACTCTGGCCTCCGGCCTATGTCCGGAGGCTCTGTGGACGGGTGTTTCTGCTTCAAAATCTTCTTCCGTTGCTTCCGTCTCGTCCGAGTACGTGAGTCTTGTTCGTACACTTTGCATATCAACTTGCCTGAGATATTCTCTTAAGAGTGGTGTGAGCTCTTCTAACTGCTTGGCAGTTGGAGGAGCCTGAGGTGTTGTTCTTGATGTTTCAAAACCCAGAGGTGACCGTGGGCCACCATCTTCGACCATTTTCTTACAAGATTAAGGTGTTATGAGTGCGGATGGCGCCACTTGTTTAAGGGTAAAGTTACTCTTAAATTAAGGGGGTTTAATCTTGTATAAGAAAACGATAATAAGTGATTAGGGGGTGAAAATAGATGATTTTGTACTTGTTGGCGGTTCCCTAATGGTGTGAAGAATATGTAGCTTCACGCCACCAAGTATAATATATGTGGGTGTTTGTGTGTGTTTTTCATTAGGGTTTTAGGTGGATCCTTTGAGGGGTATTTATAGGCCCTCAAGGAAGGATCCAGAAGTTGGAGGGTTAACGGTAACGTTAGACATGTAGCTGTTATCGTTTGGAAAGCTGTGTTACGATCTTTGGTTCGAAGGTACAAATACAAGTCGTACGTACTAGTGCACGTTCTAGATTGTACTGTTTGTCTGCTGGCTAGCCGCAACCTTCGTAGCTGGGTATCGGAAGCTACGACTTAGCTTATTGGATTTCGTCCTTCGCCTTAATGAAGGCTTTAGTCCTTAATCAATGTACATAATCCGGAGGGTCCGTAGAGTTAAGGATGGTACATCATCACATATAATTTTTCATATCTTCTTTTAGTTACATATAAAATATATAAAGAAGCCCAAATAATGTATTAAAGTGCTACTTAAGTTGGCTCATTTTGGTTATAGATTAAAACTTAAAAAAAATCACAAATACATTCATATATAATTTTATTTTATTTTTGAAAGATTTGGATCATTTGCTCACAACCCCCTTTGCAGGACTCAAACCTGCTTCACTAAAGGAAATTCCTTCAAATGTCCTTCCTATGTCTCGAACTCGAGACCTCCAGCATGTAAAGTTGGTGCTCAACCACTGAGCTATAATGGGAAGTACTATAAAAATAAAAATCACAACCTTTAAATTTGATTCTTTCTTGAATGTTAAGTCGATAGATATAATGATTTATCCATATATAAAATCACATCTACCAATAAACTAAAACAGGATTGACATATTTTTGAAACAACATGTGGCAGAATCCCTTATCGACACATGTCCTTTTAATTTATTTATTTTGTTAAATTAACTTTTTTATTTGTATATAAATTCAATTTCTTTATTAGACTTAGAATTAAACTCTAACTCTTGGCTTATTAATACAAAAAACATTATAACCTTATTTGATTGATCGTTTTCTCATTAATAAATTGTATTTTTTTTTCTTTCTCAAATCTTCAACTCCTATTATTATGTTAATTATAATAAGTTATTAACATGAAGACTTCAAAATATTTAGTTTACGATCCGAAATCACAAGGCTATTTGTCATCATCCATTATGCTTACAAGTTTCGATTTTGACGTGGTTCTAAAAATTTAAATTGAATCCAAAACTTTAACTAAATATATAATATTTATCATTGTTGTTTATTATAATTTAGTTTCCATCATCGATTTACTTTAACCACAATTTATTTCATACTCACGAATCATGTATGAGGCATATTTGAATTTCTTTATGATACAATTTATATAGCTACCGTACATCGTACGGGTATTAGGACTAGTATAAAATATAAATAGATTAAATAAAGTAAAAGATTACAAAAGATAAGTATTAAATATATTTTTATTTTAATAATTATTACTCTACATGTCATAAAAAAATAGCAAATATTAAAAAAATTACAACTAAGCAAAATCATTTGTCATGTAATAAATATGCCACATAGGATTTTTCATATCCTCTCTTAGTTATATAGAAAGATATAGAGATAAGAATTCTTTTATGATCTATATTATTAAATATAACGTAATAAACATTCTCATTTGAAAAATGATAACTATCATGAAATTAATAAAATGAACAATTCTAAAGTATATATATGTCAAATATTTATAAAGTATAATGATCTATATTTATAAATTATAAGATTTTTTTATGATCTATATTTATTAAATATAACGTAATAAACAATCTCATTTAAAAAATGACAATTATCATTGAATTAATAAAAAGAACAGTCTAAAGTATATATACATGTTTGTATTCATAGTAATGTACATATACTACATAAATGATTAAAATAATTTTATACTAAACAACTCAATGTGACTATGATGCAAAATATTTTACAAAGAAAGTTCATTCCATAACATTGTTTTCATAGAAGACGATGAAAGATAGTTTTATTAATATATACATGTAAAACTTGTCACAATATAAGATGAAAGAAACAAAATAACATATACTACTAATAAATTAAACATGATGCATTAATTTTTGTGGGTAAAGGTTACCCCGATCAATATATTATAACACATCAAATCAGTACAAGTAGAGTGGATGAATGCCAAACTAATTCATATACATGACATGCCATGTGCCAATTCCAACATAAAAACAATAGAAACAACCTAATACAATGACTAGAAGGAAAAAGGAGATAGAATCAGCCATTGTAGGA
>CM067171.1:75137244-75174744 GCA_034093135.1 Erigeron breviscapus | reverse complement strand
TTACTGGTTCAATCAAGATCGTTTCAATTCTTGTTTAAATCTAGATCGTTTCTTTTTCTTACCAAGATCGTTTTAGCAAAGAGTGTGTTGTAGAAGTGTTGATTCTGGCTAATTAATCCAAAAGGATTGGTTTGGTCGTTTCATACACTTAGAAGTTTTGAAGAAAGAAAACAAGACGATCTTCAATTCAAGATCGTCTCATTTTCCATTATTCTCAAAGATCGTTTCATTTTCTATTCTTCTCAAGATCGTTTCATTTTCTGATCTTCTCAAGATCGTTTCATTTTCTATTCTTTCAAGATCGTTTCATTCTATACTTAACCAAATTTTCATCAAAAAGTACCAAGACGATCTTCTCAAGATCGTTTCATTTTCTATTCATTTCAAAGATCGTTTCATTTTCCATTATTCTCAAAGATCGTTTCATTTTCTATTCTTCTCAAGATCGTTTCATTTTCTGATCTTCTCAAGATCGTTTCACTTTCTTATACTTAACCAAATTTTCATCAAAAAGTACCAAGACGATCTTCTCAAGATCGTTTCATTTTCTATTCATTTAAAGATCGTTTCATTTTTGTTCTTTCAAGACCGTTTCACTTTCTATACTTAACCAAATTTTCTTAAAAGTTCCAAGACGATCTTGCTCAGAACAATTTTCAAGATCGTTTCATTTCTTATACTTAACCAAATTTTCATCAAAAAGTACCAAGACGATCTTACTCAAATCGTTTCTTTGGTTTCAAGATCGTTTCATTTTCTATTCATTTCAAAGATCGTTTCATTTTCTATTCTTTCAAAGATCGTTTCACTTCTTATACTTAACCAAATTTTCATCAAAAAGTACCAAGACGTTCTTCTCAAGATCGTTTCATTTTCTATTCATTCTCAAAGATCGTTTCATTTTCTATTATTCTCAAAGATCGTTTCATTTTCTAATCTTGTCAAGATCGTTTCATTTTCTATTCATTTAAAGATCGTTTCATTACCTGGTTAATCAAGATCGTTTCAATTACTGGTTCAATCAAGATCGTTTCAATTCTGGTTCAATCAAGATCGTTTCAATTCTTGTTTAAATCTAGATCGTTTCTTTTTCTTACCAAGATCGTTTCATTTGCTCTTTCAATTCAAATCAATCTCAAATGGCTTCTCGTGAAGCATTGGCATTAGGTTCTGATACAAGACCTCCAGTTCTCTACCGTGGTTCTTACGGACTATGGAAGAAACGATTCATGGACTATGTGGAAAGTCAAACAAATGGTCATATGATGAAAGATTCCATTCTGAATGGACTTGCTGTTCATCTCCATCCCACTACTGGTGCAGTTATTCTAACTCATGAACTTTTGAATGCTGAGCAAAAGGATCGAACAGCTGCAGATAACAGAGCAAGGTCATGTTTATACAGAGCTCTACCGGATGAAATCTATGGGTCTGTTGATTCTTATGATACAGCAAAAGAGATATGGGATGAGGTGGCAAGACAGATGGAAGGAGCTGACGTGACTTCGACAATCAGATTGACCAACATTTTGACTGAGTTTGACAACTTCTCCAAAATGCCAAATGAATCTCTTGAGGCAGTTTATTACAGATTCTGCAATGTCATAAATGAACTAAGAAAGAACAATGTCAAGAAAACTGAGATTGAGTTAAACATCAAGTTCATCAAAGCACTTGGTCAAGAATGGGAAGATTTTGGAACCCAAATCAAGCAACATCAAAACCTGACCAAGTTCACCATTCATACTCTATATGAATCCTTCAAACTCAATGAAAACCAAGTTCTAAGCAAAGCTTCATCGAACAAAATGCCAGAAGTTGTATCTTCTGATCCTTTGGCATTGATCGTTGAGAAGAAGATTTCTGAAGCCCTTAAAAGGCAAATGGTGGTTGTTTCTTCGTCTGATGAGGAGGGAGATGATGTGATGGCTACAAGAGATGGTGTATCAGATGAACTATATCAAGCTCTTGCCGCAGTAACTAAGCATTTCAAGAAGAGATTTTATAAAGCGAGGCCAACAAACAACAATCTCCGCACTTCTTCAACAAGTGCATTTCCCAAGAAGGAACACTATCATCCAAGGAGCAATGAGCAAAGTGAAGCTACTGGTTCAAGGTATAGTGAAAAGAAGGAAGCATATGAGAAACAAGCAGTTGAGAAAGGGAAGACATCAGACAAAAGGTGCTACAATTGTGGAGTTCCTGGACATTTTGCTGTTGATTGCAAACAACCCAAGAAGCGGAACTATGAGTACTACAAGCAAAAGATGCTATTAGCCAAACAGGTCGAAGCAGGACATGCATTGCTTGCCGAAGATGACAAATGGCTGTTGCTCACTGATGATGAAGATCAAGATCTCTCCGCTAATGTTTGCTATATGGCGAGATTGGCCAAGAACAAAGTCCTTGAAGCAGAAAGCACTGATGATGAAGATCAAGATCTCTCCGCTAATGTTTGCTATATGGCGAGATTGGCCAAGAACAAAGTCCTTGAAGCAGAAAGCACTGATGATGAAGATCAAGATCTCTCCGCTAATGTTTGCTATATGGCGAGATTGGCCAAGAACAAAGTCCTTGAAGCAGAAAGCACTGATGATGAAGATCAAGATCTCTCCGCTAATGTTTGCTATATGGCGAGATTGGCCAAGAACAAAGTCCTTGAAGCAGAAAGCACTGATGATGAAGATCAAGATCTCTCCGCTAATGTTTGCTATATGGCGAGATTGGCCAAGAACAAAGTCCTTGAAGCAGAAAGCACTGATGATGAAGATCAAGATCTCTCCGCTAATGTTTGCTATATGGCGAGATTGGCCAAGAACAAAGTCCTTGAAGCAGAAAGCACTGATGATGAAGATCAAGATCTCTCCGCTAATGTTTGCTATATGGCGAGATTGGCCAAGAACAAAGTCCTTGAAGCAGAAAGCACTGATGATGAAGATCAAGATCTCTCCGCTAATGTTTGCTATATGGCGAGATTGGCCAAGAACAAAGTCCTTGAAGCAGAAAGCACTGATGATGAAGATCAAGATCTCTCCGCTAATGTTTGCTATATGGCGAGATTGGCCAAGAACAAAGTCCTTGAAGCAGAAAGCACTGATGATGAAGATCAAGATCTCTCCGCTAATGTTTGCTATATGGCGAGATTGGCCAAGAACAAAGTCCTTGAAGCAGAAAGCACTGATGATGAAGATGATTTCTAATTATGATGCAATCAATGATTCATACAAAACAAAGCAATCTTCAATTTTCAAATTGGAAGAAATTGAATCAAATTTTCAAAACCAAGAATCTGTTGGTACTTCACCTAAATCAACTAAAATGTATTTTCCAACCACATTTTTGGAAAAGCAAATAGAAGATTTACAACAAAAGGTGGAATCTCAACAAACAGTTATCAATCATCTCAAGTCTCAAAGTTCGAATCTAGAGGATAAATGTATTGTTGTTAATACTAAGAAAGTTTGTGAGAATGTTTCTACTCAAACTGACCAAAGTGACTCAGTAGAAAATTCTACCCAAACTACTTGTGATTCATCCACCAATACCTCTACCCAGACCTTGACTGATTCTCTTGAATGTACTTGTCAAAATACTGCTACTTTTATAGCTGATGATTGTGTGCAATCTGATCTTTCTGATGAAGAACTTGCACATAGTTTAGTTTTGATATGGTACTTCTATAGGTTTTTCACATGCAACGCTGTTGATGAGTTAGTTGTTCACCCTAAGCCTAGTGCTAGTATAGGTGTTGATACGTCTACTCAATTTTCTTGTGAGACCAAAGATGTGTCAGTTCAAGTTGACCTAATTTCTGAGACTACCCATAATGTGAAGTTGGATACCAAGATTCCTGATTTCTCAAAATTTTCAAATAAATCTAAAATTAATCAATCTCCATTGAAATTTTCTTTTTCAAAAGATTTCACGAAGGTTGATTTTGATAAATTCATGGAGGGAGAATATATTTTTGATTCAGAAACTGAGAAAAAGATTGAATCTACCAAAATCAAAATGGAAACAGAAATGGAATCTCAAAAACCATCGTCCAAAGCTCCAACTTCATATTACTCAAAGAAACGAGTTAAGACCAAACTCGTCAAGACTGAACCAAAGACCATTGCTACACCTGTGAAACATGTCAAAAAGGAACAAGCTGAAACCCCACACACAACAAAGTACACCAAAGTGAAACTTCCGAAAGACTATCCTAATGCTTCTAAATCTAGCTCTCAATCTAGCTTTATACCTAAGGTGTCTAAGTCTAGCTCAGTTTCGCTAACTAAAGATACATCAAATGGTTCAACTAGATATAGAGATAGATATGGGTGGTTTTCTCATGATAAACCAAAGAAGCAAGAAGTTTCCTCACCTTCAAAAGATTCCAAAAAGATGAAAGTGTTTAAAACTCCTAGTTCTAATCTTCAAAGTTTCAATTCAACAGGTGGAAAGAGCGTAACTAGTGGTGCTATATGGGTTGCTAAAACTTTAGTACCTAAAATCACTAGTAATCAAAAGAATGTTGAGAAAATGAAGAAAAGAAGGAGGAGAAACGCTGTTAAGAAGAAGAAAAGTGCTTTTGTTAAACAAAACAATTCATCTTTGTTAATAAATGTTGAATGTGCCAAGGCAAGGCCTTGTGAGCTTGTAAACAATTTTAATTCTTGTGTGGTTGATTTGAATGCTTGTAGACATGTTACTTTTAATTCTTGTGTGAATGTTCGTACATTTTATTCAAATATGTTTGATGATAATATGCTTGTTGATGCTTATGTTGATTCAATAACATGTTTGAATGCGCATCCTAAGTTATATACCCTGCCTGTTTTATCTAACCAAAAAGGACCCGTTTTCAAGTGGGTACCTAAAAACGGTTAAATTTCTTTGATTGCAGGAAATAACCATCTGTGTTTGGATACTCGATTCCGGGTGTTCGAAGCACATGACTGGAAATAAATCTTTGCTGAAGAATTTTGTTGAAAGATTCATGGGAACTGTTCGCTTTGGAAACAACAATTTCGCTCCTATCTTAGGTTATGGGGACATTGAACGAAATGGGATTATAATCAAGAAAGTTCACTATGTTGAAGGTTTAAGTCACAACTTGTTCAGTGTTGGACAATTCTGTGATAACAATCTTCAAGTTCTTTTTCGAAAATCTCTTTGCAAAGTCCAAACCTTAGATGGAGTTGATATTCTTTGTGGCGATCGTGACGATAACCTTTTTACCGTCAATCTCGATGATAACCAACCAACCGATAATATCTGTCTCATTTCAAAGGCTACTTCAAAGAATTCTTGGTTATGGCATAGAAGGCTCTCTCATCTGAATTTCCAAACAATCAATACTTTAGTCAATAAGCATCTTGTTGAAGGCTTACCTGACTATAAGTATGAAAGTGAGCATGTCTGTCCTTCTTGTGCTGTTGGGAAAATTAAGAGAGTTTCTCATAAACCGAAGAAATCTCCAAATTCTTTAGCACCTCTTCATTTGCTTCACATGGATCTTTGTGGGCCGATGAAAGTTCAAAGCCGAAATGGGAAGAAATACATCCTGGTTATTGTTGATGATTATTCAAGATATACTTGGGTTAAGTTCCTAGCATCCAAAGATGAAACAACTCAGATGTTGATAGATTTCATCACCATTACTCAAGTAAATCTTCAACTTCCAGTTCGTTACATCCGTTCGGATAACGGTACTGAATTCAAGAATGCTGTTTTTGATGAATTCTGCAAATCCAAAGGTATTACTCATCAATTCTCAGCAGTTCGCACCCCACAACAAAACGGTGTTGTTGAAAGGAGAAATCGATCGCTGGTGGAAGCAGCAAGGACAATGCTTGCTTATTCCAAATTGCCATCCAATATGTGGGCTGAAGCTGTTGACACTGCTTGTCACACTCAGAATCGGTCCATTATCAATCAGCGGTTCGAAAAGACTCCTTATGAGGTTGTTAACAAACGGAAACCCAACATCAACTACTTCCACATATTTGGGTGTGTTTGTTACACGTTGAATGATCGGGAGAATCTTGGAAAATTCGAAAAGAAAGGTGATGAAGGATATTTTGTTGGTTATTCCAAAACATCTATAGCCTACCGAATCTATAATCGTCGAACAAACACAATTCAAGAGACGATGAATGTTTGGTTCGATGAGATGTCAGGCATGATTTTTGAGCAAGAAAGCTTGCTACCAACAAGTATGGATTCAAGTGCTTCAAGTCCTTCTACAAGGAATACTACCTTAGCTTCTAAATTCAAGAAATTTCCAACTCCAACCAGTGATGAATTAGATATTCTTTTTGAAGAATTCTATAATTCAAAACCGGTTCATGATCAAGAACCTCAGATCATCATTGAACCAATTCCAAACAATGAACCTCTTCATAACCACGATCCAGTTCTTAACAACACTCATGAATCATCATCAAGTTCTTCTGAGCAAATATCATCTTCAAATGATTCTATTCCATCATCCTCTCCTGAGAATCCTACTCAAATGAATGTTCAAGAACAACCTTCTCAATTCACTCAGACAACAAATCCCCTGAACACTCCAAATGTGTATGTACCACTTGACTTTGATCATCCAGCATATGAGGAAAGGGTTATACCAAGTTATGATTCCATCTCTCAACAAACTTCAAGTTTCAATGATGGTGATGTTGATCTTCAACAACAAGATCCTCTTCCTCATGCTCACAAGTGGATTCGCATGCAGAAAAATCATCCTACTGATCAAATAATTGGAGATCCACAAGCAGGAGTAACTACTCGTACTTCAGTGAATGAATGTCTCGTTGCACTTTCTCTTAGCAATATCGAACCCAAAACAGTATCTGAAGCTCTTCGAGATCCAGAATGGGTTAAGGCAATGCAAGAGGAACTCGCACAATTTGAAAGACTGAAAGTATGGAGATTAGTTCCAAATCCTAGAAAAGATGATCCAATCGGAACGAAGTGGATTTTCAAAAACAAAAAGGATGAGAATGGAGTGGTAGTAAGGAATAAAGCTCGACTTGTTGCTAAGGGTTATTGCCAACAACCTGGTGTTGATTTCGACGAAACTTTTGCTCCAGTAGCAAGAATGGAGGCCATTCGAATTTTCTTAGCTTATGCTGCATTCCGAAACTTCACTGTGTTTCAAATGGATGTGAAAACTGCTTTTCTGAATGGTGATCTCAAAGAAGAAGTTTACGTTGATCAACCTGAAGGTTTTGTTGATCCTCAAAGACCAAACCATGTCTACAGGTTAGACAAGGCTCTCTATGGTCTTAAGCAAGCACCCCGAGCATGGTATGATTCCTTAACTACTTTCTTACTTAAAGGTGGATTTACCAAAGGCATAATTGACCCTACCCTGTTCATTCGCAAACAAGGTAAGCATGTTCTACTAGTTCAAATATATGTTGATGACATTATATTTGGGTCGACCAGTCAAACATTTTGCCGAAACTTTTCATCTCTAATGGTCAATCATTTTGAAATGAGCATGATTGGGGAAATGAATTACTTTTTGGGTCTTCAAATCAAACAATTACCAACTGGTATTTTTATATCACAAGGTAAATACATAAATGACATGTTGAAAAAGTTTGATATGACTTCATGTTCTTCAATTTCTACCCCAATGGCTGCTCGAACAACCATTAATACTGATACAAATGGGAAACCATTTGACCAAAAGAGATATAGAAGTATGATTGGTTCATTGTTGTACCTAACAGCATCTCGCCCAGATATAATGTTTGCAACATGTATGTGTGCTAGATATCAAGCTGCTCCAACTGATTTACATTATCAAGCTGTGAAACGAATCTTTCGTTATCTGAAGGGTACACCCGATTTAGGTCTCTGGTATCCAAGGGATACTGGATTCAATCTAACTGCTTATTCAGATGCAGATCATGCAGGTTGTAAACTTGATCGCAAGAGCACTTCCGGTACTTTACAATTTTTAGGAGATAAAATTGTGAGTTGGTCTTCCAAGAAACAGAACTGTGTTTCACTATCAACGGCTGAAGCAGAATATGTGGCTGCGGCTAGTTGTTGTGCTCAAGTCTTATGGATGAAGACACAACTGACTGATTATGGTCTTACGTATGATCATATTCCTATCTATTGTGATTCTCAGAGTGCCATTGCCATTGCAGTCAACTCAGTAAACCACTCTCGATCAAAGCATATTGATGTTAGATATCATTTTCTCAAAGATCATATTGAGAAAGGTGACATCGAACTCTACTTTGTGGGAACTGAATTTCAACTTGCAGATTTGTTCACAAAACCGTTGGACGAAAAGAGGTTTAATTTTCTGATCTCCAAGCTTGGTATGTTAAATCTTAAACCTTAATTTTTTTTTGAAGGAATTCTTGACACATTTCAGAAAACAAAAATACAAAATTGAAAAATTACAAAAATTAACAAAAAGATTTTTTAATGGCTTGCATATACTATGTATGTAACCCGTTCTTAAATGATATATTTATTGTTAAACACATTGTTATTATACATATAAATTGATATAAGAAAACAAGGAATCGAACGCCTTTGTGTACTCCCTTGTTCTCTCATATTGTACTAATTGATTGGATTTTCACTTTACTTAAATGTTTTTAATTGCCTCCAACATGTTGTTGTAAGATGCGACGGATTGAACGCCTTTGTGTACTCCCTTGTTCTCTCATATTGTACTAATTGATTGGATTTTCACTTTACTTAAATGTTTTTAATTGCCTCCAACATGTTGTTGTAAGATGCGACGGATTGAACGCCTTTGTGTACTCCCTTGTTCTCTCATATTGTACTAATTGATTGGATTTTCACTTTACTTAAATGTTTTTAATTGCCTCCAACATGTTGTTGTAAGATGCGACGGATTGAACGCCTTTGTGTACTCCCTTGTTCTCTCATATTGTACTAATTGATTGGATTTTCACTTTACTTAAATGTTTTTAATTGCCTCCAACATGTTGTTGTAAGATGCGACGGATTGAACGCCTTTGTGTACTCCCTAGCTATCTTACTACCAACATTGTTGTTGAAGCAAAACTTTGTGTTTCTTTTTGATTTCGCAAAAACAATTTTTGCTCCACCTTTCTATGAAAACCATTTTTGATATATTCTTGCATAGATTAAGGAGGAGTTTGTGATTTCAAAAATCCTCAAACTTCAAATGTGTTTCAAACCTTTTCTTTCACACATTTGATGTTTTTCCAATGATTTTTAATCAAATGGAGTTCGGTGATTAGTTTGCACAATGAGCGAAAGGTATTTCTCAAAATTTACTCCATGAATTTAATCATCGCCGATGAGTTCTAACCCCGGAGTATTCACTTCTTTCATTAGATAGTGAGGGTATTTTGAGTGATGTTGATTTCGTGCAACTAGAATGGAGGGAGTAAAGTCGAAAAGTGAGAGGTTAAGGTGATTTGTTGTGAGAAAAGGGATAAAAGAAATGATACCCTTCCCAAAATTCTCAAAAGCCGGGTAAAACACGTTTCTATCAGATGTCATTTGTTGATATCTTGATATTGAAGAAGTCTTCATGGACCCAGTGAAGCAATGCACATCTTTACCTAACCACTCAAGTGTTTCTTAACAAATACTTGTTTTATTCTCACGGAGATTTTCACACTTCTATTGACTCTTCTTTTGGAAGATGTTGATATTGAAAAAAGGGCGACATTCTGCTCCAGTCCCCGACTTCATTTGATCACGATGTGTCTAGAGCTAATTTGATTGATCATTGATTTGATTATCATTCATTCTTTTAGAACACACTAGCGTCATATCTTTGTGATATAATTGCTTATCTTTGTGATTGCTTATCTTTGTGATATAGCCGGAACATTCGTAGTGATATCTGCAATGATATTCCACGATGATCGAATGGAAATCCTACCAATGCTAACATCTTTTCCAACGTTGAACGTAGGTCTCATAATTACATTTATGTGATTATTGAGCTAACGAGAAGTCTAAGTGACCTCGGTTTTCCCTAAAAGTCTTTAAGGATAAAATTGTGGTTATCAAATGCTTCGGTAGTGTTAACCGTGATTTATATTCTTTGAAGCAATCTAGTGGTTGAAAAGCCGCAGACCGAACTATGTTAGAGACTTGTTTTGTGCATATCTCAATGATACATAGGAAATCCGAAAAATGTTATACATTTCTATCGGTCATTTCATTAATCCTTTTGATTTTTGAACATGCAAACGGATCATCTTATCGGTCATTTCATTAATCCTTTTGATTTTTGAACATGCAAACGGATCATTCTTATCCGGTTTCATTTCTCTTCACACAAACACAGAAACCACCAACACCATGATATAATGTTTGTCCCAACAACTTCAATCTTACATTTTAGTCACCCATAGGATCTCTTGGGTTGGGCTACTAGTTTGGGTTGATGTTTTGATGGTTGACATTTCTCCATGTCTTCTTATTCCTTGTGACACTTAATCAATCTCATATGTGCATAATGACATTGATTCCCAATTTTGTCATTATGAGGGGGAGAAAATATTATGATTGATTCATAGTCTTTATCAACTGAGCTTTTGCTTCGGAGATGAATTGGAATAAGAGTCTGTGTTCCATCAATATTCGTCTTCTGAAAGTACCTTCTCTTTATCCTTTTCAAAGGCATAGTTGATGATAAAAATGGAATGAGAGTCTATGTTGAGAAATTTTTTATTTGGGTGTTTCAAATGGGAAAAGGCTTATCAAAGTTTGTGTATAGGGAGAGAAAATTGTTCATGATGAGTCAATAGTTTCAGATTTTCACTAGACTTTAGTTGATTAAGATTTTGATTTCAAAAAGGGGGAATCTGAATTGACTTTAGAGATAAGAATGAAACCGAAGATGAAAAGATTTTCACTCAAGACACTTCAACAATTCAAAGATGCTCCAAAAGATGTATACTCATGGATTGAGGGGGAGCATGATTAATTCATAAGAATTTCATCTAAACTTCATTCAATTGCTAACTCTCCAAAGTGTTCGAGTTGATGTGACAAAGATCAAAGCTTCAAAAAGGTTGAAAGATTTGTTAGAAGATTCAAGTCAAAGAAGTAAAGCTTCAAACGAGTCTTCATCAAACACACTTCATTCAAGATCTTCAAGTCATACAACAACATTTTATCAAGAAACTCCAATGCATAAATCAAGGGGGAGAGTTCATATTCATGAAATTTCATTTCAAGAAGATGAGATTCGTTCAAGGATTAAAACTGAAGAATCGAAAAGTTGAATTTCACTCAAGACACTTCAACAATTCAAAGATGCTCCAAAAGATGTATACTCATGGATTGAGGGGGAGCATGATTAATTCATAAGAATTTCATCTAAACTTCATTCAATTGCTAACTCTCCAAAGTGTTCGAGTTGATGTGACAAAGATCAAAGCTTCAAAAAGGTTGAAAGATTTGTTAGAAGATTCAAGTCAAAGAAGTAAAGCTTCAAACGAGTCTTCATCAAACACACTTCATTCAAGATCTTCAAGTCATACAACAACATTTTATCAAGAAACTCCAATGCATAAATCAAGGGGGAGAGTTCATATTCATGAAATTTCATTTCAAAAGACAACTCTGATTCATGATTCATCAATTCTCAAAGATTCAAGCCAAACATGTTTTCATTATTCTCTGTTCAAAAAGAACATTGAGAATCTTCATATGATTTAACTTCAAGAAGTCCAAGATCAAGACTGAATCAAGTTCTCCAAAGACAAAAGAGAAAGCTTTGACGACTTGTTTCAACTCACCAATTGTCTTCACCACCGGGCTCATCAATTTCATTCCTACAAGACAAGATAACACGTACTTCATTCATTACAATAAATCACTAAGGGGGAGAATGTTAGAAATCCAAAAATAGTGATAAATTGTAATTAAGATTAGAAGACATTCTTGTTGTTAAGTCATAGATAGATGATTACTAAGGTTGAGGGGCTAATTGTGATAATTAGCATAGTTGTATTGTTAGACTATATATAGCCCTCATACCTTAGAAATCATAACAAGGACATAACAAACAATTCATTCCTTACACAATTAATTCCAATCTTTCAGTTTAATCGATCTTTCTCTCTCAAAACACACACACACACACACCAAGAACACACACTAGCAAACCGCCATTGTTAGATTGAATTCAGAGATAAAATCGTGTTATAACAAGAAGCCGATCTAAACTTGTTTGAAAACAAATGATCATTTCTCTCTTGCCATATAAAATAAGTTGCAGCAGCAAGCATAAGCTTTCCAATGATGCTCTTAACCGTCTTTTGCTTAGCAATAGGGGTTAACCAATCAACAATGTCATCCCATTTAGCAGAGATAGATGACATCCCAGCCAAAACCTTTATCATGGACAAAACCTGCGAAGAATAAGAACATTCAAAGAAAAGATGGTTATGGTTGTCTGTTCCACGTTGGCATAGTGGACAGCACATAAGATTGAGATTATAGGCACTTCCAACGTCCCAAGCTTTCATCCTATCTTGTGTTTTCAGTTTTTTGCGGAAAACCAGCCACAAATGGAAAGAATAGCGTGGTACACAATGCGAGTACCACACGATATTAACCCAAGGAACTTCCTCCTGTCTTGTGCGAATAGTCTCCCACACAGTCGCCGATGAGAAGTGTTGCTCTTGATTATTTGCATCATACCACCTGATAGAGTCTTGAAAGTCTTGAAGCTGTGGGGGCTGCACGTTAAATAAGACTGGATATAGATCGAACCAAGCAACATGCCACTTCCAATTATCCTCTTCAACAATATCCACCACTTTTGCATTAAGAGAAAAACCAGCCCTTGTAATTTCTCTATTACTAACAAAGGATGCCATAGGCCCTATACTCAACCAATTATCATGCCATGCAAAGGAGTCCATGCCATTTCCAATATGATTTTTAATGTAAGCAGCTTCCTCCAGCTCCATGTCATGCGAATCTGGAGGAGCTTCCTCCAGCTCCATGTAATGCGAATCTGGAGCAGCTTCCTCCAGCTCCATGTAATGTTACCCCTAGGTGCAATCAAGCTTCCTCCAGCTCCATGTCATGCGAATCTGGAGCAGCTTCCTCCAGCTCCATGTATGCAATCTGAGCAGCTTCCTCCAGCTCCATGTCATGCGAATCTGGAGCAGCTTCCTCCAGCTCCATGTATGCAATCTGAGCAGCTTCCTCCAGCTCCATGTCATGCGAATCTGGAGCAGCTTCCTCCAGCTCCATGTATGCAATCTGAGGAGCTTCCTCCAGCTCCATGTCATGCAATCTGAGCAGCTTCCTCCAGCTCCATGTCATGCGAATCTGGAGCAGCTTCCTCCAGCTCCATGTATGCAATCTGAGCAGCTTCCTCCAGCTCCATGTCATGCGAATCTGGAGCAGCTTCCTCCAGCTCCATGTCATGCGAATCTGGAGGAGCTTCCTCCAGCTCCATGTATGCAACTAGGAGTCCATGCCATTTCCAATATGATTTTTAATGTAAGCAGCTTCCTCCAGCTCCATGTCATGCGAATCTGGTAAGCAGCTTCCTCCAGCTCCATGTCATGCGAATCTGGAGCAGCTTCCTCCAGCTCCATGTAATGTTACCCCTAGGTGCAACCTCCCAAAAACTCCTACTTTTGAGCTTATGTAAATGAATCCAATCGACCCAAACAGACTTTCTATGAGAGAGAATGCTCCAAATATGCTTAACCATAAGTGCACAATTTACATCAGCAATTCTCCTTATACCAAGACCACCTTCATATTTAGGGACACAAATCGACTTCCAAAAAGCTTTAGATTTACCTTTTTGAAGGGCTAATTGTGATAATTAGCATAGTTGTATTGTTAGACTATATATAGCCCTCATACCTTAGAAATCATAACAAGGACATAACAAACAATTCATTCCTTACACAATTAATTCCAATCTTTCAGTTTAATCGATCTTTCTCTCTCAAAACACACACACACACACACCAAGAACACACACTAGCAAACCGCCATTGTTAGATTGAATTCAGAGATAAAATCGTGTTATAACAAGAAGCCGATCTAAACTTGTTTGAAAACAAATGATCATTTCTCTCTTGCCATATAAAATAAGTTGCAGCAGCAAGCATAAGCTTTCCAATGATGCTCTTAACCGTCTTTTGCTTAGCAATAGGGGTTAACCAATCAACAATGTCATCCCATTTAGCAGAGATAGATGACATCCCAGCCAAAACCTTTATCATGGACAAAACCTGCGAAGAATAAGAACATTCAAAGAAAAGATGGTTATGGTTGTCTGTTCCACGTTGGCATAGTGGACAGCACATAAGATTGAGATTATAGGCACTTCCAACGTCCCAAGCTTTCATCCTATCTTGTGTTTTCAGTTTTTTGCGGAAAACCAGCCACAAATGGAAAGAATAGCGTGGTACACAATGCGAGTACCACACGATATTAACCCAAGGAACTTCCTCCTGTCTTGTGCGAATAGTCTCCCACACAGTCGCCGATGAGAAGTGTTGCTCTTGATTATTTGCATCATACCACCTGATAGAGTCTTGAAAGTCTTGAAGCTGTGGGGGCTGCACGTTAAATAAGACTGGATATAGATCGAACCAAGCAACATGCCACTTCCAATTATCCTCTTCAACAATATCCACCACTTTTGCATTAAGAGAAAAACCAGCCCTTGTAATTTCTCTATTACTAACAAAGGATGCCATAGGCCCTATACTCAACCAATTATCATGCCATGCAAAGGAGTCCATGCCATTTCCAATATGATTTTTAATGTAAGCAGCTTCCTCCAGCTCCATGTCATGCGAATCTGGAGAGCTTCCTCCAGCTCCATGTAATGTTACCCCTAGGTGCAACCTCCCAAAAACTCCTACTTTTGAGCTTATGTAAATGAATCCAATCGACCCAAACAGACTTTCTATGAGAGAGAATGCTCCAAATATGCTTAACCATAAGTGCACAATTTACATCAGCAATTCTCCTTATACCAAGACCACCTTCATATTTAGGGACACAAATCGACTTCCAAAAAGCTTTAGATTTACCTTTTTGAAGGGCACCTTGCGACCAGAGAAAACCACGCATACGTTTTTCCAATTTCAAGATAATACGAGAAGGGAGAATAAACACCGAAGCCCAATAGACGTGCATGGAGGATAACACAGATTGGATCAACTGAAGCCTTCCAGCAAAAGATAGAGTCTTATTCCTCCAGTCACTAATCTTTTTATCAAACTTTTCAACCAATATAGCACAATCTTTATACAACAGCCTAGAGGAGATAAGAGGGACTCCCAAATAGCGAATAGGAAGCTCACCTACTTCAAAAGGAAGTAAGGTAAGGATAGCCTGCTTTGTATGATCACCCATATTACAAAAAAAAAACTGTGCTCTTCAGTAAGCTAGGGACAAGACCCGAAGCTATTTTAAACGACTCCAAAGACTCCATAATGACCTTCACAGAATTAAAATCCCCTCGAGAAAAAAGGAATAAATCATCCGCAAAGCCCACATTAATAAGTTTTTGTTTAGCACATCCATTATGGTACCTGAAAGAAGGTGAGGAACTTGCATTGTGAATAAGAATAAGAGACAGTACCTCCATCACCAGGGAAAACAGATAGGGTGACATTGGATCACCTTGTCTAAGGCCACGATTACCTTTAAAATATCCATAGATGTTGCCATTAATGGATAAAGAGTAGGAAACAGTGGTGACACAGGTCATAATCCAACTCACAAATCTCACATGAAATCCAAAGTTGATCAAAATGGATCTCAAGAAGTCCCAATCAACCGTATCATAAGCTTTCTGGATGTCCACTTTGAAATCACATCTAGGCGGGCCAACATCTCTATGATAGTTGTGCATGAGTTCTTGAGTAATAAGAATGTTAGCTGATATTCTCCTGCCAGGCACGAAAGCTGACTGATTGATATTTACCAAGTCATCTAAACCTTCCATGATGCGCTTTGTAATAATTTTACTTATAACTTTGTAAAGCACATTGCAACAAGATATCGGTCGATAGTCTGTGACACAATCAGGAGTACTCTTCTTGGGCACCAACGCAATGATGGTATGATTGATTTCTTGAAGAATCTGGCCATTGCTAAAGAAATCTTGGACAGCTTTACATATATCATTACCAACAATATCCAAAGATTCTTTGAAGAAAACAGAAGAGAAACCATCCGGTCCAGGAGCTTTATTATCACCAATACTAAAAACAGCCTCTTTGATATCATCATTAGAAACAACCCGAATCATATGAGTAGCCTTAACAGGGTCAAGTCTATTCGTAAAGATGCCATCAAAATGAGAAGGCTGTGTATCACCCTTCGAACCCAGAAACGTCTTGTAGTGAGTAACAAAAGCATTAACAGCTTCACCCCCCTCAAAAGTAACACCATTAATATCATTTATTCTTTCAACACGACTAATATGATTCCTAGTTTTAAGGGAGTTATGAAAATAGGCTGAATTTGCATCACCTACTTTAAGCCATTCAATCTTTGATTTCTGTTTAAGGAATCTTTCCTCATCCAACGATGCCTCCTTGAAAGCATTTAAACAAGTTATCTCCTCTTCCCTTAACCCAACATTTGAAGGATCCAAATCAATAGCTTTTTGGACCGAATCCAGTTCACCTCTTAGCTTCTTTACCTTTTCATGAAGATTTCCATTTGCATACAGAAGCTTACGCATAGGGGTTTTAAGGGATTTGAGCTTCCTGACAACTTTGTACATAGCATAACCATCAACATGAGCCGCCCATGCATTCTCAACTGCCTCCTTAAAACCATTTTTAAAAACCAAGAAATTTGGAAATTTAAAAGGCTTTGGTTTCTCTCTTTTAATAACAGGTAGTTTGAGAATACAAGGGGAGTGATCCGAGACTCTGTAAGGCTGGAATATAGCATGAGAAGATGGAAAATCAGTAATAAATTGCATATTACCCATTACTCTATCGATTTTCTTTAAAATTCCAACACCCTTCTTAGGTTTTTGATTCCAAGTGAAGTGAAGCCCAGTTCTGTTCAAATCCATGACTTCTATTTGTTCCACACACTCTTTGAACTCTCTCATTCCAATACTCACTTTAGAAGAACCAAAGTAATTATCTTTCAAGTTAAGGGATGAGTTAAAATCTCCAAGAAGTACCCACGGTTTATCATGCACAAAATGATGATGTGCACATAAATTCGACCATAATTCCCTTCGATCTTTATAGTGATTATCTGCATAAACAAAAGAGCAAAATAGAGTTTTATTATCAAGTTTATACACAATCTGTGTGTGTACAACCTGGTTAGTTTGACTGAGCACCATAACATCAACAAGATCAGCATTCCAGCCAATGAGTATACGAGTACCCTTCGAACAGATGCCACCATTTGATGTCCAGTCCCAATGTTTGCAAACCTTTCTACAAATACCAGATAAGCGAGAGACATCAACATGTGATTCCATAATGGCACACACATGGGGATGGTTCTCCTTAACTACCAGTTGAACCTCTTGTTGTTTCAGGGGCCGGTTCAAGCCCCTTATGTTCCAAGAGGCCAAACTACCCATTGGAAACATTAGAAACAGGAGTGCTTGCCCCTGGTTGTGTTTCCCTAGGTTTAGTTCCCGCTGCCATGAAGCTTCTGTTTCATTCTCAACACCATCAACAATCTCTTTCTCAATTATAGTAGGTTCATTTGAATTACCTTTTGATCTTGAATTTGAAATACTAGTATTCACTTCATCAAAATCATCATTTAGAGCTGAGTAGGAATTACTAGTGTTGATATTGGCCTGAGATGTACTCGGTTTACCACTAAAGTTGCTTGCTTTGTCATTGGAAGTCTTTTGATTAGCAACAGGTCTATCTTCCATTCTTGTCTTCTGTTTATTCACTTGAAAACCTGGTTTCGACTTGTTTCTTTTTTTCCCAACCACCTCAGTGAAACCCTCTTCATCAACTTTTGTTTTTTGTTTATTTATCTGAGGGTTTTTGAACATTCATTTGAATGATGGCCAAATACACAACAGTGTACACACCTCGGGGGTTTCCACTCATATTCCACCTGCATAGTTTCCTTGGTATATCCATCCCCATCAAGAACCGGAATAGCAATCAATAATTCTTTCTTGAAATCTGATGAGGCCGAAATCTCTATCAAAGCACGTGCATAACTACTTCGAACCCAAGAATCAGTACACATGTCACTTGTGTAAGTGTCAAGCAACTTTGGGGTACCAAGTTTGGATGCAATCATACTTAGACCATCATCGGTATAGGCAGCAATTGGGACATTGTGAATCTTTATCCAAACAGCAACATTCTTAATATCTTCCTTCCTAAGTATAGCATTTGGAGACCATATATTAAGAAAAATAGGAATATTACAAATCAACCAAGGCCCCCCTTCAAGCACCTCATGCATACCCTTTTTATCAGAAAATTTGAAGAAAAAGAATCCATTTAAGTTCATCATAATATTCTGTAGTCCAAATTTTGCCCAATTAGTTTTGACAAAATACTCAACAACTGGATAAGCCAACCTATCACCCAAAAAATAGCCAAACAACGCATTTGCAAACTTATCTTGAACAATTCTGACAGATTCTTTTGGTAGCACAACATCAACATCAGCATGTTCACAGAAAATTTCAATCTTGCGAAAATTAACAACTTTCTTGATTGAACCAGCTTTAAGCTTAGCTGCTTATGAAGCGGATGTATCTTTAGTCGACACAACAAGCACCTCACTCGGTTTTTCTGTTTCAAAACCAACCGTCTTTTTTCCAGATAATTCAGGGTTTTGTTCAAAACCAACCGTCTTTTTGCCAGATAATTCAGGGTTTTGTTCAAAACCAACCGTCTTTTTCGGTTTTTCTGTTTCAAAACCAACCGTCTTTTTTCCAGATAATTCAGGGTTTTGTTCAAAACCAACCGTCTTTTTGCAGGATACACCGTTGGTTATTCCTTAGGTTGTTCTGTCGTTCCAGCCCCAATAGGTTTATCATTACGAATTTCAGGAACTTCAATATCAACCTTGCCTTCAGAAGTTTGCCTAGTGACATTTGTAGCATCAATATTATCTTCATTAATACGAAACGCAGCATCAAAAGCCACTGCTTTAGTAGGCGATAGTGTACCAGCCGTGTTAACCACGTTAGGGTTTCCCGAATTAGGGTTACCCCCTTTATTTGGGCTGCCACCCTTCTTCTTCTTCTTTCCGGACATTGGCTGGATATTTTTTAATCTATCAAACCGTTCATCCAAAGCTTTAAGATCAAAAGCAGGTATTTCTTTCATACAAGAATTACCAAACAGTGTAGAATAAGAACAACAACTCTCTCGATCAATGCGCGACAATAAGAATCAAAGCAGCACTAACAAAGCACGACAAAACAAAGTGATGATCGAAAAGCAAACAAAACCCTAACCCTAAAAACGTAAACCCTAGAAAACTAATCAAACCCCCTTAATCATTTAACAAAATCGTAGTATCTAGCTAAACTAAACGGAGTTAGTCGCGAAAACGATCTTGGTAAATAATCAGGCAAAAGTCGACCAGAACTAGGGTTTATGCGATCAAAAGAAGGAGAAAACTACCAGGAAAACGAAATAAGCTCAAACATGCACTTCAACCTACCCGAAAGTAGATGAGAGGGACACATTTACAAGCTTTTAGGTCGAAATCTGATAGGGAGAAGGAAGGAGAACGATCGCCATAGGGGAGAGAGTATTAGGGTTTTGTTATTAAACGATATACTATACCATTAGATAATTTAGATTAATCAGAAAAACCTAATTAAAAAATAATATTCATAAAAACAAATTTACATGTATGAGTAATAATAACAAAATAATAATAATATAA
This sequence comes from Erigeron breviscapus, assembly GCA_034093135.1. NCBI lineage: Eukaryota > Viridiplantae > Streptophyta > Magnoliopsida > Asterales > Asteraceae > Erigeron > Erigeron breviscapus. The sequence goes on along the minus strand of CM067171.1, from coordinate 75,154,854 downwards.
ACAAATCTACATGTATGAGTAATAATAATAAAATAATAATATCAATAAAATAATAATAATATAAATAATATATATAGGAGAGAGATCAAATGAGAAGGTGAGTTAAGGAGAGAAGGGAGAGAATGTTTTTCTAACCAACCAGAAGTTGACATGTGGCTTTTAAAAAAAAAACACGGTGGCAAATCTGTAAATATTTTGACTTCAAACCCAAGCTGACCCAACCCAACCCCAAGCTGACCCAACCCAACCCAAGCTGACCCAACCCAACCCCAAGCTGACCCAACCCAAACCCAAGCTGACCCAAACCAAGCTGACCACCCCAAGCTGTAGATTAATTTAGATTTGGTATGAATTTGTATGTGAAATTGGTGTAGATATTAATTCAGATTGATATAGATGTATGAATATATGATTTGATTTTGATTAGGTATAAATATAGATCATATATGTATTGATCATATATATGGAAGTGGTTCAGATTTATAGATCGATGTAAAAGTATGAATATATTTCTGGGTTTTGAAAGAAAAGGATGAAATGGGGCAAAAGACAAAATGCCCATCACGTGACCTGCATGTAAGGGGATTTAACGACAGGGACTAGTGGTTTTTAACAGAAATCAAACCACAGGGATGAATAAAACTCAAAAACTAACAGAGGGATGAAAGGGTCGTTTTTTGAATAACCACAGGGACGAAATTTGCATTTAACCCATTAATAAAAGCTGACCCAACCCAAGCTGACCAAGCTGACCCAGAACCCAAGCTGACCAAGCTGGCCGCGTTTCACAAAAGTTTAATTTATTTACAATTATGCCACCGCGTTTTTTTTATTTTGACACATGTCGCGTTTTGATTGGCCCATAGGACCTTCTCTCCCTTCTCTCCTTAACACACCTTCTCTTTGGATCTCTACCCTATATATTTATATATTTATATATTTATAAATCATATATTGTAACTATAGATAAACACTAAATTTTATTTTATATACTTTCTATCTTTGGATCTAATATATATCTAAAGAAATTATGGATATAAATCATATATATAGGAGAGAGATCAAATGAGAAGGTGAGTTAAGGAGAGAAGGAAGAGAATGTTTTTCTAACCAACCAGAAGTTGACATGTGGCTTTTAAAAAAAAAAAAAAAAAAAAAAAAAAAAAAAAAAAAAAAAAAAAAAAAAAAAAAAAAAAAAAAAAAAAAAAAAAAAAAAAAAAAAAAAAAAAAAAAAAAAAAAAAAAAAAAAAAAAAAAAAAAAAAAAAAAAAAAAAAAAAAAAAAAAAAAAAAAAAAAAAAAAAAAAAAAAAAAAAAAAAAAAAAAAAAAAAAAAAAAAAAAAAAAAAAAAAAAAAAAAAAAAAAAAAAAAAAAAAAAAAAAAAAAAAAAAAAAAAAAAAAAAAAAAAAAAAAAAAAAAAAAAAAAAAAAAAAAAAAAAAAAAAAAAAAAAAAAAAAAAAAAAAAAAAAAAAAAAAAAAAAAAAAAAAAAAAAAAAAAAAAAAAAAAAAAAAAAAAAAAAAAAAAAAAAAAAAAAAAAAAAAAAAAAAAAAAAAAAAAAAAAAAAAAAAAAAAAAAAAAAAAAAAAAAAAAAAAAAAAAAAAAAAAAAAAAAAAAAAAAAAAAAAAAAAAAAAAAAAAAAAAAAAAAAAAAAAAAAAAAAAAAAAAAAAAAAAAAAAAAAAAAAAAAAAAAAAAAAAAAAAAAAAAAAAAAAAAAAAAAAAAAAAAAAAAAAAAAAAAAAAAAAAAAAAAAAAAAAAAAAAAAAAAAAAAAAAAAAAAAAAAAAAAAAAAAAAAAAAAAAAAAAAAAAAAAAAAAAAAAAAAAAAAAAAAAAAAAAAAAAAAAAAAAAAAAAAAAAAAAAAAAAAAAAAAAAAAAAAAAAAAAAAAAAAAAAAAAAAAAAAAAAAAAAAAAAAAAAAAAAAAAAAAAAAAAAAAAAAAAAAAAAAAAAAAAAAAAAAAAAAAAAAAAAAAAAAAAAAAAAAAAAAAAAAAAAAAAAAAAAAAAAAAAAAAAAAAAAAAAAAAAAAAAAAAAAAAAAAAAAAAAAAAAAAAAAAAAAAAAAAAAAAAAAAAAAAAAAAAAAAAAAAAAAAAAAAAAAAAAAAAAAAAAAAAAAAAAAAAAAAAAAAAAAAAAAAAAAAAAAAAAAAAAAAAAAAAAAAAAAAAAAAAAAAAAAAAAAAAAAAAAAAAAAAAAAAAAAAAAAAAAAAAAAAAAAAAAAAAAAAAAAAAAAAAAAAAAAAAAAAAAAAAAAAAAAAAAAAAAAAAAAAAAAAAAAAAAAAAAAAAAAAAAAAAAAAAAAAAAAAAAAAAAAAAAAAAAAAAAAAAAAAAAAAAAAAAAAAAAAAAAAAAAAAAAAAAAAAAAAAAAAAAAAAAAAAAAAAAAAAAAAAAAAAAAAAAAAAAAAAAAAAAAAAAAAAAAAAAAAAAAAAAAAAAAAAAAAAAAAAAAAAAAAAAAAAAAAAAAAAAAAAAAAAAAAAAAAAAAAAAAAAAAAAAAAAAAAAAAAAAAAAAAAAAAAAAAAAAAAAAAAAAAAAAAAAAAAAAAAAAAAAAAAAAAAAAAAAAAAAAAAAAAAAAAAAAAAAAAAAAAAAAAAAAAAAAAAAAAAAAAAAAAAAAAAAAAAAAAAAAAAAAAAAAAAAAAAAAAAAAAAAAAAAAAAAAAAAAAAAAAAAAAAAAAAAAAAAAAAAAAAAAAAAAAAAAAAAAAAAAAAAAAAAAAAAAAAAAAAAAAAAAAAAAAAAAAAAAAAAAAAAAAAAAAAAAAAAAAAAAAAAAAAAAAAAAAAAAAAAAAAAAAAAAAAAAAAAAAAAAAAAAAAAAAAAAAAAAAAAAAAAAAAAAAAAAAAAAAAAAAAAAAAAAAAAAAAAAAAAAAAAAAAAAAAAAAAAAAAAAAAAAAAAAAAAAAAAAAAAAAAAAAAAAAAAAAAAAAAAAAAAAAAAAAAAAAAAAAAAAAAAAAAAAAAAAAAAAAAAAAAAAAAAAAAAAAAAAAAAAAAAAAAAAAAAAAAAAAACAAGTTCTTAAGACGATCTTCAAACTAGACCGTCTTATTTCCTTCCTCAACAAAGTTTGTAAGACGATCTTCTTCAAGATCGTTTTAATTCCAAAATTTTTTTAATCAAAAATAATTACAAATCTTTGTTTATTCATTTCAGGGACAAAAATGAAGAATTCAGAGCTTGAGATCAGAAAGAAGTTCTTAGCCAAACAACAAAATATGAAACCATGGCTATTCGGAGATATTGATGCTGATTCTGAAGATCTCACATGCTTAATGACATCTGTCATTTCAACAACCAATCTTTCACAAAATACTTCACAAACAACAACAAGTGAGGAACAATTCATCTCCACAGATGATTACTTGTCTGTCCAAACAACTGCTGATACTTTGACAAAGCAAAATCTTACTTTGAAAAATAATTTGAAAATGGCTAAACAAGAGTTTGATAAAATCAATGAAAATTTTTCAGAACTCTCAATAGCTCATGAAGCTCTCAAAGTGAATTATGATTCTTTAAAAGAAATGCATTTGTCAAGTAACAGTTCTCAGGTTGTTTCACCCAATGCTCAATTGACCAACAAATGTCAAGACCTTGAAAAAACTGTTCATCTACTCAAGCAAACCATTGAAACTTTAAAGCTTGAGAAAGCCAATGAATGGTTAAGAGCAAATGCAAGACAAGCTGATGTTGAGTTTCTCACAAATAAAATGAAAGATTTTAGACCCAACTGTGAAAAACATGAAAGACAGATTTCTGATCTAAACAGTACTTGTTTTCTCAAAGGAGTTGAAATTGAAACTCTTCAAAAACAAGTTGAGGATTTGAAAACAAACATTTTGTTCTATCAAGAAAAACTCTATAAAGTTGAACAAAATCCTCTTCTGAATTTCACTGCTTATTACAATAAGTCAAAGATTGATAGATCAGAACTTCTCCTTGGGTTGGGTTATGAGAATCCAACACATTTAGAAAAAATCCAGAAAGAAGACCTTGGTCCACTTTACAATGAAAAATGTCTCAGACTTGGCATGATTCAAGAGTTTATTAGACCATCTGAGGATGACTTTGAGTCAGATGATGTTGAAAGACAACAACCAAACAGATTTCAGATTGATTATGTTGCTATTAATGACACATACAGGAAAACTCATAAAAGATCCATCTATGAGTTAGAAGAAATAGACAATATTTCAATTTCTGAAAATGAGTCTCAAAATGATTGTTCAAAACAAATTTCTGAAAGATTTTACATTCCAACTACCATATTGGAAAAAGAAATTGAAGGTTTAAAACAAAAGATTGAGTCTCAACAACAAGTCATTGAACATCTGAAAACTCAAAATCATACTCCAAAGGTAAGTGAGACCACCAAGATTCAAATGATGCATGATCTAACTTCTGTTGATTGCTCCACTCCAGTCAAAGGGAGTGAGAATTTTAAAGATATGCAGGTTGATAGCATCTCTCCTGAAGAGATTCATGATATGTCCACTTCCATGCTATCATCATTCTTTCAAATTGAAGAGAAAGTTCAAGCTTTGAAAGCTAAACATCGTGCTTCTGTCAAGAAAATACTTTCTTTTGATACCCCTGTGATCACCTCTGTTGACCAAAATAAAGTGAACTTAGAGCAAAAGATTGAGTCTCAACAACAAGTCATTGAACATCTGAAAACTCAAAATCATACTCCAAAGGTAAGTGAGACCACCAAGATTCAAATGATGCATGATCTAACTTCTGTTGATTGCTCCACTCCAGTCAAAGGGAGTGAGAATTTTAAAGATATGCAGGTTGATAGCATCTCTCCTGAAGAGATTCATGATATGTCCACTTCCATGCTATCATCATTCTTTCAAATTGAAGAGAAAGTTCAAGCTTTGAAAGCTAAACATCGTGCTTCTGTCAAGAAAATACTTTCTTTTGATACCCCTGTGATCACCTCTGTTGACCAAAATAAAGTGAACTTAGAGCAAAAGATTGAGTCTCAACAACAAGTCATTGAACATCTGAAAACTCAAAATCATACTCCAAAGGTAAGTGAGACCACCAAGATTCAAATGATGCATGATCTAACTTCTGTTGATTGCTCCACTCCAGTCAAAGGGAGTGAGAATTTTAAAGATATGCAGGTTGATAGCATCTCTCCTGAAGAGATTCATGATATGTCCACTTCCATGCTATCATCATTCTTTCAAATTGAAGAGAAAGTTCAAGCTTTGAAAGCTAAACATCGTGCTTCTGTCAAGAAAATACTTTCTTTTGATACCCCTGTGATCACCTCTGTTGACCAAAATAAAGTGAACTTAGAGCAAAAGATTGAGATTCAACACAATCATTGAAGGAATCTAAATCTAAGTTTGCTCCAACTTCATTTTATTTACCCAAAGGTCAGTATGCAACAACTGTCAAAGGTAAGAAAGCAATTTCTGCTAACTCAAAGTTTAAAGTTGATACTTCATCTGTTTCTAGAACCTCAGCTTCTAAGGCTATCTCTCAATCTAGTTCTTTACCTAAGATATCTAAAACTAGCCAAGATTTGCTAATAAAAGATACATCCAATGGTATAACTAGTTATAGAGATCAGTATGGTTGGTTCACTGTTACAAATCAAAAGAAACAGCATAACAAATCTTCCACCAAGAAAACACAAAAACAGAATATGTTTTTATCTCCTCGAACTAATTCCAAGAATTTATCTGATACAGGAGAGAAGACATCAGATAGTACCCATAAGTGGATTCCTAAATCATCAGTTAGAAGAAATTGGATGGCTAATGATTACAAGAAGGAAGTTCCTGATAGGAAAATTAATTCAAATTTGAGTAATCTAGCTAAACCATGGTCGGTAAGAAATTCTAAACCTTCTACTGTGATTTCTAAACCTTTGATTGTTGATTCCAATGGGATTGTGGTGAATCTAAAGAATAAACCTCTTGTTCGAAAACCTCATTTATATACTTTGAATGATTCCACTAACCCCAAAGGACCCATTCAAAGGTGGGTACCTAGAAAAACCTAATTTTGTTTTGCAGGTAATAAAGGTCTGTGTTTAGTATTTCAATTTCGGATACTGTTTAACACATGATCCTGGAATGAGTTTCTTTTCAAGAAACAATCTCAAATAAGTGCTCGTTACCAATGCGCTTACTTGCCTCTGCATGTTCTGTACAAATCCTTCATCTCTTTCTCTTTCATTCATTATCTGTCAAACATTGATGCTATGCTTATGTGCAATGTGCTTAAATATCATGCAATGTTTGAGGGGGAGAAAAAGGATAATTCATGAATCTAGGGGGAGTTTGTGTATTAGCACTATTTGAAGAGAAACTCATTGTTTATTATAGAAAAACCAAAAATATAAATTTTTTTCTTTTGTTTTGTTGTTAGTATGATTAAACAAAACCTAAGCCCATTTTTTGTTAAAAGGCCCAATTTCAAAAAGTCCATAAATTTCAAAACGGGTCAAGACCCACCCGAACCATTCACCCGACCCAACTAATCGGGTTTCCTCTTCCTTAAGGAAGAGGGAAACTAATTAGTTTCTTACTTTTCATTTCTTTAATTTTATTCCAGTTTCCCATACACTCTCTCAAATCATTTCAAAAACATTGTTGGTTGATCATTGAAAAAGGATAATTCATGAATCTAGGGGGAGTTTGTGTATTAGCACTATTTGAAGAGAAACTCATTGTTTATTATAGAAAAACCAAAAACAGAATATGTTTTTATCTCCTCGAACTAATTCCAAGAATTTATCTGATACAGGAGAGAAGACATCAGATAGTACCCATAAGTGGATTCCTAAATCATCAGTTAGAAGAAATTGGATGGCTAATGATTACAAGAAGGAAGTTCCTGATAGGAAAATTAATTCAAATTTGAGTAATCTAGCTAAACCATGGTCGGTAAGAAATTCTAAACCTTCTACTGTGATTTCTAAACCTTTGATTGTTGATTCCAATGGGATTGTGGTGAATCTAAAGAATAAACCTCTTGTTCGAAAACCTCATTTATATACTTTGAATGATTCCACTAACCCCAAAGGACCCATTCAAAGGTGGGTACCTAGAAAAACCTAATTTTGTTTTGCAGGTAATAAAGGTCTGTGTTTAGTATTTCAATTTCGGATACTGTTTAACACATGATCCTGGAATGAGTTTCTTTTCAAGAAACAATCTCAAATAAGTGCTCGTTACCAATGCGCTTACTTGCCTCTGCATGTTCTGTACAAATCCTTCATCTCTTTCTCTTTCATTCATTATCTGTCAAACATTGATGCTATGCTTATGTGCAATGTGCTTAAATATCATGCAATGTTTGAGGGGGAGAAAAAGGATAATTCATGAATCTAGGGGGAGTTTGTGTATTAGCACTATTTGAAGAGAAACTCATTGTTTATTATAGAAAAACCAAAAATATAAATTTTTTTCTTTTGTTTTGTTGTTAGTATGATTAAACAAAACCTAAGCCCATTTTTTGTTAAAAGGCCCAATTTCAAAAAGTCCATAAATTTCAAAACGGGTCAAGACCCACCCGAACCATTCACCCGACCCAACTAATCGGGTTTCCTCTTCCTTAAGGAAGAGGGAAACTAATTAGTTTCTTACTTTTCATTTCTTTAATTTTATTCCAGTTTCCCATACACTCTCTCAAATCATTTCAAAAACATTGTTGGTTGATCATTGAAAAAGGATAAGGGTTTTGTTGGTAATCTCTTTCTAAGCATTTTATTCCATAATCACTTTGTCTTCAGATCACTTATTCAAGTAAGAAACTGCACTTAAATGTTGAATTTATTTTGTTCATTTCTTGAATTTTTGATTGACTGGTAATAAAACTGTGATGTTGGATTGATCTAGATGCATGTCTAGGCTATATGTGTATGTTTATTACATGTTTCTATGCTTAGTATTGAGATTTCGAAAATTCAAAAACCTGAAATTCATTGTGTTTTATGAAGAAGATGACCTAAGACGATCTTGCCCAAGACCGTCTTAAATTCCAGATCGACTTGGAAATAAAACGATCTTGCCAAGATCCTTTTAGTTTCAATTTCTCATTTCATTTGCCATGTAACCCTTGAGACCAAGACCAAGACGATCTTGTCAAGATCGTTCTAGGGTCTGAACGCTGTGTGGTTAATGATTTGTGTTGAAAACAATTGGATGGGTAACTGAACTCGTATGAGATCGGTTTGCTCACATCTAATACTTTTAAATTTAAAGAGAAATCATTAAGATGATTTCACTTTATATTTTAAAGTGTTAGAAATTTTTCTTTAAAAGAAAATTGAAGTGAAGTCTTTTCAACACTTGATTTTAAAAAGGAAAAACGATCTTATATAAGATCGTTCCATTTTACTTCACTTCAAAATCTTTTGAAATAAAACCTTTAGACGATTTTGTACAAGATCGTCTCATTTTCCATTACTTCAAATTTTTTTAACTAATTGAATGTTAAGACGATCTTGCCCAAGACCGTCTTAAATTCCAGATCGACTTGGAAATAAAACGATCTTGCCAAGATCCTTTTAGTTTCAATTTCTCATTTCATTTGCCATGTAACCCTTGAGACCAAGACCAAGACGATCTTGTCAAGATCGTTCTAGGGTCTGAACGCTGTGTGGTTAATGATTTGTGTTGAAAACAATTGGATGGGTAACTGAACTCGTATGAGATCGGTTTGCTCACATCTAATACTTTTAAATTTAAAGAGAAATCATTAAGATGATTTCACTTTATATTTTAAAGTGTTAGAAATTTTTCTTTAAAAGAAAATTGAAGTGAAGTCTTTTCAACACTTGATTTAAAAAGGAAAAACGATCTTATATAAGATCGTTCCATTTTACTTCACTTCAAAATCTTTTGAAATAAAACCTTTAGACGATTTTGTACAAGATCGTCTCATTTTCCATTACTTCAAATTTTTTTTAACTAATTGAATGTTAAGACGATCTTGAACAAGATCGTCCCATGTTCATTCTTCCATACTTAACATTTTTTTTCAATGCTAAAACGATCTTGCCAAGATCCTTTTAGTTTCAATTTCTCATTTCATTTGCCATGTAACCCTTGAGACCAAGACCAAGACGATCTTGTCAAGATCGTTCTAGGGTCTGAACGCTGTGTGGTTAATGATTTGTGTTGAAAACAATTGGATGGGTAACTGAACTCGTATGAGATCGGTTTGCTCAAAACTAATACTTTTAAATTTAAAGAGAAATCATTAAGATGATTTCACTTTATATTTTAAAGTGTTAGAAATTTTTTCTTTAAAAGAAAATTGAAGTGAAGTCTTTTCAACACTTGATTTTAAAAAGGAAAAACGATCTTATATAAGATCGTTCCATTTTACTTCACTTCAAAATCTTTTGAAATAAAACCTTTAGACGATTTTGTACAAGATCGTCTCATTTTCCATTACTTCAAATTTTTTTTAACTAATTGAATGTTAAGACGATCTTGAACCAGATCGTTTTATTTTCTTTCCTTAAATTTTTTCCCAATAACATATGTTGAGACGATCTTCTTTAAGATCGTTTTGATATTTTTCAAAAACCTGAGTTTAACCTCAGGACGATCTTGTCAAGATCGTCCTAGGTTCCTTACTTAGAAAAATTTTCAAAATTAAGAAAAATTTTCAAATTTTTTTTAACTAATTGAATGTTAAGACGATCTTGAACAAGATCGTCCCATGTTCATTCTTCCATACTTAACATTTTTTTTCAATGCTAAAACGATCTTGAACCAGATCGTTTTATTTTCTTTCCTTAAATTTTTTCCCAATAACATATGTTGAGACGATCTTCTTTAAGATCGTTTTGATATTTTTCAAAAACCTGAGTTTAACCTCAGGACGATCTTGTCAAGATCGTCCTAGGTTCCTTACTTAGAAAAATTTTCAAAATTAAGAAAAATTTTCAAATTTTTTTTAACTAATTGAATGTTAAGACGATCTTGAACAAGATCGTCCCATGTTCATTCTTCCATACTTAACATTTTTTTTCAATGCTAAAACGATCTTGAACCAGATCGTTTTATTTTCTTTCCTTAAATTTTTTCCCAATAACATATGTTGAGACGATCTTCTTTAAGATCGTTTTGATATTTTTCAAAAACCTGAGTTTAACCTCAGGACGATCTTGTCAAGATCGTCCTAGGTTCCATTACTTAGTTCAAATTTTTTTTAACTAATTGAATGTTAAGACGATCTTGAACAAGATCGTCCCATGTTCATTCTTCCATACTTAACATTTTTTTTCAATGCTAAAACGATCTTGAACCAGATCGTTTTATTTTCTTTCCTTAAATTTTTTCCCAATAACATATGTTGAGACGATCTTCTTTAAGATCGTTTTGATATTTTTCAAAAACCTGAGTTTAACCTCAGGACGATCTTGTCAAGATCGTCCTAGGTTCCTTACTTAGAAAATTCAAATTTTTTTTAACTAATTGAATGTTAAGACGATCTTGAACAAGATCGTCCCATGTTCATTCTTCCATACTTAACATTTTTTTTCAATGCTAAAACGATCTTGAACCAGATCGTTTTATTTTCTTTCCTTAAATTTTTTCCCAATAACATATGTTGAGACGATCTTCTTTAAGATCGTTTTGATATTTTTCAAAAACCTGAGTTTAACCTCAGGACGATCTTGTCAAGATCGTCCTAGGTTCCTTACTTAGAAAAATTTTCAAATTTTTTTTAACTAATTGAATGTTAAGACGATCTTGAACAAGATCGTCCCATGTTCATTCTTCCATACTTAACATTTTTTTTCAATGCTAAAACGATCTTGAACCAGATCGTTTTATTTTCTTTCCTTAAATTTTTTCCCAATAACATATGTTGAGACGATCTTCTTTAAGATCGTTTTGATATTTTTCAAAAACCTGAGTTTAACCTCAGGACGATCTTGTCAAGATCGTCCTAGGTTCCTTACTTAGAAAATTTCAAATTTTTTTTAACTAATTGAATGTTAAGACGATCTTGAACAAGATCGTCCCATGTTCATTCTTCCATACTTAACATTTTTTTTCAATGCTAAAACGATCTTGAACCAGATCGTTTTATTTTCTTTCCTTAAATTTTTTCCCAATAACATATGTTGAGACGATCTTCTTTAAGATCGTTTTGATATTTTTCAAAAACCTGAGTTTAACCTCAGGACGATCTTGTCAAGATCGTCCTAGGTTCCTTACTTAGAAAATTCAAATTTTTTTAACTAATTGAATGTTAAGACGATCTTGAACAAGATCGTCCCATGTTCATTCTTCCATACTTAACATTTTTTTTCAATGCTAAAACGATCTTGAACCAGATCGTTTTATTTTCTTTCCTTAAATTTTTTCCCAATAACATATGTTGAGACGATCTTCTTTAAGATCAGTTGGTAGTATTAGTAAATGGCAAAATCTCTGCTCCCAAGAAGTATATTCCATTCATTAGATTTCTAACAGCAATTGTCTACAGTGCCGTCAGACAAGAAAGAAACATTCCAAGGCTTCCAGATAGCAGCAAAGTGATCATACAATTTTACAAATATGTCAGAGATTCAGGAGCTGTTAATTATAATTTTCTGATTCCATCATTCCTGTTAGACATGGTTTCAGATTCTGATGAAGATAAGATTGCTTATCTGGACTGGATTAGAACAGCAATGAGACCGGAAAGCCTCCCGGTTTCTTCCCAAGCTGTACATAGGACACCTGGTGAGGGGTCAAGTGTTAAAAGAAAAGAGCGTGAGGGTGAATCCAGTTCCAGTAAGCCAAAGAGAAAGAAACAAAGAGGCGAAATGTTTGTGTTAAGGCTGAGTAAACAAGTGCACCAAAAGAAGAAGAAAAAGAGTTCTTCAAAGAATCTCAAAAGCAAAGCTCAAGCCGAATCTTCTTCTGAAAAGACAATATCTGCTTCTGGTTCTCCAAAACCAATCCGATCACCACCCCCCAGAACACAAACACCTCAAACACCATCATCTCCATCTTCACCAAAATTACCTCAATCACCAATTCATCAATCTTCACCACTTCCGGAAATTACAACACCTGAACCACCTATCATACCTCAATCTACCTCAACCATACCTTCATCATCTTTTGTCCGATCTCCTCCACCGACATATACTCAAGGCCGAAAGAAATCAATTCCTGTGAATATTCGCAAAACTTTTAAAAGATCTCGCTTTGAGTATGACCGATTTCAAGAACCCGAACCAGAAGAAATGATTTCTACTGATAGTGATGCATCCGATGATGATGCCAATCAGTTTGCTGATGATGTTATGGACATCCCGGAGGGACAAGGAAGGACTGAGGGAGGGGTTGAAAATCCCAGAGAGGTTGAGAGGTCAGGGATAGGTGAAAGGCAAAAAGAAAAAGTTGGCCTCCAATTAGTCTTAAACCAATATCAACGCCGGGTTTACCCTAGAGTAGAAGTCGAGAACTACCCATTCTCGCTTGCACCAAACTTTCCCAGCCATTCTGACTCCTCACAACAGGAGTTAGTCTCAGAAATACACGGGGAACAGCCACGCTCACCACACTCTCCTCATTTGGAGGATGAGAGTGTTGAAAATAGAGAGGACCAGCCCCACCTCTCGCCTTCAGTTCATGCACTAGAGTCTAGATCTATTAGGCACACGGAATCACAAGCCCAGTTGAGTACTGGTGCCGGAACAAGCGGAGAGGAACCCACTTTGTGTGACCCTCAAGGACAGCTTGGAAATCCTGCCTTAGCTAACATCACGCCAGCTTTAGCCGCAGGTAACAGTCCTCAGACAGAGACTGGGGAGCAGTATGAACGCCGTTGTGACACTGCTGTTCCTCAGGATCAACCTGAGACTGTATTAACGGGCATTCTCAGTGACCCCGGAATTGTTAGTGGTGTTGCCCAACAACAACCTGATTCTGGTTGCAAAGCCGAATCATCAACTGTTGTTCATACTTTTGAACCAACAGGAAATCCTGAGACAGTCATGATGTCTTCAGGTCACTCAGTAGAATCACTTGAGACTACTGATGTGCCAATTTCTGATATTCCATTACCACCTGAGGCTCAAAGGTTAATTTCTCATTTTGTTGAAGGGATTGAGGAGGGACAAAGAAGTGAATTACTCATATCAAGAAACATTATCACTGGTAAACTTCCTGCTTCTCAAACTACATCACAACCACCTAGATTGAGTACTGGAGGAGCTTTACGAATTCGTTCTCCAGAAGAAACTCCAACCCCAACACATACAACAACAACACCCCCACAAACAACAACAACAACAACAACAACAACAACAACAACAACAACAACACCCCCACAACAACAACAACAACAACAACAACAACAACAACAACAACAACAACAACAACAACAACAACAACAACAACAACAACAACAACAACAACAACAACAACAACAACAACAACAACAACAACAACAACAACAACAACAACAACAACAACAACAACAACAACAACAACAACAACAACAACAACAACAACAACAACAACAACAACAACAACAACAACAACAACAACAACAACAACAACAACAACAACAACAACAACAACAACAACAACAACAACAACAACAACAACAACAACAACAACAACAACAACAACAACAACAACAACAACAACAACAACAACAACAACAACAACAACAACAACAACAACAACAACAACAACAACAACAACAACAAGAAGAAGAAAAAGAGTTCTTCAAAGAAACTCAAAAGCAAAGCTCAAGCTGAACCTTCTTCTGAAGAGACAATATCTGCTTCTGGTTCTCCAAAACCAATCCGATCACCACCCCCCAGAACACAAACACCTCAAACACCATCATCTCCATCTTCACCAAAATTACCTCAATCACCAATTCATCAATCTTCACCACTTCCGGAAATCACTACACCTGAACCACCTATCATACCTCAATCTACCTCAACCATACCTTCATCATCTTTTGTCCGATCTCCTCCACCGACATATACTCAAGGCCGAAAGAAATCAATTCCTGTGAATATTCGCAAAACTTTTAAAAGATCTCGCTTTGAGTATGACCGATTTCAAGAACCCGAACCAGAAGAAATGATTTCTACTGATAGTGATGCATCCGATGATGATGCCAATCAGTTTGCTGATGATGTTATGGACATCCCGGAGGGACAAGGAAGGACTGAGGGAGGGGTTGAAAATCCCAGAGAGGTTGAGAGGTCAGGGATAGGTGAAAGGCAAAAAGAAAAAGTTGGCCTCCAATTAGTCTTAAACCAATATCAACGCCGGGTTTACCCTAGAGTAGAAGTCGAGAACTACCCATTCTCGCTTGCACCAAACTTTCCCAGCCATTCTGACTCCTCACAACAGGAGTTAGTCTCAGAAATACACGGGGAACAGCCACGCTCACCACACTCTCCTCATTTGGAGGATGAGAGTGTTGAAAATAGAGAGGACCAGCCCCACCTCTCGCCTTCAGTTCATGCACTAGAGTCTAGATCTATTAGGCACACGGAATCACAAGCCCAGTTGAGTACTGGTGCCGGAACAAGCGGAGAGGAACCCACTTTGTGTGACCCTCAAGGACAGCTTGGAAATCCTGCCTTAGCTAACATCACGCCAGCTTTAGCCGCAGGTAACAGTCCTCAGACAGAGACTGGGGAGCAGTATGAACGCCGTTGTGACACTGCTGTTCCTCAGGATCAACCTGAGACTGTATTAACGGGCATTCTCAGTGACCCCGGAATTGTTAGTGGTGTTGCCCAACAACAACCTGATTCTGGTTGCAAAGCCGAATCATCAACTGTTGTTCATACTTTTGAACCAACAGGAAATCCTGAGACAGTCATGATGTCTTCAGGTCACTCAGTAGAATCACTTGAGACTACTGATGTGCCAATTTCTGATATTCCATTACCACCTGAGGCTCAAAGGTTAATTTCTCATTTTGTTGAAGGGATTGAGGAGGGACAAAGAAGTGAATTACTCATATCAAGAAACATTATCACTGGTAAACTTCCTGCTTCTCAAACTACATCACAACCACCTAGATTGAGTACTGGAGGAGCTTTACGAATTCGTTCTCCAGAAGAAACTCCAACCCCAACACATACAACAACAACACCCCCACAAACAACAACAACAACAACAACAACAACAACAACAACAACAACAACAACAACAACAACAACAACAACAACAACAACAACAACAACAACAACAACAACAACAACAACAACAACAACAACAACAACAACAACAACAACAACAACAACAACAACAACAACAACAACAACAACAACAACAACAACAACAACAACAACAACAACAACAACAACAACAACAACAACAACAACAACAACAACAACAACAACAACAACAACAACAACAACAACAACAACAACAACAACAACAACAACAACAACAACAACAACAACAACAACAACAACAACAACAACAACAACAACAACAACAACAACAACAACAACAACAACAACAACAACAACAACAACAACAACAACAACAACAACAACAACAACAACAACAACAACAACAACAACAACAACAACAACAACAACAACAACAACAACAACAACAACAACAACAACAACAACAACAACAACAACAACAACAACAACAACAACAACAACAACAACAACAACAACAACAACAACAACAACAACAACAACAACAACAACAACAACAACAACAACAACAACAACAACAACAACAACAACAACAACAACAACAACAACAACAACAACAACAACAACAACAACAACAACAACAACAACAACAACAACAACAACAACAACAACAACAACAACAACAACAACAACAACAACAACAACAACAACAACAACAACAACAACAACAACAACAACAACAACAACAACAACAACAACAACAACAACAACAACAACAACAACAACAACAACAACAACAACAACAACAACAACAACAACAACAACAACAACAACAACAACAACAACAACAACAACAACAACAACAACAACAACAACAACAACAACAACAACAACAACAACAACAACAACAACAACAACAACAACAACAACAACAACAACAACAACAACAACAACAACAACAACAACAACAACAACAACAACAACAACAACAACAACAACAACAACAACAACAACAACAACAACAACAACAACAACAACAACAACAACAACAACAACAACAACAACAACAACAACAACAACAACAACAACAAAACAACAACAACAACAACAACAACAACAACAACAACAACAACAACAACAACAACAACAACAGGATTTGAGAACTAGACCTGAAGAAATGGTGTGCAGAGCTAGATATCTTGAAGAAAGAGCCTTTCAAATTTATTGCTCACCAAGTGAAAGACTCAACATGACCTTGAACCGATTAAGAGCATTCTTTCTGTTCAGACATCAAGG
Source organism: Erigeron breviscapus (assembly GCA_034093135.1). Taxonomy (NCBI): domain Eukaryota; kingdom Viridiplantae; phylum Streptophyta; class Magnoliopsida; order Asterales; family Asteraceae; genus Erigeron; species Erigeron breviscapus. The sequence continues at coordinate 75,138,435 of CM067171.1, read as the reverse complement.
TCAAAGAGATGCTTATATGGAGCTAATGAATGCTGAAAGTTCAGTGAGAGCTGAATGGTGGTATCAACAATTTCAAATTCCGATAACCAAAGTCCTTCAGTTGTTTACTCCTCTCAAGAATCACAATCTCAGACTTGTTCGATTCAGAGTTCGTCGAGCTGATGGCCATGTCTATGTTGTTCAAGAAGAATCTTTTCAACAAATGACGATCTCAGACATTCTATTCCTCTACAATCAATATGCTTATCTGATCATCAAGACTCCAGATCAACTTCTAGCCTACGAAGCATTGAAGAGTCATATTCAAGCATTGATCAGATTCTATGAATTCAATGACTTTCAGATTGGATTAGAAAGAAGAACTAGAAGAATTAACCTCACAAAACCAAACCAAAGAGCCAGAGGTTACGAGCTAGATTCATATCAGATTGGAGATCCAATTGAAAATTTGGATGGGTTTGTCTTCATCAATCATCTGAAGAAAAAGATCTTCATTCGTGCTTCTGAGTTTCCCAAATACTCAGATGGTACATTGAAATATTGTCTGTCAATTCTGAATGCAATAGATGAAGATTCTGACAATGAAGAAGATGAACAAATCAAGTCTCAGAGAGAAGACCATTTAAGACGTATCAAAAATACTCTTGATATGCGTCAGAAAATTAGAGATCTTATTGTCACAAGAACTTCCAAATCTCAAGAAGGAGTCATACATACCAAGACAGGTTCATGGGTTCATTGGAATCCTAGTCATGAACGTGGTCCCCATAATATTCCTCCTGTCAACTTCCAAGATAACATCAGATTGCCAGATGAACGTCCTGTTGGTGATAACTGGCACTTTATCCCTAAGAAGTTTTGGAATGACTCATGGAACAGTTATAAGAAGAGAGCATTCTGGAGTGCAAAGATTGACAAGCCATCAACATCAAATGCTGCACGACGATATAAGAAAAGGAAGAACAAGCAGAGACGTGCAAACAAGAGGAGGAGACAACATAGAAAGTGATGATGGACAACCAAGCACTAAGGGGGAGAATGTTAGAAATTCAAAATAGTGCTTAGTTGTATTTGAAAATAGTGTATTTTGTGTAAATATTGTTAGGTTGAGGGGGAGCTTTTGTAATATACTTAGAGTATAAATACCCCTCAAACTTCTATTCCTTGTAACCTTTTTCCCACTTCTGATTA
>CM067171.1:75082244-75132244 GCA_034093135.1 Erigeron breviscapus | reverse complement strand
TGAGGAATCCTTCTTGGTGGATTCAATACCTTTTTCACAACCTTCTTAACATTTGCAATTCTTTTTAGAATCCCACTGGCCCTATTCTCCTTAGCCTTCTCCACTGATATGTTCAAACTTTTGGCATCGAATTCAGCTTCATCATCAGGATAGTGTCTGTCCAGTTCAACATCAAGCATTTCTTTCAACTGGTCAACTATCCTGGGATCATTCTTAATTCTGGCATACTCCTCCTTAGTGATTCCCAAAAGATTAGCATCACTCATATCAAGCAGTTTGATCTGTGCAAGATGTGCTCTGGCTTCAACTTGGTTTCTTTGTTTCATTTTCTTTCTTTCTTTAATATCATTGCCAAGTCTAGCCAATCTTCTGCTATCACTATCTGACACTGGAGGAAGTACATCAGCATTGCCAGTTTCTAACATAGGAATATCAGTGGCCGGCTGGGCAGATACATCAACTGCTAACCCTTTGCCCTTATCCAAAACATTCCCCCTATCACCCATATCACCAGTTTGCTCACCAGCTTCAGTACTGGCAGCTACAACCATTTCCCTACCAGCTTGACTTCCAGATGGAGTTCTTTCAGGTGCAACTGGTGGAAGGACTGCACTTCTTTCCCCCTTGGCAGCATCTAGACCTGCCCTAATAACTTCCCATTCAGAAGGGTGAGATGGCAACCGGTCAAGAGCTGCCATGTTTGCATGTCCTTGCACTCCTTGAAAATCCCACACATCATCCTGAAAGACCTCCACAAATGGTTGGTCTTCTTTGACTGGGTCAAAACATTTGCAGTAACTTGTTCTTGACTAGTTTTTAATTCATTTAAGATCTTGGAGTCTTCATCCAAACTAGAAACAACCTTTTCCTTCACTTCCTCATCCTTCTTCTTCAAACGTTCCACTTCAGTTGTCGGTTTATCCAAAGACTGAGCATGAAGGGATACCTGGGTGTTCAAATTTTCAATGCTGCTTCTCAATTGGTTGATCTCACTGGTGAGTGGGGCCAGATCAACCTGAGGAGTGGCCAGCTTGGTGATCTCAGACATCACCCTTTCAATCAATTGTGTTCTCTTGCACCCAGCGTATCCTCTATCTTCTGACCAACTGAAGTCATCAACTGCTCTCCAAGTTCAGTCACATTTAGGCCAGGTTTTTCAACTAATTCCTTTACCTGCCTCTCAATTTCCCTTAAATCTACTTCAGATGTTCTTACAGTGTTGCCAAGCAAATTGGAGATTGAGGTTGTGACCTTGGACTGAGTAAGGTCAAAGGCTTCCTTCAAAGATGTTGCTAGAGTGTTGCAGCCAGTGACCAACTCATTTAGCTTGTTGAACACCAAGTCTTCATTAGATGAAAACTTGTTAATCCCCAGATCAACCACTTTAATGTTGGTCAAGTGATCCTTGTGGTATCTGGAGAAAGATTTGGTGTTTTTGTCAAGTGTCTTTTGAATCTCCTCCACCCTGGTAAGAAGGTTTTGGAGATCGTCTTGTAAAGAGACAACTTGATTGTCCAGTGACGAAGGAGAAGGTGTCACTGGACCAGCAGCAGTTACTACTGGAGCAACTGGAGGAGGCAAACTTAAAGAAGTCTCCCAGTTGTCATACCAGCAGTTGAAGAAATAGTAGGAGTGGTGGTAGAAGAAAGGACTGGAAAATCAATGTGTTGTTCATGCTGAGAATGCTCAGGTGTGAACAACGGCGGCGGTAGGGGTGGCATTTCTCGAATAAGTGAGAATTGCCCAGTTGGTGAAGGAGCCATACGTCTGTTTCCAGACATATAGTTATAAGTTGGGAATGGTATATCAGTAGGCACATTTTGTTGGGATGGTGAAAGTGAAATTGATGCATCTGGAAGCGAGACTGGAGATGAAGGGTTTTGATCTGGTACAGCAGAATAAAAAATCTCCAAGTCTGTTTCAGTACCTTCTGAATCCGAAGATTCAATAAGGATTTCCTCGTCATTAACATTCATGTCCAGATCCATGAATGTAACTGAGGGCTGACCAGAAGGGTCAGTCTCCAGATGACCTTCCCCAGTTTCCTGGATGGGTGCATCTGTTGGAGGATCAGATACCGAGGTATCTTCACCAGGAATAGAGGTTATTGGAGTTGCTTCAGTTATGGTTGCTCTATCCTCAACCATAACATTAGACGAACTGGAGGGTCCCTCATTATTTTGAGGCCCGCCCAGTTGTCTTTCTGACTCACCTTCAATTGGTGCATCAGTTGAAGCGAATGCCAGTTGCATTCGTTCTGGAATCTCGACCTCTCCAGCTTCAGATACCAGAGAGTCTAAATTCCTCAACATATCTGGAGCAGTGTACGGTGAATCTGTACTTAAGTATGCTTCTCTGCCCAGAATATGTTTAAAACAGAGAGAGAGAAACCTTGAGAAGGGGATACAAACACCCCTTGTGCCCTTCAGCTTTTGTACTGGCTTCTAAACAAGATGTCTGCAAAGTCTACTCTCAATCCATTCCACAAGCAGTAAGTCATTTCTGCTTGTGAGGAGTTGATTTGGTCAAGACCACCAGAACTCCCACCCATACTCTCCACCAGGTGGATGAAAAAGTACCTCCATGAAGGTGTAAGACCCTTCATGGTCATCGCACCCTTCGTCTTCAAAACTCCATTCTTCAAGCACTCCTTGTGTCCCATTTCAAGGGGGACTTGGTGAAAGTTAACATTTGAGGGTAAGACGACTGGAGATTCACCCTCTCTCCAGTAACTGAGGTGTAAGGCATCCCTCAATACGTTAGCGGACAAGGTACACTGGATTGTTCCATCCTTTAATGTGAAACTGATGGAGGAACAATCGGAAGAAAGAGTGGCAGTGTACCAAAACTCACACAAGTAGTTGTGAAACAACTTGCGTGGGTTTAGAAAGAATGAGGGTCCTATTGGAGAATCCTTTAAAAAATTTTTGGATTCTACCAATAAGGGTATTGGACCCTTGAGATCCTTGTAAGCTTGCCATCGGATTATTAGGATTGAGTTTGATGACCGAAGCATTACTAGGAGCACCAGATGCCGGTTTGACATCTGGTGAAGGAGCATATGGAACAGTCAAGAGATTTACATCTCTTGAACGGGATGATCTAGGAGCTATTAGAATATGAAATTGAAATTTGGGAATTAGGGTTCTTGATTTGTAAAGCAGAGAGAGAAATGAAGCAATTTTGATGATTGGAAGTAAATGAAAGAATGTAGAAGGAAGTAAATGAGTTCGGAGTAAATAAGGGTATTTATAAGGGATTCATGATCCCAATGAAATACGAAAATTATATTTTATTTAACCAAAACAACTTTGTAGATATTTTAACAAAAGAAGTTTGAATTTTGAAATAAAATCATAATTTGCCATGTCAACATTAAATGCTACCATGTCAGCATTAAATGCTACGATGTAACATTAAATGCTACCATGTCAGCATTAAATGCTACGACGGCTTATCTTACCCACACGCCCACTCACTTTTATTTTCCCAATACAAACAGTTGTCAAGTACTAAAATGGCTTTAAACACGTCAGATCACGATACCAAGTGGTTTAAAACACTCAAGTACCATCACGTGTCACAAATATTGACCAAGTATTTCTAACGTTATAAAAATAAGACAAGACTGAATCTGGTCACTGGAGGATCAGTCCAGTACCAGTTTCCAACTGAAGAGTTCTCCAGTTGCATTTTCAAATAAAAACGAATTTTAGTCAGAAAATTATTTTGAGTCTTTCCCCCTAAAATGATGATCCAGAAATCAATTAGTGCCAAGATAGTATCACAAAGGCGTTCGATAGCCTGGCGAGCAAAGATTATCTGGACCTCCTCAACTGGAGAACTTCATCAGTGTCACTGACGCGTTCAATAACAAAGAAATCTCCAGTTTTAAGGATTTAACATTCCCAGTTCGCTGATGAGATGTTTAAAGGTTTTCTCATTGAGAGGTTTTGTAAAAACATCAGCTAACTGTTTGTCAGTGGGGATGAAATGTAATTCACCCATTAAACTCATCTCATACTCAGATGACATGATTTTAGAAAACTTTTTACACATTGCATCATCAGTTGAACCAAATATGATGTCATCAACATAAATTTGTACCAATAAGATATTACTTCTTTCTTTCAAGATAAATAAGGTATTATTTATTGCACCTCTTTGAAAGCCATTTTTAAGAAGATGTTTAGTTAGAGTATCATACCAGGCTCTTGGGGCTTGTCTTAGACCATACAATGCTTTGTTCAGTCTATAAACCCAATGAGGATGCTTCTCATCGATGAAACCTGGAGTCTGCTTAACATATACTTCTTCTTCCAATGTTCCATTAAGGAATGCACTTTTGACATCCATCTGGAAGACCTTGAACTGCAGATGGGCTGCATAAGCCAGAAATATTCTGATGGCTTCAAGTCTTGCAACTGGAGCAAAAGTTTCATCAAAGTCAACGCCTTCTGCTTGACAATAACCCTGGGCAACTAATCTGGCTTTGTTTCTTACAACATGGCCATCTTCGTCTATCTTGTTTCGGTAGACCCATCTGGTACCAATGGGTTCTTTCTTTAACCCTGGTGGACAAGGAACAAGCTCCCAAACATTGTTCCTTTCAAACTGGACGAGCTCTTATTGCATAGCTTCCACCCAACTTGGGTCTGCCATAGCCTCGTCAATCTTCTTTGGTTCAATTAAAGATAAGAAGGTGACGTTTAAGCATTGCTCATTGGTGGCTCTTCTAGTCTGAACCCCACTATTTGGATCTCCCACAATCTGTTCAATTGGATGTGCTCGAGTCCATCTAGTGTATTGACTAGGCTGGTTTAACACAATATCAGTGCAAGTCACCTGGCGATCTTCTTCAGTTGCAGTAGCTTCTGGAGGATCGGTCCAAACTACTTCTACATCCTCATCAGAGTCAATGAGGTCACGATTTGCATCATGAAATTCTTCATTCAAAGGCATTTCTTGAAGAACTGGAGAAGTTGGAGTTTGAACTGGTGCTGATATTGGAGTGGCACGTATATCAGATCCAATCACCAATTCTTGTGGTAAGTTGAAATTGATGGAGGGATAAAATGATGTGTCACTGGTGCTTTTCTTCTTCTTAACTGGTTCCAATTTGTTGTAACTGGAAACATCTTTTGGTGAAACAACTGACAGATGAACTTGGTCAGTTTCACCAAAATTGATTGGAACGACTAGAGTAATATCAAGGCTTGGTCTCTTGTTGATTGCTTCAGTTGATTCATCGAATGTGACATGAATTGTCTCATGAACCTTTTGGAGTCTATAATTATAAACTCTAAAGGCCTTTCGAATATCTGAATAACCCATTAGATCTAATCCTGAGCCTTTGGGGTACCAAAGACCAAGATTAGGACACTCTTTCAGGTATCTAAAGATACGCTTTACAGCGTGCAAGTGTGATTCTTTTGGGTTAGCCTGAAACCTGGCACATAGACATGTTGCAAACATTATATCTGGTCGACTGGCAGTTAAGTACATCAGTGAACCAACCATACCACGATAGTCAGTTATGTTAACTGGTTTGCCAGTTGGGTCAGAGTCCAAATTTAATGGTGCTGCAATAGGTGTGTTTTTCGATGGGATTGAATCATATTTGTATTTTCTTAACAAATCTCTGACATATTTTCCTTGGTTTATGAAAATTCCATTTTCAGTTTGCTTAATCTGAAGACCTAAGAAAAATGTTAATTCACCCATTAAACTCATCTCATACTCAGATGACATGATTTTAGAAAACTTTTTACACATTGCATCATCAGTTGAACCAAATATGATGTCATCAACATAAATTTGTACCAATAAGATATTACTTCTTTCTTTCAACAACTCCATTCTGCTCTGGAGAGTGTACTGATGAGAAGTTTTGAGAGATGCAGTGTCATTGCAAAATGTTTCAAGTACCTTATTTTGGAATTCAGTACCATAATCACTTCGCAACTGACAAACTTTTCGAGTATACTTGAGTTCAATTCTTTTGATGAGAGAGATGATTTCAGCAGGTGCATCACTTTTGGATCTGAGGAATACCACCCAGCAGTATCTGGTGAATTTATCAACCACAACTAGAGTGTACTTCTTTCCAATGTTCCATTAAGGAATGCACTTTTGACATCCATCTGGAAGACCTTGAACTGCAGATGGGCTGCATAAGCCAGAAATATTCTGATGGCTTCAAGTCTTGCAACTGGAGCAAAAGTTTCATCAAAGTCAACGCCTTCTGCTTGACAATAACCCTGGGCAACTAATCTGGCTTTGTTTCTTACAACATGGCCATCTTCGTCTATCTTGTTTCGGTAGACCCATCTGGTACCAATGGGTTCTTTCTTTAACCCTGGTGGACAAGGAACAAGCTCCCAAACATTGTTCCTTTCAAACTGGACGAGCTCTTATTGCATAGCTTCCACCCAACTTGGGTCTGCCATAGCCTCGTCAATCTTCTTTGGTTCAATTAAAGATAAGAAGGTGACGTTTAAGCATTGCTCATTGGTGGCTCTTCTAGTCTGAACCCCACTATTTGGATCTCCCACAATCTGTTCAATTGGATGTGCTCGAGTCCATCTAGTGTATTGACTAGGCTGGTTTAACACAATATCAGTGCAAGTCACCTGGCGATCTTCTTCAGTTGCAGTAGCTTCTGGAGGATCGGTCCAAACTACTTCTACATCCTCATCAGAGTCAATGAGGTCACGATTTGCATCATGAAATTCTTCATTCAAAGGCATTTCTTGAAGAACTGGAGAAGTTGGAGTTTGAACTGGTGCTGATATTGGAGTGGCACGTATATCAGATCCAATCACCAATTCTTGTGGTAAGTTGAAATTGATGGAGGGATAAAATGATGTGTCACTGGTGCTTTTTCTTCTTCTTAACTGGTTCCAATTTGTTGTAACTGGAAACATCTTTTGGTGAAACAACTGACAGATGAACTTGGTCAGTTTCACCAAAATTGATTGGAACGACTAGAGTAATATCAAGGCTTGGTCTCTTGTTGATTGCTTCAGTTGATTCATCGAATGTGACATGAATTGTCTCATGAACCTTTTGGAGTCTATAATTATAAACTCTAAAGGCCTTTCGAATATCTGAATAACCTAAAAATACCCCTTCATCAGCTTTTGCATCAAACTTTCCAAGCTGACTGTAATCGTTCAAGATATAAACTGGACAACCAAATACATGAAAGTATCCAATATTTGGTTTACGATTCCTGAGTACTTCATAGGCAGTCTTCTTATGTCTCTTGATGTAGACTGACCGGTTTTGGGTGTGACAAGCAGTTGCAACTGCCTCAGCCCAAAAACTGGTGGGAAGACCTGATTCAGATAGCATACTTCTGGCCGCTTCTATCAGTGTGCAATTCTTTCTTTCCACAACTCCATTCTGCTCTGGAGAGTGTACTGATGAGAAGTTTTGAGAGATGCAGTGTCATTGCAAAATGTTTCAAGTACCTTATTTTGGAATTCAGTACCATTATCACTTCGCAACTGACAAACTTTTCGAGTATACTTGAGTTCAATTCTTTTGATGAGAGAGATGATTTCAGCAGGTGCATCACTTTTGGATCTGAGGAATACCACCCAGCAGTATCTGGTGAATTTATCAACCACAACTAGAGTGTACTTCTTTCCAGCTCTAGTTTGAACATTCACTGGACCAAACAGATCCATATGTAGCATGTGAAGAGGTTCAGTGATGCTAAAGTTTTGCCTAGTTTTGAAACTGGCTCTTTTCTGCTTGCCCATCTCACACCCTGGACATGGCTTTTCTTTATTGAAAGAAATTTTAGGTATCCCATCAACCAGTTGCTTGCGAGACAACTTGTTAATATTTTTGAAATTAAGATGGGATAATCTTTTATGCCATAGCCAGTTGGTGTCCTCATCAGCCTTGGTATAGAAACATTGCTCTTTTGGAAGTTGGTTCCATATCCATGATGTACACATTTCCTTTTCTTGGTGCAACCATCACCACTTTCCAATCCTTGTTAAATATGGTGCCTTGTGCAATATCGAACAAAACTCTGAAGCCATCATCACAAAGTTGGCTGAACTGATCAGGTTGTATTTCAAACCATTCACAAATGCAACTCTTTTGAATTCGACTTGTCCATTATTGAGCACACCATATCCTTCAGTCTTTCCGGATTGATCATTACCAAACGTCACTGTCGGTCCATCTTGGACAGTGAACTCTTCAAGCAGGGGCTTACATCCGGTCATAGTCCGGCCAGCAACGTTGTCCAGATACCAGATATTCTTCTTTCGATCGCCCTGCACACACACAAAAATCATTAGTTATTTTTGTGAACCCATCTTTTCTTGATGGGTTCACTGGACTTCTCTACAGAAGTCACAGTAGATTGTTGTGGTGTTGAACCGGAGGCTGCATCTGGAGATTTTTCACCAGCTCCAGGTGCAGGAGTAAAAATGATTGGTACTTGATATTTACTCCCCTTATTTTTACCAGATTTAGTTCCAGGTGGAACATTCTTTTGATTAGGTTTTGAAGGGAGTGGTTTAATATTTTGTTTGAAAACTGGAGGTAATGAACCTCCTTCCAGATTTTTAATCCGGGCAAAAGTTGGAGTTGACTTTCCACATTAATCAAAATATTATTTTCATCAGGCAACTGAACCTTGGACCTTGGTTCAGTTAGAGTTTTAGTCTGTCGGGTCTTGGGCTCCTTAGACTTTTGAGGTAAAGGCTTGTTACCAGTGGCCTTTTTAACTGGAGCTTTAGCCTGTTTGGCTCCAGTTTTAACCTCAATGGGGGTGGTCTCAATGGGTTTAGTTTCAACAGCTTCAGGTTGATCATAAGGTGTTTCAACCCTGAGAGCTGGAGGCAATGCATGAAGATCTGGTATGAGAGCTGCCATCTCCAGATCTCCAGATTTCCATGCATTCTTCTGGGCATCGATAGTTCTTGAAAATGCATCATAGTTTTTACCAGATGCTTTTACCCATGACTTGATAATCTTTTGTTCTTTTTCAAGATCAGAAAATAGTTTTTGATTATCAAGTTCCAAAGCCTCAATCTTTAAAACTAACTCCTTGAGAGCCAACTGGACACTTTGTAAATCATTAAGTTGTGGCTTAACGTTGTTCAGTTCAATTAAGATAGTGTCAAGATATCTTTCACTATCAGCTCTTACAGTTTCCACAAAAGCTAAATCACCACTTAATGATTCAGCTAGGTCCAGTTTCAGTTCAGGGTCAACCTGATTATCATAGTCACATACCTTCTTCAAAATGATGTCAACCCATCTTCCAGTGATGACATCTTCTTTTGCCACGTGCTGCTGTTGATCTTCCAAGGCCATGAAACACATGTCCCTTTCCTCTTCATCATCAGCTGATGAGTCATCAGAGTACTCCCATTTTCCCTCAGTTTGTGCCATTAAGCACTGATCCTTTTCCTTTTCCATGGACAAGAGGGCAATCTGGGCCTTAAGCTTCTTGTATTTAGCTTTGTAGCTATCATCAAGCCGATTGAAATTAGGGACAGGGGGCCAGTTTGGTTGTTCAACTAACTAGATCTGCATTCCTTCATAAAGTGACCTTTCTTACCACACTTATAGCAGGTAAGATTGGTTTTATCCAGAGAGCTGGAGGCAATGCATGAAGATCTGGTATGAGAGCTGCCATCTCCAGATCTCCAGATTTCCATGCATTCTTCTGGGCATCGATAGTTCTTGAAAATGCATCATAGTTTTTACCAGATGCTTTTACCCATGACTTGATAATCTTTTGTTCTTTTTCAAGATCAGAAAATAGTTTTTGATTATCAAGTTCCAAAGCCTCAATCTTTAAAACTAACTCCTTGAGAGCCAACTGGACACTTTGTAAATCATTAAGTTGTGGCTTAACGTTGTTCAGTTCAATTAAGATAGTGTCAAGATATCTTTCACTATCAGCTCTTACAGTTTCCACAAAAGCTAAATCACCACTTAATGATTCAGCTAGGTCCAGTTTCAGTTCAGGGTCAACCTGATTATCATAGTCACATACCTTCTTCAAAATGATGTCAACCCATCTTCCAGTGATGACATCTTCTTTTGCCACGTGCTGCTGTTGATCTTCCAAGGCCATGAAACACATGTCCCTTTCCTCTTCATCATCAGCTGATGAGTCATCAGAGTACTCCCATTTTCCCTCAGTTTGTGCCATTAAGCACTGATCCTTTTCCTTTTCCATGGACAAGAGGGCAATCTGGGCCTTAAGCTTCTTGTATTTAGCTTTGTAGCTATCATCAAGCCGATTGAAATTAGGGACAGGGGGCCAGTTTGGTTGTTCAACTAACTAGATCTGCATTCCTTCATAAAGTGACCTTTCTTACCACACTTATAGCAGGTAAGATTGGTTTTATCCAGAGAGCTGGAGCTGGAAGCATTATTTGGGCCATTAAATCTTTTAGATTTATGCTTAAACCTGTTAAAGGTTTTAGTAATCATGGCGACCAGATCATCATCGTCAGTTTCATCACAACCATCACTAATTTCAGTGGTCAGGCCAGAGTTCAAGAAACTGTTTAACATCTCCTTCATTGAGTGTGCCTGGACACTCTCTGCAGACATTAAGGCAGCACAAGGTCGCTCAGGTACACTAGCAACCTTGGAACATTGGGCATGGTTCATGGCATCTTGCTCAGCCACCAGTCTTGCAGCATATTATCTTCAGTGAATCTGAAGGCTCCATAGAGCGATGCAAGTGTATGGCTTTGCAAGGTTTTACCTTGTCTCAAGCCTCTCAGCTGATTAATGAGGCTAGAAAATCTGGTGTATGTACCAGTTAGACTTTCATTGGGTAAGGCAAAGAAGGATTCATACTTCTTGTTCAAGGCAACTTTTCTGGTGACAATAGTGTCATCACCTCCTTCAAACTGAATAACTAATTCATCCCACATTGACTTTGCACTGGGGAACAACACAAGTGTTGGAATTAGATCTTCAGGGACAGCTCCAAGGATCATGTTCTTGAGTCTGGTGTCCAGATCAACAAGTCTATGATCCTCATCAGACCAATGGTCTTCGAGCTTTTCTATTGAACCTCTTCTTCCATTTGGATCTAGAAGAGGACTTACCCCAAGAGACATGGGTATATATGGTCCATCCTTAAGGATTTTCAACATATACCTCTCTATCCCACCAAAATACAAAAGCATTCTAGCCTTCCATGTACCGAAAGTCTCACTGTTTCCATCGAATTTGGGAACAGGAGTGTTAGAATAATGTACATGGACGTGATTTGGGCAGTAGGAGGAGGAGGGTTTGTATTAACATTTTGAAAAGGTTGGGCATTAGTATTCAAGGGGGTTTCACCAGAACCAGAACCATCTCCACCTTCAGTAGTGTTCATCTTAAGCAGATCTAGGCAAGTTTATTAGCTTTCTGCTCTGATATCACTTGTAAGTCCCAACTCAATAGATGGTACTACTGAAGACACCTCTATGTCGATGGTGGAGTTACTTTGCAATATATGCACTGAACTGGAGACGACCAGTTACAGAGAGTATATATGTGAGTCCCTCGATAGCTCTGGATCGCTCTCGAGATCGTCTATGGTTATGTCGTGAGTGCGGAATCCTCACGAGATAACTGTTTGATTAGTTATCTATATTATTGCTAATTAACGAGAGTGTAATCAGCCTTAATTGCTCTATATTCGTTTGCTATTGATTACAAACGAACTTAGATGCTTTAGGTGTGTGTGATATATCGACTGGTCTCCTCAATTTAGGGTTTCCAATCGTTTATATACGTTTATAATCGATATTGGGCCTGCTGGGCTTTGTTCTTACGAACTTAGCAGCCCAGCCCTTAGAACGAAGATAATCTTCGTTCGTTCCTAACGAAGATCATCTTCGTTAGTACTAAAAACCATCAACATCTTATGCTTAGTTATTTTCCTAGTACTTTATGTACAAGAACCTAACATATATTATGATTGTACTTGTATGACATACATAACAACCATCATATATAAACATATATAAAACACCAAAACATGTAATCAATCATTACTAAAACACGAAGTCCATAATCTATCAATTACATATAAATGAATAAGACATAATCAAATCTAAGTTGCTGTTGTCACATCAACATGCATCAACAAACTCCCCCTTGACAGCAGCATCTTGGATTTCTTTAGTCTTCAAAAATCTTGTCATCCATCAAATAACAACCGCTTGCTATTGGCATGGATATTCTCGTGTAAGCAGACTTGGAGAATCTTACGATATCGGTTTTCTTCATTCTTCCAAAATGGTAAAAATGAGCATTCAGTATCGTATAATTTCCTTTGATCATTTCTTGAGAAGTTGACCAACTGCATTGGATCATACATTCTTCTCAACAAAATCTTCTTCTTTGAATCTGCATACATCTTGGCTTCACCAGAATCTCGATCAATCTCCCAATTGTCCATTTTATCCAAGACATCTTGTGCCCATTTCTTGGCAGGGACTTTGATCATGCACTTGATATCACGCTGAATATACTCAACGCTTTTGTCTGGCTTCACCACTTTCTTCTTTCTTCTTGGCTCAATATGAAACTTCGGTTTCTCTGAATCTTTCATATTCAATCTCAGCCTGAAATCTTCATGAAGCTTCTTACCAAGAACATCAGCAAGACCGTACTCACTTGGATTGATAATCCAATTGTTTCCTAGTTCATGTAAATCTTCTTCACATAAACTTCTGAAATGTCTTTCTTTCCATGCTAAATACTGACAACCTTCTGGTCTTTTAAGAACAAATAGCTTCAGTTCTTCATCATAAAACCAACTCCAGATTATTGTCTTGTATTTTGCAGCATCTTTGTCTGAGATATGAGTCCAATACACAGAGGGTCTTAGAGTATCCCTAGTGACTATAAATTCACAAACACTTTGTCCAGGCACAAGCCTATCAATCACTTGTAATGGATCATCATCTCTGAGAGGAACTGGAAATTCATTTGGATTAAACGATCTTGTCAAATTAATTTCATACGCAAAAGGAACTAATGCGTCATCAACCTTAGCAAATACCACAAAGTTTAAAACTTTAGCATTGCTACTAAACGAAACTTGAAGCATTCTTTCCTTCACATCTTTTCTCTTTAACTCCAATGCTTTTCTTTCTTCTGTAGATGGATCGCCAGGAATTGAGTCCCAAACATCATCAAACCCATAAGGTTTCTTGAATATATCCATATCCGGTTCAGGAACAAATTCTCCTTCCTCAAGTTCATCTCCATCGAAGAATAATTCTGCCTCATCTGTTTCATCTATTAAGATTACACAGAATGAACACCAGAGTATAATGAATAATCATGATAATAATAATAATAAAGATGAAATATAATTGCATTGAAATAATAATAATAATAATAATAATAATAAAATGTTCTAATAATAATAATAATAATGATAATAATAATAATAATAATAATAATAATAATAATAATAATAATAATAATAATAATAATAATAATAATAATAATAACAATAATAATAATAATAATAATAATAATAATAATAATAATAATAATAATAATAATAATAATAATAATAATAATAATAATAATAATAATAATAATAATAATAATAATAATAATAATAATAATAATAATAATAATAATAATAATAATAATAATAATAATAATAATAATAATAATAATAATAATAATAATAATAATAATAATAATAATAATAATAATAATAATAATAATAATAATAATAATAATAATAATAATAATAATAATAATAATAATAATAATAATAATAATAATAATAATAATAATAATAATAATAATAATAATAATAATAATAATAATAATAATAATAATAATAATAATAATAATAATAATAATAATAATAATAATAATAATAATAATAATAATAATAATAATAATAATAATAATAATAATAATAATAATAATAATAATAATAATAATAATAATAATAATAATAATAATAATAATAATAATAATAATAATAATAATAATAATAATAATAATAATAATAATAATAATAATAATAATAATAATAATAATAATAATAATAATAATAATAATAATAATAATAATAATAATAATAATAATAATAATAATAATAATAATAATAATAATAATAATAATAATAATAATAATAATAATAATAATAATAATAATAATAATAATAATAATAATAATAATAATAATAATAATAATAATAATAATAATAATAATAATAATAATAATAATAATAATAATAATAATAATAATAATAATAATAATAATAATAATAATAATAATAATAATAATAATAATAATAATAATAATAATAATAATAATAATAATAATAATAATAATAATAATAATAATAATAATAATAATAATAATAATAATAATAATAATAATAATAATAATAATAATAATAATAATAATAATAATAATAATAATAATAATAATAATAATAATAATAATAATAATAATAATAATAATAATAATAATAATAATAATAATAATAATAATAATAATAATAATAATAATAATAATATAATAATAACAACAACAATAATAACAATAATAATAATAATAATAATAAAATAATAATAATAATAATAATAATAATAATAATAATAATAATAATAATAATAATAATAATAATAATAATAAACTTTTCTCTTTAACTCCAATGCTTTTCTTTCTTCTGTAGATGGATCGCCAGGAATTGAGTCCCAAACATCATCAAACCCATAAGGTTTCTTGAATATATCCATATCCGGTTCAGGAACAAATTCTCCTTCCTCAAGTTCATCTCCATCGAAGAATAATTCTGCCTCATCTGTTTCATCTATTAAGATTACACAGAATGAACACCAGAGTATAATGATAATAATAATAAAGATGAAATACAATTGCATTAAGGTAAGATATATTACATTTACATGTCATAACTTATTACATGCAACCTACAATATACTTCATCTAATCTTTATCAATATCATAAGTTGAATCAGAATCAGAATCAGATTCCAAAGCAGTTGGCTTTTGAATCTGTAATTCTTTTTCTCTTTCAGTAACTGCTTCTTGTTGTTTATCTAATAAAACATCAAATACATCATGAAAGGCGTTTTCTTCAGAATAATAGTCATGTCCAAATTTTGCTTCAACTTCACGCTTTAATCGTTCAGTTTCAGCTTCAACTTGATCATCACTTAAATAATCAATTGATTTTGAAGAATTACCTGAGTCAAGTGCTTCAATAACTTCAGCTTCTCGAGGAGCACTTGAACCACGAGCACTTGAACCACCAGCACCAGATGTACCAACTTCATGAGCAGTATCTCCTGCAGTCTCCCCCTGAATCTCAACACCCTTTCCTTTGTCCAGAACTGGGCGAGAATCACTTCTATCACCAGCATTATCAGCATCATCATCATCATCATCATCATCATCATCATCATCATCATCATCATCATCATCATCATCATCATCATCATCATCATCATCATCATCATCATCATCATCATCATCATCATCATCATCATCATCATCATCATCATCATCATCATCATCATCATCATCATCATCATCATCATCATCATCATCATCATCATCATCATCATCATCATCATCATCATCATCATCATCATCATCATCATCATCATCATCATCATCATCATCATCATCATCATCATCATCATCATCATCATCATCATCATCATCATCATCATCATCATCATCATCATCATCATCATCATCATCATCATCATCATCATCATCATCATCATCATCATCATCATCATCATCATCATCATCATCATCATCATCATCATCATCATCATCATCATCATCATCATCATCATCATCATCATCATCATCATCATCATCATCATCATCATCATCATCATCATCATCATCATCATCATCATCATCATCATCATCATCATCATCATCATCATCATCATCATCATCATCATCATCATCATCATCATCATCATCATCATCATCATCATCATCATCATCATCATCATCATCATCATCATCATCATCATCATCATCATCATCATCATCATCATCATCATCATCATCATCATCATCATCATCATCATCATCATCATCATCATCATCATCATCATCATCATCATCATCATCATCATCATCATCATCATCATCATCATCATCATCATCATCATCATCATCATCATCATCATCATCATCATCATCATCATCATCATCATCATCATCATCATCATCATCATCATCATCATCATCATCATCATCATCATCATCATCATCATCATCATCATCATCATCATCATCATCATCATCATCATCATCATCATCATCATCATCATCATCATCATCATATGATGAAGAGTTGCAGCATTGAATCTAAATGTGATCCCTGCAACTGTAGCTTGAACAAAGCTACGATCATTTACCATAATCTCATGAGCAGTACTCCAAAAATCCTCAATATACTGCCTAATAAGTCTTGGTGAATGAGTAAACACAAACGATAGTCTTGAACGAGCAATAAACGCAAACATTTCATGATAATGTTCACAATTACGTTGATCTGGATCAAGATTGAGAGCCAGATTATGCTTCTCAAAAAATTGACGTGCAGCTAAAGCCATATCTGCAAAACAACCACATTATCGAAACAAATATAAAATAAGCATAGAGAATGATTTGCAGAATTCGAAAAACTTAATCAGTAAATTCGTAAGTTGACACTGTACGAAGATACTCGTTAAGTTCGTTATCACAATCAGAACGAACTTTAAATTCGTAAGTACACACTGTACGAAGATACTCGTTAAGTTCGTTATCACAATCAGAACGAACTTTAAATTCGTAAGTTGACACTGTACGAAGATACTCGTTAAGTTCGTTATCACAATCAGAACGAACTTTAAATTCGTAAGTTGACACTGTACGAAGATACTCGTTAAGTTCGTTATCACAATCAGAACGAACTTTAAATTCGTAAGTTGACACTGTACGAAGATACTCGTTAAGTTCGTTATCACAATCAGAACGAACTTTAAATTCGTAAGTTGACACTGTACGAAGATACTCGTTAAGTTCGTTATCACAATCAGAACGAACTTTAAATTCGTAAGTTGACACTGTACGAAGATACTCGTTAAGTTCGTTATCACAATCAGAACAAGGTTAAATTCGTAAGTTAAAGCAAACGAAGATGACTTTAAGTTCGTAAGTTAATTAATACATCCTAAGTTCGTAAACAAGAAACGAAACTTAAATTCGTTTGGACACTTTGTACAGGGGTTCATCACAAATTCAAAAATTTGAAATTTATATATTTAAATAAAATCGAATGAAATCTTGCTTTGATTCGTGCAAAATAACAATGTTAGAAACCAGAATTTGTGGATGAAATAATCAATTTCATACCTGAATCTATAAAAAGAATCGTAAACACAGGTACGATCAAGAAGATGGCTTAATCGGCACGAAGATGTTTTGTATAAGTAAATGGGTTTAAAATTCGTTTGATTGATTGAAAATATGAAAGCATGAATGGTCAAACGAAGTAAATCTTATATATATATAGATGGGTAAAAACGGGTTAAAAACGGGTCGGTTAGGAAATCGGTCACACATAATTTCAAACGAAGTTAACCTTCGTAATACCAACGAAGATGAAGCTAAGTTCGTAAGAATAAATCAGAACGAAGATAACATCTATCTTCGTAAGTAGAAATCTGGACTTAGAAAATTTTCAGATTCATCATCACGAATTATTCTATGATTCGACCCTTTACCTAATCCTGTACATAGCAAAAACTCGTTAAAAGCAACCTGTTCATGCCTTGTACGAAAAAATTTTCACCATCTAAAATCATCATCATAATGTAAGTGTTTAACGAACATCACAATCTTGAATAAAAACCCAAAATTTAAAAACAACCATCTGCGAACCTGAAAATAATCAATCGTCATACATACAGAGTTACCAACCACGACCATGAGACGGAGAACAGTTCACTAAACATTGAGTTGCTTGACGGGAAACCATCTTGAAACACTTAAGTCCCATACTAGATGCCGTCTACAAAACTAACAAACAATGAGTAGTACAAAATTCAATGAAGAATTTAATAAAATTTCCGGAATCATGTCATAAGTTAAAAAATCAAAATAAACAAGTATCATATTGATTATTTTCACTAAATACATGAATTGTAAAGGAAATAACTAATCCAAAAACACGTTCATGTATTCTTCCTTCACGTGCTCATTTCTGTATCACAAATATTGTCACTACACACCAAGGATCTTATCATCATGATATCATCCGTATGAATAACAATGTTTTTGCAGAAAACAGCACTCCAACTTTATCTTCTTAACCTGAACACTGCACACTTACTAAAAACTCATAAACGCATTGAGAACAAACATAGTAGTGCAGAAAATTCAAGCTAAAAACATACAAAATCAGGGTTAACAAATACAAAATAACTAAGAATCGAACAAACGATCAAGGGATGTCATTTCATTGTCAAACCCTAAAATGTCACCAAGTTATTAATTAAATTCGTAACTTGACACTGTACGAAGATACTCGTTAAGTTCGTTATCACAATCAGAACGAACTTTAAATTCGTAAGTTGACACTGTACGAAGATACTCGTTAAGTTCGTTATCACAATCAGAACGAACTTTAAATTCGTAAGTTGACACTGTACGAAGATACTCGTTAAGTTCGTTATCACAATCAGAACGAACTTTAAATTCGTAAGTTGACACTGTACGAAGATACTCGTTAAGTTCGTTATCACAATCAGAACGAACTTTAAATTCGTAAGTTGACACTGTACGAAGATACTCGTTAAGTTCGTTATCACAATCAGAACGAACTTTAAATTCGTAAGTAGAAATCTGGACTTAGAAAATTTTCAGATTCATCATCACGAATTATTCTATGATTCGACCCTTTACCTAATCCTGTACATAGCAAAAACTCGTTAAAAGCAACCTGTTCATGCCTTGTACGAAAAAATTTTCACCATCTAAAATCATCATCATAATGTAAGTGTTTAACGAACATCACAATCTTGAATAAAAACCCAAAATTTAAAAACAACCATCTGCGAACCTGAAAATAATCAATCGTCATACATACAGAGTTACCAACCACGACCATGAGACGGAGAACAGTTCACTAAACATTGAGTTGCTTGACGGGAAACCATCTTGAAACACTTAAGTCCCATACTAGATGCCGTCTACAAAACTAACAAACAATGAGTAGTACAAAATTCAATGAAGAATTTAATAAAATTTCCGGAATCATGTCATAAGTTAAAAAATCAAAATAAACAAGTATCATATTGATTATTTTCACTAAATACATGAATTGTAAAGGAAATAACTAATCCAAAAACACGTTCATGTATTCTTCCTTCACGTGCTCATTTCTGTATCACAAATATTGTCACTACACACCAAGGATCTTATCATCATGATATCATCCGTATGAATAACAATGTTTTTGCAGAAAACAGCACTCCAACTTTATCTTCTTAACCTGAACACTGCACACTTACTAAAAACTCATAAACGCATTGAGAACAAACATAGTAGTGCAGAAAATTCAAGCTAAAAACATACAAAATCAGGGTTAACAAATACAAAATAACTAAGAATCGAACAAACGATCAAGGGATGTCATTTCATTGTCAAACCCTAAAATGTCACCAAGTTATTAATTAAATTCGTAACTTGTAACAACTTAAAATTGTGAAATTTCAAACACTGTGACTTTTCACATAACACTTGAAAGATCATTTTCTAAACTTAAACAAATTAATGTCCATATTAGAAAATCTTCTTTTTAAACAAACCACACAACCTCATAAAGAATTCTCATGAATGAATT
Source organism: Erigeron breviscapus (assembly GCA_034093135.1). NCBI lineage: Eukaryota > Viridiplantae > Streptophyta > Magnoliopsida > Asterales > Asteraceae > Erigeron > Erigeron breviscapus. Next base: position 75,112,332 of record CM067171.1, on the reverse strand, counting down.
CGGTAAAACATATACTCAGAATTTCAAATAGAATCTCTCGTGCAATAAGAACTTATGAAAATACTATTTTGACTCAATAAAAAGAAAAATAACTCAGAATAAAAATAACAGAATAATAAACTAAGCTATACACTAATTAACTTGAATTTATTCATCATTTATTCATTATTTACATGATGCTTGGTTACTGCTGACTAGATCAGTTTAGCAATTACATAAGCCTGTGGGTGAGAAATAATTCTCTTATTATTAGTTATGAACAGTGATCCAAAAACGATTACCAATATGTTTGTCCTCTTAAACACTCGGTACTTCCAGTCTCCTTTTTTTTTCCTTTTTTTTTTTTTTTTTTTTTTTTTTTTTTTTTTTTTTTTTTTTTTTTTTTTTTTTTTTTTTTTTTTTTTTTTTTTTTTTTTTTTTTTTTTTTTTTTTTTTTTTTTTTTTTTTTTTTTTTTTTTTTTTTTTTTTTTTTTTTTTTTTTTTTTTTTTTTTTTTTTTTTTTTTTTTTTTTTTTTTTTTTTTTTTTTTTTTTTTTTTTTTTTTTTTTTTTTTTTTTTTTTTTTTTTTTTTTTTTTTTTTTTTTTTTTTTTTTTTTTTTTTTTTTTTTTTTTTTTTTTTTTTTTTTTTTTTTTTTTTTTTTTTTTTTTTTTTTTTTTTTTTTTTTTTTTTTTTTTTTTTTTTTTTTTTTTTTTTTTTTTTTTTTTTTTTTTTTTTTTTTTTTTTTTTTTTTTTTTTTTTTTTTTTTTTTTTTTTTTTTTTTTTTTTTTTTTTTTTTTTTTTTTTTTTTTTTTTTTTTTTTTTTTTTTTTTTTTTTTTTTTTTTTTTTTTTTTTTTTTTTTTTTTTTTTTTTTTTTTTTTTTTTTTTTTTTTTTTTTTTTTTTTTTTTTTTTTTTTTTTTTTTTTTTTTTTTTTTTTTTTTTTTTTTTTTTTTTTTTTTTTTTTTTTTTTTTTTTTTTTTTTTTTTTTTTTTTTTTTTTTTTTTTTTTTTTTTTTTTTTTTTTTTTTTTTTTTTTTTTTTTTTTTTTTTTTTTTTTTTTTTTTTTTTTTTTTTTTTTTTTTTTTTTTTTTTTTTTTTTTTTTTTTTTTTTTTTTTTTTTTTTTTTTTTTTTTTTTTTTTTTTTTTTTTTTTTTTTTTTTTTTTTTTTTTTTTTTTTTTTTTTTTTTTTTTTTTTTTTTTTTTTTTTTTTTTTTTTTTTTTTTTTTTTTTTTTTTTTTTTTTTTTTTTTTTTTTTTTTTTTTTTTTTTTTTTTTTTTTTTTTTTTTTTTTTTTTTTTTTTTTTTTTTTTTTTTTTTTTTTTTTTTTTTTTTTTTTTTTTTTTTTTTTTTTTTTTTTTTTTTTTTTTTTTTTTTTTTTTTTTTTTTTTTTTTTTTTTTTTTTTTTTTTTTTTTTTTTTTTTTTTTTTTTTTTTTTTTTTTTTTTTTTTTTTTTTTTTTTTTTTTTTTTTTTTTTTTTTTTTTTTTTTTTTTTTTTTTTTTTTTTTTTTTTTTTTTTTTTTTTTTTTTTTTTTTTTTTTTTTTTTTTTTTTTTTTTTTTTTTTTTTTTTTTTTTTTTTTTTTTTTTTTTTTTTTTTTTTTTTTTTTTTTTTTTTTTTTTTTTTTTTTTTTTTTTTTTTTTTTTTTTTTTTTTTTTTTTTTTTTTTTTTTTTTTTTTTTTTTTTTTTTTTTTTTTTTTTTTTTTTTTTTTTTTTTTTTTTTTTTTTTTTTTTTTTTTTTTTTTTTTTTTTTTTTTTTTTTTTTTTTTTTTTTTTTTTTTTTTTTTTTTTTTTTTTTTTTTTTTTTTTTTTTTTTTTTTTTTTTTTTTTTTTTTTTTTTTTTTTTTTTTTTTTTTTTTTTTTTTTTTTTTTTTTTTTTTTTTTTTTTTTTTTTTTTTTTTTTTTTTTTTTTTTTTTTTTTTTTTTTTTTTTTTTTTTTTTTTTTTTTTTTTTTTTTTTTTTTTTTTTTTTTTTTTTTTTTTTTTTTTTTTTTTTTTTTTTTTTTTTTTTTTTTTTTTTTTTTTTTTTTTTTTTTTTTTTTTTTTTTTTTTTTTTTTTTTTTTTTTTTTTTTTTTTTTTTTTTTTTTTTTTTTTTTTTTTTTTTTTTTTTTTTTTTTTTTTTTTTTTTTTTTTTTTTTTTTTTTTTTTTTTTTTTTTTTTTTTTTTTTTTTTTTTTTTTTTTTTTTTTTTTTTTTTTTTTTTTTTTTTTTTTTTTTTTTTTTTTTTTTTTTTTTTTTTTTTTTTTTTTTTTTTTTTTTTTTTTTTTTTTTTTTTTTTTTTTTTTTTTTTTTTTTTTTTTTTTTTTTTTTTTTTTTTTTTTTTTTTTTTTTTTTTTTTTTTTTTTTTTTTTTTTTTTTTTTTTTTTTTTTTTTTTTTTTTTTTTTTTTTTTTTTTTTTTTTTTTTTTTTTTTTTTTTTTTTTTTTTTTTTTTTTTTTTTTTTTTTTTTTTTTTTTTTTTTTTTTTTTTTTTTTTTTTTTTTTTTTTTTTTTTTTTTTTTTTTTTTTTTTTTTTTTTTTTTTTTTTTTTTTTTTTTTTTTTTTTTTTTTTTTTTTTTTTTTTTTTTTTTTTTTTTTTTTTTTTTTTTTTTTTTTTTTTTTTTTTTTTTTTTTTTTTTTTTTTTTTTTTTTTTTTTTTTTTTTTTTTTTTTTTTTTTTTTTTTTTTTTTTTTTTTTTTTTTTTTTTTTTTTTTTTTTTTTTTTTTTTTTTTTTTTTTTTTTTTTTTTTTTTTTTTTTTTTTTTTTTTTTTTTTTTTTTTTTTTTTTTTTTTTTTTTTTTTTTTTTTTTTTTTTTTTTTTTTTTTTTTTTTTTTTTTTTTTTTTTTTTTTTTTTTTTTTTTTTTTTTTTTTTTTTTTTTTTTTTTTTTTTTTTTTTTTTTTTTTTTTTTTTTTTTTTTTTTTTTTTTTTTTTTTTTTTTTTTTTTTTTTTTTTTTTTTTTTTTTTTTTTTTTTTTTTTTTTTTTTTTTTTTTTTTTTTTTTTTTTTTTTTTTTTTTTTTTTTTTTTTTTTTTTTTTTTTTTTTTTTTTTTTTTTTTTTTTTTTTTTTTTTTTTTTTTTTTTTTTTTTTTTTTTTTTTTTTTTTTTTTTTTTTTTTTTTTTTTTTTTTTTTTTTTTTTTTTTTTTTTTTTTTTTTTTTTTTTTTTTTTTTTTTTTTTTTTGTATTTTAATGACTCTATCTATGTACGACTTAAACTACAAAGACACAAAACCGAAAAATTTAAGTTCTTTGAGAGAAACTACTCGGCATTCTTCATACCATTGAGTTGATATAACAACTCATGACGAGGTCTATCAAAAGCTTTAGTATAAAGATCAGCAAGGTTATCATCAGTAACAACCTTTTCTAAATGAATAAGCTTTTTCTCAAAACAGTCACGCAAAAAATGATGCTTTATATCTATGTGCTTGGTGACTTTAAAGTTTTTCGGATTCTTAGTAATATCTATGGCAGACTTATTATCAATACAAATAGGAGAGTCTGAGATATCCATACCATAGTCGCGCAATTGTTGCTGTATCCAAAGTACCTGAGAACAGCATTGACCAGCAGCTATGTACTCTGCTTCACAGGTAGACTGTGCAACAGATGTCTGCTTTTTGCACTGCCACGATATAATTCTCCCCCCTAAAAGTTGACATCCACCTGACGTTGATTTCCTATCCGAACTGCAGCCACCATAATCCGAATCAGTATAAGCTTTGAATTCAAAGGAACCATGCATGGGATACCAAAGCCCTAGACGAGGCTTGGCCTTCACATAACGAAGAATCCTTTTCGCAGCTTTCATATGTGACTCTTTCGGATTAGCCTGATATCTAGCACACATGCAAACAGCAAAGGTAATGTCTGGACGTGAAGCCGTCAGATACATCAAGGAACCAATAATAGCCCGATATTGAGTTGCATCGACTTCTGGATCATTAGTCTTATCAGGACACAGCCCATGATTAGTCTGAATGGGAGTAATTGCATCTTTAGCATCGGTCATTCGAAACCTTGTGAGAAGATCCTGAACATACTTGCTCTGATGAATAAAGAACCCATCCTTCAGTTGATCCACCTGTAATCCAAGGAAGAAAGTTAATTCCCCCATAGCACTCATTTCGAACTTAGCCTTCATGCTCTGCTCAAACTCCTTGCACATGGTCTTATCAGATGAACCAAAAATGATATCATCAACGTAAACCTGTACAAGCAAGTAGTCCTTCCCTTTCCATTTGATGAACAACGTGCTGTCAATAGAACCTCGAGTAAAACCATTTTCATGCAAATGAGTAGACAGTTTTTCATACCATGATCGAGGAGCCTGATGTAAACCATATAGAGCCTTATCAAGACGATATACTCTATTGGGAAAATCTGGATCCTCAAACCCCTGAGGTTGATCTACATACACTTCTTCTCTAATTTCTCCATACAAAAAGGCACTCTTTACGTCAAGTTGATACACCTTTATACCTTGATAGCTAGCAAATGCCAGAAATAATCGAATAGCTTCTAGTCTAGCTACAGGTGCAAAAGTCTCATCGTAATCAAAACCTTCTTGTTGCTCAAATCCTCTAACTACCAACCGAGCCTTATTGCGAGTGACAACACCTTTGTCATCCTTTTTACAACGAAAAACCCATCGCGTAGACAAAGGAGATTCACCATGAGGTAAGTCAACTAACTTCCATACATCAAGCTTCCGAAACTGAGCCAATTCTTCTTGCATCGCCTCAACCCATGACGGATCTTTAAGAGCCATACCAACATTCTTAGGCTCAACCTGAGAGATGAAGCAATAGTACAAGTACCAAGTAATCGCCCCAGTATCCTTAACCTCAGCAAACATACTTGACATTTTCTTATGCTGATTCCTCGTGAGAGTAGAGGCAGAGGCATCACCAATAATTTGATCTACTGGATGATCCTTGTTGACTCTTGTCTGAGGAACCTTATCGACCGTAAGATCACTTCCCAAGTTTGTCTGCACATGATGTTCTGGAGTTTTAGGCTCTTCCTGATTTTCACCTTCCGTGTCATCAGTATCATAGAAAGGATCATCAGGTAGCGGTATATGTAAAGGATCAGTAAGATTTTTAGGAGCAGTATCTAAAGTAGAGTCTGCTTCTTTGGTCCCACTTGATTCACCAGATTTAGAAGCAGGCTCAACGAATGGTGAGGAAACAGGAGTGGAAACTGGAACCGGCCCACCATCAATTGGATCATGTAGAGTAACTACATCTTCCACAATCGGAACACCTGTAAAAGAAACAGGACCACGAAAAGAAGTGAAAACACCATCATAATCAAAGTCATTAGCAGGACCAATGTGCACAGCAGGTTTATGACTGACAATTACGACATTTGTACCAAAATCGACTTTGCCAGTTTTCTGATTGTACACACGCCGAATCGGTGTACTTGGCACATAACCTAAAAAGAATCCCTCCTCAGATTTAGGATCAAATTTCCCTTGAGGAAGAACTTTCAGAAAAGTACACGGAACACCAAACGGCTCAACATTCTGCAAATTGGGCTTTTTGTTGTGCAACAGCTCATAACAAGTCTTCTTAAACCGTTTAACTGTTAAAACCCGATTCAAAATGTGGCAAGCTGTATTCACCGCCTCTCCCCAGAAAGTAATAGGAAGCCCTGAATCAGCAAACCCCTGAGGTTGATCTACATACACTTCTTCTCTAATTTCTCCATACAAAAAGGCACTCTTTACGTCAAGTTGATACACCTTTATACCTTGATAGCTAGCAAATGCCAGAAATAATCGAATAGCTTCTAGTCTAGCTACAGGTGCAAAAGTCTCATCGTAATCAAAACCTTCTTGTTGCTCAAATCCTCTAACTACCAACCGAGCCTTATTGCGAGTGACAACACCTTTGTCATCCTTTTTACAACGAAAAACCCATCGCGTAGACAAAGGAGATTCACCATGAGGTAAGTCAACTAACTTCCATACATCAAGCTTCCGAAACTGAGCCAATTCTTCTTGCATCGCCTCAACCCATGACGGATCTTTAAGAGCCATACCAACATTCTTAGGCTCAACCTGAGAGATGAAGCAATAGTACAAGTACCAAGTAATCGCCCCAGTATCCTTAACCTCAGCAAACATACTTGACATTTTCTTATGCTGATTCCTCGTGAGAGTAGAGGCAGAGGCATCACCAATAATTTGATCTACTGGATGATCCTTGTTGACTCTTGTCTGAGGAACCTTATCGACCGTAAGATCACTTCCCAAGTTTGTCTGCACATGATGTTCTGGAGTTTTAGGCTCTTCCTGATTTTCACCTTCCGTGTCATCAGTATCATAGAAAGGATCATCAGGTAGCGGTATATGTAAAGGATCAGTAAGATTTTTAGGAGCAGTATCTAAAGTAGAGTCTGCTTCTTTGGTCCCACTTGATTCACCAGATTTAGAAGCAGGCTCAACGAATGGTGAGGAAACAGGAGTGGAAACTGGAACCGGCCCACCATCAATTGGATCATGTAGAGTAACTACATCTTCCACAATCGGAACACCTGTAAAAGAAACAGGACCACGAAAAGAAGTGAAAACACCATCATAATCAAAGTCATTAGCAGGACCAATGTGCACAGCAGGTTTATGACTGACAATTACGACATTTGTACCAAAATCGACTTTGCCAGTTTTCTGATTGTACACACGCCGAATCGGTGTACTTGGCACATAACCTAAAAAGAATCCCTCCTCAGATTTAGGATCAAATTTCCCTTGAGGAAGAACTTTCAGAAAAGTACACGGAACACCAAACGGCTCAACATTCTGCAAATTGGGCTTTTTGTTGTGCAACAGCTCATAACAAGTCTTCTTAAACCGTTTAACTGTTAAAACCCGATTCAAAATGTGGCAAGCTGTATTCACCGCCTCTCCCCAGAAAGTAATAGGAAGCCCTGAATCAGCAAGCATCGTCCTGGCTGTTTCTATCAATGTCCTGTTCTTCCTTTCAGCTACTCCATTCTGTTGTGGCTCATAAGGTGCACTGAATTGATGTTGAATTCCTTTGGTCAAGCAAAATGCAGTAATAGTATTATTCTTGAACTCAGTGCCATTGTCACTCCTGATTCTCTTCACTTTAATCTCATGGACATTCTCGACTTGTTTAATGAAATCCATAAATCGAGCAGCAGTCTCATCCTTGGTCTTCAAAAAGAATACCCATGAGAATCTTGAGTAATCATCAGTGATCACCAAACAGTAAGACATCCCTCCAATGCTTCTTATGTTCACAGGACCAAAGAGATCCATATGAAGTAACTCGAATGGTTTGGATATAGAATTTTGCACCTTTGATTTATGGGGATTCTTATGTTGCTTCCCTTTCAAACACGGTACACATTTATCTTCCATCCCAAACTTCTTTACCGGAACACCTTCAACTAATTCAAGACTGACAAGTTCATTCATCTTCCGAAAGTTGATATGTCCCATTCTTCGATGCCATAAGAGAGATTCCGACTCATTGGCCTTGCTCAACAAACAAAGGGACTCCTTTGGATTATCAACACCTAAAACTAAACCATAGATGTCTCTCTTCCTAGGAGCTCTGAGCATAATCCATTCTTCAGGAATAACAAAACCCGGCTTCAAGATGAATGCCTCCTTTTCTGTGAAATGAACATTGTTGCCTTTGTCACAGATCTGTGAGACACTCATAAGATTATGAGTAAGTTGTTCCACAAAGTTTACTCGTTCTAGAGTAAGTTGTCCATTGACGACATCTCCTTGACCGGTGATGTTACCGCCCTTGGATCCAGCAAAACTAACATAAGACCCAAACACGGTACACATTTATCTTCCATCCCAAACTTCTTTACCGGAACACCTTCAACTAATTCAAGACTGACAAGTTCATTCATCTTCCGAAAGTTGATATGTCCCATTCTTCGATGCCATAAGAGAGATTCTGACTCATTGGCCTTGCTCAACAAACAAAGGGACTCCTTTGGATTATCAACACCTAAAACTAAACCATAGATGTCTCTCTTCCTAGGAGCTCTGAGCATAATCCATTCTTCAGGAATAACAAAACCCGGCTTCAAGATGAATGCCTCCTTTTCTGTGAAATGAACATTGTTGCCTTTGTCACAGATCTGTGAGACACTCATAAGATTATGAGTAAGTTGTTCCACAAAGTTTACTCGTTCTAGAGTAAGTTGTCCATTGACGACATCTCCTTGACCGGTGATGTTACCGCCCTTGGATCCAGCAAAACTAACATATGACCCATGTATATCAACATAATTGGACAAAAGCTTCTTGTCCCCTGTCATGTGCCTGGAGCATCCACTGTCAAGGTACCACAAATGAATTGGTTTCCTAGGAACTCCCTGCACATAAAATGAGATAAGTTAGTTTTCGTGTGGGACCCAAACCTTCATTGGTTTGGGTCGTCCCTTCTCATCCTTGAGAAGAAGTTCAGTCCAATATCCATTGCTAGAAGCCTTGGATGGAACACGTTTCTCATCTTGTCTTCTCACTGGAGAAGTCTTCGGACCTCTCGTTGGAGAAGTTCTAGGAGAATGAGGGCCAAAAGAAGGTCGAACACTTGAGTGAACCCGGTCATAAAATGAATTACAACTTGGAGATGTTTGAGACTGACTCGAACTCCCAGTGGGGGTCGTGAATCTATCTTCTCTAGGTGATATACTCCTAGATTCAGGAGATACTTTCCTTTTTTGAGTTGAATTCCTATGAACATTTCCTGTAAAACCTTTTGGTGAAGATTCTCTTCGTTGAGGTATAGTAAACGGTTTTGGAGAAGATTGAACTTTAGTCTCATTAACCAGTTTATCATTACCCAACCCTCTTTTTCCTTCCGAGGTTGAAACCTTTGAAGGAGAACCTGATCTCCGAGGTCTATTAGGACAAACACTGTAAACATGACCTTTTTCATGACACGCAAAACAAGAAAGGACCTTGACCTTTTTCTTTGTATCTACCTTTTTATCGGTACCTACAGAATCAATTTTAGTCCTAGTGTCCACTGTCTTACTTGTTTTTCTAGTATCATCAAAGTCACGTTTAATTGGTGAATTCCTAGACTTTCTAGCATCATCTATCTCATCCTTACCTATTGGAGACTTCTTAAGTGCAGGCATAAGGATTTGCTTCAAAGTCCTAGTAGCTACTTCATCAACAGCTGATCTATCCTCAGATTTTCTAGTTTTAGTCTGCCTAGCCAAAGGAGTGAGACGTGACTGACTTAATTTCTTCATGTCCTCAACAGTCACATCCCAGACTTTATCAATCCTTTTAGGGTCAATAGATTCTAAATTCCTAATTTGATTATTCTTCGATTCAATTTCATCATACATTTTATTCACAATTTTACAAACATGAACAATAGTATGTAAGGAATAAGATACCTGTTGGTCAGCTTCTTTACAATCGGCCATGTAGGCAACAAAGTCATCTACAGTCATCCCTTCAGGAATCTCAAAATCTTTCATCTGCTCTTTAATTGTCTTCTCGACCTTTTCAGCAGCAGAATCTTCATTAACTTCAGTAGCTTTTACCTCTGCAGTAGCTTTCACTTCCTCTTGGTTCTTATCATCTTCGAACTCATCTTCAGATTCGGAATCAGTATCATAAACACCCTCAGCAGAACTTTCCACTTTCGAACTTTGAACATTTTCATACAAATGCTCATCATTATGGTAAACTGTGGTGTCAAGAAAGTCATCAGGAGAGTCCACAATATGAGCCATATCATCAACAATTTCAGCCAAATAAGCATTATTGGCCTCGTCCTGTGGAAGATTCCAGACATAAGAACCATCAGATTGAACAGCTACGATGGCCTTGTCATTTGCAGCAGTATCTTCAGTCAACACAAGTGCTCTATTTGCATTCTGATTATATGGACGATTACCACTTCTGTCTTGTCGCGTAGGGGTAGTATTGACATCCCTCTTTGGTCGTTGACACTCTCTAGCGAAGTGTCCAAATCCATCACAGTTGTAACACTTAACCTTTGACTTGTCAAAGCCCTGAGTGCCTCCAGTAAGAGGTCGTCCTGTCCTTTTCATGAATTTCTGCACTCTTCTTGTGATCATAGCCAATTGCCATTTTAGGTCCATCTCTTCAACATCATCTGGATCAATTTGGTCATAATCTTCATCTATGAGTGCAGGATCTGTGATTCTTCCTGCAACAAACGCTTCATGAGCAGCACACATTGCAGCAAAGACATTCATCCGACCCTCAGCTGATTTCATATCCATTGGCATGGACTTGTAACCAGCAGCAGAAGATGTAATGTTACCGAACTTTAAACTTCCAGTCTTTACACCTTCAGCAGTCTTCTTACCTTTGTTCCCAGCATCCGAAGCAATGAAACCAACAAAATCATCTCCATCAGTATTCTCGCTTTTACCTCTGCAGTAGCTTTCACTTCCTCTTGGTTCTTATCATCTTCGAACTCATCTTCAGATTCGGAATCAGTATCATAAACACCCTCAGCAGAACTTTCCACTTTCGAACTTTGAACATTTTCATACAAATGCTCATCATTATGGTAAACTGTGGTGTCAAGAAAGTCATCAGGAGAGTCCACAATATGAGCCATATCATCAACAATTTCAGCCAAATAAGCATTATTGGCCTCGTCCTGTGGAAGATTCCAGACATAAGAACCATCAGATTGAACAGCTACGATGGCCTTGTCATTTGCAGCAGTATCTTCAGTCAACACAAGTGCTCTATTTGCATTCTGATTATATGGACGATTACCACTTCTGTCTTGTCGCGTAGGGGTAGTATTGACATCCCTCTTTGGTCGTTGACACTCTCTAGCGAAGTGTCCAAATCCATCACAGTTGTAACACTTAACCTTTGACTTGTCAAAGCCCTGAGTGCCTCCAGTAAGAGGTCGTCCTGTCCTTTTCATGAATTTCTGCACTCTTCTTGTGATCATAGCCAATTGCCATTTTAGGTCCATCTCTTCAACATCATCTGGATCAATTTGGTCATAATCTTCATCTATGAGTGCAGGATCTGTGATTCTTCCTGCAACAAACGCTTCATGAGCAGCACACATTGCAGCAAAGACATTCATCCGACCCTCAGCTGATTTCATATCCATTGGCATGGACTTGTAACCAGCAGCAGAAGATGTAATGTTACCGAACTTTAAACTTCCAGTCTTTACACCTTCAGCAGTCTTCTTACCTTTGTTCCCAGCATCCGAAGCAATGAAACCAACAAAATCATCTCCATCAGTATTCTCTGTTGTACCAGAACTACCAACTCCCGAAAAGAATGCATTTACATCAGCTGTTGGGTTCTTCATGGTGGCATGATACAGAGAAGGATCTTGAGTGTAATTATCTTGGAGATCCTTTGCTTTGTCTTTCATCACTCTGTTCCTAAGAGTAGATATAACTCCATCTATACGCAAAGATGCATAATCATCTCTTTCTTGTAGTCCATGACAAAACTCTTTATAGGCCTTCGGTAAACCATCCAAGAATTTATCCACAATTTCAATTGGAGAATACTTAAGATCAAAATACGCTAACTCGGCAAGCAGATGTTGATATCTCAGAATAAGATCTTCAACTTGTTCGTTCTTGGTAGCGTTGAAACAGTCAAATTGTTTCTTAAGCATTTTAATTCTGTTTTTCTTCAGTAGTGGATCTCCTTCACAATGTGCTTCAATAGCATCGAACAGCTGCTTTGAAGTTTTGTATTCTTGTTTGGGAAACAAATGCACTAACTCTTGTGGAATGCACATCCGAAGAGTCGAAAGAGCCTTTACTTCGATTGCATATGCAGTCTTTTCTTCTCCTTTTAATTCTGCCATCTTGTATGTCGAAGTAACGCCATTGACTGTAAGAGTAGGCCACTCATATCCTTCAGTAATCATAATCCACATATTCAAGTCTTCTCTTTGAATAAAATCCTCGAATCGACCTCTCCACGCCCAGAAATCAGCTAATGAGACTAACTTCGGTGGAGAATTAGTCCTTCCGACTAGATGATCATGATAAACCAGAGAATTCAGATATTGTGCAACAGCACTGTTGACAGACGATGTGGAAGCCATGAGCTAATATAGCAAAAACCTTAAAGGAACGAAGATAAGTGATCAAACGAAGATAAGGTTGGAACGAAGATAGAACTACAAACGAAGATAAGGTTGGAACGAAGATAGAACTACAAACGAAGATAAGGTTGGAACGAAGATAGAACTACAAACGAAGATAAGGTTGGAACGAAGATAGAACTACAAACGAAGATAAGGTTGGAACGAAGATAGAACTACAAACGAAGATAAGGTTGGAACGAAGATAGAACTACAAACGAAGATAAGGTTGGAACGAAGATAGAACTACAAACGAAGATAAGGTTGGAACGAAGATAGAACTACAAACGAAGATAAGGTTGGAACGAAGATAGAACTACAAACGAAGATAAGGTTGGAACGAAGATAGAACTACAAACGAAGATAAGGTTGGAACGAAGATAGAACTACAAACGAAGATAAGGTTGGAACGAAGATAGAACTACAAACGAAGATAAGGTTGGAACGAAGATAGAACTACAAACGAAGATAAGGTTGGAACGAAGATAGAACTACAAACGAAGATAAGGTTGGAACGAAGATAGAACTACAAACGAAGATAAGGTTGGAACGAAGATAGAACTACAAACGAAGATAAGGTTGGAACGAAGATAGAACTACAAACGAAGATAAGGTTGGAACGAAGATAGAACTACAAACGAAGATAAGGTTGGAACGAAGATAGAACTACAAACGAAGATAAGGTTGGAACGAAGATAGAACTACAAACGAAGATAAGGTTGGAACGAAGATAGAACTACAAACGAAGATAAGGTTGGAACGAAGATAGAACTACAAACGAAGATAAGGTTGGAACGAAGATAGAACTACAAACGAAGATAAGGTTGGAACGAAGATAGAACTACAAACGAAGATAAGGTTGGAACGAAGATAGAACTACAAACGAAGATAAATTGGAACGAAGATAAACACCCAAGTGTAAATATCTAAACAATCCTGAAAAACAAGTGATCTAAATAACTTGGAAATACTCGTAAGTTTACTTAGAGTATATCTCACAAGTTGCAATGCTAAAGTTTCAAGCACTTTGCAAGTTGTAAGAAGACTTTGTATTTATAGACCAAGTCCATGATGATGTGGACAAGATCGTACAAATGTGGTTGTGAGCATTTAAGGAATTAAATCTAATTCCTTGCATGCTCATACTAGGAAGAGTATATAAGTCAGTTGATGTGACTTATAGTACTATGTTCCAAACCCATACTTTTACCTTGTACCTTTTATTAATAGATAAATCTATTAACTGGGTAAAGGTATGTAAAGTAAAAAGTCTTCCTCGTAATCAGTATAAAGTGTTGTTAATACTTTATACTGAGATGCTTCAGTCTTCGATCTGGTAGAATCACTCTTTGCTCGCTTCTGAGATGATTCTCTTCTTCATACTTCAGTCTTTGACTTCAGAATGAATGCTTCAGATTTGCCTTGATCTGAACTGAAGTGAAGCTTCAGTGAAGGAATTCTGAGATACCTCAGAATTCTGTACAAACGTCTTCACTAAACTTCAAGCTATTTCTGAACAAATTATACTTGGTCGATTTCCGACCTAACAAATTCCCCCTATTTGTTCTGAAATAGTGCATGAATCTCAGACTTCTATCTATACATGTTTGTAAGTCTGAATGCAAGTTTTTGTTTAAGTTGTAAAAATTTTCTAAGTACATCTTATAGATCATTGATGTCTCAGAATTTTACTTGTGGTTTTCTAACTTAAACTTACCATCTACTTATTGGTTACAATTTGCAACATATATATACAAACTGAAATGTTTGTTACAAATGTAAATATATTACAAGTACATGATAAACTGAAAAGAAACTACTTCTTGGCAGGCCTTGAACCAGAAGGTGCCTCAGTAGGTATTCTCTTCAGTGGAGAATGATCCTTCTTTGCAAACAATCTTCCTTCAATTTCAACCTTGGCCTGCATCTTTTGTTGTATTCTTGCTAACCATGCACCAATCAAGGTAGATTTAGGCTTCCCTTTCAGAATCTGGATCATCTCCCTATGCTCAGAAATCCCAAACTCGTGAACTGAAACTTGATTGTATTCTTCAGCTGCCCTACCTTCCCTTTTCACAATCAAGTCAAATAACTTCAATCCATCAGCCTTTGTAACTTCCATACCAATGATTTTGGCTGGATGCGATCGATGGTTCATATAATGATCATACTGATCCTTTTCATGTTTCCTTTGGATCTCAGCAGCATCATCAGATATTGGTTTGAGTGAAGTAAAGACAACATCACGAGAATCTTTCTTTGCAGTCCTTGTTCCAGTTCTGGGCTTTGTGGGTGGTCTGGACAACTCTTTTTCTACCTTCAGAACTCCAGCCAGAATCTCTTTCTTTTTTATGGCCATTTCTTTTTCTCTATTTTTCACCAAGTCCTCAATGGACATTTTGAAAGTGAGATGGTCCAGCTTTTGTTCTAAGGGAGAGTAGTTTACCCCATATTCATATTCGAGCATTTTGACAATAGCCTTCTGCACTCTTGGATCATTTTTGATTTTCTGATATCTTTCTAGTGAGAGACCAAGAGCTGCAGCATCAATGTGATCAAGGGTTCCCATTTTCTGGTGTTGAATCCTTTCTCTTTCCTTATTCTCTTCCCACATAATAAATTGATTAGAGACTTGCTTCTGCAAAGTCTCTAATTTCTTGCTATCAGCATTTGGATCATGAAGTGGGTAGCCTTGTTCATCAACGTTTTCACCAACAACCAAACCAGAACCCTTAGCATTTTTCTTTGTTGGTTCTGCCACCACTTGGGCCTTTCCCTTATCTTTCTTTCCAGCTTCAGATTCAGGTTTCTGGAACTTGTTCCCCCTGAACTGAGGTGCTACCAGATTGTACCTCAGTTTGCTTCTTGGTTGCTTCGATCATTTCTTGAGTACTAGCCAGCAAACCAATAGGCACACCACTTCCCCCTTTGGGAATCTCTAAAGGCATCTTAGCATAAAGGTCAATTGAAGTTTTAATTGCCTTTAGTGGTTCCCAACTTTGTTGTTCTAGGCATTTACAAATACCCTTTGTCATTGTAGCAAACTGAGCCCTTAATCTGAATGAAGAATTAAGGTTCAGTGCTTCTTGATCTTTTAAGTCTTTCAACATCCTTCTATCTTCTTCAGTGAAAGAAGTAGGGGGAGGAGGAGCAATATCAGTTTCTTTCTTCAGAAGAGTTAGAATTTCATCTAACTGGTTGGATTGATTCTGAACTGAACCTTCAAGCTTGGACACTGAATCTTTTACTTCATTTACAGCCTTGTCCACTTTGTCATTTGTGTCTTTGGTCAGTTCAGCAATCATCATTCTAACTTCCATACAAACCTTCTCAGAAATAGATTCTGAAATCTGAGCAGTTAAGTTCTGAGTTAGCTCAGAACTTCAGATTCTCCAAAATACCAACACTTATAGAAGCTCCAAGTTCTTTTTCATTTACACTTGGCTTCTGAACCAACTCATGAACTTCACTTCCAACAGCCATAAACTCTTGCTTCAACAGCTCAACACTAGATGTCAAGTTGGCAACAACCGAAGCTTGCACATCTCTCTTTGTTAGTTTGAAGGCTTCTCTGATTGCAGAGCTCACCTTATTGCAAGTCATCACCAACTCATTCAGCTTCCCAACTGCTAGTCCTTCATTTCCAGCAACTTTGGTTAACTCAGTTCCAAGAAACATCTGAGCACCTTTCATTTCAGCAACTGAACTAGTATTGGCAGTTAGAGACTTGGTTAAATCCTCCACCCTAAGAATAAGGCTTTGGACTTCGGTTTGGGTTTTCTCTAACTGTGCTTCTACATTTAAAGGAGGTGGGGGTTGTGCAGAAGCAGGAGCAACAAATGGCAATTTACCAAGCCCTTTAAGTACATTATTGAGTTGTGTATCAGTTGGACTCTCAGATTCTGTTTCAGAATCCAAGTCCTGTTAGAAATCCAAAAATAGTGATAAATTGTAATCTAGATTAGAGGAATTTCTTGTTGTTAATTCATAGATAAATGATTACTAAGGTTGAGGGGCTAATTGTGACAATTAGCATAATTGTAGAATTAGACTATAAATAGCCCTCTCATACCTTAGAGATAACAACAATTTCATAACAATCACATAACATTACACATAACTTTTATACCAGTGAATTCACACACAGTTATCTACGATTCTCTCTCAAAACACACACAAACACCAAGAACGCACACTATCCAAACTGCCATTGATGAATTGAATTCAGTGATAGAAATAGTGTTATATCAAGTGGTATCAGAGCGAAACATCAATCTGATGATGATCCATAACTGAATTCAATCACAAATTCATCAAAATCAAAATTACTTACAATTCTGTTCGTATTTTTTTCCTACTGGTTCATCAAAATTCACACTTCAAATCACATAAAATCACAGTTATTTGTTCACCAATAGATTCGTGGTTATTGATAACATAATCCTGTCAAGTTTCAAGTTCCAATTCAATCTATATCTCGAGATTGAATTTTGAGTTTTTGGTGCGAATTTTGAGGGATTTGAATCTGTTGTGTTTTGTGTTGAATTTTGTTCATAAACTTGTTGCGGACATGAATTCAATCAGTTTGCAAGTGATTTTGTGATCTAACTCCTAGTAATTCAAAAGATATTGAAGTTTTTTTTTTTTTTATTTTTTTTTTTTTTTTTTTTTTTTTTTTTTTTTTTTTTTTTTTTTTTTTTTTTTTTTTTTTTTTTTTTTTTTTTTTTTTTTTTTTTTTTTTTTTTTTTTTTTTTTTTTTTTTTTTTTTTTTTTTTTTTTTTTTTTTTTTTTTTTTTTTTTTTTTTTTTTTTTTTTTTTTTTTTTTTTTTTTTTTTTTTTTTTTTTTTTTTTTTTTTTTTTTTTTTTTTTTTTTTTTTTTTTTTTTTTTTTTTTTTTTTTTTTTTTTTTTTTTTTTTTTTTTTTTTTTTTTTTTTTTTTTTTTTTTTTTTTTTTTTTTTTTTTTTTTTTTTTTTTTTTTTTTTTTTTTTTTTTTTTTTTTTTTTTTTTTTTTTTTTTTTTTTTTTTTTTTTTTTTTTTTTTTTTTTTTTTTTTTTTTTTTTTTTTTTTTTTTTTTTTTTTTTTTTTTTTTTTTTTTTTTTTTTTTTTTTTTTTTTTTTTTTTTTTTTTTTTTTTTTTTTTTTTTTTTTTTTTTTTTTTTTTTTTTTTTTTTTTTTTTTTTTTTTTTTTTTTTTTTTTTTTTTTTTTTTTTTTTTTTTTTTTTTTTTTTTTTTTTTTTTTTTTTTTTTTTTTTTTTTTTTTTTTTTTTTTTTTTTTTTTTTTTTTTTTTTTTTTTTTTTTTTTTTTTTTTTTTTTTTTTTTTTTTTTTTTTTTTTTTTTTTTTTTTTTTTTTTTTTTTTTTTTTTTTTTTTTTTTTTTTTTTTTTTTTTTTTTTTTTTTTTTTTTTTTTTTTTTTTTTTTTTTTTTTTTTTTTTTTTTTTTTTTTTTTTTTTTTTTTTTTTTTTTTTTTTTTTTTTTTTTTTTTTTTTTTTTTTTTTTTTTTTTTTTTTTTTTTTTTTTTTTTTTTTTTTTTTTTTTTTTTTTTTTTTTTTTTTTTTTTTTTTTTTTTTTTTTTTTTTTTTTTTTTTTTTTTTTTTTTTTTTTTTTTTTTTTTTTTTTTTTTTTTTTTTTTTTTTTTTTTTTTTTTTTTTTTTTTTTTTTTTTTTTTTTTTTTTTTTTTTTTTTTTTTTTTTTTTTTTTTTTTTTTTTTTTTTTTTTTTTTTTTTTTTTTTTTTTTTTTTTTTTTTTTTTTTTTTTTTTTTTTTTTTTTTTTTTTTTTTTTTTTTTTTTTTTTTTTTTTTTTTTTTTTTTTTTTTTTTTTTTTTTTTTTTTTTTTTTTTTTTTTTTTTTTTTTTTTTTTTTTTTTTTTTTTTTTTTTTTTTTTTTTTTTTTTTTTTTTTTTTTTTTTTTTTTTTTTTTTTTTTTTTTTTTTTTTTTTTTTTTTTTTTTTTTTTTTTTTTTTTTTTTTTTTTTTTTTTTTTTTTTTTTTTTTTTTTTTTTTTTTTTTTTTTTTTTTTTTTTTTTTTTTTTTTTTTTTTTTTTTTTTTTTTTTTTTTTTTTTTTTTTTTTTTTTTTTTTTTTTTTTTTTTTTTTTTTTTTTTTTTTTTTTTTTTTTTTTTTTTTTTTTTTTTTTTTTTTTTTTTTTTTTTTTTTTTTTTTTTTTTTTTTTTTTTTTTTTTTTTTTTTTTTTTTTTTTTTTTTTTTTTTTTTTTTTTTTTTTTTTTTTTTTTTTTTTTTTTTTTTTTTTTTTTTTTTTTTTTTTTTTTTTTTTTTTTTTTTTTTTTTTTTTTTTTTTTTTTTTTTTTTTTTTTTTTTTTTTTTTTTTTTTTTTTTTTTTTTTTTTTTTTTTTTTTTTTTTTTTTTTTTTTTTTTTTTTTTTTTTTTTTTTTTTTTTTTTTTTTTTTTTTTTTTTTTTTTTTTTTTTTTTTTTTTTTTTTTTTTTTTTTTTTTTTTTTTTTTTTTTTTTTTTTTTTTTTTTTTTTTTTTTTTTTTTTTTTTTTTTTTTTTTTTTTTTTTTTTTTTTTTTTTTTTTTTTTTTTTTTTTTTTTTTTTTTTTTTCCATCCTTAATGGACTTGCCGTTCATCGCCATCCCACTACTGATGCAATAATTCTAACTCCTGATCTTTTGAATGCTGAACAAAAAGATCGATCAGCTGCAGATAACAGAGCTAGGTCATGCTTATACAAAGCTCTACCAGATGAAATCTATGGCTCTGTTGATTCTTATGATACGGCCAAGGAGATTTGGGATGAGGTGGCTAGACAGATGGAAGGAGCTGACGTGACTTCGACGATAAGATTGACCAATATTTTGACTGAGTTTGACAACTTCGCGAAATTGCCTAATGAAACTCTTGAAGCTGTCTACTACAGATTTTGCAATGTCATAAATGAGCTGAGGAAGAACAATGTCAAGAAAACAGAGATTGAGCTAAACATCAAATTCATCAAAGCTCTTGGTCCAGAATGGGAAGATTTTGGAACACAGATCAAGCAACATCAAAATCTGACCAAGTTCACCATTCATACTCTTTATGAATCTTTCAAACTCAATGAAAACCAAGTCCTAAACAAAGCTTCATCAAACAAAATGCCAGAAGTTGTATCTTCTGATCCTTTGGCATTGATAGTTGAGAAGAAGATTTCTGAAGCTCTTAACAGGCAAATGGTAGTTGTTTCTTCGTCTGATGAGGAGGGAGATGATCTGATGGCTACAAGAGATGGTGTTTCAGATGAACTATATCAAGCTCTTGCCGCGGTAACAAAGCATTTCAAGAGGAAATTTTACAAAGCGAGGCCAACAAACAACAATCTCCGCACTTCTTCTACAAGTGCATTTCCCAAGAAGGAACATTATCATCCAAGGAGTAATGAGCAAGGTGAAGCTAATGGATCAAGGTATGGTGAAAAGAAGGAAATTTATGAGAAACAAGTTGTTGAGAAGGGTAAGGCATCAGACAAAAAGTGCTACAATTGTGGTATTCCTGGACATTTTGCTGTTGATTGCAAACAACCTCGAAAGCGGAACTATGAGTATTACAAGCAGAAGATGCTGTTAGCCAAACAAGTCGAAGCAGGACATGCATTGCTAGCTGAAGATGACAAATGGCTGTTACTCACAGATGATGAAGATCAAGATCTCTCTGCTAATGTTTGCTATATGGCAAGGTTGGCCAAGAACAAAGACTTTAAAGAAGAAAGCACTGATGATGAATACCCAGATGATGAGGTAAATCTTGACTCTACTTTTTCTTTGATTAAGGACAAAGAGTCATGTAGATTAGCTTTATCAGATTTAACAACTCATATCAATTCTTTAGCCAACAAAAACAAAAAGTTGAAAAATAGCATTTCATTTTCTAAAAGTGAATTTTCAAAACTTATTGAAGAACATACAAAATTACTTTTTGAACATGAAGCTATTAAACAAGATTTTTAAGCTTACAAAGATAAGATGTTGGTTAAAGAATGTGAGTTGAATGTCTCTCCTGATTCTAAGTTATTACAAAAATGTCAAAATCTTGAAAAGACCATTCATGATCTTGAAAAGGCCAATCAAGATCTTGAAATTCAAAAGACCAATGAATGGCTTCGGGCAAATGCAAGACAAATGGATGTTGATATTCTTAATAAAAAACTCCAAGAAGCTAAACCAAACAATGTTGAATTCGAAAGGAAGATTTCTGATTTAAATCATAATTGTTTTCTAAAAGGCATTGAGATTGAGAATCTTGAAAAACAAGTTGAGGAATTTAAAAAGAATATACTTTTCTATCAAGAAAAGTTATATAAAGTTGAACAAAATCCTCTCTTGAATTTCACTGCCTATTTCAACAAGTCAAAAATTGACAAAACAGAATTTCTTCTAGGGTTGGGATTTGAGAATATCACACCATTGCAAAAGGCCAAAGAGGAAATTGAACCATTGTATGATGAAAAATTCCTACGACTTGGTATGATACAACAATTTATTCGTCCATTGGATGACGAATTTGAGACTGATGAAGTTGAGAGAATACCAAAACAAGAATTTTTGGTTAATTATGATGCAATAAATGATTCATACAAAACAAAAGAGTCTTCAATTTTCAAATTGGAAGAAATTGAATCAAATTTTCAAAACCAAGAATCTGTATGTACTCCACCTAAACCAACTAAAATGTATTTTCCAACCATATTTTTGGAAAAACAAATAGAAGGTTTACAACAAAAGGTATAATCTCAACAAAAAGTTATTGATCATCTCAAGTCTCAAAGTCCGAATTCAGAGGATAAATGTATTGTTGTTGATACTAAGAAAGTTTGTGAGATTGCTTCTACTCAAACTGACCAAAGTGCTTTAGTAGACAATTCTACCCAAACTTCTTGTGATTCATCTACCAATACCTCTACCCAGACCTTGACTGATTTTCTTGGATGTACTTGTCAAAATACTGCTACTTTTATAGCTGAGGATTATGTGCAATCTGATTTTTCTAATGAAGAACTTGCACATAGTTTAGTTTTGATATGGTACTTCTATAGGTTTTTCACATGCAACAATGTGGATGAGTTAGTTGTTCACCCTAAGCCTAGTGCTAGTATAGGTGTTGATACCTCTACTCAATTTTTTTGTGAAACCAAAGATGTGTCAGTTCAAGTTGACCTAATTTCCGAGACTAACCATGATGTGAAGTTGGACACCAAGATTCCTGATTTTTCAAAAGATTTCACGAAAGATGATTTTGATAAATTCATGGAGGGAGAATATGTTTTTGATTCAGAAACTGAGAAAAAGATTGAATCTACCAAAATCAAAGTGAAAACAAAAGTGGAATCTCAAAAACCATTGTCCAAAGCTCCAACTTCATATTACTCAAAGAAACGAGTTAAGACCAAACTCGTGAAGACTGAACCAAAGACAATTAAGTTAGAAACCTTTGTTGCTACCCCAGTGAAACATGTCAAAGAGGAACAAGCTGAGAACTCACACAGGACGAAGTACACCAAAGTGAAACTTTCGAAAGACTATCCTAATGCTTCTCAATCTAGCTCTCAATCTAGTTCTATACCTAAGGTGTCTAAGTCTAGCACAGTTTCGCTAACTAAGGATGCATCAAATGGTACAACTAGATATAAGGATAGATATGGATGGTTTTCTCATGATAAACCAAAGAAGCAAGAAGTTTCCTCACCTCCAAAAGATTCAAAAAGGATTAAAGTGTTTAAAACTCATAGTTCTAATTTTCTCAATTTCATTCAAAGGCTGCTTCAAAGAATTCTTGGTTATGGCATAGAAGGCTGTCGCATCTGAATTTTCAAACCATCAATATTTTGGTCAACAAGCATCTTGTTAAAGGCTTACCTGACTATAAGTATGAAAGTGAACATGTTTGTCCTTCTTGTGCTGTTGGGAAGATTAAGAGAGCTTCTCATAAACCGAAGAAATCTCCAAATTCTTTAGCACCTCTTCATTTGCTTCACATGGATCTTTGTGGGCCGATGAAAGTACAAAGCCGAAATGGGAAGAAATACATCTTGGTTATTGTTGATGATTATTCAAGATATACTTGGGTCAAGTTCCTTGCATCCAAAGATGAAACAACTCAGATGTTGATAGATTTCATCACTAATACTCAAGTAAATCTTCAACTTCCAGTTCGTTACATCCGTTCGGATAACGGAACTGAGTTCAAGAATGCTGTTTTTGATGAATTCTGCAAATCCAAAGGTATTACTCATCAATTCTCAGCAGTTCGCACCCCACAACAAAATGGTGTTGTTGAAAGGAGAAATCGATCGCTGGTGGAAGCAGCAAGGACAATGCTTGCTTATTCCAAATTGCCATCCAATATGTGGGCTGAAGCTGTTGACACTGCATGTCACACTCAGAATCGGTCCATTATCAATCAGCGGTTCGAAAAGACTCCTTATGAGGTTATTAACAAACGCAAACCCAACATCAACTACTTTCATATATTTGGGTGTGTTTGTTATACTTTGAATGATCGGGAGAATCTTGGAAAGTTCGAGAAGAAAGGTGATGAAGGATATTTTGTTGGTTATTCCAAAACATCAATTGCCTATCGAATCTATAACCGTCGAACCAACACAATTCAAGAAACAATGAATGTTTGGTTTGATGAGATGTCAGGCATGATTTTTGAGCAAGAAGGTTTGCTGCCAACAAGTAATGATCCAAGAACTTCAAGTACTTCTACAAGGAATTCTACCTTAGCTTCAAAATTCAAGAAGTTTCCAACTCCAACAAGTGATGAATTAGATATTCTTTTTGAAGAATTCTATAATTCAAAACTGATTCATGATCAAGAACCTCAAGTCATCGTTGAACCAATTCAAACCAATGAACCTCTTCATAACAACGATCCAGTTCCTGACAACATTCATGAATCTTCATCAAGTTCTTCTGAGCAAGAATTCTTTTCTTGATGATTATTCAAGATATACTTGGGTCAAGTTCCTTGCATCCAAAGATGAAACAACTCAGATGTTGATAGATTTCATCACTAATACTCAAGTAAATCTTCAACTTCCAGTTCGTTACATCCGTTCGGATAACGGAACTGAGTTCAAGAATGCTGTTTTTGATGAATTCTGCAAATCCAAAGGTATTACTCATCAATTCTCAGCAGTTCGCACCCCACAACAAAATGGTGTTGTTGAAAGGAGAAATCGATCGCTGGTGGAAGCAGCAAGGACAATGCTTGCTTATTCCAAATTGCCATCCAATATGTGGGCTGAAGCTGTTGACACTGCATGTCACACTCAGAATCGGTCCATTATCAATCAGCGGTTCGAAAAGACTCCTTATGAGGTTATTAACAAACGCAAACCCAACATCAACTACTTTCATATATTTGGGTGTGTTTGTTATACTTTGAATGATCGGGAGAATCTTGGAAAGTTCGAGAAGAAAGGTGATGAAGGATATTTTGTTGGTTATTCCAAAACATCAATTGCCTATCGAATCTATAACCGTCGAACCAACACAATTCAAGAAACAATGAATGTTTGGTTTGATGAGATGTCAGGCATGATTTTTGAGCAAGAAGGTTTGCTGCCAACAAGTAATGATCCAAGAACTTCAAGTACTTCTACAAGGAATTCTACCTTAGCTTCAAAATTCAAGAAGTTTCCAACTCCAACAAGTGATGAATTAGATATTCTTTTTGAAGAATTCTATAATTCAAAACTGATTCATGATCAAGAACCTCAAGTCATCGTTGAACCAATTCAAACCAATGAACCTCTTCATAACAACGATCCAGTTCCTGACAACATTCATGAATCTTCATCAAGTTCTTCTGAGCAAGAATTCTTTTCTAATGATTCTTCTCCATCATCCTCTCCTGATAATTATTCTCAAGTGAATGTTCAAGAACAACCTTCTCGAATTACTCAGACAACAAATCCGTTGAACACTCCAAATGTGTATGTACCACTTGACTTTGATCATCCAGCTTATGAGGAAAGAATTACACCAAGTTATGATTCCATCTCTCAACAAAACTCAAGTTTCAATGATGATAATGTTGATCTTCAACAACAAGATCCTCTTCCTCATGCTCACAAGTGGACACGTATGCAGAAAGACCATCCTACTGATCAAATAATTGGAGATCCACAAGCAGGAGTAACTACTCGTACCTCAGTAAATGAGTGTCTTGTTGCACTTTCTCTTAGCAACATCGAACCCAAAACCGTATCTGAAGCTCTTCGTGATCCAGAGTGGGTTAAGGCAATGCAAGATGAACTCGCGCAATTTGAAAGACTGAAGGTATGGAGATTAGTTCCAAATCCTAGAAAAGATGATCCAATAGGAACAAAGTGGATATTCAAAAACAAAAAGGATGAGAATGGAGTGGTAGTAAGGAATAAAGCTCGACTTGTTGCAAAGGGTTATTGCCAACAACCTGGTGTTGACTTCGACGAAACTTTTGCTCCAGTAGCAAGAATGGAGGCCATTCGGATATTCTTAGCTTATGCCGCATTCAGAAACTTTACTGTGTTTCAAATGGATGTGAAGACTGCTTTCTTGAATGGTGACCTCAAAGAAGAAGTTTACGTTGATCAACCGGAAGGTTTTGTTGATCCTCAAAGGCCAAACCATGTCTACAAGTTAGACAAGGCTCTCTACGGTCTTAAGCAAGCACCCCGAGCATGGTATGATTCTTTAACTACTTTCTTACTAAGAGGTGGCTTTACCAAAGGCACAATTGACCCTACCTTGTTCATTCGCAAACAAGGTAAGCACGTTCTACTTGTTCAAATATATGTTGATGACATTATCTTTGGGTCGACCAGTCAAACATTTTGCCGAAACTTTTCATCTCTTATGGTCAATCATTTTGAAATGAGTATGATTGGGGAAATGAATTACTTTTTGGGTCTTCAAATCAAACAGTTACCAACTGGTATTTTTATATCACAAGGTAAATACATAAATGACATGTTGAAAAAGTTTGATATGACTTCATGTTCTTCAATATCTACCCCAATGGCTGCTCGAACAAACATAAATGCTGACACAAATGGGAAACCATTTGACCAAAAGAGATATCGAAGTATGATTGGGGAAATGAATTACTTTTTGGGTCTTCAAATCAAACAGTTACCAACTGGTATTTTTATATCACAAGGTAAATACATAAATGACATGTTGAAAAAGTTTGATATGACTTCATGTTCTTCAATATCTACCCCAATGGCTGCTCGAACAAACATAAATGCTGACACAAATGGGAAACCATTTGACCAAAAGAGATATCGAAGTATGATTGGTTCGTTGTTGTACCTAACAGCATCTCGACCAGATATAATGTTTGCAACATGTATGTGTGCTAGATATCAAGCTGCTCCAACTGATTTACATTATCAAGCTGTGAAACGAATCTTTCGTTATCTGAAGGGGACACCCGATTTAGGTCTCTGGTATCCAAGGGATACTGGATTCAATCTAACTGCATATTCAGATGCAGATCATGCAGGTTGTAAACTTGATCGCAAGAGCACTTCCGGTACTCTACAATTTTTAGGTGATAAAATTGTGAGTTGGTCTTCCAAGAAACAGAATTGTGTGTCTCTATCAACGGCTGAAGCAGAATATGTGGCTGCGGCTAGTTGTTGTGCTCAAGTTTTATGGATGAAGACACAACTAACTGATTATGGTCTGAAATATGATCATATCCCTATCTATTGTGATTCTCAGAGTGCCATTGCCATTGCAGTCAACTCAGTAAACCACTCTCGCTCAAAGCATATTGATGTTAGATATCATTTTCTCAAAGATCATATTGAGAAAGGTGACATCGAGCTCTACTTTGTGGGTACTGACTTTCAACTTGCAGATTTGTTCACAAAACCAATTTTTGCTCCACCTTTCTATGAAAATTTTTGATCTATTCTTGCATAGATTAAGGAGGAGTTTGTGATTTCAACAACCTTCAAAACTTCAAATGTGTTTCAAATGTTTTTTTTTCAAACTTTCAATTGTTGATATGAGAAGCAAAGAATCGAACGCCTTTGTGTACTTCCAAGTGGTCTTATATGAGTATGTATGTGTAATAGCAATCAAATTTTTCTTTCCTACGAATAAATTTTTTTTTCAAACTTTCAATTGTTGATATGAGAAGCAAAGGATCGAACGCCTTTGTGTACTCCCTTGTTGTCTCATCTTGAACAATTGATTGGATTTTCATTTGCTTAAACGTTTTAATTGCCTCCAACTTGTTGTTGTAAGATGCGAAGGATTGAACGCCTTTGTGTACTCCCTAGCTGTCTTACTCTCAACATTGTTGTTGAAGCAAAACTTTATTTTTTTTTTCAAACTTTCAATTGTTGATATGAGAAGCAAAGGATCGAACGCCTTTGTGTACTCCCTTGTTGTCTCATCTTGAACAATTGATTGGATTTTCATTTGCTTAAACGTTTTAATTGCCTCCAACTTGTTGTTGTAAGATGCGAAGGATTGAACGCCTTTGTGTACTCCCTTGTTGTCTCATCTTGAACAATTGATTGGATTTTCATTTGCTTAAACGTTTTAATTGCCTCCAACTTGTTGTTGTAAGATGCGAAGGATTGAACGCCTTTGTGTACTCCCTTGTTGTCTCATCTTGAACAATTGATTGGATTTTCATTTGCTTAAACGTTTTAATTGCCTCCAACTTGTTGTTGTAAGATGCGAAGGATTGAACGCCTTTGTGTACTCCCTTGTTGTCTCATCTTGAACAATTGATTGGATTTTCATTTGCTTAAACGTTTTAATTGCCTCCAACTTGTTGTTGTAAGATGCGAAGGATTGAACGCCTTTGTGTACTCCCTAGCTGTCTTACTCTCAACATTGTTGTTGAAGCAAAACTTTATTTTTTTTTCAAAAATAAACAAAAAGATTTTTATTTTCAGTGGCTTGCATATACTATGTATGCAACCCGTTCTTAAAAGATATATTTATTTGTAGAATGTTTTTACATTCTAAGCTTTTGTTATTATACATATAAATTGATATAAGATAACATGGAATCGAACGCCTTTGTGTACTTCCAAGTGTTCTTAACAAATACTTGTTTCATTTCTCACGGAGATTTTCACATTTCTATTGACTCTTCATTTGGAAGATGTTGATATTGAAAAAGGGCGACATTCTGCTCCAGTCCCCGACTTCATTTTGATCACGATGTGTCTAGAGCTATCTTGTTTGGTCATTAATTTGATCATCATTCATTTGTATTAGAACACATTCGAGTCATATCTTTGTGATATAATTGCTTATCTTTGTGATATAGCCGGAACATTCGTAGTGATATCTCAATTGATATTCCACGATGATCGAATGGAAATCCTACCAATGCTAACATCTTTTCCAACGTTGAACGTAGGTCTCATGATTACATTTATGTGATTATTGAGTTAACAAGAAGTCTAAGTGACCTCGGTTTCCCTAAAAAGTCTTTAAGGATAAAATTGTGGTTATCAAATGCTTCGGTAGTGTTAACCATGATTTATATTCTTTGAAGCAATCTCGTGGTTGCAAAGCCGCAGACTGAACTATGTTAGAGAATTGTTTTGTGCATATCTCAATGATACATAGGAAATCCGAAAAATGTTATACATTTCAATCGGTCATTTCATTAATCCTTTCGATTTTTGAACATGCTAACGGATCATTCTTATCCGGTTTCATTTCTCATCACACAAACACAGAAAACACCAACACCATGATATAACGTTTGTACCAACAACTTCGATCTTACATTTTAGTCACCCCTAGGATTTCTTGGGTTGGGCTAATGGTTTGGGTTGATGTTTTGTTGGTTGCAGTTTCTTTATGGTTTCTTTTGACATTTAATCAATCAAATGTGTACATAATGACATTGGTTCCCAATGATGTCATTATGAGGGGGAGAAAATATTATGATTGATTCACTAATTGATAAGGAAACAAGGAGAAAAGTTTATGTTTGGTTGTTTTAATTGGGTTTAGGCTTATCAAAGTTTGTGTATAGGGGGAGAAAATTATTCATGATGTGACAATAGTTTCAGATTTTCACTAGACAATTGGTGATTGAAATTTTGATTTTAAAAAAAAGGGGGAATCTGAATTGACGTCAAAGATAAGAATGAAACCGAAGATGAAAAGATTTTCACTCAAAGATGCTCCAAAATGTTTATTATCATGGATTGAGGGGGAGCATGATTACTTTGTAAGAATTTCATCCAAATCTCATTCAATTGCTTACTCTCCAAAGTGTTCGAATTGATATGACAAAGATCAAAGCTTCAAAAAGGATCAGAGATTGGTTAGAAGATTCAAGTCACACACATTTGTTCGACTTCATTATTCTCTGTTCTAAAAGAACATTGAGAATCCTCACATGATTTAACTTCAAGAAGTTCAAGACCAAGATCAAGACTGAATCAAGTTCTCCAAAGACAAAAGAGAAAGCTTTGAAGACTTGTTTCAACACCCCAATTGTCTTCACCACCGGGCTCATCAAATTCATTCCTACAAGACAATATAACACGTACTTCATTACAATGTATCACTAAGGGGGAGAATGTTAGAAATCCAAAAATAGTGATAAATTGTAATCTAGATTAGAGGAATTTCTTGTTGTTAATTCATAGATAAATGATTACTAAGGTTGAGGGGCTAATTGTGACAATTAGCATAATTGTAGAATTAGACTATAAATAGCCCTCTCATACCTTAGAGATAACAACAATTTCATAACAATCACATAACATTACACATAACTTTTATACCAGTGAATTCACACACAGTTATCTACGATTCTCTCTCAAACACACACAAACACCAAGAACACACACTATCCAAACCGCCATTGATGAATTGAATTCAGTGATAGAAATAGTGTTATAACAAGTCCTTCTCTATTGGGGCATCATAATTGATAGGCGGTGGGATGTTGTGAATTTGGGGGTGAAGAAATTGAAGTGAAGGAGTAAATGAAGGATCGGTGACATAAGCAGGAGTAGTGCCTGGTGGAAAAATTGGATTTTGATGAGATGAGATGGTGGTGGTGGAACATAAGGCTCATTGTCTTGTTCTTGTTGGATTTCTGGGAGAGGAGGAGGGGCGTTTGCGAGGATGGTGGCTGGCTCAGAATCAGATTGATTCGCCTCCAATAATCCCTCGTCAAACTCAAAGTCAGCAAGAGAATCAAGATTCTCCTGAGGTAGCTCATCGTCATCCCAGAAAGCATTCACTTTTGCAATCTGGTCAGATATGCCCTGGTTTGGGTCACTAGTACCCTCACCAGATTCTGGTTCAACAGCTGCAGAAGCAGTTGTATCGTCACCAGTTTTAACGATTGGCTCAACCGTAGTATCATCGCCAGGGACAATAGATATAGGAGCTGGACTTTTGATAATGTTCAGCAACTTATCTCTAGGTCGACTAACGGTTCCTACATTCTTTTGTAGCCCACTTAGTGACCTTTCTGAACCAGCTAGTGTGGCTGAGACAGTTTTATTGAATACCTGAAGCATTGCAGAGGAGAGTTCAGGCTCATTTTCAGCAGTAGAGGCCTTTGAGAAATCTCTGCCATATTCAGGTACAGAAGCTTCAGGTCCAGCTTCATTATAAGCTTCTCCAAGTATATCCATAAAACATAAGCTTAAAAATATTGGAAAGGCGATATGCAGGCTTCTTTTTCCTTTTAATTTTGTAATGAGTTGAGAGAAAAGAATCTCAGCAAAGTCTGCCTGTATCCCATTCCAAATATAATACCCCATCTCAACTTGGGGTAGTGAAAGTTGGTCCAACCCTCCATGGTTGCCACCAAGACTTTCCACAATCTGGGTCCAGAAGAACCTCCAGCAATTGCCAAATCCAGACATAAATATGTGTCCGGAGGTCTTCAGATTACCATCAGCATCCTCCATATCGCCATGACCGGTGGCGACTAGAACCTCCCTGAAATTGACTCCTTTGAGTCTTTTAGCAAACACCTGGGAAGGTTCGAGGTAGTTCAGATGAAGGGAATTTCTG